>JAYKQN010000007.1:17037500-17637500 GCA_036785175.1 Eupleurogrammus muticus | reverse complement strand
CTCTCGTTGCCATAAAGACTCAAAGCAAAGCTGACCTCGCCTACACAATATAATCATATAATATATTAAAAAAAAACTCCATCCATCAGTGTTTTTCAATACATCTATCATACATACTATCTATAAAGCAAGGATGATCTGTGTGTCTGTGGCTCACATATCTCTCTGACTGTTTGTCAGAGCACTCTCAACACTTCACATATAGCTTGTGCATGGCAGGACGGTGTGTATTCTTTCTTTTTGTTGAAGTTTCTTGATAGAAAGACTACTACTGTTACAGTGTTAAGCTCTGTATCACGGTTCCTCCTCATGTTACTTCCCTGTGCTTTAATAACAACGCAAAGGTCGTTGTGCTGTTTCTGCATTGTGCAGCCGATGTAATAAAAGTATACAGGAAAAAATATGAAGTAAGAGATTTATAACCCATTTTAACTAATATGTAGATTAAGATCCACACCTTCACCATAAAGTATATCCTGGCTCACTCTGTGTGGATGTGGATGTCCTCCATGTTACAGTAAGCTCATCAGTGAGTAGTATTTCTGTCACCATGCTGTTCTAATCTGCTTTCAAGTGTCAGCACTTCACTGCTGTAATGTTTTAGAAAAGCATACTTCCTACAGACACTGCATTAGTTAAAATAATTGTATTAGTACTTGTATTTTAACTGCACAAAGCATCAACTCTACTATTGCCATCACTTGCTACAACCGGATCGAATATGGTTTTGGATATTTCGCTGTTTTTCTGTGGACTCAGAGTGAATGTCTATCTGCCGCCACATGTGCATAACATTTAGCGTTGTTTCCTAACATTACAAAATTGTCAGAGATTTATAAAAAAATTTAAAAAAAAGGTGTGGGGAGGGTGTTAGTCGGATAAGCACAGATAAAGAGGTGTGGTGGTGTGGAGGGAGACAACCTAAACTATGAGCTGGTTAAGAATGGAATTAAAAACTGAATAGGTGGTGGACACGGTGACTGATAACATTGCAGTCGACTAATTTTAGTTGCTGAATATGTTGACTGAAGTCGAGTTGATCCTTCTGCATACGCAGGCTTTGAGCATTCTAAATTCTGCATTACGGGGAGCGCGTTGCTCTGCTGAAATCCCGTTTCCTCTTTACAGTAAACAATGGCAACTGTACGCCAGGCAAAAAAAAAAAAAGAAAATGAAAACAAGTTAGGATCAGTTAGGATTTTGTGGATGTGTGTGTCTACAGTGTAGGGGTTTGCATCGACGGCATAGCTCTGTACGCAGCAAGTACGAGGATTAGGCCGGCTCATCGCAGCCGCTCTCGTCGCTACGGTAATCTACTTGATCTGATATCAGATTGATATCAGATCTGGTTTTGACAAATCTCTAGGTAAGTGCTGTGTTGGTGTGGCTAAAATTGAATAGAAAGCTTTCTGGATTAAAATAGAAAATGTATTTTTGTGTATTTGTGGCCTGAGTCCTACGTGTGTCATCACTGTGTAAAGAGCTCTGCTTCTGTAATAATTGATACGTACCTCTCCGTACAGTAATTTATGTGAACCACTTAAAGCCGTGCATTTTGATGTGTTTTCACATCTTGAAAAGGGGAAAGGCGTGTGATGGCTTGCGGGTAATTAAACGACTGCGTCCGTGTGACAGACGGCGCCGGCGTGCTCTCTGAAGTGGATCGCGGGGATGAAGCGCGGCTCAGTCGGACCAGCCAGATTGACAGCTGGAGGTGGGACCCCCGGTCCGTCTCCCCTGTCCGCTCCTCTTTGATTCTAATCTCATTCTGGGAGAAGACGAGGCAGCGGGGAGCGAGGCGGATCCTCCCGAGGTCGGATTCCCTCTCCCCCCCCCCCCCCCCCCCGTTTGTATCCATTAACTAATGCCTCCGCACTTCAAGTAGCTGTCACCGGTGCTGACGACATCCTGTCTGCACTCGCTCTGGATCAACGCAGCAGTGGATCCAAAGTGTCAGTCCGTTGTCATTTTTCTCCCCATATGGCCGAGGAGCGATACTGTTTGATGGACGGACGTCGTCGCGCTGTGAATGCTCCTCATCCGCAGCAACAAAGCCAGATATGGGCGCTCGCTTCCAATTGCCTGTGACAGGCCGCGTGAACGCCGGTGCCGCCATCCTGTTTTTCCGCTCCCTCCCCTCCCAGCTGTCCCACGGTTAGATCAGCCGGTGAACAAGTATCACACCGCGCGGGGACAGCTGGTTTGTGTTTACAGTCTGCGGAGCGGGGCCAGTGCGCTGCGAGTATTGTCTAAACACTTTTAGTCGCTATGTTCCAAGTGTACGGACGTCGGGGAAGGAGTCTGAGGTGGAAGGAGAGGAAAAGAGGAAGCAGTCGAGAGGCTGACAAAGACCATATGGACGCCGGGTGTGTGGCAAAGTGATCAAAATGCAAAACCCTTCTTTTTTGTGTGTGTCTGTGTGGACATTATGTCAGGATTGTCCTTATACATACATGCGTATGGCAAATTAAACAGCCGCTGCCGACCTTCATCGTCTGCATTATCGTTCCTATGATTACGCCATTAGATAACAGGCCCCTCAAAATTTGTTCTGTTTTCTCTGGCAAAAAGAAAAAAAGGGAGGTTAATTTTGCAACATGACATTTCCTGTTGCATTGTGAGGAACGCGCAAAGCAAAGAAAAGCATCTGCTGAATCTAGGTTCGTGCGTGGCGATAAGCCGGGAGGCATTGTGGGTTTTAATGGTTCCTCGACATGCTACACACATGTGAATCCTTCTTTATTGGCCCCGTTTTATGCGTGGAGGCCCCCTTTTTTTTTTTTCTTTCTTCGATATTAAGTTGCTGACGAGGAGAGGCGGACGGGCCACAGGAGTGGAAAAAAAAAAGGAGGATAGACTTTTTTAGCGTCTCGCTGCAGCTATCACTCCATTTCTCCTTACACCCGAATCGCGTCGGGGATCATTCTGTTGTGGTTAGCGTATTCGGCTCCGATTGGGGGGGTGGAGGCGTGGGGGGGGGAGACATTGTTTGGCTCGGCCCATTTCCCCCGACACTAAACCTTTTCTCCCGCTTCCCGCTCGGCGCTGAACCTCAGCGCTGGCTGCGTTTCCCCGCAGCCTTGGAGCTGTAATGCAACTGGATTTTTTTTTTTTTTTATCCCTTTCCAATAAAACTCGATGCTTGCTGTGTCAGGTTACTCTAAAGGCACACGCTCTTTTTTTTTTTCACTCAAGGAGCGATAGAAGCTTCCTTGAGGGCCACATAACATGTTTAGCCGTGAAAGTGTGTGAAAACAACTGATATTAATTTGCAGTGAAAAAAAAAACATCATCAACTTGCGATGTCCCGACCTTAACTTTGCTATGGTAAGCACGCAAGCAAGAGTACCTGCTATTTTGGTGTGGAATTCTCCAACGTGGACGTATTAAAGGCTTTGCGGCACGGTCGGTTAATCCTGCTGTCACGGTGAGAAGAGGGATAGTTGTGCATTTGCAGCGATATTAGCCTTATCCATCCTCTATCTGTCCATACCGCCCCAGTCAGCAGCATCCACCGGCCATATCGCCACGTAGTGTTAATGCTAGCTGACCCCCAGGGTCAAACCCAGTGTTCCATTCTCATTTTCACCTTGTGTGTTTTCATTTGCTAAAAATCGTCTTTTTTTTTCCCCCCACTGTCTCCGCTTTTGTGTGGTGTCACATCACCCAGTAGAAAAAAAGGTAAGTGTAATTTCATTCAAGAATAATTGCTCACTGCAACTGTGGACAGTCCCTTCAGGGAGTGACGGTGATAATAATGAACGCGCGCTCAGATACGCGCGGCGTAATTGAGGTTTTGATGATTGTTTGTTACTCGGTATGATTAAAATTCAAACTTTTTTTTTCTTTTGGACTATAATTGAGATAATCAAAATTCTTTCATGATCAAGCGCTGCTCGTCACTGGCGTCCATAATCATATATATTCCGAAGGCGAAAGACACAGAGAAGTTCAGCTCAGTGTTTGCAGAGTGTTTTACACTGCTTTTCTTTTTTTTTGCAATATAAGCAACCATATTATTTTCCATTTGCTCTTCGCTTGCTCTCCACATGCGGTGTTGCTCTTATCAATTTACATATTGTTAGCCTCATAGTGTAATCGCCTCAGTCATTTTTTTGGCCAAACTGAGAGATTCACATAGCTTTACTTCCCTACCACTGTTGCATCACCCTGTCTCGCTGTCAGTTTCATTCAAAATCACAACACTTAATAGAATCCAAAAAAAGGACTATTTCCCTCAGTCATTCATTTGACTTAAAGGCAGTTTTGCAACAAGCGAAATGACAGAGAGGAACAATCACTAAATGTTAGTTTGCATTCATGTAAGACAGAAAGTCAAGGCACAATTCTGCATAAGTCTTGTTTTTTGTTTGCACACATCTGGTTGAATGTACTGTTAAGAAAATACCAATAAATACAAAAAACACCAATGTGATTTCTAAAAATGTTGTTTCTGCTTGATTTGCTAAATATTGAAATAATTATAATATTAAGGCAATGATATAAGAAGACACAAATGAACTTACACAATTGATCTAAAATAAAAAAAAAAAAATATATATATATATATATATATATATATGATGATGGTACTTTACTGGTATATCCATAAGTCTGATATCATTTTCCTTGTGTTCCTTCATCATAGGCCTCAGATATTGTCCAAAGCCTTGTCCAAACGCATCAGTGCGCCACACGGCTACACTGGGCTGACATGTTCCCTCACCATGAAGATTAAAGTTGCGTTCGTTTGTTTTTCGAAGCAGCAATCACGCTCGCCGTCTCCAGAGAGCGGTTGTGTGTGAGGCGCATGTGAGGGAACACACATCCGTTTATAGCTCGCTGTGCTACATATCACAGCCTCTTGACTTTGTACCACACCGTACATTCCTCTAAGAACTTCAGTACAATGTCAGCAGGAAATGTCACGCACCATGTGCCAGCACGGCTTTTCATACATTACTGTTACTGTCATGAGGTTATTGCCTATTGCTTAGTTACTGTTTTGTAACCAGGATTGGTTTATCAGAAAGATCTCGTCTGCACAAAATGAGGCGCTATTATGGAAAATTATATAGCAAGAACATAACATCACATTACAAAGCTGAGCGTTCGAGCACATCACACTGAATGATGTCGCCGGTGAAGCGATCAAATTCAACAATGTCGAGAAACAATCCGCGGCGATCAGAGTGACGCGACACTTCACCTAAAACGGCATCTTGATGCTTGACAGGAACGCCGGCATGGAGAGGCGGCGGGCATGCGTTTTTGAAACGTGAGACGCCGGCGGTTGCTGGTGTAGCAGCGGAGTAATAGACTGTTTATGCAGCACAGCTCCTACTGCTTACCCACCAAAACCAGAGATGCCGGTATCTTCTCTAATGGGCTGCAGATGTGGTGCTATGCAGCACGATGGGGGTACAACAAGGGAGAGAGAGGGGAGGGAGGGGGGTGGGTTGAGAGCGGGGTGGTTCCTCAACGAGAAGCCGAATAATGAGGTGAGCGATTGCAAAGCACCGCAGCCGTTCCCGTGCCTGCGCCTGGCTGTCAGTTCTGCATCCCCCCCACCCCCACCCACCCCCGTTTTTTTCTGCCGTTTCCCTCCTCCTCCTCCTCTTCCTCCTTCCCCTCCTCCTCCTTCTGGAGCACCGCTTCATCTCTCTCCAGTGGGAATACTTTGGAATGTGCAGACAGGTTTCTGATGCAGCCTCTGTTGTGGCTGATTTGCCAAAGCTGCTTACTGGAGGCTTTGATGACCAGTGATGTGTTCCCCATTATAACAGTGTCATACACACATTATACAAAGTGTACGTGTGCCGTATTTCATTTGGAGGCAGATATGAAACAAGCATCTGTCTGTTTTTTTTTTTTTTCTGTAGGTACTGAGTTACAAAAAACTAATGTTCTTTTGTAATTATGTTTTAATGTAAACATTGTACCACATGTGGGAATCCCCATATATATCATGTCCCTCACTACTTAAAATGATTTAATAATAATAAATTGATTTGCAGCAGCTCACTGCTACTTTAAGGGGCCTTTTCTCCCCCCCCCACTCGTTATCTCTTCATCCTCAGAAGCCTTTTGTTATGTTGACATTGCTGAATCCATATAGGCAATTTCATTATTTTTTCCAATTAATTGTGTTGCTATGTGGGGATGTAGTAATAATTCATACTCACAATCTCTGTGTTTGCTTAGCTGGCAGCCTCCTTCCACACCCACCATCCAAATTCCCCTTTTTGCTGTCATCAAGGCCAATTTTCAAGGTCTCGGTTTTTATTATGAGAGACAGTGGAGATGAACAGGAGCCCTGTTCCCGGGATCTAATGCAAGTGTCGAATAGTGGCGTTATATGTTTACAGCTCTTTTTCCCTATTCCAATGCATCCGCTCTCTAAAATATAATAAAGTATGTTATCCTCAAATGCCATACAATATTAAAAGAAGGAATATTTCATTATGCAAAACTCCTTCTGCCAATAAAACCCTCCTCTGTGTTTACCCAACGTATCTCAATTTATGATCGCCCTCTGTGGAAAACTCCCTTTAGTGTTTCTCCCAGACTTCCCAAGGCTATTACAGAGGAATAACAAAAGGAGCGCAGCAGACGGCGCGATACGAGGCTCGAGCAGCGTCGCTGAGAGGCGCAGGCAAAGTAAGAGACGCAGGCGAGGGACTGAAATAATTAAAAGGATCTTCAGAGCGATACAGCCCATGGCACCGGGATGTTCTGACTCATTTACACGCAGCTAAACGGCCCTCCACAAACATACATGGAAACCAGTTAATATGCCTCAACGTTGCCTTTCATATTTCCTCATGCTGCATGCAGGACATGACTCTGGATCTCTATCTTTAACGCGAGATATGCAAAGCACGCCGGGATTCAATTGATTTTCATAACAGCGATCAACTGGCAATTTTTCGCAATCAAGCGTGAATAACATACCATTATGCTGCTGGGATTTTTTTTTTGTGTTTCATTGGAAAACAATTTTTCAGTTTTTTTCATTAAAATGTCAGTATCTACAATGTATACAATATAAACCTCAACCAAATTCCTATTCATGGAACTAAACTGATACTTATCGTGCATATTAACCTGGAAAAATCCTAAATCACCTGATAATGGAACAGCATTGATTTTTATGCATATATCTCATTATAAAACACAATGTTACTATTACAGCATTAACATATATTGTTAATATCCACATCACCAATACAATAAGAATGTTATAATCTCTTTTTAAACATCTTACAGATTAACTCTTATCTTATTAACCATCAAATCGAAATAAAGTATTTTTATCTGTAGTAAAACAACAAGTTATTATAATTTTTTTGTGCGATATTCTAGTTATTTTTTCTCTGCAACAGCAGCATAAATTGATCCTGACACTTCTGTAGTCACCTCACATGTTGGGGATTTATTTTGATACCGGGACATGTACATAACCCTGGTGGCTGTAGAGAAATTCCATATTTATTGTCATTTCGAGCAGGAAAAACTGCAAAATACGCCTGAGGCTTCATTGATTATTTGATCCTTTTTTTTCCCTCCAGTTACCTAATTTACTTCTGCAAGGACAATAAAAGCCGCGCGTGACGTTCGCAGCTCTGATGAAGCTGGCCGTGGCGTCTCGGGCTTGTGATCGCCGCGGCGGCTCTGGCCCGTGTCTCTGAGGTCAGCCGGATGAACAGCTGATGTGATTGTTTGACAACCTGTTAGCGAGTGGGCTGCCACCAGAATGTGTGTGGGTGTACCGTGTGAGTCCAAGTACTGTACGGAAGATAAGACAAATACCACCTGTTACTCTCTGCCTGATCACTGACATGCAACTGTTTGCTTGCTCATGACGTTAATTGTAATGTTTTTTTGGTGCTGTTAACACATAGAAAATATCAAAATTTGCTCATATAATTGAGAATTACACTTCCTTTTTATTGACCTCTTTGGTCGCAAGACTGTAAAAAAAAACTCTCTTACAACCACCTATTGATTTGATGTTTAGGCACAAATGTGTCAATGTGTCAATCAAAGTCCATGATTAATTGTTGTAAGCATTGACATATGGAAGCTGAAGAGATATTTCTCGAACACATGTTATTTTTATAATCACATACATTAAAATAATGACATGAAAAACAGACTCTATTTATAAACTGACAAGAGGAAAAGCAGCTTTATGTGCATGATGGCACCACCATTACACCACATCAACGACAGGTATTCTCTCCTTCCTTTGTGCACAAATTGCTCCGGCAGCCCACCGCTGTGGCGCTT
Source organism: Eupleurogrammus muticus (assembly GCA_036785175.1). Classification (NCBI taxonomy): domain Eukaryota; kingdom Metazoa; phylum Chordata; class Actinopteri; order Scombriformes; family Trichiuridae; genus Eupleurogrammus; species Eupleurogrammus muticus. The sequence continues at coordinate 17,629,208 of JAYKQN010000007.1, read as the reverse complement.
TGCTTTTAAGCATAACTACACAGATATATTTAGACGTTCAAATAATTTATCCCTCTATTTGTTAGCATATTTTGTGACAGCAAACAGTAGCTCTTTGTCAAGCATTAAAGCCCTGTAGTTAATTGTACAACCTAATGTAGTATTTTTATTACCCCACAGAGCCAGTGGAGGGAAAGGCAGCAGGTCTGGAATATTATTGCTAGTTTTCATAGCTGGGCTGATAATTGGATCGATCAGGTTTACTGGGATTCCTGCACGTCTACCACAGCTAATTTGTTACCGTGGGCATTTAAAGCCGTGCAATAACCTCAACCAATGTGATTTATGTATCGTGGACATCTATTTATTGAAGCGAGGAGCGTCTGTGTGCCTGCGCCTGGCATATCTCTGACTGTTGGATATATAGCGTGTGCAATGTTGTATATCCTTTTTTGAGGAACCTTTTGATGGATATTCCAATCATAATTATTACCAATAAAAGTTTAAATCCTGTAGACTTACAGTATGTATCACAGCGCTACCCTGCTGCAACACTTCTATTACAGTGTAAATCTTCGCCTCGTGTTACTTCCCAGCGCTTTAGCTACAATTCAAAGCTCCGTTGTCCCGTTTCCTCCTGCACCGATTGTGCAGCTGACATAACAGAAGTATTCTAACATCTATCAAAAACTACATGTTAACATGTTAACCGAGTCTTACTCCAAGACACGTTCACCCTCTTGAATTCCCAGCACTATCACCTAACAGAACAGAATCTGGACATAACCTCCTAAACCCCTATTTATAACATATACTATACTGCCAAAATTGACTCGTATATGAATTCAAGTGACATCAACTCCTCTGGGAAGGCTGTTCACAAGGTTTAGTTAGGAGTGTGTTCATGGGAATTTTTGACCAGAAGTGTTCTTCCAGAAGTTCTTCCAGAAGTGAATTTGTAAGGTCACACACCAATGTTGGAGGAGAAGACCTGGCTCTCGGTCTCAGTATGAAGTAAGAGATTAATCATAAGTCCAGTTTTATTTGGCCTATTAACACAGTTTAAAAACTAATATGGAGATTGACGTCTACACTTACACAAACATACGTTGTGGCCCTATGTAAATGTCTTATCCAGTGTACGATTTGTCTGTTCAACACACCCAAACCTGACATATGTAGTGCTTCCACTTTTCTATAGGAACACATACTTCCTTGAGACACTGCACTAGTGATTTTAAACATACACTAGATGGTTTCATTTTGCAGTAGCAGGCTTGTATTTTATTTATTTTTTTCCACTTTTCATGTCTATGTTATCGAATGTCAGGCCTTTGTTCTCATGGCCTTGTACGTGAGTCTGTGAGAGCTGTTTTGCTAAAGGTCTCGCTCCAAACAGTCAGTAGGCGATAATATAACGCAACCACCCGCCGCGGACACTCACGTCTTTTTTCCTCCGCCGCTCGGCTGTAAGTGCGGAGAAAAGCTCTTCGCGATGAGTCGAGTTGTTTAATTGACAGCCGGTTCAGTGACGAACAAGCGGACGAGAGGGGGTTTTTACACTAATAGCCATCGGACACATGAGCGTCTTGTCAGTTTTTCCTTGAGGTCTTGACAGCGTGCGCGGCGGCGAGCGTGATGGAGGAGCGCTGTCACTCTGATGTCCTATATCCTCGCTGTCGCCTTCTCTCTTTCTCACTGAGTGCCATTTATAAATAGAGTCTGATGGAGCCATGTGGTGTTTGTGTTGGCATGCATTTTATTTTCAGCATGTGTACCTTTAAAAAAAAAAAAAAAAAGTGACAAACTGGCAAAAACACATCAATGGCACCGACTGAGACGTCATATCTGATTTAATTAGCGGCTTTATTTTTTTTTTTTTCATACACTACATCCTCCTCGTGCATTTGTTTTTAAAGCACATTTTATTTATATACACTCTCAGTTTTGTCATCATTCTTTTTCTCCGCTTCTTGGTTCTTGTTTATCTTTAACGCGCAGTGTGCCGCTTTTTTTCTTTTTCTTTTTCTCCCCGCTTTCTGCACGTGTTATCATTTTAATAAGGCTCCGTGCGGATAAATAAACTATGAAATCGAGAGAATTCATATGAGATGTACTGTGAGACAGACAAAAGAATTTTTAAATGTTCGGGGTCAGGGCACTCATATTCCCCTCTTCCCTTTCCGTGGTGTATTTTTCTTTCTGGGCTTTTTGCTTGTTTGAGTAGAACTTGGCCTTGGGTCTGCCTCTCTATCTGCTGCTCTGTTGGCATTGATTATCACAGACCACTGTGTGTGTGTGTGCATGCGTGCGTGCGTGCGTGTGTGTGCACTTCATCGTCGAGCAGCGCTGCATGCTGAGAAGGCAGATATCTCTAGAGGTTCTCTAATATAGCGGATACTGTAGCCTGCCTCACATTGCCATGGGGGATGGAGGCAGTGTTGGATACTTGGGAGGGATATAGGGGAGAAATAGGGGAGAGGGCAAAGGATGAGAGTAACCACCGCTTTACTTGCAAATGCGGGTGAAATCCTATCTCTTTCATTAGCCCTTTGCCTCCACTGCCCATAAATCCTGCTAGTTTGAGCTAATTGCGTTTCTCCAGGCGCTATCATAATTAAAGGCTCGGTAAATGCAAAACTACAGTACACATTTTTTAATTTGAAACCTTTAATCTCTCATCTATACATTAGATTGAGGTACAAGTGGTGTATTAATATTAAAAATCATCTGCATCATATTTTTACATCCTGTAGTTTCATTAAGGAGAATCCACCCTTTGGTAACCATAAAATAAAGAGAGAGGGAAAAAAAACACACACACACACACACACACACAATGACAAAACAAGTGGAGGCGGTTGTTGAAGATATATTCACATCTCGCACCGATGCTTTTTACAATTTAAACCTTCTGTGTGCATCGGGGGGGAAAAGGAAACACGTAGCCATAATGGATATTAATGCCTCCTCGCTGCGTGCGCTGAGGACCAACGGCACAGCGAGCCCGAACAACCAAATTGCTTCTGGGAGAGGGGAGTGGAGGATCGCGTCACACTCCCGCGAACGCACAGCGGGGCGTGCGCTGTACATTGTTTACAGTACGCGCGGGCTGCCACGTTTAATAGCCTTCCCCCCGTCGCTCACCATTTGATTTCCGAACGCGGCGACAAACTCACAAACGCCGGGACTTTAACAGCCCGCGCATGTTTCGTCAGTACGCTTCAATGGAGGCCATTAAACACGGGCTAGTTTTCAGCACGGACGCCTACTGGGTCTAATCAGGGGGTTCCAGCACCCGTAAATCTTAAAAAGTCCCTCGCCTCGTAAATAATTATTAAGACTACACCGCAAAAAGGTATGTTGACCTCCCACTTTCCGTGCAAACCCCAAAGCAGTTGCATATGTATATCAAGCAGCGCCAAGCCCGTCCTCGCAAGACAAACGTTATTAAACCCTTCCTGTTTCCAACCGCGAATGGGGAGTCAGACTTCAAAGGTGCGGTGGTGTAAGATTTAGGGTGCCTTCACACCAGCAGCAGTCGGTGCGCACCGAGCGGTCCATTCCAACCAGAGGCGCTTCGTTTCATTGATGTGAAGGCATCAGTCGCGCTCGGGTGCACTGAATCAAGCGGACCGAGACCTTCCTAAAAAAAAAAAAGGTGGTCCCGTTCCACTTGACTCCGCACCAGGACTCGGGTCCAAACGAGGAGATATTAATGATTTCATAGCTACCTTGTGGGTTTTTTTATGGCGACTCCAGTGTTTCTGCAGATCGTTCTCCAGACACAGCCACGACTCATTTCATTGGATAATTTGCCATAAATGGCCAGTACAGAAGATGAAATACAGCAAGATAAGAGCAAGTAGCAACGTGTGGATCTGTCACTCCATAGTGGGCCAGAATTGATGCTTATTTCTACCCAAAGATAATGGTGGTCGGCCAATTTAGGTTCACCACGCTACGTCTATATACCAATTAGTAAAATATTATTGGCTGGTATGGATCAATTAATACAAAATAATAAAACTAGTTGGGTGAACAGGCCATATTTCTACAGTGTCTGGAGCTAACCAATCAAATATGGCTTTAGAGAAGGCTTCTTACATTCAGCACATTTGGTTTGCAAATGGAAAATTTTAGTTTTACAATACAAGCACTTGGCCATGAGGCTGACTCCAAACTACAAACTGCACCTTTGTCCACACAAATTCAAAGTGATGATTTTAACTTCAACCGCGATCACTCTCCAAAGTTAATCAGACTTATTTTTTTCATGTGTAACAGTTTGAAAAGCACAGTTAGAGACGGCATGATGGAGGAGAAAATGTTCCTAGGGGTCGTTCGAGTGCACGGTGCGATCGTCTTGGCGGGGCGGAAAAAAAAAAAACAGATCGTCCACAACAACAAACCAATTACTTCGGGCGCACGCTGTGATATAAGACAAAGAAGTTAAAGTTAAGAAAAAGTGGAAGTCCAACCATGGCTCGGCTAAAAAGCCCTCGGTATGATGTGGATTTCGGCGGTCTGTTGTGTGGGAGGTGGCGACGGTAGCGTTACTGACTGAAGTGGAAATGATAATTAGCGCTGCCCTCAACTCAACCCGCAGCCGCTGCTCCACGCATCCTCATTCTCTCTCTGTGGAGACCGATAGAGACATAAAAGAAACTCTCTCTCTCTCTCTCTCTCTCCACGGACTGTGAAGGACAACGTTTCAGTTGATTCCACTATGCCAGAAAGGCATTCTAGGAAAAAAGGTTATCCCTATCCCTAACTGCCCTCTCTCTCATTTCTTCCTATTTGGATCCAGACAGTGCTGAGGATACTAGGAGAGACAGCTGGAGGGATTATACTGAGCTAATTATAAGATATCTGTCCATAATTGCACCGGATTACGCTATTATTCATACAGAGCTAAGCTGCAAAAAAGAAAAAAAAATGCCTTAACCGCTATTACGTAGCATATATTGCAATGTGCTATTCACTATTTATACAGCTGAAACTAAATACCCTATTTTAGCTTAGAAACAACCGTGCAATATTAGCGTAGTACGTCTCTTTTCTGAGGCTGATGACCTCATTAAGCGTGCGCGCCGAGGGTATTGTGAGGCAGAATTGATGAAAATGGCACGGTGCGGATCAATCGGTGGGGCTCTTTGTGGGAGGACTGTAATTTGACCTCTGGGCTGGCCTTAAGATGACAAACAGGACAGCTTTCGCGGAGGAAATGACTCGAGGAAAAAAGAAAAAGAAAAATGTAGCTCCTCTCCTGTATGTGAGATCAGTGGATATTTCCCCCCTCATTAATTCTCGCTGGTGAGCTACCCTTGGATAAGAAAGCGCTGGAGAAAAAAAAAAATCATTGGTAAATTGTCAATGTTGCAGTCGATCGATGGTCAGCGGCATGAGACGAGATGCAAAGAGAGGCTTTTCACATTCGCATTCCGTCTAATTGATTTTTTTTTTTTGCCCTTCCACACTCGGCTCTGCTCTTGTGTTGTTGTTTTATCCATGAGCTAAATAGCTGCTCCATATAAGAGTAATACAAAAAGCGGATCAAAGATTCATCTTAGCTCCGATACGCCTTTTTACTGCAGCGATTTTGACATGAAATAGTAGGTAAAGATGGGTGTTATCGATCCCATTAATGAAGGCTTTCTACCTAACTAGGAGAGAAGCTTAATTAATGTAATTAGTAACACCAGTGTTGACCTACCACTTCATGTCAAAGTGTCTGCTGTGAAAAAGGTTTATTATAGTACAGCTGCCACGAGTCATCGATTAGATACCAACTATTTTGATAATTAGAGGCCTTATTTTTAAAGGCAATGTACTAATTCTCTGGTCCAAGCTTCGCAAATCTGATTATTTTCTGGTTTCTATAGTTTCTGTTATAGTAAACTGATGATCTTTGGTTGTGGACGTTAGAGCATTTCATGAACCAAACAACGAATAATACACATGTTAATTGGCTATCGAAATCACGTTTTCTAGAATCCAACCATTGTAGGCTGTTTTTATTTATTTGTAAAACAGTGTCAGTGGGACGGAAGGAAATAAGAAATCATATCTGTCATAAACATTTCAATCAAATTTGTATAGGTTTTTTTCTTTAAAATGGTTGAGCCCTACTCACAATAGACAGTTGCTGTGGTCATGTGACCTCACAAGAACAAAGAAGACACAACAAGACAAAAGAAAAATAAGAGTTGAACAAATCCCGACTGAATTCGGAGGAGTTTACAGAACTAATCCTTCCTTTTATTTATTGTTTATCACGCGTGTTGGATTCAGCGGAAGTAAACTGCAGACAAAGTGAATATTCAGCCTCGTGTAAGCGCCTGCGTGTTCTTCCAAGCGTTTGCTTCATCCGCGTTTCCACGATGACGGTATGTTGTTTACCAACCTTGCTGTTTTTTTGTTTTTTAAATAATCTATTTAGCAATATGTTCACTTTGTTCCCCCCCCCCTCCCCCCCTCCCCCCTCCCATCACCAGCAGCTGTCTGTGCACATGGTGCAGCAAGCCAACCTGAACGCTTTTCTCCTGCGCCGCCGCTAAAACCAATTAAATTCACGGCGAAAGGAATCACCTGATTATGACGTCCCGGTGCGTGTGTGTGTGTGTTCATGTGTGCGTCCGTGTTACGTTGAGAGCTGATCAGGACGTGACATACTTTCTGATCAGGCCTGTCTGTTGGCTGATCCATACGGGCGCAGCACTAATTAAATCCAGCGGCTCAACCATTCACACCACTGGCTGCTTGGCACCGAGCAAGTGGGGGAAAAAAAAAATAAATTAAAAAAAATCTGTTGGTGTTCTGTCAGGTAATATGACAAAAAAACAGCGGGGAGAGTTTTTATGTGTGTGTTAATGTCAGCGAGAGAAGGAGGAGGATGATTGAGGCTGTAAAACGAGTCCGTGTGCAACAGAGGCAACCAAATATTATTTCTAGTCTAGTGTTTATTAGACCGGATCGATCTTACGTTTTAGATCCAAAATCCACGAATTCAGGCAATGCCAATGAGATTCTCAAAGCTGCCATTATTTTTTTGCTGTTTTCTCAATCTAGGTTTTCCTCTACTTTAATTTAAGACATAAATGGATCTTTCAGTTCTTCAGGTGTAATATTTGCTGTTGCTCAAACACTCGATGTAGCCTATGTGTAGCATGTTTCTCGTTGAAATATAGGACAACGTTTTCTTGACTTTCTTATCCTTGCAATAGAGTTATCGTGTTTGTTTTAATGGTATGATGCAAGTTTCGGAGATGAGTGTATATATTGTCATGTACTGAAAATCACGAATGAAATTGAAATCGCAAACATAAAAAAAAAAATCAAATAATTCAATCCTTCAGCCCTCAAATAAGAGACAAGGAAATATTGATTCTGGTCCGGCGGTTATTAGATGTGAGGTTAGGGTTCGGCTGATGGTGATGTAGATGTCCACGCCAGACAGCCGCCGTTGTCAGCCCCCGTCCTGGCTCAGTCAATCCTGCCGCGGTCGCCGACGCGGACGACCGCTCTCTGCGTGTGCCTCTCTCAGCAATTTCCCCGCCTTGTCAACCCTAAGCAGTATAAATGTGATCCTGTCCCCCCCCTGACCCCGCCGCCCGCCCCCCCCCCATCGGCCTCTCCCATCTCCGGCAGCAGAAAACATATTATCGTGTTATAAGCGAGTTTGGCTTTAGCCCTTCCACTCATCCTCCGGGAACGTCACTTCTATTTCGCTGCTTCACTACGGTTTTTAGCGGCGTGTTACGTGGTCACTCGGTGACGCCTGACGCAAATTTCACAGCCAAGGCGACGATGTTTCTTTACTGCTCCCGAAAAAAAAGGGGGGGCTAATGTGGCGGCGTATCGGTGTTAACGGGATAGAGATTTATGGGGAGGGGCAGACCGGCGTGTTTTCTGTGGTCCACACAACACATAGATAAATAAATGGAAATTGAGTCCATTTGTCACTGCCAGGACGTGCGTGTACCTGTGGAGCCGCCGAGCCCCCGCGGAGACGTGACAGTTCGTCCCTCTCAGGAACTCATCGGGTCGTCTATCATACTGGTCCCTACATACACACACACACACACACACACATATATACACACCCCCCCCACTGTTCCAAAGGAGATTCAGCAAGGCGACCAACTGTACCGCTGTCTGACTTCCTGCCGTTTGTGTTCACACCATTTGCGAAAAATCTGTTGTATCAGTGCTGTTATGAAGAGCCACATGGAGCCGCGAGGATACGCGTCATGGAAGAGAGAAACTGTCAGAATCTACACCCACGACGCCCCATTTCGTCTTTGTCCCGAAAAAAGAAAAAAAAAACCTTAGAGCACATCATCGGTGAAATGTAATTGGATTGGCAGATCATAATGGGTTTGGTTCACAACATGAATTTCAGCCCTTAAAAGGATAAGAAGAAAAAAAACGTCTCGTTGAAAATCTCCCATTAAAAGGCCTAGTCAAAACAGGAGTGAGGAAGGCCGCCCGTCTAAGTGCATCCGTTATTTTTTGAAAAACGCCGCAGCCTTTTGTGGCCTCGGAAAGTCTCCAATTATTTTGTCACATTAGAGACGGGAATACATGGAGAGTGGCACTGACGATGCTGTCTGATTCTAAAAGGAAAAAAAAAAAAAACCCTGCGCGTGGCGTTAGGTTCAGGCAACAAAAGCACGTCGGTTGTGGTTTTGGTTAAATGTTACCAAAGTAAACACGTCCTGTTGAGTGCTTAAGTCACTGCTGACTTTTTCAATATTTGACTCAAACCACCATATTTTCCCTATTTCCTTAAGCGAATGCTAGGAGGGGCCTAAACATAACCATAAAGTTAGTTCCTAGGAGCAGATCTGGTGCTGCAGCAGCGGAACTGCAGCACGATGACTGGAAGGCATCACAGAATACTTTTGCACATACAATTAGCATTATATTTTTAACAAAAAAACACATTTCGCAGAGTTTTGGTGTTGATTTGCAAGGAGGCACAGTTGTTTATTAGGCTTCTATCCCCCATAATTTCCTCGGGGAATACAAAGTCGTGGCATTAAAATAAGGAGAAATCCTTTCATGCGGAGCAAAGCGCTGAGTTTACCAGAAGCAACGGCAGCAGAGGTGGGTAATTACCATGTTTTAGCGATAGCTCCCATGGTTACACAAAAAAAGAAAACGGAGAGACTCCGGCGACAGCAAAGCCAACAAAGACGGCGCCACGGCGACTCGTCTATCGAAGGCGGGCTGCAACAGACGAAGGAATAAACGCGAGTCGATTCTCACACGCGGTCTCTTTGAAAAAACGACAAACCACGCAACCACGTGCACCTGTAGTGTGGTGTCATGCATTTTAAATGTTAAAGACTGATGTGTAACATTCAGTGCAGGTAGTTTTTCTGTTCATTTTTTTTTCTCCTCACATGTTTTTTTTTTTTTATACACAGAAGAGAGAGAGAGAGAGACGTTGATGCAGAAACAGACACGGAGCCGCAGAGCAGTTGTGTGGTTTACTCCGGTATTCTGCTGATATGGGATCCATTAGGAGGGTTTGAGGTTTTAGGGGGAGGGGGTGATGGGGGGGGGGATGCACAACAGGGCTGAGAAAAAAAAGAGGGAAGCGTGGGCCTAAAAATCAGTGAGGGGAAATCGAGAATTGCTGAAAAGACTTTACAGTCGGGGAGGAGCAAAGCCCGGAGAGATGGCGAGATAGCTGCGAGGAAACAAAGGGGATGGGAGTAGGCAGAGATTGAAGTTGGAAGACGGGGGAAAAAGCACAGGGGAGAATGAAGAGTGATGAGGGCGTACAGTACGGGCAGGGGGAAGACAGGAGAGATGAGAGGAGTTGACGCGGTGTGTGTGTGTGTGTGTGGGAGGGGGGAGGGGTGACGGCAGTTTCAGCTTACTTTGCACTGTTGGAGGATCAAGGCTGCATTATAGAACATACAGTATACGAGAAGAGAGAAAAAAAGGGGGTGCATCATCCCATTACAGTAATTATGAAAATTCAGGTGTGTACTTCAACCAAAATTAGTAGGTGACGCACGTCTTTTGACCCCGTCCTGACCCGCCGGTCCACTCCCACCCCCCCAGCAGAGAGCATCAGGACTGAGTCAGGATAGGTGCCTCCATACCAGCGGAGCTTATTCATGGCTAATGAGAGGGCCACGCGCTTAGTGATCTTTCCCTTCCCGGTGCCCAAAATGATACCCTGCACCCCTGTCATCACCCGAGTCTGCCACCTGAGAGTCGGGCAGGGCGCCGTCGTCGAGGAGATCGCTAACGCCCGGAGGCCGGCTTCATGCGAACGGCGCGTCCGTCTGCCGCATTTACGCCCCGCTCTGATGCCGGCAAATGAAATGTTTTGTAGCCTAGGCCGGTGTTTGCGATGGAGATTTACGACGTTGCCTCGTCTCCCTGCATTAGCTTTATTTTATTCTCACGTGCTTCCTGTAATTACAGGTGCTTCCGTGGCTTCCTTCACTCACTTTTATAGCTGTGTTTTGTGCAGTGTTATGGCTTTTTTCCCAGGTTCCTGTTAGTCTTGTTAATTGCTCTTATTAGTTTTTGTCTTATATAGTAGATTTTGTATTCTCTTTTATTAAGTCATATACAGTATTAGTCAACTGTTGTTTTATTCTAGTTTAGTCTAGTGAAATTCAAAGCATTTTCAGTCTAGTTTTGGTCAGTAGACTTTCTTTAGTCTTTGACAGCAGGTTGGTAGCAATGTTATTATTTACAGGTACTATATATGCAGCAATAGGAATTATTTTTTCACATTTTTTGGCATGACACCACTGAAGTTACTGGATCAAGTCACATCAAAGTCAGTGGTTATGGACATTGATTTCATCTAGTTTTTGCCATGAAAAAAACAAACATCCTTGACACATATGACTGATCTTATGTTATATGAATGTCGCTCAAAGTCCACTCCTGTCATGTCTCGTCATAAATGTTAAGTTGTCACTCGTGTTGTCTTGTCCTGCACTTCCTGTTTTATTTTGAAATGACTCTTCCCTCTTGTTTCAGGCACCTTTGCTTCCTGCCCTTGTGTGTTTCCCGCCACGTAATTGCCTTCCCCTGCCCTGATTGTTTTCACCTGTGCCCTGTTACCCTGTCTATATATTGTCTGTGTCTCCCCTTGTCCTGTGCCAGTTAAGTCACGTCCCATGTGTCAAGAGCCAGCGCCCAGCTCCAGGTCCTACCAGGTTTTGATCCTGTCTACTAAAGTTCCCAGTCTTGTTTTGACAGTCTTTCCCTCGTTATTTTTCCTAGTCCCGTTTTCCTCGCTAGAGTGTTTTTTTTTGTTTTCCTCGTAAGAGTGATTTTTTGTTTTCCTCGTAAGAGTGATTTTTTGTTCTCCTCGCAAGAGTGATTTTTTGTTTACCTCATGTAGAGTGAATCTTTTATATGGAATTATAATAAAGACTTTTCCTTTTTGAACGATCCGTGCTGAGTCGTGCATTTGGGTTCAGCCCCCGGCCCCCCGCCTCGTGTCAACTCCAACCAACTGGTACCTCTGACCCCAGCGTCCGATGGAATGAAACACGTTAAATGAGACGCCATTTGTTGTTACCCGCGTAATCACGTTTTGTTTTTCCCTCCCTCCCTTTGTATATCATTTTGGAGCCTCCTACTACTCCCTCCCCCCACCCCCCGTACCTATTCATTGACTCCTTTTTTCGTCAGAAAGACAAATTACCCAGTGGGCTGCTCTTTTAGCCGCGCTTTCTGTACAATAATCAATTTGAGGACGCGAGACGGAGGAGGCTGCGGGAACGCGAAATTATTCATCAGGGTCTCTCCCTGGCGGCGGGGGTGTGTGAGCGTGGGGTGGGGGGTGGTCGGGGGGGCTACCTCGTCCTACCGTTGAGATAATTAGGGAGAGGACCGAAACGCGGGATTGGAGGGGAAGGCAGCGGGCCAGCAGCGAGGAGCGAGGAAAGAGACAGAGATGGAGAGTGGTATAGGTGCCGAGTTGTGTGTGTGTGTGTGTGTGTGTGTGTGTGTGGGTGTGTGGGTTGGGGGGGGGGGGGATCATCGCTCCTCCAAGGGCAGCTTGTTGTTATATTTGGAAATCTTGAGATGGTGTTTAGTTTGTCGTCCCAGCAACAGACAGATACACAGGAGGCGGACGGAGGACAGGCAGCTGGTCCCGGTGACGAGTGAAGGGGAAGTGCGCGGAGGGGCGGGGGGTGGAGGAGGGCGCGGGGGGGGCGTGATGCGCAGTGAGCTTGAGTTAACTACTTGGGAAGGAAAGAAGGACGGCGCGAGGAGGGAGGAAGGGGGAGATGGAGCCGGGCTCTCTTGCGGCGGGTGTTTATTCAGAGACCTCTTGTTTCCTACCAATTAAAGGGGCTGGGGTGGGGGGGGGCCGCTGGAACACAAACTCACCCCCCCCCCACCGCTCTGCTCAATCTGTCGTCACTCCCTTGTTCCCCTTCTCCTGCGATGTTTGCTCCATCTGCAATTTTGGATAATTTTAGCATTTCACAGGGGACGACTGCACATGTGTTTTTCTTACCTTCCGCTTCCCTCCACCCCCCCCGCCCTTCTCCCACCCGTCCGCGACATCTGCATTAATTTGACACCCCGACACGTTTAATAGCCGACGCGTGTGTGTAACAGTCTCCTCGGCGTGTTTATCTTGCTTTAATTACTTCTATTATCTTCAACAGCTTGCATTTGTTCTGTTCTTATCGGTGCAATCCCCCCGCGCCGCTGCAGTGACCCAATTTCCCCGGAGGGATCATTAAAGTTTCATCTTTCACCCCTCATTCATTCCTCTCCCCCATTCATTCCTCCCCGGTGCGGCCGGGTCCAAACCAAACAAGCTTGTCGTTATACTCGATTTCTCTCTCCGTTCCTACCCTGAATCACCCGTCTTTAGCTCCTACATGAGTGGGAGAGGCTGTGCCAGAGACTACTGTTTTCTAGGCCTGAAACGCTGCATTTCTGTGGAATTAAAACACGTGGACGTGGACGTACCTCTGCACCCGGCTTCAGAATTTGCTGCTAGGAGCGGAATAAATAAATTAGGAAAAGGGTGCTGGAAAACCTTGGGTTGTTTCATACCATCTGAACATGGTAATGCCATGCCTCATCTGCTGCACGCATCATTATCGGCGTTAAACATCTGACGATTCGCTAAAGGAGCGTTACCTCTGTCCTGTGTCTCTTCACACATCCATCAGGCTACGAGGAAATGATATATAGGACGGTGTCAAACGCCGCCTCTATGCTGCTATCTGCACTGTCAGCATCCCCCCCCTACACCCCCCTTCATGATAATGTAATTCTCCCTGGTTGAATAAAAGCATTGTTGTGTTCTGGCGCGCGTCCCTCCCTCCGCACAATGTGCAGCCTGTCAATCGCTGTATTTATTGCCTGGAGTATAATGCCACAGTCTCAAATATCTGGCTGAAAACAGCCCAACAGATCCCGTCTGGTGTCTGCCTGATTTATATGATCCCGTTACTCTGGAGAGGGTCGCGTACCTGCCCCAAAGCCGCGTTCTCTCCCGGGCCCTGGGTTGTCTCTGGGATTGATGGCGAGGCAGGGGGTGGTGGGGGTGGGGGGGGCGGGCTGGAGCACCTTGGGGTACATTATAATGCAAAACATAGCTGTAACTGTGAGAGTGTGTGTGTGTGTGTGTGTGTGTGATTTGTGCGTTTGGCAATAACTTCGGCGTGGTGCTCGCTGTGGCTTCTTTGTGTCTGCTTCTCCGTTCCCACCCATGCTTCCATGTCTTTGTGTTGATCACTTTTTTTTCTTTTTTTTTTCCTCTTTGTTACAATACATGGTATACCCTCCCCGCCGCCTCCTCTTCCTCGTCCTCCTCCTCCTCCTCGTCTCCACCGCCTCTCTCTCTGTGACCCGGGTGCACTCCTCCCTCGGAGCATCTCTCCTGGGTCCTGCTCTTTATTATTTTCCGATCTCTGCCCACTTCTTCTCCTTTCACAAAAAAAAAAAAATAAAAAAAACAAGAGCCCAGGTAGGAATCAGGGTGGATACTCGTTCAATATGACTTATTCAAACAAAGAGCGGCCCACGAAGCATCATATTTGTGCTCTGCGCTCAGTGTGTAATTGCACATGCTCGGAGGTCTGCTCCTCTCATGCTCTTTGTGTACAGTTCAAGTAAGGTGCTTATTTAGAACCCAATCTTGCCCAGGGAGATTTTCCTAACACCACCACCGAGGTCACACCACTCAAACAAAGCTTTCTATGGGCCTGTGTACTTGAATACATTTTTTTTTTTCCTCAAGGTCTGGTTGTTGTCTGCTTCCCAATTCTTTTGTATTGTCAAACAAAGCCCAAGAAGTCGTTCCCTCTCCAAACTAGTTCCTGCAGGGGCATTTCATTAGCTTTATTAGTGGAGAAATCTACAATCCGTGTGTGTGTGTTTTTTTTTGTCTGGGTGAAAAACAAAAATTTAATTGACACACTGACACACACACACACACATACACTTACTTGCCGGCTTCCCTCCGCCAACCATATTTTATCTACTCGTTAATGTTCCCAATTACTCTGTCAAACACTGCCAACGTTTTTTTTTTTTTTTTTTTTTTTTTGCAGTGTGGCACGCTTATTGAAATGGTAATGCAACCATCTCAAAGTAAAATTCTTTCATTCACTGGCTTCTAAGTGGATTTATTCATGACAATTTACTCTTCTCATGCAGGATTACACTAATGAGAGGGTTAAAGGGTGGTGTGTGTGCACGTGTGTGCGCGCGCGTGTGTGTGTGCGTGTGTGTGTGTGTGTGGCATTTCTCTGCTTTCAGAACTCTTGCCCCGGAGAGAAAGGGCCGTGTTTCTATTGCCTCCAGCTCTTTCCATTATTCAGAAGAAGAGGACTTGATTTGGTGTTGTACTCCACCATGTCTCCCTTCCCGCTATCTAAAGAATTCAGGTGTCTACTAAAGCTCATAATTAAAAGTGCAAGCATCCTGTATTCTTTTTTTTTTTTTTCCTGTGAGATTCTATCCGATATGAATCACAAGTCGGTATATGAATGTCTCAGTCGTCGGATCGCTTCGCACCTGCTGCAACTGGCTTTAAATGTAATAAAGAAAGGCTTTATTTATGTCACAGGGCCAGATTGTTATCCATCTCCTAGCAGGGGGTCACGTCCCTGTGTGGAGGTGTTGTTAACACACATCTCAGTATGTAGGTCACCGTGCGTTGTGTTCGACAGTCCCCAGGTGTTGCCGCTTGTCCACCAGCATCTCAACCTGCTCCTGTCAACACCCTGCCACACTCTCTCCGTGTGTGTGTGTGTGTGTGTGTGTGTGTGTGTCCCCTCGCCTGTCGCTCATTAGTGTCACCCGCCCGGCGCTCGCAATTATTTGCTCTTCCACCCCCCTATCATTGCCCGCGCCAGAAGGAATTCCAGGTGTGTCCGGGAATAATTAAAGGACGGTTTCTGTGTGGTTGGAGATCCTGGTCGTTTCACACTCGTCAATCATTGGTGGGTTTTTTTTCGTTTTTTTGGCAGGTGTTTCGCGTAAAGGACGTGCCAAATGACAACGCTCGTTTAACCTTTTTTCATTTTTCTTTACCTGACATCGTTATATAAAGTGGTTTGGGGATAGTCTACAAAGTGAAGTCATTTCTAAATAACAGGTGGGAGGAAGATTTAATCCCATGAGGCTTGCATCAACAGAACACTAAGAGCGTCGCTTCGTTCTTGCAAATGTAAGATTGTGTAATGAGAGTGCAAAGCACAGCAACTGGATACTATTATTTTTGAGCACTTTGCACAAACCATACATGCTTCTGCATGCTTCTGTTTGGGAGTTACCTTTAACTCATGCTAATTATCCTAACGAGCTAAAACACAAAATAACACCACACTGAATGAGCTAATCTAAATGAGTCTGGGTGCAATAACAGTACTTTAGTTTTAGGAAATTTAACAAAGCACTTAACGGGAGATCAGGTCTAACATTTTCAGATGACCTCGAGTTCCATACAACAGGGCCTATTTTCCCCAGTTCAGTAGAAACATAAGGGTGAATATGTTAGCTTATAGGCTATGTTTAGGCTAAGTTTACTAACACGGTGAAATCCAAAGTAGGTTTGACCATTCCAGAGCCTTATAGATAAAAGTCAACCAAAGAGTAAGTATATCTTTTATTTTTACACAGAGGCCAATGAGAGGTGAGATCCTTGCATCCAGTGACAAACTGATAAACAGCATCCAACAAACGATATGACCTCCTTCATGAAAATAGTGCGTCTCCTTCGCATATTTGGCGACTCCATTATATGCGCAGATTGTTTTCCGGAGATAGCCGCAAACAAAATGACCAATACAGAAGATGATGTGAGCAATGTGTGAACATTATGCTCCAAAATGAGTCAGAATTGCTGCTTTTTTTCCTTTTTACCGCAAGATACACATTGATAAAAAGTCAACCGGACCAATTCAATATCAGTAAATAGTTGACCTTGTTGTTTAAAAGTGTCCTTACTCTACGTGGCTCTAGCAGCGTTCACGTTCTACTGCGAATGTCGCCTGCAGAAACCAGGACATAACAAGGAAGCGGGTTGACCTGGTGGCGATGGGCATAGCAGTTCTTTTCGTTTTCACTTCAAAACATCCGTTCTCTGAATGACTCAGTGCCGCTTCTGCTGCGTTCGCCCGACTCACTGAAGTGAAACGCAGCTGAATGATTGGCGATTCCATTCATAATCCCCGCGCAGTTTCTGCCTTTTTCAGAGATGCTGCCGCTGTCGCGCGGACAAAAAGGCCAAACCCTGCTGCTCTGAGAGATCCTCGCCAAATATTGGAGATGAATGGCTGTTCGTCAAAGCAGAAATGTAATTAAAAGATTAGCATTTCAGATTTGTCTTACTGGTTGTGTGTATACGGTTGATGCTTAAAGAAAAGGAACTATTTAATCCAGTCTGAGGAGAGTGTGCCAGATTAAACAAGAAGAGCCTCTGTGGGTTCACTCCCACACTCGTTTGAGTCACAGGTCAGTTACAACTAAAGATAGATCTGCCCATGTAGCCTGGGAGCCTGTCATAATAGCAAAGACGTGAAGGAATAGATATAGTTGAGATACTATAACCCAATTTATTAACCGGTAATTGAATCGGTGCAACAAATGAAGTGACTCCCCACAGATAGAGCATAGAGCGGCTTCGCGGCGGCAGGCTGATGTGGCTGCGTGATGTCATGAAATACTGCCATATCCTACTGCTTCATATGAACAAAGCCGGATGACGATCATGAGGATAGCGCTTGTCATGTCATAGCTGACGTTGTTTGTTGTAAAAATAATAATTAAAACGTTGATTTACGGCATCGGGCTGGATGTGTGTGTGTGTGTGTGTGTGTGTGTCATCTATTGCAAAATGTCTATTTCAAATAACACATAACTGCACTGTAAAATTTTGCTCTGCAATCTGCAGTTATTTACTGTGTCAAACACAGTAATGTTACTGTAAATGATTATTACAGCAGATTGCTATAAATATATATATATATATATACTGTATATATTTTCACACATATACACACATACACAATACTGTGAACACTTTTCCTACTTCTTCTACTGTAAAAAATAATTACCGTAATTAAGCAGCAAACTGGCAGCTTAATTGTTGCTAGTTAGTTATCGTAAATTTAACGTGCATAAAAACGTAAAAAAAAAATTCAGTGTGCCAACATTCCTGCAACGATACTGCCAACATGTTATTGTTTAACACGTACAATGTTCACCATAGTTTTTACAGCATGAAAACGTGCAAACGTCAGATACGGCTGATATTGTAATCATAAACCAAAATAATTGGAGAGATTAGTCAAGATCTGCTCCAACCAGACGATGGTGCTACTCTTTAAAAAGACAGAGGATCAATGTTATTACAACCATCCTCTGGGGACCATCTACCCGTGTATCCAGTTTTACTGCGATTCATCCGATAGCTGTCAAGGTACTTTATTATAGAACAGAAAGTCAGTGGAATGTTTCCCTGATTATCTGCATTATCTCCATCTACTGGTTGTCAGGACAAACGGCTGAAACCATACAGCACTTTCAGAATTCCACTGTGATACCAGTACCAGGGTCTTTTTTTTACCACACGGTGCAATATAGTATTTGATGAGGAGGACATGCTGCAATGCAGATCGACTTTTCCTTCATGTTGTTATTCCAGACTGAATAATCGTAAGATATGAGTGTTTTTTTTATCCAAACACTACGTATGTGCGCCTGCGCATGCGCCCGTTTCTGCTCAGCGTGTGCAATGACTTGTCGGCCTCGCTCCCCGTTCCTCCAGTTGATAAAAATTCTCTACAGCTCGTAAAGATGTCTGTAGCGCACGTTCCTAAATCTTCAAAGCACACACACACACACACACACGCGGCGTAATGCCTGCACATGTTTACACATAGCTCCCATTCGATTCTACAATAATTCAATATTGTGCGTAAGTTTGTTAATTGTACCGGCATGTTTCTCAGCGAATAAATCACAGTGAGGAAAAATGGATGAAGACATAATTTCTTTTTGTACTTTTTCTTCGAAATTTCATTGCTTGCTCTCAGAATCTAGTTACTACAGCACTCTGATCGCCAGTCTGGGAAGTGATGCAGTGCCACGTTTCCTTGCCTTGTTATTTATGAAGCCCGCCACCCAGGCTGTGCACCGAACGGCGGCACCCTTTGGGAATTAGTATTTGGGTTGCTTTATTATCACAGGGCAATTGAAATCAAGGATTCCGAGGCGACAGCAGGAGCCGGGAGTCGACCCAGTGCACTTTTTGCGCGACTGACACTTCTCTCAACCCTATCAGGGCCGTTCAACCTCCATTTCACCCGGCTCCTCTGCCACTTCACTAATTCTCCTAATCTGCTTCATGTCCGTCTGTCTCTCTGTATCTGCCTTCTCCTCAGACCCAGTGTGCTCCTTTTTTTTTTTTTTTTTTTTACTCCACTCCTCTCTCTCTAGTCTCCCTTCTTAGAGAGGGAGAGAACGAGTGGAGGAGATTAAAATGGAGGTTACACAATCCTTTTAGCTGTTTTTTTTTTTTTTAATGTCTGCCCCTCACGAGTGATATGTTTTGCACGTACATCAACAGGATTAGAGTGTCAGAACATCCAAAAAGCGGTGAACCGGCGCAGGCGGACGTCCTTACACTTGCACGCCATGATGGCACTCATAAAAGCTGCTGTCAGTTGCGTGTATGTCCAGCGTACACGTTACGGCACTTTGTCACACTTTCCTGTCTTTTGTCTTTTCGGGATAGGAAAACTGTACGAAGCGAATGCACGCTCTGGGATATTTTAGTGATGGAGGGCTGGTTTGTGTTTGAGAATGGGTGTTTTTTTTTTAAACACTGAGAGACAATAAGGCTTCAAGACAGTAAAAAAGATGTTGTTTTTTTTTTACTTATTACTACTTACCTTGTGGATATTGTGTTTTAATGCCATTCCAGTCCAGATTGGCGTGGAATAAAGGAGGAATTACGTTTCCAGCTTGTCTTTTATTCCCCCCTACTTTATCATCTGATGAAATATAAGAAAAAAAAAAATATGCATGAGTGCATGCAGACATTTTTAGAGTAAAGGCTTAAACCCATCTTCATTTTTCAGGGAGCATTTTATTGATCTTTTCCGTTTTTTTTTTTTTCCCTCTGCTAACTATTGAACCATTTCACCGAGACCAGTGTGTATGAGATACTTGATATTGCACGTACGCCATTAATAATGTAAGGGGCTACATCATGGTATAATGAGTGCCTTTGAATAATGCTCAAGTAGATGTCCGTCCAATTACAGCCAGGTAATCAATGCTATTCGTTTTTTCTACTGGTTAAGTAGCAGACCAAACAGCTTCTTGTCTGGAGCTGGTTTGGTTTTTTCCTGTAACACGCCAAGCCACTGGTAACATGTCATGGGCAGAATTACTGTATTTTTTATGTTTTATTTCCATTTTGGACTAATTCAATTTTGGTTGTAGGAATAGTTCAACATTTTGTCATCACTAGAGGTTGCCAAGGCAACCAGCAGACTGCAGGGAGTCCATGCTCCCGGCTAAAGAAAACAATCCCACAATGCAATATATATATATATATATATATATATATATATATATATATATATATATATATGCATTTGTGATCTCAGTTAACTCTTGAGTGTTTGAGGAGTGAATGAGTGAGTGTCATCGATTCTTGATATTTTTGCAATCGCGTTGTAACATGAATGCCAATAAAGCTATATTGAATTGAATTGAGTGATTTTGGACGAATCCATTAAACAAGCAATGTATGTTTCCCCTGCCTCCTGTGTTCATGCTGAACAAAGCTAATCGGCTGCAACACATTTCCGAAATAAAAATATGTAAATATTCCAGTGCCAAAAAAAAACCCACTCAAATATTTTCAGGCTAAAGAGAACACATTTCGCCAATTAAGGACTGTGATTAATCTACATTTTGAGACGTCCAGGGTCAAGCGTCACTCTCCTTTAATTTTCTCATGAGGTGAAGAGTATTTAAAGTTGGCAACTAATACATTAAGCCCAGAGCCCGCTGATTAAAACAACGTGGTTGCATTCTTTCCCCAAGCCTGCATGGAATAGCTCCCTGCTTACGTTTTTTTTCCCTCTTTCTCCCTTGTTTTGATCTAATAAATTATAAAACATGTGAAAATATGAAACATATCCCATTAAGTGCTCTGTTCCTACCAAGAAACCCACAGTGCGTCAGCGGTCCCTGAACAGGCATTTCTTCCCGGTGGTTGAGCCGACGCGCCGTCGTGTTCCTCTGCTACGAAATGAATCGCTGTGGCGGGCGTGTGCATCCGTCGATATGAAACCCATCGGTTACCTCACAGCACACATGCTAGTGTCGACTCTGGGATTGAACCCGAAACGGTGCTTGTCGCCCAGCTGGATCTGCAGCGAGCGGAAAAGGCGCTTTGAATACAAAGCAGGGCCGGCGATTGAGGCCGAGTTTCGAACCGCGGTGACCAGAAGGCGCCTCGGGCCGTGGTCGCGGCGTGATAAGGTTACTGCGCGTGCCCCCTTGTCCGCCGGGTGAGCTCGTGTTCCTTTTTTTTTTTTTTTTCTTTTTCCGCTTCCAGCCGGACTCTGCAGAGAGGATTACCGGGGGCTGTGCTGCAGTAGGCCTTTCAAGCTCCGGCTCAGGCTCCAGAGGACTAACAACACGTCAGACGCTGTCAGATCCAGTGCTGGCGAGGCCAAGGGCGCCTCTTTGAAGTGGGCTATGAGATTCTCATCTTGGGGGATCAGATGGAGTGAGGAAAAAGAAGACAGCGAGAGGTGCAAAGCCGGAGCTAAACAGGCGAGATGAGTTGGCTCCGTAGAGCCGTAGAGGTAGCCCGAAAACCTGCACGCTGCGAAACGCCTCACGCCTTCATTCGTAGGCAACTTGTAAAATACACAAGTTTAATTGCAGAATAAGATGAGAAAGCGTCACAATACGGGATGAGGAGCAGCGAGTCAAAGTCGTTTTCTGAAGGTGATTGTGACATACAGGGAGAAATATTAATGACTCTGCAATCAATGCAGGAAAAGAGAAAAGGATGATGTTGGGAGTTTTTTAGAGCAGATGTAAGAATAGGGGATTAATTTGTGGTGATTGCGCTCCGTGTAATTCTGCGGACGTCGCGAAAATCAGGGAAGCCATCTCGGGATGTATTTTATTAATCAGGCCGCAACAGGATTTATACATTCATGTATCCAGCTAAAGCACCAATCCTTCTCCCCCCACACACACACACTCTGCTCTATGGAGACATTTTTTTTTCTTTTTTTCCGATTTAAGGGGATATCGAGCTGGACGGCAGCGTCAGCAACATCCCCTCTCACTGTCAGACGTACAGTGTCAGGATGTGTTTCCAGATAAGCAGCGTTTATGAATTGCTGGGAGATAATGAATGAGCTGCTCTGGGGGCGAGAGGGAGAGGAGTTGAAGATGGTCGGGGCACTTACGTTCGCGTATGCTTGCACGGTTTTTAGTCGGGCATGCATCATTTCTTATTATATAATTTAATAAGCAGATTCATTTTTCCCTTCTGAGAGTATAAACAGTCAGTTTCACAAACACATGTTCCAGATTATCCCCCGTGCTTACTCCGCACTATAGTGTAACACGCGTCGGCCGGCCAGCTCTTCCCTGTTCGCATACACACAGAAACATGCACGCTTATGAGAACATTCTTCCCTAACCTTCATAAGCTTCCTCCGCTTTTAACCCCTTATCTCGCCTCGCCTTTATTTCTAAGAGCAACCCAGGCCGATCACTGAAAAATAAATCTGCAACAAACGTTTTTTTTTTCTTTTTCGGAGGAAATAGTCTCGGCTTTTTTTTCAAAAAAAAAAAAAATCCCACGGAGACATTAGAACCTCACACAATAGTAAAAACAGATGTGTAACCTGATTG
Source organism: Eupleurogrammus muticus (assembly GCA_036785175.1). Classification (NCBI taxonomy): domain Eukaryota; kingdom Metazoa; phylum Chordata; class Actinopteri; order Scombriformes; family Trichiuridae; genus Eupleurogrammus; species Eupleurogrammus muticus. The sequence continues at coordinate 17,606,807 of JAYKQN010000007.1, read as the reverse complement.
CTATTGGAATTATGAGATAGTATCAGTCAATCAATCACACACACACACACACACACTGCACTGTACTCCACACACACACACACACACACACCATTGTGACGGTCTCACTTTCTTCCTGTCTGACGTAACCTCAACCATGTTTTGGCGTCCCACGAGGAATGCCTTTTATCATGTGACACGGGAAGGGGGTGGGGGGGTGGTTGCGGGCGTAGGTGGTGGGGAAGACGGGGGTCGTCGGACAGCTGTTTCCCATCAGCGCCCGAGTCGCCCGCAGTCGACAGTCGCGCGCCCCCGCTCGGAGGATCAGCGGGGAGGGGTAGCGGGGGCTCAGTCCCAATTAGGAGGTCATCCCAATTTGCTCCCGCCGTATCCGCGGCGCTCATCAGGCGTCTCGGGCCTCGCTCGCCCGGCGTCGTGTACCGATCTGCAGCCAGGGGTGAACGGGTTGCTGCCATCTGGGAGTGATTATGCCTTTTTTTTCCCTCATTGTTTCCTGTCTCCTTCACCCCGACCCGGCTCGGCTGAGCGCTGCCGCTCTCCTCGCTCTGCGTTGGCCCCGCTCCCCTTGGCTTGTTCGGGTTCTGAGCCCCCACCGCCGCCACCCCACACCCCCTCCTCTGTAATTTAAGACCGGGAACGCTTAACAGCAGTCACTCATGCACGGGCGTCCGCATTAGCACATGTTGTTCAGCCCGTGGGGAGCAGGAATCTGCGTGACGTGATAGGGAAAGCGTACTGCTTTCTCTTTTTATACAAGTCCGCATTCCTCACGTCCGTCCTCGGCTTTCTCGCTTGCAAGTAATAGCACAGTTGTTTAATGTAAGTTAGCAGTTTAGCATCTCAGAAGCATGCTCCTCCTTGTGCCGTTCAGATGTCGAGGCCTTCCAAAGGCAGAAATCGGCAGCAGCCCGCGTCCACCAGGAATCCCGCTCATCCTGGAATGCGAGTTTGCTCTGCCTCTACTTCAGCTCCCGGCTACACGCTCCGTGCTTTCTGCGCGCAGGCCGCTTGTTGTGGAAAGATGAATAATTGCTGCGGCTCGCCCGCTGCCCGCTAGCGGAGCCATCTGGAGCTCACCTATCCGCTCTGGAGCTTCTCGTCCGCCATTAGGACGACGGGCTTTCTCAGCAGCGAGTCTCAGTGAGCCATATTCCGGGTTTGAGTAACACCGAGAGGATTCCTGGGAATTAGGAGTGGCGTTTCTAGGTGGAATATTAACAAATCACAATATGTTCTGGCCATGAGCTGGTGATTGATGGCCCTCACTGTGTGGTAGTACATGCAACATAAAAAGTCAAGTACACACTATCCTGTTGGCCATGTGGTATCAGTCCTGAGAACAATTAAGGGAACTGTTTTTTTCTGAAATGTTGATTTTTTTTTTCCCGCTGCGTTTAATCGCCTCGCTCAGAATCAGAAATAGGATGAACAACAGATGAAATAAATTGAAGGCAATTTGCCTGTGCTCTGACATTTTAACCTGTTAAAATCCAATCCCCCCTGAATGGTTGGCAGCATTTCATGCATTTATCACATGAGAGAACCTCAGCTACAACATTGAATAAAGCATTTTTATCCGTAGTAAAACACAATGTTACTGTTACGGTACCAATATGTATTGTCAATATGCATACATTAATAAAATAGTTTATTATAATATAAGCAGTACGGCTTCAACTAACCATTATTTTGATAATAACTTTAGATTTGAGCTGTTGTGCACTCTTATCTTATTAATCATTGAACTTTGCATTGTAGATAATTTAGCTTATTTCAATGTTTTCCTGTGATTTGGGTCAATTTGGTCTTGTTCAAGTTTTAAATTAAGTATTTAATCTGTAGTGAAGCCATTTTTTTTGCAATATTCTAACTACATTTGCTCTGTAAGAGCAGCATAAATTGCTTCTGACACTTCTGTAGTTGCCTCACATGTTGCAGATTTCTTTTGATACCAGGTTTAAGTGCAATAACCATTGTGGTTGTAGAGAAATCTCATATTCATTATCATTTAGAGCAGGAAAAGTACAAAAAAAAAAAACATTCTGAGCAGATATAGTGATTTACCGTTGTTGACTGGTCTTTTGTTTGTGTGTGTTTTCCCAGTTTTACGTGATGACTTCAGACAGAACCCAGTGGACGTGATGGTTGCAGTGGGTGAGCCGGCGGTGCTGGAGTGCCAACCGCCCCGCGGCCACCCTGAACCCACCATCTCCTGGAGGAAAGACGGCTCCAACTTAGACGACAGAGACGAACGCATCACGGTAAGGGATTCTATTTTGAGCTCGACCCTCGCGTCATTCTCTCTTTTTGAAAAACACGCTCCTAAAACAAAGAATACGACGCAAGTAGCTTGGTCGTGAATTAAAAGCATTGCAACTCTTGGACTGTGTTGCACAGGCCCTTTTCGGCAGAAATCCTTGGTGTTTTGTCACCCTTTTTCAGAACTCCAACAAGCAATTACTTCTCACCTCGAGAATTCGGAAATATAGAAGAGCAAGGCTGTTAAGTCTAGATAAAAAAAAAAAAATAAAAAAAATGATTTCATTTTCTTTTGGTCGTATATGCTCCTCCAAATAACATCATTTTACATGTGTCATCCCTGAGTTCCCACACACAAACTCTAAACGCTAAAAGGAATATAAAGAGATTTTTTTTTTTTCTGACAGAAAATTGCTAACCATAACAGAGCACATCAAAAGAAAAAAAAAATGTGCATTTAATGCTTGTTTTCCATGCCTGATGGCGGAATATCCAGAAAAACAGAAAACACTAACAAACCAGCAGCAGTAAGCGTTGTTATACGAGTGCGATATTACCGAAATCTAATAAATTAAGTTGTCTCACGGCGGTGCACAGCAGTGATTTTCTTTTCATGTTCCTGTATTCACTGAAGTGATTTTCAAACCCAGAAGGATTTGATGTGTGAGGGCCAGGCAAGAGCCGGATGTGGCTTCTCATCCCTTTATGTCAAGGACGGGGCCCGGCTCGCAGCAATGGAAATCCGATGATTTTTTTTTTTTCACGCGCGTGTGTATTTGTGTGTGTGCGTTTATTTGTTTATTTTGAATGTGTCTGCAAGCTCCCGGGGACACACGCCGGAGCCGATTCAAAGGCCGCGCTAGTGCGGAGTGACAGGTAGAGTCTCTCTTGGGGACCGTGATGGACGGAGAGGAGTGGATCAGAGCCAGGCAGACGCTCCTCAGAGGGGAATACAAAGGCTGCTTTTCCGCTTTGTACTTCCTGCGTGCCTGTCTTTGTCCCCCCTAATCATCTTTTCTGTATGGAAATACGTCTTTGGAGATGAGAGTTCACTCAAAGACATCACTTACTGTACAAAGACGACTGATTCATGGCTACTTCCCGCCCTTTCACATGTTCTTCTTTGCGTCCTGCACCGATTTTTTTTTTTGATACCAGTATGGAGATAATAACATTTTTAGAAGTTTCCAATACACAAAAGTGTGATTTATGGATGGCAATGCCTTTAAACTGGTGTGCCTTTTAGTGTATCTAAGGCCAAGAGAGAGAACAAATCGAAGCGAGAGCAGAAGCGAAAGTTTGAGGTTTCAGTGTCCGAGATGGAGGATACACAAACCACATGGGGATTTCTTTGCAATGGAATTGCTCCTAAAAGCGAGGAGCGGTCAGTCCAGGAAATAAAAAAAAACAAAAAAAAGCCCTCGGCCTGCTCTTTAATCAGCCGCCGAAGTTACTAGTGGAGCGGTATTTACGGCAAACAGCAAAAGTTGCAGAACACAAGTATAGCATTAGTCAGTGGCATTGGTTTGGGCGACATCATCTTTGCAGCTTTATTCATCAAGGGACAATTATTCCATCATAGACTCAGCAGGCCCAGTGCCCAAAGGCTGCTCAGGGAATCTACGTCTGGGGGATACCTCAATCACCTGGGTTTATTACGCTTATGCATTGGATGAAACATATTAGCGCTTTCTTTCTTATGGAACGGAAAACTATGGTATGGAAAAGATTATGAGCTAATGATGGAGCCAGCCACTGACATGCAAGTAATTGGGGGAGGAAGTAATTGACTGTTTGCCTACATCTTATATGTTCCATAGTCCATATGTTCCACTTCTATTAATAAATGTGTGTTATTCTCAAGCACCTTTCTGCAGCTGCAATAATGCAGTTTTTATATATATATAGCATTATATTTTATAACATAACATTGTTCAATGTGAGTCTAAAGATTCAAAATTCTAGTGAATATTTACAGGAAATCTAAATGTCAGTTTGCAAGTTCCACCACGTTAGTACTATTGTTAAAACTTGCTCTTGAACCCACATGATTTGCAACAGTTTTTGGTATGTCGGCCACAGTTAGTTCATCGGTACTTTGTTATTTATTTGGCGTTATACAGTATGAGCTGTTTGTGGCGGTTGGCCTGGAGGAGCCTGACTAATGAGTGAAAGGCTGCTGGTTTCATCCCTGCAGCAGCAATTTAATGATGTGTTCCATCTGTGAGCCAGGGAGCGGAGAGTGCCCACCAGGCCAGGTGTTGTTTAGCATGATGCCGAATCCCCCCCCCTCCGCCTGCCCTGCCGGTTGGATACGACACTGTAGGCAGCCTTGACCTCTGACCTCTGTTGAGAAACAGCAGCACGCTGTGTGTGATCACATGAATAGATCAATTCCATTTCCTTGCATGAGTAAGGAGAAGAAAAAAAATCTAATCTTAAATCATAATACCAAGGCCGGAAATTTAATTGAAGTTGATGCCTGGTACAAGGTTTCAGATGTCTGAGTGCAGGGAATGACCTCATGTTTGATTTTGACATCCTCACATTTAGAATTTTCCCCATTATAGCATCCTGTTTGCTCACTGTCGCTCTAACATCACCTCCGACGCTGGGTTGTTATAGACTGTCTGCGGCTTTATATTGGAATACCATAGTCTGTGGGGGCGGATGGTGAATATAAAAGAGAAAAAAACGCAAACAGCATGGAGAGCGTGGGCGTGTGTATACACTGGAGGTAATAATTTTGAGAAAGCAAAGTAAGCCGACAGAACATCTGAGAAAGGCCTCTACAAAGACACAAACTATCTTTGTTCCTTGCTTCTGTGCTAATATTGCGCTAGATATGAATTATGTAATTTCATAATGGATGACCTTCTGTGAAGCCTGAAAGGCAGCGCGAGATCAAGTCTTCAGATAAAGAGATGCACACAAAGGCACACAAGTAAGCATTCACACGGCTTCCCGCTGTTTCGCCACCAAGTGCTCGAAAATTGCAGGGGACGGACAAAGATAGCGAGAGAAGACATGAATATACACATCGTGTGTGCTGTGCATTAAAAAAAAAAAAAAGAAACACGGCTTTAGAGAAAAAGTAAACTAAATTTTGTTTTTTATGACAAACGCCGCACACCGTTTGGCCAGAAATATTATCATGAAACGTCACTCGGCGACTCGCAAACACCACGTCCACGCAGGGGCGGCGAGGCAAACACAGCTGTGCAAATGTTTGTTGTTTTATCTTTTTTTTTTCCTTTTTTAGATTCGCAGTGGCAAGCTGATGATCACCAACACCAGGAAGAGCGATGCGGGGAAATACATCTGCGTTGGGACCAACATGGTGGGAGAGAGGGAGAGCGAGATCGCAGAGCTCACCGTGCTAGGTAAAAAAAACACACGCCTGGCTGGCTTCACTTCGTCCCGCCACCCTACCGGCTCACGGTGTGAGGTCTTTGTCGCCTGGGGTGTAATAACGCGTTAATTACCATGGTTACCGTCCAATTTCCCCGCCGTGGCGAGGTTTCCCTTCAAGACTGCGTCGAACGTCGCCAACGCTCCAAATCCTTCAGCACGGGAGCTCCCCAACGCCGCCTCTGCCAGCCCCCGCCCTACACTCTGTATTCCTTACTTCTCCGCCCCCCCCCCCCCCCCCCCCCTCCCTCCCCGCTTATTTTCCTAACATTTCCCAACAGAATAGGGCTCTTATCAGCATCCACCGCTTCGATGACCTTGGTTGGCGTCGGGAGTACAGACCTACCTCAAAAAAAAAAGATTTTCAAGGCCGTGAGAATAATCTGCCCAAGGCAGAAACAGGTCAAAATGTGTTATTCTACAGGTTGCAAATAATAAATGACTCGGGAGGTAGCAAGGTAATCTCTAGAATTATGCATTTTTCAAAACACTATGTTAATTGGCTGACTGTTCTGCTGACATTTGCCAGTTTTATATATGAAATTCAGAGTGAATATAATTTTCTCCTGACATGAAAAATGCATTTTTTATCCTCCTTGACTACATCTCCTATCATATTTCTTGTTTATCATAATAATTTATGGAACCTGTTTCTTTGTATTTTTTTTAATCAAGTTCACATCAAAATTTAATCATATTTTCGTCTGTTAAATATAATAACATGTGACTCTCATCATCTGGCCTGGAGCAATTTTGGCTTATATTGTCATTGTGTCCGCCTGTCAATCAAGTCACTGAGTGTTCATCTGCATTATTAGAATGTACACAATAAAAAACACCAGTGTTGATACAACAGATTTAAAAATCTAAATTAGCTCTTTACATGTTATTAACACTGGTGATTTTACTGTGTAGCTAAATGTTAGCCACTGCTTATATCATCATCCTTCACTCACTCTAAAAAGCTGAAATCTTAACAGGTGAAAATATCATGATTTTGGACTATTTATCTGCCAGTGGAATAAGATAATTATATTCAGTATTGGACTTGTTGTTCCAAAAAAAAAACAGTTTTCACCTGATGAGATTTCAGTTGTTGCAGTTCATACTAGGTTATATATCTACTTCCCAGGTAGACTTTATGGATAACATAAAAAAAACATTAAACATAGGGAACGCTTGTTTTGCCGGTATACACAGCGATGCTCACAAACACAACGCCGGCCATTATGCTGATATTTATGCTGCTTCCTGTCTTGCTGCTCTCCAGAGCGCCCGACCTTGGTGAAGCGGCCCAGCAGCGTGGTGGTGTTGGCAGATGAGAGCGTAGAATTCCACTGCGCGGTTCAAGGAGACCCCGTTCCCACTGTCCGCTGGAGGAAAGACGATTCCGAGCTGCCTAAGGGCAGGTAATGCACAAAGGCCTTCTGTGCACGGAAATATACCATGCAAGCATGCTGTTTCAACTTTTCCTTCTATCTCTCTGTGGTATGTGTGTGTGTGTCCTGCCTTCAGATTTGAAATCCTAGAGGACCATACACTGATCGTACGCCAGGTGACTTCTTCGGATGAGGGCTCCTATACGTGTGTGGTGGAGAACATGGTGGGGAAGTCTGAAGCCTCGGCCACGCTCACTGTGCACGGTCAGTATAACCCATCCTCTGACCACCACTTCACACACTGATTTCAGTGCCAGGGGTTTGTAAGTGATCTTCTCTGCCTAACCTGTTGAGCAGCATTGTGTTTCATGCATATCTTGCATGAGAAAACCCCAGCTACAACACTTAGTATTATTAATGTCTGTAGTAAAACACAATGTTACTGTTATAGCATCAATATGTATGCATCATCATTATCCAAATAGAGTTTTTTGGGGTGAAATACTAGCTATATTTGCTCTGTCACAGCAACATGAATTGATTCTGACTCATCTGTCATCATCTCACATGTTGTAGATTTCTTTTGATACCAGGTTTAAGTGCACAACCTTTGTGATTATAGAGATATTCCATTTTTATTATTTATAACAGGAAAACTAAAAAAAATAGGCCTGGACAGCCAGTGACTTTTACAATACCTTTTATCCGGCCCCAATTTTGCTGCACTTTGTTTTCCAAAAACTTTTCATAATAACGGGACTTTATAAACTGGCGAGAGGATGCAATAAATGTTTGCGTGACCGCAGAGAATTCATTTGGTCATAGTTGTCCTGCCACAATGACGCCCTTTTAATTCTAAAAATCAGTCACAGGAAATGGGCCGTAAGACCCTCATGGCTACACACACACACACACACACAGCCAGATGTACACATAGACACACACGGTGTGTGTGAGGACAGTAGGACTTAATTAAAGATAAAGCAGGGCTGCTCCCATGCTGGGTAATGACACGGTTCCTATTACATCCTCTTCCTCCAAAAAACTGAGAAAACGAGCGTCAAGGGGGAACCATAGCTAATTTGGGCGGTGAATGGAGAAGGGTAGGAATAACTGGCAAATGAGTAGAGGTTGTCTTATTGGAGGAAACAGAGATATATCTAAGTGAATTCATATTTGAAGAATCAGAAAAAGAGAAGTTGCACTTTATCTCAGCCTGTGGCTGGCTCACCACCAGTAGGAATTGAGACATACGGAAACGTATTTCATATGTGTCTCTGGAGTAGTGTTGGACTAAAGCGGGGTTTATGTGGCTTTTATGTTTTTCACCCGTACTCTTCAAAAACCCGCCCTTGCTCTGCCTCTGATTGGCTGTGATCCCTATGTTTTTACCATAACCATTTTACCATTGCACATGCCTAGTTCTAAACCAACCTTTCCAAGACCTAGTTTTGCTGCAGTTTGCACCAAAGTAGGCTCCTGGCCAATCAGAGGCAGAGGAGGGCGGGTCTTGGCGGAATGCTGGTGGGACAAAAAAAAAAAAGGCCTTATGTGCTCACGATTTCTTTATAAGGTAATAGAGGGAGGAAGGCATCCTCTTTTTTTGGATTAAGAAGAATGAGCTGTTTAGTTTTTCGCAATTCCAATCAATCTGAGTTGTATTCAGAACCACAGAATAATTTTTACTGACCTAAAACATTTGGTCGATATTAAACAGTTGTCATTTGAAACAGATGTAGCGGGACTTGCAGCAAGCTTACTCATTATAAGATTTGCAGGTTCCAAGAATGAATTGAAATGACCATTTAGCAGCGCAGCCATTAAAATGATTGATACACTCGGAGAAACTGCTGAATTGAAATAAATTAAATGCATTTTGACTATACATGAATATATGAAACACGCCTCCTCGGAGAGTGCTTAAAACGCAGCTATGCACAAAATCATGTGCTTTACTTTTTAGAGGGAAAAAAAAAAAAAAACTTAGAACACAGAAATGTTGAACAATAAACGCACTCATCCCCTCGCTGTAGTTTAAAAAACAGATGGCTGGATGGACAGTCCTTTCATTGTAAATGTACTTTACAGATGTGGAGATGTACAGCGCTTCCCATCTAAAAATTGTATCTTTGTTTATGTTAGTACGGATCCCTGCATCGCGCCAACAGCTCCCTCTCCTCCCTTCAATCCAGACACGGCGCTCCCTCCTCGCCACGTTTATTTCCCCCCATTAGGGGATTGCAGCTTTGTCTAAATAGCGTCATAATTTAAACCAGCAGCTCTTTATGTTCCTCACACGTCAGAGTCAACAAGTCTGCTGAGTTTAATAGGGGCTAAACAGCTAATAATGGAGAAATGCTCCACTTTTTTTTTTTTGTTCCTTTTGTGCATACAGTATATTGTCCAAAATATACTATTTAAAAAATATGAACATATGAACAGGAATTTGCTTCTTTTTTTTCTTTCATATCAATTCCATTGTGCTCACTCATTCAAGCATGTTTCAGTACTTTTTGAGTGCATCATTTCAATTCAATGTGCATATGCCGGTATGTGCCTTCATTACTCATTACACTGCTCTGTTTGTGTCTTTTCCCCTCTATAGTCAACACTGGTAAGTTGTCATCCGTCCCTCATCCACCATCAGACAGTAACAGGAAATCATGAGCTCCTGTCATTCACCAATACAGTATGTAATTCATCTTATATGCGGGGGTAACTGAAAAAAAAAAAAGTGCTGTTTTATTTGAATTACAAGAGGTAAATAATAGCCATTTCTTGCAACATACCGTATCATTTCTCATTTACTCTGAGCTTGTTTAGCATACGGATTATCCTAACCTGTCAAGGAAGGGAATCTATTAAGCCACCTTGGTAATGAGGACCATTCTTCCTCCACAGTGCCTCCAGCGTTTGCCATACGCCCCAGGAACCAGGTGGTGTCACAGGGCAGGACGGTCACCTTCCAGTGCGAGGCCACCGGCAACCCGCAGCCCGCCATCTTCTGGCAGAGGGAGGGCAGCGAGGTGAGGCCCGACCCCCCCCCCCCCCCCCTCGCCCTCTTATCGTTCTAAATCACCGCTCGAGGAATTACAGCTAATAGGACTAACTCCAGTGATCTGTCTGTGCCCCCCCCCCCACCAGAGCCTCTTGTTTTCCTACCAGCCACCGCAGCCCTTCAGCCGCCTGTCCGTCTCCCAGATGGGCAGCCTGACTATCACGGACGTTCAGCGCTCCGACGGCGGCTTCTACAGCTGCCAGGCCCTCAACATCGCTGGCAGCGTTATTACAAAAGCTCTGCTGGAGGTTACAGACTGTGAGTAAAGGGAGGGGTGGAGATGGAGATGGGGGAGGGGGGGTGGGTGGGAGAGGCTTTTTTTTTCATCTTTCCAGCTTCTCTCTCTTTTGTCTTCTACCTTGCTGTTGCAGTTCTGCTTTTTGTTTAGCGTGTAACTGGCCTTGGCTGCGAGAGCTCTCCTTCCTTATGGGGTGTGGTGGTTGGCCTTGGTATAACCAGCTATCGGGGGGGGGGAGATTTCAGGGGGATGCTGCTCACACGGTGGGCTCAAAACCCTCTGTTTCCATGGTGACCATGTGTAAAGAAACTGGCCTCATCTCCAGTACCTCTAAAAATATATATATATATTTTCTTTATTGCAAAAGTATATAAATGCAGAAGGAAATAATAATTATAATCCAGTCTTACTCTCGCTATATTATATGTCCACGCTTCTATAGATGTTTCTGAATTACGACTGACACATGATATTGTTTCTGGGTATGTTTGTATAGAAGCGGTTTGAGGACCTGTCATCCAAATCCTAGGTGATAAGATAACTTCAATAATTGTTAAAAAAAAAAGCAATTTAAATGTGCTCGGAGGCCTGCACCGGTAATTACACACCACCAGCAAAGTCTACAGGCTCCCAATTAAATGACCTGTGTGATCATGCATACACGTGTCTGTGGAACTTTGTACTCTGTACATATATTAAATTAATGGAGATAATTGCTTGAGGCTTAGACAGTTACGACTCCTCATATTGGTAATGCTGCCACCTTAGGGAAATGAGGAGCATCAACTCACTGAGAATCCGTTGCAGGTAATGGAAAAAAAAACACAGACAGGGTCATCTCTGTAATTTTTCCAGTGGTCTACAGAACTCCACTCTTGCCTCTACCTGTTTTCCCCTGCTCTCCTCTCCTCAAAATCCTCTTCATCCCACCGCACACTCCTCTCATCCCCGTTTTGGAGTGGTGCATTTGTATGGAAATAACTGGTGCGCATTACCTCCGGCAGTTTTCAAGGCATGTTTCCATCTTCTTTTTTTTTTTTTTTTTTTTTTTCGCTTTTTTTTCCACAGGGTTTTAAAAAGAGCCCCCGTTATCTAAGTGGGATTGTTATTAGTCGGGTTTTTTGCCGCTGTGATTGGAGCCGGCTCTGGCAGCACCTACTGCCGAATGAACGATTAGTTGCTCTCCGCTGGAGGGGAAAAGTTGATTTCTTTTTCCTCCGCTGCCTGCACAGCCACCTAAACCCATTGTTCTCCCTCTCTTCCAATTTTCCTCTCAATATCTTTCACATCTTATCTGTCTTTCATTTTTTTTTTGGCAGTATTGCATTTTCTCATTTTCTACTTTAATCTTACTTACTTTTATTTTGGTCTCTCTTTTCATAACTTTGATCTTCTTTTCAGCCTCAATCCCAAATTCCTATTTCATACTCCAGGCTACTGTTTACTTCTTTGACTATTAATACAGCATTAACCCCAGTGCAGGAATATAACAAGCGTTTCCTACAGGAGAACAAAGATTCTTTCTGTAACCGTAGCCTTGCTTTATATTTTACTTACAATTGCCACATTTTTTCCTCCAACCTCAACCGAGTGCTTTAAGTTTCCTAAAGGTGACCACAAAAACTTTAAACGTGTTCTAGGTGGAGTGTTTTTTATGGGGGAAATAATTTAAAACACATGCGCAATATTAGCAATTTATGTGGGCTGTGAACATTTTGCTGCTGATGTAAGAAATAAACACTTCATTATTATTCTTACACTCTCCTACTTATTTTTTTTTTTATAGCCGGGGCGGACCACCCACCTCCTGTGATCAGACAGGGCCCCGTCAATCAGACCGTCCCCGTAGACAGCACCGTGGTGTTGGGCTGCCAGGCCGCTGGCACTCCGCCTCCCACAATCCACTGGAAGAAAGATGGCGTGCTGGTGTCTCCGGTGGACTCCCGCGTGTCCATAACAGACACGGGATCCCTGGAGATCCGCTACACTAAGGTAGGAGGCGAAGTAATACAGCAGTTAGCGCTGACAGCATTGAAGCCAAGCAACTAATGTTTTCCACTATATATATATATCATCTATTCAGCTGGGAGATACAGGCTTCTACACCTGTTTAGCTTCTAGCCCCAATGGAGAGGCGGCCTGGACGTCTCACTTACAAGTCGAAGGTGAGGTTTCTCAAATTAAATCAAACAAATAAAGGATGTGTTCCCTTTTTTTGGTCCTGTTTCTAAATTGTTCAGTATCTTTGTGGCAGAGTTCGGAGTCGTCGTGCAGTCCAGCCACCCTCCAGACTCCAACCTGATGCCCAGCGCCCCGTCCAAACCGGAGGTGACTGACGTCTCCCGTACCTCTGTCACTCTGTTGTGGAAATCCAACCCGAACGCAGGAGCGGCGCCCACCTCTTACCTCATCGAGGCGTTCAGGTTAGCCGTCCCTGCATGCTTTAACAATGTATCTGTCTATGAAAGCGAGTGGCGTGCATGTGTGTGACTGTTTGTCAGATCAATCTCAGCTTTTGAATATAGCTTGCACATGAGATAATGGTGTGCATCATTTCTTTTGTGTTCAATACAATATTAACATTAAGAGTTAAAATCCCATAGATTTTTGTTCATGGCACTTTCTTACCGTTTGAACTGTGTAAAAGTTTATAAAGCTTGATATGAAATGCACCTTCTATCTGTGTTTCACCTCTCCCTGCAGTTATACTTTGGGCAGCAGATGGGTGACCCTAGCCGAACATGTGAAAACACAGACCTTTGTTCTGAGGAACCTGAAGCCTGCAACTGTCTACCTCTTTATGGTCAGAGCGGTGAATGCTTATGGCCTCAGCGACCCTAGTACAATCTCAGATGCTATCAGAACACAAGGTCAGTGGGGCTTTTACCGTACATTTTTTTTTACTCTCTTCCTCCAGATTTATCTCGTCTTTAAAAATGGATTAATCCCTGCGGTTATTGACCTTACTATGTTCCTTTGGTGCCAACAGACAGCACTTCCACCATGCAGGGAGTGGATCACCGTCACATCCAGAGGGAGCTGGGAGACGTGGTGATCCACCTGCACTCACCCACCGTCCTGTCGTCTTCTGCTGTCAGGCTGCAGTGGATGGTAAGAGGAGCCCAGACGCTCACACAGACTGTATCACAACACCACATTGCAAAAAAGAAAAAAGTTGGGTCAACTCAAAATTTCAGGGACACGAACTTTCATATAATTTTAGGTTGGGCAATTAAACTACATTTTTTTAACTTTTGCTTCTGAGTTTGCTTAACTCTGAATTCTGATATTTGTCAATGCAACAGTAGGTTCCACTAACTTATAATTTTACATTGTAAAAACATAACTGCTATGACTATGGGATTCATGTTCATGGGCGAATTCTCAAAAATGTTGAACTATCCTTTTGAAAATGGACTAAAAAGCTTTGTGTTTAAATGTTGAAAAATATGTAGGTCATTGTCTCCATTACGACACAACTCAAAATAAAATTTGATGTTAAAATCAATTAAATTGGAGGTTGTTTAAACTCTACCTGTGAGGACTCCAGCTCCTGGCAGCATCACAGACCCAACAAGACTTGAAGTTCACATTTCACAGAAAAAAAGTTGTAATGTATTGAACCACAACTTAGGATTTAGTTGTAAGTAATTTAGTATCAACTCACCAAATTATATTGGAGCAGACAACTGTCTTGCTCACATTATTGCCTTAAAATGGCAAATAGTAAAATTTTCAAGGTTTACCAAAATAAATTACTGTTTTAGGCCAAAAAAATACAAGCTGGCTTTTTTCAGTGCACAGTTTTCAAATTTAGCATTAGATATCAGAATTTAAATCTGCAATCCCACCAGTCAATGTAAACACATTTCCTTAAGGGGGAAAGAGAGTCCAAACTTTGTATTATACATCGACTAATGACTTAAATGCCAAGGGATGGGGCCTTTAGCAAACATCCAGACATCTGTGCAGACAGAATGATGCTCTGATTTCATTTCCCTCATTCTCCCAATCAATGCCAAGTTCTCAGGGATGAACGGGAAACACACAGCAGAGAGTCAATGGAACGTGAAAATCTAAATAGATGCAATCATCTACTGAAAAGATTTACTCTATGCCCAAATTAATTGGAAAAACCTCTGTAAATATTTACTAGCAGATAATAAATGCACCGGACAAATGTTTTTTTGTGTAATAATACTCCTCTCCTGGTTTGACTTTAACTAGAACCATGCTGAGGGGAAACTATTAATGACCTCATATTGCGGTTTACAGTGAGAATCCGCAGATATGGGGGAATGTTAATCTGAGTCAGCCTAAAGGCAGAGGGAATTAACTGAGTTTTAACAGATCCGTCCTGCAGGATGTTCTCTCGCACACTAACCTTGCACGTGTGTTGATTTCACATGCATCAGACTATTGCACGTCCACACTTCTCATACAAACAGCGCTGACATTCCGGTCGGCATTTTCACCAGGTTGAGCAGCAGTCCCCGTACATCCAGGGTTACAAGGTGCTGTACAGGGCGTCCGCCGACCACGGGCAGCCCGAGGGGCAGTGGAGCGTCCTGGAGGTCCGCACGCCGCAGGAGGACGGCGCGGTGATCGGTCAGCTCAAGAGGGGATCCATCTATGAGTTCAAAGTGCGGCCTTTCTTTGATGAATTCCAGGGAGCTGACAGCGAGGTGAAGGTGGTCAGAACATTGGAAGAAGGTGAATGCTGAGAATGTTTCCTTTACAGTATGTCATGTATCTATAAATAGCAAAGAGGACTCAAGAGTCTTTCTTTGACTGTGTATGTGGATCACTATAGGGAGAGCAGTTATTACCTTATATGGTAACACTTTACTTGAATCAGGGTTTATAACACTGTCATAATCATGACATGACACCTGTCAATAACAGTAATAAAAAAAAAATATTGAGCATATGACATCATTATGAACATTGTTTAAAACAAACCATATACGGCAGGCTAGCGTCAATCTAAGATATAAGATCAATATATTTTTTTTTTATTTGTCTTGGTTTATGTCAAGTTGTCATAACAAAGATGTGTCAAACAATGTCAACTTTTCATCAAAAGTGACATCATTTACTGAATGGGACTCAATTAACTGTCTTAATCATTCATAAATATTCAAGACATTTGTCATGTCATGATTATAACAGTGTCATGGATCCCCATTCATATAAAGTGTTTCCTATTATGCGTTATATTCTGTTAGCGTGTAACCCTGTTAGCGACACAGAGAGACTTGAGATGCATGCAGCATCTGATGAGGCTTCATGTCTCCATGGGTAACTGTATGTGCCGTTGCCTCAGCCCCGAGTAGAGCACCCCAGGGTGTTACAGTGACTAAGAGTGATGCCAATGGGACCGCCATCCTCGTTGCTTGGAAACCGCCTTCTGGTTTGGAAGAGACCGGAGACATTCAGGAGTACAAAGTAAGTAGAGAAGCCTCCTGGCCTCCGCTGTGTCGGAGTTGAATTAAATTGTCTTTTTTGGGAGGCCGCTTATTCACCACCGGACGTGTCATCCTCCCTCGCCCCCCCTTCACAGATCTGGTGCCTGGGTAACGAGACCCGCTATCACGTGAACCAATCGGTCGACGGCTCCACCTTCTCCGTGCTCGTTCCCGGCCTGGCGCCGGGGATTCGCTACAGCGTCGAGGTCGCGGCCAGCAACGCCGCCGGGTCCGGGGTTAAGAGTGATGTCACTTTCTTCCAATTAGGTGAGAGCCCAATTAGTGAGCTGCCACGGGTCTGGGCCTATAACCAGTGACAATACATATTAAAATCTCATTCTAATTCTCAAAGCGTCTCATATCCTGCTATTTATGGGATATGTATCATGTGCTTACAGAGCTCCATTTGCAAATGCATGATTTATGTCTTTGCTGAACTATCAATGCGTTCAAACCCATAAATTATGCCCTGACATCACTTCTGTTGTTTTCCCACATGTATAATGTATGGCTTATCACCACTTCTTTCACCGGTCAGACTCTGCGGGCCAGATGATGGATATCAGTGAGGGGAGAGACACCCTGTCTCAGATCTCAGACGTGGTGAGGCAGCCGGCCTTTATCGCTGGCATTGGTGCCACCTGCTGGTTGGTGCTCATGATTTTCAGCGTGTGGCTCTACCGTCACCGCAAGAAGAGGAGCGGCCTCAGCAGCACGTACACCGGCATCCGCAAGGGTGTGTGTTTCTCCTTTACATGCATATATATATATATATATATATATATTAGAAAGGCAGCTGAATAGGTGTGTTTTTTCAAGGTGCTATTTTACAACCAGTTCAAAAACAGGGTAACATTTGAAGACAGATATGATAGTAGAAACGATCAAGCCGTGGCATGTGATATTAGGAAATATATTTGCAGAGGCCGATAAGAAGAGCACATCAAAGGGTGGAAAAACACCCCGGTCTAATCTCCGTTTGACACAAAGACCTCAGAAACAAATTAGACACTTTATATTTGCCACTATGCAGACAGTCAAAAGGGTGACCGTTACTCTCTCATTTGGAGAGTGTCATTCCCTCAACACAGAGCGGTTCTCAAGTCCTGTCAACCTGCTGTTGCCACGTCTGCTACGATATTACTTTTTTTATTTTTCCTTCTTTTCCCCCCGGGTTGCCCGTCACCCCCATTAACCTCCACCTGGACACTTGTGTCAAAGACAGAAGTTGCAGTAAGGCAGTTTGGATGTGGTTATTTAAATGCTGTAGACATGAAGTGATGTCTATCAAAACTGCAGAGAATCAATGCATAGATACAAAAACCTCATAGCACGCACAACTATCCTTATTGCCACAATAATACAAAAGCATATTGGAATCATTTCAATTTACACTGTTTCTCCTGCTTTGTGTGTCCTCACAGTCCCATCATTCACCTTCACACCTACAGGTATGTAAGCTATGATCTGCTACTGCTTGTGATCCCTTGTGTTGAATAACCATGTATTTAAACGGTTAATTATATTAGTTATCAATATGACAGTACAATGTGAAAAGAATATGGAAAAATCTATAAATGTAGTCTTTGCATGGAATACAGTAATCAATAAAAAAACAACACAAATAGGAAGCAATGCTTCCTATTCAGTATAATGCTACAATACATAAATACAATACAGCAACTTTTGCTGATTATAATAAGGCAACATCTGTTTTTATGCATCTGTAGGCAGAAAGTGTTTCAAGCCCACCTGCACGCTCGCTTCATTAGATGAAATAAGGACAAAAAAAAAATATGGAATGCATTATACTGAGAAGTGCATTTGATGTTTCGGTGATGGAGGAGAAACCGTCTCGAACAGTGTTTCTGATTTGTTTGTGAAGTTACGCCGAGCGCCGCGAAAGCGCAGGCAGTTATTTATGTTGTCTTCTTGCCCATTAGCAGTCAGCCTTGGCGCCCCGTGGATGGAAGCATGTGTTAAAGTTAGTTGTAGGCTTTTGACTTTAGAGTTCAGTTCGGTATCTGCTCCTGCCTTTCATGCCTTTTTTTCCCTCTGCCTTTGGCACTTCAAGCATTTTTGACAGCTCATCAAGCGTGAATGTTTTTCCCGCTTCCCTTTGCAGTCGCGTATCAAAGAGGAGAATCCGTGTGCAGCGCTGGCAGGTGAGTGATACTCTTGTTCCTTTGTGTGGGAAGGGATGCATTTACGCTGTGGGGACACTAGGGGGAGGTGTCTGCCCGCTCTAAATGTTCAACTTCATGCATCCACCCCACATCTCATCCTCCCTTCAGTGATTTATGAGGACTGCAGGCTTTGATTGACAGTTCTGTGGTTCTCCTTGTTGCAGACCTGGCCTTCTCAGCATGGGGGAACCTCTCAACCAGCTGTGGCTGCCGGAAAATTGGCCGAATGCATGTGCCAATCACAAGGACTGCAGCATCAACTGCTGCAATAATGGCAATGGCACCAGTGACAGTAACATGACAACGTACAGCCGCCCGGGTTAGTGCATGACTGAGCTCTCGTCATCATTTGGATAGCAGCTTCTGTGACACACGTTGTGTTTCTAACGGAAAAGCTTTTCACACCCGCCGTGCTCTTGCGTGCGTTGTGTGTCCCGTGTCCCCCTTTAGCCGACTGCATCGCCAACTACGGGAGCCACCCGGAGAGCAAGCAGCTCGGCACGGAGACGGCCATCTACAGCGACGTGGACCTCTCCAACAAGCTGAACGAGATCAAGACGTTCAACAACTCCGGCCTGTGCTACGCCAGCCCGGGAGGAGACCCGGCGGCCGCCTACGAGCCCATCCCCTACGCCACCACGCAGCTCATCCAGGCAGGCATTAAGAGCAAAGCAGCCGGCGCCGGCGTGGAGCCTCTGGACATGCCCTGCTGGAAGCAGCCTCCCAACCCGCCCCCAATACCGAAAGAGATGGCGGCACAGATGCAGTACAACATAATGGAGCAAAACATGCTAAATAAAGGTAGAGCAGGGTTACATTTGATTAGCTTTACAACAACTATCCATAAACATCTGTGTGTCTGTGGCTCACATAACTCTCTGACTGTTCATTGGATCAGCCTCAACTTTTGAATATAGCTTGCACATGGCACGATGGTATATATCCTTTTTTTCTGGATTTTTTGGATTTTCAAACCTCATTAAGTATCATTGAACGTTTAAATCACATAGTTGTGGTGCAGGGGTAGAGCAGACATGGGGTGGAGTCCAAGCCTGAAGTGGCCTCTTGCTGCATGTCTTCCTCTCTCTGAAAAAAGCGTCAATGCCACAAAAAATCGTGCAAAATAAATAAATCACTTTAAATCTCACAGACTCTATCCTGCAGCAGTGTGTATCCTGCTACGGTGTAAATGTCATGCTGGTTTACCTGCTACTTTATTCCTCAAGCTAATACAGGTCTTACTCCAAGACGCAAAGTGCTAGCAACTAACAGAAGAGAATCTGTGCCTAAACTCATTTATTCATATACACATAACAGTAACATGCCCCGGTTATTAAACTATATAGGAAAAAAGTACGTTATCATTTCAAAATTGATATGTATATTAACACATGACCATTACTCTAGGCTACATGAATTGTAGCATTGTTCTTACAATAAATGTATTTGCATGTCTCACCTGTACAATGTGTCTATTCAGATTATGTAACAATCCAACATCTTTGGTCGAACAAAAAAAAATACATTTTTGGAATCGGAATACACACTTAAAACAAAATAGAGAATAAAAAATGAAATATCATTGTACATTTTTCTCACCACTCTTTCTTCAGATCATTTGCAAGGAGGGGAAGGAATGACCCATTCTAAAACGATCCCCTACAACCAGACCCGCGATCACAGCACCGGGGTCTCGCACCACAGCTCGGACAGAGGCAGCAACAGCACCTCAGGTGAGGCGGCGCGGTGGTGACTTTAACGAACTGGGCCGCAGGTCCGTGCTCACCACGGTGTTTTCTTTCCCGTTTCCCAGGCAGTCAAAATCAAAGGAAGGGCCCGCGTGCACAGAAGACACCGAAACATAACGCGGTGAGCTGGGGGGAAGCTCTGTCTCCCGCTCACGCTAATGCCTGGAAATGTGATGAGTATAGCCTACCCATGGAAAAGAGGTAATAAAAAAGGAGAGACACTCACAGACTGCTCATGTACACACAGGGTCTTTTAGAGCGCTGAAGTGGGTCACCAAATGAATTACTTTATTTGTTTTAAACTGGAACAGACTTGGAATATAATATTTATAAGTATGTTTTAATGCATATATAATTCAATTAAAATAAGAACCGTCCTGTTTTTTTTTTTGCCTTGGGGCTACGCGTCTCTCCCTCCATGAAGTCCCTCCGCCATGTTTTTAGTAGCCTAGAACGGCCTTATGTGTTTTATCACAACCACATATGTAGTTGTACCCTATTATAATCTGATTCACCACTAGATGCTGCTAGAAACTATACACTGTTCCTTTAAAAAAATATTATAAGGTTATCACATTATTATTGTGGAGTATTATTGCCACTGCTTAGGCAGTGCAGACATTTTTTAATTGTCAGACAATTAACTATAATTATAATTTCACAATGATATGTAGAACAGAAAGAACAAAATAATCATGATTTCAAGGCAGCTTTTGAGGATGCCGAAAGCTTATAAGAAGAACCGATAGCATCTCAAATTTTTTTAGCCATTGCCTCATATCAAATGTCTCTTCTCATCAGTTTTGATCCGGGGGAGAGAATAGAAGGCTGCCCCACTCCGCCAGTTAGAGGAGCAGCCTCATCTGCTCCTGAGGTGTCCTATAGTCACCCAGCCACCGCCACGCCACAGGGAGACGGCAGCTTGCAAGATGGAAGCGAGCACCACAGGTAACTCGGGATTAAACGTTCCTGACACTGCTATTTCTTACCTGGCTCAATAAATGTTGGCCTGCATGGCAAGCCGTTTGGAGGTCGGTCTGGATGTGTGGTGTACATATAGACATATAGACAAAAAAAACTCACTTTTGCCATTCATGTGTACTGGGAATTTACATTACAGATATGTACAGCTCACTTCCAGATATCCGAAACGTAAATTGCAGATATCTGTAACTGAATTATGCATAGTAGTAATTCCAGATTGAGATATCTACAATTTGTTTATGACTCGTCATAATTCAAGTTTAAGATATCTTTACTTCATCACAATCATAGATGTCTCCATGTCGCTTTTTATCTCAAATTAGGTTTTCACTATGTGAAATGAAGTAGTAACTATATGTGAAGTTATCACTAGTCAAAAAGAAGTTGTAGATATCTCAAACTGGAGGTATGATTAGTCATAATGTATTTGTAGATATCTATTATCAAGTAGATATCTTGAACTGACTTGGATTATAAATACCTGAAATGGAAGATATGTAGCTGTAACTTTTGTATCACCTAGCCAGAATGGAATTAAAGATATCTTGAATTACAGTTTTGACTGTGTGAAAACGTGTGTCTGAAACACCACCTCTTTTGGCACCCGGGGCAGCAAAGATAGAAACGTCAGGCTTGACATTTGAGATACCCTTGACTTTTATCATGACGAGTCAAAACTAATCTACTACTGTCTGCAATAGTGATTTACGATGTGTGAGTGACGTCATTACAGAATTTCATTGCACCTATAGTCAAAACTGAAATACAGATATCTCTATGTTCTTGATTGAAAGATGCAACTATTAAAAATGTGATTACGACTAGTCAGAAAGACATTGGTTATATCATTAATGTGAATTTCGGATAGTCGGTTGTAGCCTCTAAAGGTAAAGTGGTTTGCCATAAGGGAGAAACTTCACAGATTACAGATTTTCTTTTGGTTTAAATGCACTTCACAGCCAGCACGTCCCCAGCCACCCGCACCCACATTCCCCGACACACACCTACAGCTCCATACCCCTCTGCCTGGACACCGACGGGCAGGAAGAGTCCGACGAGGAGGAGGCCGAGGAGGAGGAGACGGACACAGAGGTCGCGGGGGGTGGCTACGGCCAGCACCACGTCCTGCAGAAACACAAACACCTGCCGCACTGCCCCTCCCCCCAGAAGCTGCTCCTCCACGCGCTGGAGCAGACCCCGGCCTCCAGCACCGGGGACCTGGACAGGTCGGTCACGGGGTCCATGGTGAACAGCTGGGGCTCGGCGTCCGAGGACAACATCTCGTCGGGCAGGTCCAGTGTTGTGAGCACTTCGGAAGGATCCTTCTTCACAGACGGCGATTTCAACCAGGCCGTAGCATCCTCGCGGGATATCGTAGGCCTGCGCATGTGTAGATACCCGGAGGAGTCAGGTGAGGCGGCTTCTAGGGTACAAGTACAGCAAAAAAAGTTTTAACTTAAAGTAATGAAAGATCAAGAAGGTGGCATACATATGTAAAATAAATTGATTAAATAAAACGATCAATCGTTCAGGTTAGTTGTGTGGTCGCACTTCATATTTTTTACTTATTTTAGTTTTATTTCAAAGATTTTTTAAATAAAACTGTTAAAGTTCCACTGTGATCTATTTTTTTATCTCATATATATAGATTTGGAAAATCATGATCAACGTATTTTAAAATATACATTAAAGAGATTGAGAAATCTTCGGCATGATGGTTCTATACACTTGTCAAGAAAATTACTAAGCCCTTGAAAAGTTTGTACCAAATCCTAAATATTTCCCCATTAGGTAAAATATTGATGACTAAATACACAACATTCAAATAATTGTTTAGTTAGTTATGTCCCTGTGGTCCTAATTTGGAACCACTTTGCTCACAATAAGAGGTTCAAACTATGATTGTGCTGGCTTTAAATTTATCTTAAGATTATATGACAAATAGTCTTATTGTCATCATATATTAACCAGTCAATAACCAAAAAATCCTGATATTGCAGCATCATTGACTTTTATGCATATATCACATACATCACTTATCTGTTTTAAAACACAATTTTACTGTTACAGCATCAATATAAGTATTATCAATATGTACCACATCATCAATCTGGTAAGAAAATAGTTTAATATACTCTTCGTAGGGCTCGTACTAACCACTATTTTGATATTTATTATTTTTAAACATCTTATTATGTTATCATCCTATTAATTATGAACTTTGTACTGCAGATAATTTCTTATTTCATTTTCGTTTTCATTGAGTTGGATCAGTTTGTTCTTGAATTCAGTTATAAATAAATTAAATTTATCTATTGTGAAACACAATGTTTAATTGAATTATTATTATTATTATTATTTTTTGCATTATAACTATATTTACTCTGTCACAGTTACATAAATTGATCCTGACACTTCAGTAGTCACCTCACATGCTTTTTATACCAGGTTTACGAGTCCATAAACTTTGTGGTTGCAGGGATATTCCGTATTTATTATCATTTAGAGCAGGAAAATTGTACTAGGTTTAATGTAATACAATTGAAATATGTTTTAAAACAGTCATATTAAATGTCATATAAACATTGGACTGCCTGCCTAAAACCCTGCAGGTCGACGGCACCAGCGACCCAGCAGCCCCATGTCCACAGACAGCAACATGAGTCCTGCAATAACACATAAAAGGCCCAGGAGGCATAAACAGAACCAGTCTGGTCAACAGGGCTACCAACCCAAAGATGGCTTCAATGATGGTAACGCCTGAACCGCTGTTACGCGCGTGTGTGTGTGTGTGTCTCGTGGGACAACCTAACACTTGCTCTCCGTGCTCCGCCCTTTCGCCAGACTCCTGCATGCCGCTGAACTTCTCCGGCCAGATGTCCCACGGCGACCACAGAGCCAGGGGGGCCACGCTGCCGCGCGTGGGTTCCGGGGAGGGCCGCTGCCGTCGGGGCAGCGCCGGGACCCACAGGGTCAAGGAGGGCACGCTGGAGCGGAGGGAGAGCCAGGACAAGTACAAGCCTCCTCCGCTGGGAGGGAAGGCAGGCGGCAGAAGCAGACAGCACTCAGGTACGACACGGGACGGGTTCCCGCCGCCCGGCGTGCCCGCTGTCCGTCTAACTCTGGCGTTCTCATCCCTTCTGCAGAATTCGGGGACATCCTCCTGTATAGTCGCCCCTCTTTCCCATCAGGCCAAGCCCAGCGGGAGCCTGATGATCCTAACTCATCCAGCTTTATATCATGTGGAGACTCAAGGACCAAACAGGGAGGACAAGTGTAGGACGTAAGTCAGGAATCAAAACTTTTTTTTCTTTCTCTTTTACAAATTACACATCTGTTTTATCATCTGTTATCTTTTATCATCTGTTTTATTATCTATGGTGACACTTTACTTGACTCGTGAGTTCATAACACATTCAGTGCAGCTGCCGTAAACTGCACATAAAGCATACATGGCTGTTTCATGAGACTCCACATTCGCACTAAACCTTTCATGAATGTGGAAGACACGACGACGACAACTTGTCCAACAATAGCAAAGCAGAATTCCCAACCTCTTCACCTAAACACGACACATCTGGACTAGTCCAGTGCCAAAGAGACAGAACATTTTCAAGCAAAATGTATATCTCATATAACGTAATTTATAATGTAACCTGAGCTAGTTTACCACCCAACTATAAACTCAGTGATTAGGAATATGTCACAACTTATTATAATGAGTATAGTAAAGTGACATTAAATGTGAACTTTATAAGATATTTATGACACATTTACAAAGGCACAAAGGCTGCAGATTAAATCAGTGGTTTCCTTTATTACATATTGGAGGTAAATTTCAAACCTTAAGAGGTTTGGACTTTTATTTTGACAAGTTGTCATCGTTCTGTCTCCCACATTCATGAAAGGTTTGGTATGAACGTTAAATCTCATGAAGCAGGCATGAATGAGTCATGAACTCACCCGTCAAGTAAAGCGTCGCCGTTACACGATCGTTTGAGCACATTAAGCGGCGAGAAGACGAATTGAACACTGCTTTTTTTTCTTTTTTTTTTTTCTTTTTACAGTTCCCGAAAAAAAAAAAGGAGCTAAGAAGCAACGTGAGCACAACAGGGACGTCCTACAGTTGCTTCACACCAAGGACAATGACCCTTAGGATATGGAAGAAGACTCTTTAGGAAAAAAAAAAATACTGCACAAACATGCTATTCTTTTCTACTTCGAAATTCTCATTAGGTGTTTGAAAAAAAAAAAAAAAGAAGAAAGAAAAAAGTGCTCTCATGTTCACTTCAGTGTGATGCACTGCTTATCGTTTGCGGCCTCGGGTGAGCGGCCTCCGCGAGCCCGGAGATGAATGCACATTGGATGGCGGTTGTGAGGTCCCTGACGACCGCCTGACGCAGTCCACGTTATGATCTTTGCTTGTCGGTTGTCTTGTTCTTTTACTGTAATTGCTATTGACTCTTTTTCCCGGCCATCTTGTAAATTGTTTTTTTTTTTTTTTTGGTTTTTCTCCTGTCACAGAAGTGCTTCGAATTCAAAGTTTATATAACAGTGTTAATGTTTTATAAGTGATGTACATCTTTGTCGTTGTATTATTTGTTCTACTTTTGGTTATAAAAGCACAATCACTTAATTTTATTATTATTATTATTATTATTATTATATGAATTCCAGAGGAGGAAGTCGCTCGTCGGAGTCTTGTTGAACATTTTTCGTCGGCTCGCTTCAGGCCGATGAAACGATTGTCGATTGTGGAGGAACTTGTCGGATTTGAATTATCTGTTGTGTGTACTGAGAGAATTGCATGCAGATTCACCCGTAGGAGATTGTACTAAACATCATGACTGCTTTGACCTCTCGTCGGGATGGTGAAAACTCATCATGGACCGGTTCCATTCATTGTTTTTCTCCACTTGAGTCCATTTCATCCACGCCTGTGTTGGCTTGACCTTGGCCATAATTTCTGGAGCGGGGCTGGACGGTCAGCTAAACCCATCAAATTACCAATTATTTATCTCTAATCCTACTGACCTAAATTCACCTTTAATTATTTTTTTTTTTTAAATAAAGGAGCAACCTGGATACCATGCCATTAAACTGAGAATATCGAAACGAATCACTGCCATCATGAAAATCACTAACAGAGGTATCAGAAATATAAAAGTAAATATTATTAGGCACTGGAATGTTAAGATAATGATTATTGTTGCATTTAGAGCGTATAACTGTCCAGCCCTGTTACATAGATTATATATGGAGCAGGTTTGTCACTTTAACTACTCTACTCTTATTTGAATAAATATTGCTGTTCCTTAAACAACAATATATTACTCATTTCTGTAACCCACTTAACTACTGTATATCTTTCCCTGTAGATGTTACTTTCCAGATTCAAATGAAGGAAAGAAGGAATCGGCTCCTGCAAAAAAAAAACACAAACGATTGTTGATCCTTTCTCTTATTTCTCGTATGTGTACAAATGTGGTTTTCACAGTTGAAACTAAAGAAAAAGAAGAAGAAGAAAACGCTGTGTATAATGTGTCTCGGTCATATTTTGGACGATCTCGTGTGAACAGCTGGTGGATGGAAAGTCACAAAAAAAATGACACATGTACCACATAGTCAGATTGCAAATATCATCGAAATATGTTTAGAATCCCTCCCCTTACAAACCACTCATGCCTGTAAAATTAATTTCACAAAATTTAAACAAGAAGAAATATTATTGCAATGTAATTCTTGAGGATATTATAGATTTCATAGGGAGACTGTTACAGTCTGTTACTCATAATGAAACCACATTCAAAGGTATTTGTTGCATTCGTGGTTTTTGTCTGTGTTTCCTGTAGGTGAACCCGTGGGTTCTGTAGCAGTGAGGTGAGACGGGAGAAAGGAAAACAAAACGGGGATGTGATGAGACATGTTGTTTAATTAACCTCACTTATGAACCTTGATCAACGGAACACCCGTCTGCTGATGAAAGTCAGGCTTTCACAGATGCCTTACTGTGTGTGTGTATGTGTGTGTGCGCGCGTGCCTGCGTGGTTACAAATGGTTATATAATTATAGAACTCAGCGTGATTTATTGGTAGTCGTGAACCTCCTCCATTCAGCGGTGATAAGCACGGTGAGTAGCTCCTGTGACCTTGGTGATCCTTAATTTCAGATCGCCGCCTGACATCTCGCCGCGCGTTGAACCCGGTCATCGCACATGTCACGCGGAGGAAATCTCAAGCAGGTCACAGGAACGACTCTCGCTCTAAATAATGTTTACTTGGCCCTTAATCTCAGACCTTAAGTGATGGATGTTGAAAAGCACTGTGATTACAGGATGTGTATGAGAGTATGCAATTATCACACATTAAATATCCACCTATATGGCTTGTTTGTTTGTTCAACCAAGGGCAAATTAACAGACAAAAAAAAAAAAATATATATATATATATATATATATATATATATATATATATATATATATATATATATATATATATATATATATGCGCTTCACTCCACCTGGAAAGAATTCATCTTTCTACTTTTCTACTTGGTTGTTCAAAACACATATCCAACGTCTGGGAGATTGAAGGATAGTCTCTCTTCACCTTGCGAGCAGGGTTATATTTCTCAGAGAAGTGCCATCTCTCTCTTTCTCTCCCGTGACGTCCTCCCGCCTCCTTCTAGACGAGCGGCGACGGGAACGGCACAGCAAATGCCAACGAGGAGGGAACGCTTTTTTTTCCAACCTGGAGCCGCTAATAGCGGGCAAGATTTTCTTGTCGGTTCTGCTGCTCCACATCAGCCCACATGACTCACTTAAGGCGGCTGCAGCTTGTTGTCTGCTAATGGACGTCGTTTAACCTAACCCACTCCCTCGCCTTGGAACAGGACAGTAGGTGAGGTGATAAATGTGCAAGGAAGAACCCCCGGCTGCTTATGTGCAAAACACAGCTTGGTTATATTCTAATGATTTCTCTAAAAAAAACAAAAAAAACAATGTAATAACTGAATAGGGGTTTATAACACTGTTATAATCTAGTCATAAACAATATTGAATGCTTATGACAGTTGTTAAGTGTCATTTAGTAAATTATGTCACGTTTGATGCAAAGTTGATATTGTTTGACATTTTTTTGTTATGACGACTTGACATAAACCAAGACAACATAACCTGTTATAAATCTAAAACTTCAAAGTTACACTGTAATACTCCACCATGTAAACTACTGTAAGAACTGTAAGTGGTTTGTATGATGCATGAAATTGCCCCTACATTGATTTCACACTAACACAATGAGCAAAGGAAGCTCTAAACATCCAGAAAAAAGTATGTTCCTTCTCCGTGACGGCTATTGCTCGTATGGCCTTACCTTTCATAATACATAAACAATGGTTGGATTTGTGAGCGTTGTCTATTTGCAGATGCTAAGAGGCACACACACGTGATTTTTCCATAAAACCTGTCAGAGCGTCTTGTGCCCAAAAAGGCTTGACCTCCTTTTACGGTTGTACAGCTGTCAACAGCTCCTGCACAGTGTGATCCATCTCTATTTTTTGTCCAATTATCGCTTCAAGCTGGAGGGATGTGACAGTTGTGGCTAAATGGTGGGTGAATAATTTTAACCAAAACTGTTGGAGGTAATGTCCAGTCCAGTCAACATCAATGACCCATGATCCAGTCAAAAAAAAAAAAAAAAAAAAAACCTGTGATGATTACACACATATAAAAAAAATAATAATGGAACAGCAGGACTGTGCATGGGCGAAAAAAAAAGCTGGAAATGCAGCATCCAGAATGTGATGACAAAGAAAAGCCATGACAACTAAGGAAAATGTGACAGAATTGCAGAGGGGTTGACAGAAAAGGAAAAAAAGAAAAAAAGTGAAAATGATGGCTGTCAATCCAGAGCATCTCTAGAAAGGGGACAGATCTATGGAGAGAGTATGGCTGTGGAAGATAAATGGTGTGCCCCGCCAACTCAAAGGCACCATATCACACCCTCGGTGACATATGGTCTTTTTTGTCACCTAGTTGTTCAATTCCCGTCCCCAGCCCCCCCACCCCCGCAGTATAACACACAAAATGTTGAATCCCAGCGTTATCAAAAAATATTATCCTGCATTTGTCACAGGGACTCGGTGGAGGTT
Source organism: Eupleurogrammus muticus (assembly GCA_036785175.1). Classification (NCBI taxonomy): domain Eukaryota; kingdom Metazoa; phylum Chordata; class Actinopteri; order Scombriformes; family Trichiuridae; genus Eupleurogrammus; species Eupleurogrammus muticus. The sequence goes on along the minus strand of JAYKQN010000007.1, from coordinate 17,577,925 downwards.
TTTCAAAGAACTGCCGCGACAACTCATCTTGAGCTGGATCATGCAATCATCCGGGCGATGGGACTTTTCGACATAATGAGGTTTATTATTAAAAATAAAAAAAAAGGTGCAGGAGGCACTTGCAGGAAAAGAAGTTTTTGGAGTTTTTTTCCAACAGCAGCGAAATAAACAGGTGGCGTCAGAGATAGGCGGCATTGCTCAGCTCGCTGTTTTTTTTTTTTTTCCTGTGTCATTGTTGGCCTCAGAGGCAAGGACGGTGCCAGGGTTCAGGACTACTGGTGACACTGGTGTTGAGTGAGGAGTCAGGACTGGTTGGAGGGGGGGAGTGGGGGGACAGAGCAGCGAGAGTTTTTATGATTGCAAATTTATTACAGTTGTGTTTGCGGTAGATTACGTTATTTTAAAGCTGGCAGTTGGTGAGGAATTAGGAGGTGTCAGAGATAATCACATCCGCCGAATGGAGCTCGCAGCCGTGGTGGTAAATTCAAATTTGTTTATGGAGATATAAGCGCTGTCTGTCGCTATAAAAAGTTGACTGCGGGGGGAAAACCGCGGGAGGATGTGTCCTACGGTGCCAAGAGAGGGCTTACTGTGGCAGATGAGAAATCGTCCAAAGCTGCACTCAAGGCAAACAGGATGATGCCGCGGCGGCGGCATCTGGCACGGCGACAGAATCCGTGAGTCACAGAGATCATGAAGTGAGATTATCTAGCACACTGGGAGACAGGGGGCTGTTACAAAATAGACAGTGAAATGAAAAACATAATTTTGATTTAATAAGTATATGATGATATAATGCCAGGCTGAACAAAATCCAATGCTGTGTCAAAAACAAGAAGATGTTTATGTTTAAAGTCTCAAAGCTGCATTCATCTATTATGCGTATTAAGAAATCAACAGAATTGGTTTGCAATCGAAAATATATCAGATTTCCCCCAAGTCAAGACTGGCCAATAGAGACAAAAAGAATTGCAAACAAAGAAAGATTTGCAGAAAACAGGAATGCAAAAAGAATATTTACAAACAAAAAAGATTTTAAAAAAGATAAAATATTTGCAAATCCTGCAAAAACTTTTTGCTACTGCACTGATACTACTGCATCTATATTTTGATCGCAACCCTATTTTTTTTTTTTGAATAACAAAGACACAAAATTAACTGGGATTAACAGAAAGAACGACCTTTTGGATTTGCAAATACACGTTTTAAGAGTTGCAAATTGCAAGATTTAGTTTTGCATATTAATCAATCATATATTTTTTTAATTGCAGTCTTTATACTTTCAATCTTAAACTTCAAAGCTCTTCTGTATGATTGCATGAGCTTTTTTTTATATATCTGAAAATATGTGAATTGTCTTAAAAAAACATGTCTCCAATGGGCTCTGAAATTGAAAAAGTGAAACTACTGGACAGACGATGTTTCCTAATCTGGGTCTGTTTAAGTTTCAACATCACACATAAGTTAAATATTGAACAAACTAAGAAGGATGTTCACCTTTGCCTCGATATATATATATGTATATATATTGAATGCATGCTTTAACTTCTTAAGGCCTACAGAGAAACAAGAAGAAACATTCCCCCTAATGTCAGGCTGCAGCTGGATTTTTGCAGCACAGTTAAAACAGCTTCAAGAACTGGAGACTGTGTCTGAAACAAAACAAGAAGCCATAACAGCGAGAACAGATAGGCAAAGATGGCCAGAGACGTTCGGGGAGAGGCTTTGCCACACCTCACTTACTGTTTCAGTGGCACAATGTGAAGTGGCAACATAAAAAGGGAACCACCAGGGTGAACACCATGAATGTAAATTGGTCACTGAGGGAGCTAAAGGCCAAGAGAGCGTGGCCTTCAGCTCCTCCTCAGGGTGGCGGAGCCTCAGAGCTGGAGCCGCCGTCTCCAGTGGGCTCTGCATGCTCTGCAAAACACCACGCCGCTTGAATGCTGCAATTAGCCTGATGTCATGAGACAGAAGAAGCCTTTTAAGGCAAGGTTACACATATTATATATTATATTTATTGGGAAAATGTCCTGAAAAAGAAGGGAGATAAAAAAGAAAGTGAATGGCTTCCTTTCGGCTTTCTTCTTTCTGATGAATATTTTCAGAATAAGAGGACCTCTTATCCTACTGTATATATAAAGAATGGAAAGTCAGGCACATCTGTAGTGTTAAAGGGCTACACTGCTATTATTATCTGAGCCCTATGGTATACTGTGTCATTTTAACAATCTACTTTACGATTCATAATGTCACTCAGTTCAAAATACACCACGGAGTGTCTGTATTTCCTTTGAAAATGGATGAATGGCGTTCCCTATGTCTAAATTTAAACAATAAAAAACTGATATAAATATCCAGTGTGTAAATATGGTGCTAAGGCATTGAATAAATATGTCTAGTGTCTGATTTGTGGAAGTGATTTTGTTACTGCAAACGCCAGCCAGACGGTCATTATTATCCTTTATATTCATTTCTATTTGCGGCACTAAGAGAGTGATTTACCCACAGAGTATTCTTTAATGTATATATAGTATATATATATATATATATATATATATATATATATATATATGCATTTGTGATGTGATCTCAGTTAACTCTTGAGTGTTTGAGGAGTGAATGAGGGAGTGTCATCAATTCTTGATCTTTTTGCCAATAAAGCTATATTGAATTGAATTGAGTGATTTTGGACACATCCATTAAACAAGCAATGATAGATGTTTCCCCTGCCTATATATATATATATATATATATGTATATATATATGTGTACTTTGGCGTGCAAAATGACAAAAATTGTGGGTATTCATAACACGACTTTGACATAATTATGTTATTATCATAATGGGATTTGCTAGGCTATTTGATTAATGATTAATCTTGTCCACCGTTTTTTCTTTCTACAAATATGAAATTAAAAAAGGAAGAAAAAAAAATTATTACCTAATCTTATTGCACCAGTTACACGGAGATAAAGTTTTAGGGTCATCGACGCAGCAGCTCTTGTCTTCCTTATTCCATCTCTTCCAGTTGAAAGACACAGCATGAATTTTTGTATCAGACTGAAGGTGTAACTGCATGAAAGACTAGCACCCTAACACGAAGAACTCCCTCAAATATTAATGAACACCGTTCATTTACAGCCACTGGATGACTTCCAAATAGCAAACAACGAGATGCCGTTCTTTAAAAGCTTTCTCACATTATCTCCCATTCATTGAAACAAATGACTTACTAATTGAAATAATATGGATCCCCCCCCCACGCTTCGCCGCTGTCATCACTGCCAGCGTTTTGCCCGAGAAAAACGGCCTCCATTAAAAACATTTTCCTTTCTTTTTCTTTCTTTTTTTTTGCAACAAAGAAGAGAGTAGTCTAGAGAGTAGTAGCCTTCTAACCAAATTGTTCTCCCGGGGGCTGAAAAAGTATCTCGGCAATAAATAACTGATCTTTCATCAAACCCGAAACCGTAAAAACCGCACGATGTGACCACAGCACCCAAAGGCCAGTATATTGAGCCAAGCGTTTGTGAAGCAGCGCTGTGGCTCTGTCAGTGCGGGCAGAGCCGTGTAATTGGGCTCTGAGGACTTGGGTATGTATTTCTATTCTTCCATTAAATTCACATGTACTACAAGATGGGTAAATTAGAAAGCAGGGGGGGGGGGCTTGGGCAACACTTGGTTTATGGGGTAGGGGGGACTCGTCCCCACACACACTACCGCTTGAAAGTTTCACTTCAAAATGTCTTCTTTTTTGAAAGAAAAGCAGTGTTTTCTCAATGTAGATAACATTAAAATAATGGGAAATGCACCCTATACATTGTTAATGTGCTAAATGACTAATTCTAGCTGCAAATGTCAATTTAAATGCAGTGTCTCCATAGGTGTATAGGGGCCCATTTCCAGCGACCATCACTCCACTGTTCTAATGGTACATTGTGTTTGCTAATTGCATTAGAGGCTAATGATGATTAGAAAAACCCTTGTGCAATTATAGTTAGCACAGCTGAAAACAGCTCAGCGGGTCGGATGGAGCGTTTGAGTTTGATGGAGGAAATTACAATTTCCAATAAGAGTCACTATTTCGAACCTTGCCTGTATTTTCTATTCGTTTTGCAACTCATTTGCAAGCTCACACTTTTTGTTCGTCAAATGAGTTGCAAAATCCATAGGTTAAACAATGGTTTGCATATGTTGTGCCCCCCTCCCCACTTTTTATCTGCACAATACCCAGAGACACACCTAATCTCTGCCTATTGGTGTCGATATCCAAATATTGACGGGCCGTCCTCCGCCGCCCGGAGCTGCCCCTAACTCAGCAGCGAAGTTATCTCTGTGTAACTCGAGGCTTTTCGTGGTGGTCCAGAGAAAACAGAACAACTTTCAGTCTCTCCTGGCTCCTCTGAGATAGGGAGAGAGCAAGAGAGAGAGAGAGAGAGAATGAGGATAATTTGAAATCCTGCAAAAGAACACATGCCAGACACAGTTCACGCTGCGGTCAAGGCAAAGATATTGTTTCTGAGACACCAGTGAGTCAGCTTTTAGAGGCCGTCGGCCTGGGTCGAGCTGGGCCCCGCGACGGCACACGTGACTTGCGTCTTTTAAATAGAGAGCCGCATATTTTTCTCGTCTCTTCCTAATATTCATTAGCGCTGATTGATACGGAGCAAATCCCTGGGCTGTTTGAGCGGAGGAGGGATTCACACAAGCGTTTCCGAGGTAAAACTCACAAACACAGCTTGAGACTCAAAGAGATCCATTTTTCACATACACATTTTATTTTTGCATCAAAGGGTTTTGGAAAAAAAACAAAAAAACAACAAAAAAAAAAACTGCCCTACTGTAATGTGGCTGTGTTATTTCCTGAGGGCAAAACCAATCTGGCAGATTAGGATTCTTCAAACAGAGAGCCTTCACCAGAACGATGATCAGAACCAAAAAAAGATCAGACATCAAAACAACTATAAAGACACCGCATTGTGAATCTCATTGGCAGAAAATGCAAATTTGGCTGCATTTTAAAACTGGAAGGTGAAAAAAAAAAAGGTTTTAAAAAGATCCTCAAATTTGGCAGTCATACGAGACTATACATCTTTGTAAGATGATAGTGTAAATCCATAACCATTCAACAGCGTAGCATCGATCTAGTATGCGCTCCTGGATGTTTAACATCACGTGTAGCTGTAATTAAACACTGCGTGTTGTTTGGTCACATCAGGACTTTAATGCATGTGTGTCCTGTGGTTTCCATTTACTGTCATATTGTCCTTTGAATATTGCACTATCATCATATCACTGTATGTAATTGGGAAAAAAAATGCCAAAACAAATATATATATATATATTTATGAACATACTCTTTTTTAGGGGGGAATGGCAAGGAGTGACACACACTGTAACTGTTCATGTGTGTGTTGCTTTGGATTTCACAACCAATGTGTTGTTTTGTCAAAAAAAAAAAATGTTCCGGTAACCATTTTTTATTATAATGCATAATAGGATTCCCAGCAAGAAGTATGAAACGCAGTTATTTTGGCATATTAATTCCAAGTTTATATGTTTTTATGTCCTTCTTTCCGTGTCACTCTCAATATACGGGTATTTCTGAAAAAACAGTGAACAGCACAGCCAAGTATATATCTCCTGTTTGAGGTTCAGTGTAACATAGACGTCCCTCTTTGCCATAATGATTCTCCTCCTCAGCTTCGCTGACAACGGGTTTGTGCTTATTTTCACCAAAACGCTCTGTGCAAAGTACAACGATACAGTAGCTTCGTCGAGATAAGCTAACAGTTTGAGCATCAATGAAAAATGATTCATAGTCATAAATCACAAAAAAAAAAGAGACGACGTTGGGTTTGGCTTGCATAGCAAAGCAAAACAAAGAGAAGAAAACATAAAAAAAAGGAAGATATTTACAAACTATGTCCGTTAAAGTCCGTTTTCATTGGAATTAGTCATTTTGTGGTGATTTTTTTTTTTCCTTCTTCCTCATCTTTCCGTGTGTGATTCGTTGTACACCAAGTGACAGAAAATAGAAGCGGACATATACCATACTGTTTACTCTTTTGAAGAGGGGGGGAGGGAGGGGGGGGGATGAAAATAACACTGTGAGACTGGTGTCTTGTGTCTGTACACGACATTTACAGCTCTGCCTTCTTTTTTTTTTAATCTTGCACTTTTTTTTTTCCCCCCCGTTTCTTTCGTCTTCATCCGGTCGCCGGCGTCTTTCCCCGACATCGTTTCCGTGCGTGTCACTCGCAGAGAGAGAAAAAATCTCATAGCGCTCATAAACAAGGTGTCCCGGGACAGGCAGCGGCTGCAGGGAGGCGACGCTTCACGGAGACTCTGAAACAGCCAGGAACACACAGCGTGAAATGTAAGAAACCTGCGAGACCGGTATATATATATATATATATCATGTATGAATATGACAGATTTATCCAAAGTGTCATAGCAGCCTTTTGTTATTTCTGAGCTGTGACAGCAGCGATAATTTCAGACAGACGAGACTAGAAATAGACTAGAAACAGGTTTGTCAACCATGGGTTTTTTTCACAGAGAAAACGAGACAAAATCAATGTCCTTAACCACTGACTGTGACGAAATTAACACTCTTTTAACATGATTTTTTGTTGATGAAAAAAAAAAATGAGACAAAATTCTTATTTCTACTTACACGTCTGGGTGTCTCACTTATCTAAACTAAGGTTCACACCAATAGCTCCTACTACCAATAACTACTGACTGCCTAGATTAGTTATGACAGACATTACTGTCAACCTGCTGTCAACGAGGAAAGAGACTGTTAAGTAGAGTAATATTGCTAAGGTAGTTCCACGTATTGTTCACAGGAGCTTGATTTGTGACAAATTTGATTTCAATTGGTTTGTATGTTAGGCACATGTGAAGGGATCAACGATAAAACTGACTTTGACATTTGAAAAAAAAACTTTTTTTAGTTGACTAAAACTAGACTAAAATGCCAGTACTTTTTCAGTGACTGAAATGTGATTTACAAAAACAATTACAAGTTGACTATATATATGATTAAAACTAAAAATTAAGATTTGAAATGAGACTAAAACCAAAACTAAATTGAACAGTTAACACTGCATGACAGAAACTTAATTATATCGCTTTTTTTGAAGTGTGATCAGACTAAATCTAAAGGGGAAAAAGGTATAAAATGGATTCATCTGAAGGTGAATGAAACTGAGTAAAACCCTCTGCGGATATTATGTGGTGTGAACAGACTCCTCCCTCATGGCGAGAGGCGCTTACAGTGCTCCCTCTTCTCTGTGCTGTTGGCGGGGGGGTGGCCGTTGTGGGGGGGGTCTGTGCCGGGTCTCTTGTGGGAACCCCTGCTCAGGGTGGCCCTGGAGGACGCCGCCGTGGTGCCGCTCCAGGAGGCCATATGCTGCCTCTCCAGCGTCGACACGGTCACCATGCACTCCTCGGAGGGGTCGGCGGCGGCGGCGGCGGCCCACGAGCTGTGCATGCGGGACCCCACGGCGTGCAGGGACTTCACGGCCGGCGTGTGGGCTGCGGAGTGGACGAGGCAGGGGACAAATTTATACCAGAAAGGCACTTCTCTGGGGATTGTTTCTTTTACTTTAGAGGAGAATTCTCCAATAAATAACTCACCATCTGCGTTGGTGTCTTTTCGTCGGGACAGAGTGCCGACCTTGTCTGTCTGCGGTTTGAGGCCGCTCAGCGACGCCCTCGGATGGCCCAGGCTATGCGTGCCCTGCCCGCCGTGATCCGCAGGGCCGGAGCTGCCCGAGCGGCGCTGCTGGTGGGAGCTTTTCCCTGAGAGAGAGCGATAAAGATAAAGATTTGGCTGAGTGTGCTCGTCTTTGGCATCACACGCGGCGGGGGGGCGGGGTCAGGCCAGACGCTAAAGAATGAAGTGGATTAAGAGTGACGCGGACGTACGAAAAGCAATCAGCCAGACGCGGCGGTTTGCAGAGACAAGTGGAAAAAGTGTTAGACTTGGAGTGAAAACGCACTAAGGACTAATAAAAAAAAAGTGAGATGTAAAAAAAAAAAGATTCACTCAGTGTTTCCATCAAAAGCTGAACGGAAAGGAATGAAGCTGTAACTCTGCCACTGGTCCGATGTAATCACAGCTCACACACGCTGAACCGTTGCCTGTGAATGGCCCCTAAGTGGAGTTTCATTCATGTTTTCAACATACTGAATGAACGCTGCTACTGAATGCTTCAATCAGACGGCTCCACGGGCGTTTAAGCAAATCTACGCAATCAAATCTATGATAGTTACAACAAAAACCCCCGGCGGTATACCATTTATTTAAATGTTGGATTCATCATCATAGAAGTATTTAGTAACTTCTGCATTTCTGCATGCATATAACTAATATTAAAACACAGAATCAGAAGGCTACTAAATATAAGATTAAGAAAAAAGTTGTATATTTAAACACAGCTCAACTGAATTTCACCTGGTGAGTTGCCTAATTACATTCTTTCTTAAAAAAAAAAAATATTAAGAACAGGAAAAGAATGTATAACTTTTAAATATAGCTTTTTAGAACAGCAGAACTAAAGCTACTGCGTAAACTCTGATTAATTAATACCCAACTGGGAATGAATCGAAGCTGTCAGCAACATAAATAATATTCCTGATATGGAAATACGGAGACGTCGCCACAGATTACCAGCCAGTCGCCGCATCCAGCGCGGGCGCCCCTGTGGAAATGCTGCCACCACGCCAGCTTTGTTCACGTTCTGATTGGCCGCGGCCGTAGCTACTTCCACTTGCCTGAACGCGCGTCTAACACAATGGTATGTGACAGCTAAACCAGGAGATAATACCGTGTTTGCTAAGGCTTGTAAATATTTTTAGTCTAACTGACCTCCATTTTTTGCCCTGCTGTGGGGTATTAGAAGTGTTGAAAATACATATTCTCAATGCACGAGTCAATCTCTTAACCTATCAAACAACGGCGTCTAAAAATGGTACATTTCGCTCCCTGCGGGAGACGCCTTCAACTTCCCCTCTAAAGAAAATTCTTTCAGACGAGAACCCTATTTATAAATGCATCAAATCTTTAAATGTGAGGCGTGCGGCTTCTCAGTAGAGCCCTACTTATTATTATTTTTTTTTTTAAATATTCTATGGTTATGGTTTTGATGTCTGTGCAAGAATGGCTTCAAGTAACTTTTAACGCGCTGTCGGAATATCGCTTTGACAAAGAATACTTTACTTTACTCGACGCCTTTGAGTGTCAATCACTGCCCCTGCTGGTTAGGTAATTAGGCATTTCTGATATGCTGTGGAATATTATGTGCGGCGTGTGAGGCAAACCGCTGTACGTTTGGTTGGGAAAATATTGTCGTCAAACACCCTGACATCCGCACAGACTTTTTATTGCTTGTGACGCAGGGAACAAACTTCGTCTTCCTGCACCGGCACTTGAACACTGTCACACGATTAAAACCTTCCAGTATGACGGTATAACTGTGTGCATTTTGTGTGTGCTCTGTCCACACCTTTTAACATATGGTACATGCATGTGAAATTTCTGAAACATATTTTGTGCCCTATGTCAATTAGAAAGTGTTCTTTTTCCTTTTTGTTCATAAAAGGTCTCATTTAAAAAAGTATATGCACAGACTGGTGTCACTCATTTCCTGTTTCCTCCCACTCATCCTCCTTTTTCCATCTTTCTCATCTTATTCTTTTTTTTTCCACTTCAACTTTACTAGTGTCTTTTACTAGACACAATCTCAGTAATCTCTTTTTTTTCAGATTCTCTGCTACCTGTTGACAAATAAAGGTCAGAGCAGACAACTTTGGCTCCTTTTCAGCGATGCAACCCCTGATTCTGATTCACTAACATATGTGTTGTGGGAAGAGCAGAACTCAAGGATTTTGTGCGCCTGAATTTTGCATATTTTGGTGTGATTCATGCATTTTGTGCAGCGGAAATAACAGCGAACGCGGCGAGGTCAGGTAATTGTGAGCCATCCTTTCCGAGTACCGAACTCTCTTGTTAAAATCTCTTGTTATAGACGCGTGTGAAACGTACCCGAGCTCTCCAGGTTATCCATGCTGTGACCGGGAGCGTAATCGAAGCCGCACAAGTTCTTCGACACCACGGCGTATCGCTCGTCCTCCTCGTCCTCCTCGTCCTCGGAGAGCGCCGCCCCCAGATCGGACGCCAGCGTGCTGGGCATGAAGTCCATGGGAGGGATGGGGGTGTGGGACACACTCGGACTGCCCTTCATGTGCCTAATTAATTGTGGGGAAATACTGCATATTAACAAGCAAAATAAAACATTAAAAAAAAACAATGCAGGTCACATAGAGAGGGAGGTTTTTCTTTTTTTTTTCTACACAGAATTAGTGCATATTCATAAAAAGGCAGAGATGCAGTGTGCGGAGACTATGAATGCCTGCAGTGATTTCACTGATTACTTTCCTGGTGCTGGTGTGTGTTCTGCTAACACAATGGAGATGTAATTGGACTGGATAAAGCATATCTGGATGGGCTAGGCTGTCACCAACATGGCTGTTATCTCCCCCACAGCTGTCTTCCATGATGGCTCACATCCCGCCATGGAGGAGATGCATGCATAATTACCAACTCTATTTACTGATGTCAGAACAGCATGTTAGACTAAACCCAGTCATTACCCTTCTAACATGTGTTGCCACCGACTTGTCAAGATTTCCAATGCCCCATCAAAGGTGTAATCAATGGAGACCTGTTTTTTTTATGGCTCACAGCTTTGGATTGACAGATTTAAATACCAGCATTATGTGGCGCTCGCATGTTGGCCATTGATATGCAAACTATCAGCGGAGTAAAATGGTGGTAAAACTGCAGGTATCTATTTGAAGACGCAAGGAGCAAATATATCGGAAATCCCGGAGGGATTCGGGAGGGTAATTTTAAAGAAAGAAATGTTGAATGAACGCACAACACAAACCACCCAAAATGTAAAACAGTGTGTTTCTTAATTGTTGAAATATTATGACCCTCCTCCCTCCCCATTCCTCTAAGTGGTTTGGTCCAAATACTGTTTTTCCAATTGGAGGGGCCGCTGGTTAACGGCAAAAAAAAAAAAAAAAACTAATAACTAATATGTAGAAGCCAGTAAGTCATTCATCACACCACATTTTCAAAATATGTCAAAAATCTTATTAAAATATATATATATTTTTTGTATTCTTTGTTAAGATCAGAACTAATGATCTTTAATGAGCTCAAACCATGTGCGTCATGGTAGTGGTAAAGGGAAGAAGACTAAAGAAAGGGGGATGTGGGGTGCCCTGTAAGAAAGATTTAGCTAATTTTTGATTCATGAACTCATTTTCCTTACATATAAGTATATCAAATATGAAAAATTACTACTATTATTATTTAACATTGTTTAAAACATGTGAACATGCCGAGGGCCCAAACTTGCAAAGCAAGATAGAATCAGATTATTATAGTAGTACTCAATTGTCTAGTAATACTGAATTATTTTAGTTCTTAATGTCCCCCCATCAGTGAAATGGGATTTTTCACCCCTGCATACCCTAAGTAAAAAGCTTTCAGAGTGATTTAATCATAAAAAAGACATCGATAGATGGAAGGTAGGTGGCAGTCATAGCCAGCTCCTCACCATGCCTGCTTGGCCACCTCGTACTGGTACGCCCTGGTCAGTTCATCCAGGTGGGCCTGCAAAATGGACTGCATTTCCTCGTGGTGGGCGGAGCCCAGAGAGGAGGAGGAGGACTTGCTGAAGGGAGCGGCCACTGCCGCCGCCGCCGCTGGCGAGGAGGACCGGCCTCTCAGCGGAGGGGTGGGGCCCCTCTCCTCCTCGACCTCGCGGTCCAGACTCTGATGACGGTAGGCCTGGACGGACATGGGCGGGGCCCAGCTGTTGCTGTCATACCTGGCATGTGGGCAAAGATTTTTTTCGTGTTAATCATCACATTGACATTTCTGCTGATTCTTTATGAACCATCCATAATCTAACCATAATCTAGAAATACAGGTCTTAAGAGCTCAGACTTTTCTGTTTGCTGGTGCCTAATAATGATGTCTATAAAAATAACCTTACCTTACTTTACTAATGAGATGATTGCATAGTACAGTATCTCACTAAAGTGAGTACACGCCTCACATTTTCTGCAACAATTTTATTATATCTTTTCATGGGACAAAGCTGACTATATGACACTTTGACACAATATGAAGTTGCAGTAGTAGTGTACAGCTTGAATAACCGTGTTATTTTGTTGTCTTCTCAAAATAGGTCAACACAAAGACATTTCTTTGCACCCCTAAGTGAAAATGTGCAAACAGTGTCAATTTTTTTGTTGGGCCATCAGCCTCCACCAGCTCTATCATGGAGGTGTGCAAGAGGTTTCCATGGCAACCTGTGAAGCTCGAGTGAACTCCATGTCCGAGACAGTTAAGGCAGTGATGAAAAAAAGGGGTAACTCCACAAAAAAATGACACGATTTGAGTGAACTCACTTTTGTTAGCAGCAGTTCAGACATTATTGACATTGTTGTCACAATTTACATCGCATCAAAGTGTGTATATTCAGAGATGATCCATGAAAGATATAGTGAAATATTTACAAAGAGATACTGTATTTTGCAATTTAAACTGCACATATATCAAGTTCAAAGAATTAAGTAGTAATATAATAATACTCAATAATAACCATCATCTATAAATGGTTAATAGAAAGCTAAAGAAAATGTAGTTGATAGTTATTTTACTATTTGTTAAGGGTTAATAATTGGTTTGTAAACTGTCTATAAGCATGATACATATATATACAAAACCCAGAAAAGTGCATGATATGGGACCTTTGAGATAAATCAGTAACAATATATAATAGCTATCATCTTTAAATGGTAATAGATAGTTAGACAGGTTAGATAATAGTTATTTTACTCTTTTTAAAGGTTTTACACTTATTTTGGTGAGAGTAACTAAAAGTGATGCAATAGTAGTGCAGTGCCTTACATCGTAAATACAGTAATATTGTGATGTAACAAATTACATACTGAAATGACAGTAACAGGTAATAAATAGCACATTACAATCTTAAAGTAACTTGCCCAACAATGTATACAGTATATATGTATGTACTATTCCTAACTATTTCTAGTAGATTGTTATTATAAAGTGGTATAATATGGATGGTTATTATAAACCTTACTGGTTTTTATTAGATTTTTCTCTATAAATTGACAAATAGGCAGCTGGACATCCATATAATGGCGGTATGAAGCTCCTGTCCAAGCTCTCTGATGGTAAACACATACGTGCTGGGCACAGGTGCAGAATAATGTGACCTCTGTGTTTCCATGTGTTTCTTTGCGTCATCGCGGTTTCTGTGTTTGTGTGCATCTGTTCCACGGGAAGAGATTGATGAGATATGAGCGAGTCTTACCCTCCTCCGTGGTTTTCCTGGGGGTAGCGGTCAAGGTCAACCTCAGTACCAGGGAGAGGGTGCATGGGTGGCGGAGGCAGAGGCATGTTCGCCCAGCATGTCCCATTTGATTTAGAGGTCTTTGTTCCACCCTTCACCTTCTTTTTCTTCCCAACCTTTGCACCTGGGGGTAGGCAAAGAGGGAAGGAAGTTCAGTCTCTAGACAATGCTATGAAATCCCTGTACGCACACACACACAGACAAACAACACACACACACACACACAGCAGCTGCCTCGAAAATTATCTTCTATCTTTCGCTGCAATCTGCACTTTTTCAAACCTTGCCTGCCACCCGGCCTTCATTATTTCTCATTATTATGTGCTGACAGCAAATTAGGACCTTTTCTAAATGTTGACATTTCTTAAAGAGGCATCAAAACCGGCGGCAAAACCACTTTAAGTTGTTTCCGTACAGCTTCTCCACTTGCTCTACTTTATCTCCGGTAAGCCTGACATTTAGCTGAGCGCACAAAGCCTATTGTGCAAAAGTACAGACAGGAAATGCCTCCGTGACTATACTAATCGTGTGTACACTGTATGAATAACTCGCAACGCTGAAGGATTTTCCACCATCACTAATCAGAAACGCGTCACAATTGTGTGACATTTCTGGGCTAGATAAGCTCCCAGGGTGGAATTGTGGTGATGACAGAAGCGTAATTAAGAACATTATCCTAAGGGTCCATTTTCAGTGAATATGTACATAAATTCCCTCCTTTCTGTTTTGCTCTTTCCCTGGTTTCCTTCGCCAACTCCCTAAAACCACTACCTGTCATTTTTATTGCATAATGCGGCTTTTGCTGCCGCTGCAGTCCACATAGATTGCAATAGCCGGGATTCACATATGCAAACATCACACACACACACGCACACACACAAACCAACCCCCCCAAGCATGCAGCTGTATCTTGCACATTTCATCGTGGCTCGTACCGCTGCCAGGGCGTCTGTCGGTTAGCGAGTAGCCCAGGTTTGCCATTTCCTGCTGGGCCTGCAGAGAGGCCTTCCAGCGGGGATCCGGCCTGTCCACGGCCAGCTCGTGGAAGCTGTTGGACTGGAGTATCTGCGTGGTGGCGTAAGGCGTGGGCTGCTTGCCCCGCGCCGGGCTGCTGTAGCCCGCCTTCCCCATGAAGTCGATGCTGCTGTAGATGGCGCCGTCGGACAGCATGGTGCCCGTCTTCTCCACGGCGGCGGACGGCAGAACGTCTGAGACGGAGAAGGATTTCGACAGAGGGAGGTAAAAAGGCGAAAAGGGGGGTGGGGGTGGGGGGGGGTCGTGGAGGGAGGAGATGACATCAAGTTAACAATCTTTAAGGTCATAAACGCCCCCCGCTGCTCCCTGCTCTCTGTATATGTTGAACACGGCTCTCAGATGGACTTTGATATGAACGAAAAGTGATTATCTGCAACCGTTAATTAGTATGCGCCGCACCGCTGGAGCCGGGCGGAGCGTTCACATCAGGGAGACTCAAACAGGGTTAACCTTCAACGCTAGCGTCCTGCACGCATGGAGCCCGCAGCTCGCCGGGGTGCCGGTGAGCACAGAGAGCACGCAAATTGAACTATCAGTGTCGTACAACCTCAATGAAAGGGCGTGAAAAAAGAAAAAAAGGGTTCATGCAAACACCACAAATTTTATGCCAAATATAAGGTTTGTCAAATCAAATTAGTAAAATGTAGCCCTCAAAGGCTCTTTTAAATCCTGTGTGTGTGTGTGTGTGTGTGTGATGTTCTGTCACTGTCACTTCCCCAAGGATGAACATCGCCACAAGGGCCCCCTCCGTGGGCCCAGTCTTGTTTACGGTTCTTACCTCCGCGGCCGAAGTTGCCGCTGCCCTTCGGACTCTCCAGACCGCCGTTCGCCGGCAGGCTCGTGGAAGGCCAGGAATCGGCCAACCAGGGGAGGCCTTGGTCACCTGATTTCAACAGCCCCGGACGGCTTTTGGAAAGAAGGATGTTTTGTCGGGAGACAGAGAAAAAAAAAGGGGAGGAGAGAGGGGCGGAAGCCAGAGAAGGGGTGACAGCGTTAAATATCCAGCGTGCATTGTGACGCTCTTTCTTTTCTGTTTTTTTTGTTTTTGTTTTTTTTCTTGCTGCATCTACAACAAATTGATGCGAAAAGTCATTCAGCATATTCTTGCCCGTGGAGCAACCAACCCACCTCACGGTCGACACTAAACAATGGAGAGACATAAAATGGCAAGTCTATAAATCAGACTTCTGCTTCCCCCTCAACTCCAGCAGCCCTAACTCTCCCCGGAGAAACAAGGCAGGCCTAAATACACACTAAATCCACTTTAGAGCCTTAGCACAACAGAAATTTACATTTTAAATTGAGAATCATGGACAGCCTCTGGCAGAGCAGCTTCACCGCCGCGCCGTCGCCATGGCAACAGAGACAGCAAAAGCCCATTAGGTGCTTTAGGAAAGCTACCGTGTCATTTTGTCTTAGTGAAATACAGCGGTCATGAATACAGGCTTTGACTTCGAGGTAGGAAAGTTGTGGGCGGCAATTCAGGAGGAGAAAAAAAAGAAAAAGGGAAAAAAAAAGGCAATTTACAGCCACTCCGTATCAGCTGCTGTAAAAATGGCAAAACATTCGCATGCCTCGTGCGTCCTGCCCGCATATGTTTACTTAATGTGCTACCACACAGTGAATTTTGCAGTGTGCCTGATTCACCGAGTGCCGAGGGAATTGTTCACAGCTGACTTGGTGATAGCTCAAAGGTGTTCAAACAATTACGTCAATAATTTCCATTTTAGAATACACAAGCGTGTGCATACATTTACATACATTTACTTTAGCAACATGTGCCAACGCCAACATACAAAGGCACATAATGTGTGTATACACTGTGCGAGACAGCGGCGGTTTATTTTTAGTCCATTATTTGCAACGTTTGTGCTGGCTCTGGGCTTATCTGCTTGCAGGGGTGTGACAAAAAGGAAAGAGGGAACACACACACACACACGCACGCGCGTGTGCGCACACATGCACACAAACCCACACACAAAAGCAGAGGGCCTTCATTCTTTCCCTTTTCAGCAAAAAAGCAAAATTGCCACCTCTTGTTGTCACGAGACACTTTGATATTCCGCGGATGCAAAGGTGGTGCTTCCTTTCATTTTTTTAGGGTATTCCTTTTCCGAGCCGGTGGGGGGGGGGAACGCTCACGGCCACAGAATGGAGTCTCAAGGTCCAACACTTTGTTGTTTCACCCCCCCCCCCCTCCCCGCACGCAACCCCATCATCGTGTGGCGTACGGTACGCCAAGCTTTTCAAACGGCGCATTTATCACCTCGCCCCCCCCTCCTCCCGCGACCTCTCCCTCTGCCAGGAAACCTCACGTGAACCGAGAGGGAGCGCCAGCGAACACGCGACTGCAGCCCACCTGCATTAATTGGTGGCACTCACTTCAAAGGAGTGATTAATGATTTCATCAAGTATACATCAGTGCAAATCATACACTGATATGAGGAAGCTTGGGAGGGGGATATTGGAACATATGCAAATTCTATTCATTGCGAAAAGACCTCTTCATTTTTTTTAGGCATCACAATTAGCTCTTGTCTGTCAAGGCAGACTGTGTGGTAGTGAAATAACAGCGGGAAAAACTCTTTTTTTTATGAGATAATTTAAATTCTCACCTTCCATTTCTGATCAGGCCTCTGTCTCTTTGGAATGTAACTTGTAGAGGAAAGAGGGTAGAGAGAGAGAGAGAAAGGAGAAAAAAAAAACGCAATCATTGTCATGTGAGAATGTACAGCTACGCCATCAATTTGAATGAATGATATATTACTACTGTCAAGAATGTCGGCGGCTGAATTACTGTGATATTTTAATATATAATGCACAATGTCAAGGCGCATACCTGCACGAGTAAAGGTGAAGGACTGAACTGCAATTCAAAGACAGGCAGAGTGGTCACGTTAAAAAAGGCAAAATAACGGGTTGTAAATCATAATTACATCGTCATCAGCCTCTCATGGAATCAGAGGCGGGTGTTTGTGCGTCTGTCACCATGGAACTCAGGAGACGCGTCTAAATGCATTTCACCGTTTTTCTGAATTACGCTGATTGCCCTTAGGGGTAAAGTTTAAATGAAGGTGACACACTTGACCCATTTTTTCCCCCTGAGGGATCTGCGTCATTGTTTCAATTATTTATATCACAAGATACAAATCAGTGCACAGCAGCTGACACAAAGAAGAGAAGGAAGGGGGGTGTACAAAACTTGGTTCATTCTCAACTAAGAATAAATGTACAGAAGTAATTAACGGTAGTGGTTAAATTGTAAAAGTAAAAGAAATACACATATATAAAACAATACAGCCTATAATACAATACGTTTACAACCAACTCTCAGATTCACTTGAGATTCTTAACAACACCTGGAAAAAAAAATGCAATATTTATTTTGTAAAATGGAAATGTGATGTCTTGGAGTTACATTCCTCGATTTTGTTTTGACAGAAAGGATCAGGGCCGCAGTCAATCATGTAAATCCCCATTGAATTAGGAAATCACTGCGGTCGCTCCCCAAGTCACTACAATGAAAGCCCCGCAATACACATTATGATAATGGAACGCAGCGACTATATGCTTGACTCACAGAGGGATAAAAAAAAAAAAGAAAAAAAAATGTCATACCTAAACCTGGACGTGCCTCGTGTTAATGTGCAAACAACACCGGCCACGGTCTGATAATGGAAGGGGATGTTAAATTACTTATCTTGCGTGAATGTATTAGAGTGTTGAGGTGTGGTGCTGATGGAACTCAGCACAGTTGATGCACACCAGTGCACAGTGAATTAAAGTAAATAGGGCCTATTTCCATCTCTGCTGAAAATATTTCCTTTGTTCCGTGTTTTAGCAGCTCGAATGGAGTCGTATATGTGCTGACTACGGTTTATATTGGAGAGAGAGAGAGAGAGAAACCCACTGCGCTTTGAGATTCTGTAGGGGGTGCGGAACCATGTAAATTGATTTTTTTTTTTTTTTTACCTGCATAGTTGCTAAGTCCCTTCCTCTTTTTTCTCCTCCAGTACAGCCAGGCACTGAAGCCCATGAGGACAATCCAGCAGGCTCCTCCCAGGCCGGCGATGAAGGCCGGCTGCTTCACCACATCTGAGATGCTATTGTTACCTTCCGATCCTGTCATAACGTCTCGGAGTTCTGCACCTGGGCCACCGCACACAGACACACACACACACACACACACACACACACACACACGCACACACATGCACCATGCACGCCCACACATGCACACACATGCACGCACAGATGAACGAACATAGAAATGGTCGAATGTCAATTCCATTATATTTCAATAGGTCCTTTTTGTTTTAAAATGAATAAATGAATTGGACTAAAATGTAAATAAAGCTAAATCATATTTCCTTTGTGGTTTGAAAATGAGAAATGAAGAACAAAGTGCAAGAAATGTGAATAAATATCTGATAGAAGATAGAAATGTGACTAAAGCAACAGACAATCCCACTATTAATTGGCTTATTTGGTTTAATAAAAGTCATCAGGCAAAAATAGATAAATAAATAACTGTAAAAGATCCATTGTTTAGGCTGAAATATGCAGTTAGTAGGGAACATAGAAAAAAACATCAGGACCACAGGAACCGTGAAAACAAGAGACCGTGAATAAATGAAAAAAAAAATGTAGGTGGTAAAAGCAAAAAGCAAAAAAAAAAAAAAAAAAAAAAAAAACAGCATCAGTGCGTCCAATATTTAGTTAATCAATTCAACATTGCACTTATCAACTTGAGCTGCAAGACACGAGATTGACGGAGCGGCCCTGACAGAGTTTGATTTTCTGTTGCGGCTACTGTGCTGTGAAATTAGATTCACAGTCTCCAGCAGGAAACCCCCCTCCCATCATTAAGCTCCAGTCCACAGGCCTGTGTTTCCCTTTTCTCTGTGCGTTAAGGGTGTTATTACATATCAGTCAAAAGTCACAGATGAAGAGCATCTGGCCCGGGCTCCGATATTGATTCTGGGCTTATATACGCTGAGCATCCTTTAGCTATTTGATAAGATGTGATAGGCTGATAAGCTCCTGCAAAAACACAGTCTACTTTGTTAGCGCCAGCTGCCCACATATTGAAGAGGATTATTGATATGGCTAACAGTTCTTGGCACAGTGTTACCAGACCCTGCACTTAATGAACCGCTATTGATTTCTCTGTAGACGGCCGCGTGCTGAAGCGCAATCTTCTTCTCGTCAAATGGGATAAATTAATAAATCATCTTTTCTTTTTTTTTCCTAGACCCCACAATTTGTGACGGAGACCTTCATCCTCCATTATGAGGTCATTTTATTTGACTCCGGGTCTAGTGCGTGTGTGTGTGTGTGTGTCCGTGTGTGTGAGTGGATTACCCAAGATGATGAGTTGGGGTTTGCTCTTGACCCCCACCCCCGCGCTGGTGCCTGCAGCTACCTCCACGCGGTACTGCACTCCCGCCTGCAGACCCCCGACGACCACTGAACGGATGGTCGCGTCCACCGACTTATTGACATGAAACCTAGTTTCGTTGGCCAAACACCAGATCTGACGGAGACAGACACGGCAGACAGAATTCATCGTACAGCGCGCCGCGCGGTATATTATCAAGGCGTGTCGGGCGTGGGGCTAGGGGGCCTACCTTGTACTCCTGGATGATGCCGTTCTGTTGGTCGGCGGCGGGGGGGTCCCATGACACGCTGATGGACGTGCTGTTATGGCTTCCCACTGTCAACACTGACACTTGCTGTGGAGGCGCGCTGGGCGCTGGCGGGTCAAAGGGGGGGGCGAGAATATTAAAGAAAGAAGAAAGAAAAACTGAATAAAACGAATGAAATAGAATACATTTTTTGGCATGAAAAAGGGAGTGTGTCCACAGAAGGATTTGTCTCACCCAATACCTCAATACATATTCACCCAGCAAGACACACAAGGTATTTTCTAAGCCAGCATGGAGGATGGTTCTTCATCTCCATTTCATATTTTAACGGTAATGTTTTCATGTAACAGGAATGAGTCCTAAAGAAAAAATACACTTTTTTTTCCACGACATTGAGTTTAACATTCCCGTATTTTACTGGCATCCTTTATTATACACAATACACATTCAGGGTCCACATTGCGCTTTACTAATTGCACAAAAGAGGGCAGTTCCAAGCAGTCCAGCGAGTCTTTACGTAAGTGGATTCAAGCTCTGCCAAGAAACTAACCTTGCGTCCATAATGGATTACCACATTACAAATACATGTAAATCCATTCAATTTTGCATGACTTAGCCTAAATGAAAATGGTCACTCTCTTTGTTCTCCAATGAGGGTTCGGGGGATACTTTGTTGGTGCTGTACTTAATGGTGCCAAATTCAAACTTCCTCCCTAATGGGTCATTTCTCAAATGAACCAAACTGGCCCCATAACCTGCACAGGGCTGATCAGGGAATCGAAGCAAGGAAAGAGGAAAACATCACGTCTACGCATCATCTCTCGCTGGATAGACTACACAACCGCTCTGGGCACATAGTTTCTCATTAAAACCATCATTATGTTCAGACTGAGTGGATGAAATAACTACTCTGGACCCAATTAAAAAGAGCGGCAAAAATAATAAAGCTATCTGCAGCGGATCCATGTAAGCGAGGCAGTCGTATGCACGGCAGTGCAGCAAGGCCAAAGCAGGTGGGCAGGATTGTCTTGTTTGCCACCTGGGCAGACAGGAACACGGTTATTCTGACTTGAAACCTCCAGATGGGCTCACTCCTGCAAAATGGCTGGAGGGAAATGCAGTGAACATGTGTACGTGGTCTTCCGCGAGGCGAAAAAAGCGAGCAACGTTTGCATCGCCGGATGTGAATTATGAAGCCAAGAGTGTCTGAGCCTTCTTCCTTTTTTTTTTTTTTTTTTTTTTTTTTTTCAGTTGGGAAGATGAAACAAGCCTCCCTGTATGATGTTAAAAAGAGATACTCTAAACGTTTGCGACATGTTGGCACAATATTCGACAGTCTGACAGTACAAAGGAATTACATCTGCGATACAAGATGAAGTTTATTTTTATTACATTTAACAAATTCACTCAACCCAGTTTGTGGATATCTATATTCAGCCATTTAGCCTATTTACTTTCCGAAGCAATTACTGTTGAACCAACTTGTACAGATGCACTGTCACAACGATGTTGTTTTGACTCGGCTGTTCAGGAAGCAAAACCACTTATTTAAAGGCCAGACCAATATAAGGATGATCCTGCAATCATGATATATTCGTACTGAGAATCCATCTGGCATCGGCACATATTACCCACTAACCAGAATGAATGCAGGTAGACTGTGGTGGAAAGACGTCCACCTTTACATTTATTAGGATCACTAATTATTTAATTCTGACAAAAACAAGTCTACCTGTATTGTTCTTTGATTTCATGTTTCTATGGCAGTTAAAAATCGTATTATACACAAATCCCCCCTCCGCCAAAAGAAAAAAACAAAAAACTGCCAGGAATGCTTATCGTTTTGATCAGACTTTCAGAGAGAAAAACAGTAAATGGACATCAAACATGTTTGACAGCCGAGCTGCAATATCCACATTTTGATGTTTATTCATTAACACAGAGAAAGAGCTTATTACTACCGCACATCTGCATTGTCATCCCATCCTCGAGCTTTGATCAAAAGTTCTCTACATACATCTTTTAAAAACACACTTGAAAAAAAAAATTATTTTCAGTTATTATTTCAAATTCCCTTTGTTCCATCTAAAACATTTCCCTGTTAGATCCTGGATACAGTTTCAGCAAGAAATGATTCATTTAAACGTGCAAGACGTTAAATTGCATATATGCTTGCTGTCTCATATAGTTCCCAGAAGACATCAGTACAACTGTATGCTGCATAATTTACACTCAGCATAGAATATCAGCAACTACATGCTGTACTTCATGTGGAAAAGAGTAGAATGAACAGTAATGCAATAAAAGGCCAGTGAAATGGAGAAGAGACTGACATGAATCTTGCCAAGCACAGTGACCAGTTGACCCAAAATATGCATCCAGTTACTGTATCATATACAGTTGTGCTCAAAATAAAATTGTCCAACCCAATCCCTGGACCTTAAATCCCATTGAAAGCATGTGGGGTAAGGTCAAAATGCTGTTTTTAAAGGGCACAACCAAGAAATGCAGGGGAGTTGTGAGGCTGAAAAACCTGTTCATAGCTAGTCTTCATGAAACCGATGTGAAACTGTGGCTCTACAAGTAAATATCAGTTTAGTGATTCACAGGAATGCTAGTAAGTTGTTTTTTTGTGCATAACCACACACAGAGTCACACACTCTGCTCAGAAGAAACCACTATATATATATGAATTCCTGTTATTAAAACTTTTATTTTAGATTCATTCCAAAAAGTACAGCACCAACGAAAGGTCATGGCTTGACTTTTTTTTTTTTTTAATATACCAAATTCTCTATGCCAGCCTCTATGACTCTAGAATATTATTATATTGCATATGGCAGCCGTCTTTTTTTTGAGACCTTTAATACAGGTCAGAAACAGAAATAGGACTATACATACAAATACACACATACACACACATATATATATATATATATATATCTATATGTATACATACTTTATATCGTACATACACTAGATGATACTTTCCTCTCAGTCAGAAGCAAGGAGAAAACATGAACCATTAAGTGCAGTTGTGCTATAATTCCTGTATGTATGAGAACAATCACTGAGAAAGAATAATGGCTTCGATACCATTAATGACTCAGGGGTACAATGCAATGAATGGTCAGCAGAAAAGGTCAAAGAGCACGTCCATACTTATGTGAGCATTACTGATTTTAGGAGCGATGGTCATGGCGGCTAGAAAGTAATTTAAAGCAATTAATGCTTCCGACATCTGTGGGAACGTTTGTGTTTGCGCTCACAACTGTGCAATTAAACAAAAAGCACTTAAGCTGCTTAATGTCCCTGCTATACACAAGTGGTAAACATAACCTGTTATGCTAATGAACCCATTAATTAAGCTAATGAATGCATGAATCTGCGAACCTCTCTACGTCAACATACCTGTCCCGACGTTCACGCGGAAAGTGGTCATTTCGCCCACTCAAACGAAAGCGAATGTCCATACACTGTTGGCGGCGGCTGTCGTACAAGGCGCCGACCGCTCATCGGGAGAATCTAATCATTCACACCCCTTCACGCACCGATGGAACCGCCACCGGGAGTGATTTGAGGTTAAGTATCTTGCCCGAAGGATACATCGCCATGCAGCCGGCTGGCGACTGCTCCGCCTCCGAGCCGCAGCCGCCCACACATGCATATAAAATAAGCTCAATCTGGAAGGATCAGGGAGTTCTATTCTTGTCTTTTTTTCTTTCCATCACTGCCCTTTCTACACCAGTCTCATAATAGCAGTTTATCCTCACAGTAACCACTACTGCTGCCTGGATATTTAACACACGAATATCATTTCCTTTGATTTACCATAGGGTACTGTTCTAAAGCCCGAGGATCCTGTGGAAGCCAGTGACGGTGGTAACATGCGGCGGTGTAATGGTGCGACATGCATTTAATCTCGATACACAGAATCTTCCCTGGCTGTGGCTAGAGCCATCAGCTGTTTTGACCTCCGGGACCCCCTTAGACGCCCCCCAGCCAGGTTTTCACAAAGCCAGTGGCACATCGCGTATCTGCCTTTGATGGATAACGAGTGTTTTTTCCCCATAATTCTTCGGTGCAGCATTGTTCCGGCTCAGGAGTATCGGCAGATCAAGCCAATTTCTCCTGCACCAGGATGCCTTCATTCCAGGAGCCCGAGAAAACTACAGAGCATGTCCTCGGGTCTGCAAGACCTCCAGTGAACCCCTGTGGCCATTTTAATTGGGCTCCAGTGAGGTGACTTTCTCTTTCTAGTTGTATCATCATATCCTCCCACTGGGAGGAAGATGCAGCGCTGTGATCCTCTCATACGGTATATCCCTCATGGTGTGGGTTGTGTGTGTGTGTGTGTGTATTTTTTTTTAACTTAATGGCCTCATCATGACTTGGTCTCAGTAGATAGTCCATCTTATGAGGAACCTGACCAGGGTAGGCTCTACAATAAACTACATGATTAGGTCCACCCCCTACTAGCAGGCGTGCTCCCCATTATATGACAGTTACCATCACATTTTTTTTGTTTAAAGTGTGGGCTTTTATTCTTTACCTCGGATATAGTAGTTTGATAAAACAATCCCAACCAGAGGGCCCTTGACTTTTAGCCTTATCATGTGGTTTTCTTTAGCAATGTTGGGAGTGATGTTACAAAAGTGATAAATTACTATAATGCATTGCTTTTTGCTATCATTAAAAGTTAAAACCCCATAGACTTACGTGTCACAGCACTATCCTGCAGCCTCATGTTGTTTCCAAGCGCTTTCGTTACAATTCAAAGCTGCATAGTCCCGTTTCTTCCTGCACCGACTGTGCAGCCGATGTAACAAAAGTCTTTCAATGTCTCTCTAAAACCATATGCTAAGACGTAAACTGCTGGGTATCCCTCACGCTAACAGAGGCTACTGTGGGCCGTAGAAATCCCGGCACTATCACCTAACAGAACAGAATCTGGGCCTAAACCCATTCATTTATAAACACATATAACAGTAACATGCTCATGTTGTTACGTTATACAGAAAAAAAGGATGAAATAAGAGATTTATCATAAGTCCAGTATAAACACAACACAATCAAAGCTAAAATATAGATTGACATCCAAGCTTTCAACATAAATTGTCGTAATAACTGTATTTGCATGTCTCTCCTTATCTCATTGTATGTCCTTGTCTTACCCAATGTACCATTTTCTCTATTCAGGCAATGTAACAGTCCATCTTACCCTCATTTGTAGAAATGAGGGTGTGTTGGACTGTAGAAAAGTGGATGCTTAAATAGAAAAATCCACCTAAGCATTCACTTCTATAAAGGAATAACTACTTCCTATGTCAATTGCAAGAGAAAACTGTGACAAAGTTATTAAGTAGGATTAAAACAAGGTATTGATTCAATATTATTGTTTATTTTTAAGGTTGCAAATTGGTATAGATTATACTGAAGGCTGTACATTAAAAATATATATATATAATAAAGAAACAGTTAATATTTTGCATTCATTTGTGCCACAAAAAAGTTGACTCAAGACGAATTGGTAACTGATTAATTGAGCTGAACCAATAAAGCTTTGATACAGAGTGTGTGTGTCTGTGTGTGATATTGAGGGGGGATGGGGAGCGGGAGGGGGGATGGGGAGGGGGTCATATCATGCGGGTCTGGTATTGGTGTGTGACGGAGACATAGCAGCAGGAGTCCACAGAGGAGCAGCGAGCGATGTGAGCTCATGTCAAATGAGACAGCTTCTGCCCTCCCCTTCCTGCCCGCCAGCCCGCCACCGAGGCCCGGGGCTTGTCACGGACCCCCCACCGCGCTGTCTGGGAGACCTGTTTTCACACACCAGAGACCTGGCACCGCGGCAGTATGCAAGCATGGGTGGGTGTGTTTGAAACGCCATTACCCATTAGCATCTCGCACCGAAGCCATTACCAGAGACAGCTAAATATAAAAAGCCGGAAGAATCACTTACACGAGAGCATCTGTGCGTGGGGAACTGAATCTCGCATAAAAGTAGGCAGAGGGGCCGACTCTTCGTGGCTTACCTTCCTCCATGGTGCGTGCCGTCATGGATTCGCTGTCTGCACCCTGGAACTCGTTGAAGTATGGCCGCACTTTGATCTCGTACACGATGCCTTTCTTCAGACCGGAGAGGGTCATGTCCCGCTCCGAGGCGACCTTCAAGTCCTGTATCTGCCACGGCCCCGGAGAGGGCAGCCCCGACGTCTGCCGGTACAGTACGCGGTAGCCTTGGATAAATTGGGATGGATTCTCCACCTGAGAGAGAGAGAGAGAGAGGAAGGATGCACCGTAATGATGTGGGAGGTGTCGCGCATCGGCGTGTAAAGTGCCGGGGAGCCGTGGATCAGCGTTGGGTTTGCGCCCTCTGTCAGCGACGAGGCTCGCTTAGTTAATCAGACGGTTTAATTAGCGGCGGGGAGGCGGGAAGCCACATGAAGAGAGTCGTTGTTGTTGTTGTTGTTGTTGTGAAGGCGCCTCAGAGGAGAGGATCTCATCACATTCTCAACTCAAAACCACACGGCTCTGGATTATTTTTCATTTCTCTTTGTAACAAGTTTTCCTGGTGCATTCCCTATTTCCTATAACCCCCCCCCCCTCCTTCCCCCCTCTCTGTCTCTGTCTAATAAAGTGATTTGTCTGAAAGCCTTATAAACAGGGTTGCACACCTCCAACCACTTCTTGTTTCCTTATGTTACTCGAAATAGGATTTATATGGTTGAGGCAATAAAATAAAAATAGAATAAGCTCCACTATGTTCACCCTCCGCTTGTCTCAGAAGATACAATTAATCAAGCCCTACTGTAGCGTATCGCATGCTGTTATTGGCATTCTATCTTCGAAATATGGTGACTTACATGTGTACTTCACCATGTTTTGTATGCATCTTTAGTCCATATCAGTGTTCTGATATAGAAACTTTGCAGGTCTGTGATCTTTCATGAAACAAGTTCTTGAAAGTCTGATAAGTAGCCTGTAGATATTGAGTGTGCAGCCCAGAATAAAGTTTCAGTTGAACATATAGTCTTAGAATGGTGAAGGTCATGGGTCACCATTATCATTTGGCAACTAGGCAAAGTGACACTTAGTTGGCCATTTCCTTTCCGTCGCCTGACATTTGGCCGAGCGTCAAACTGTCAATTAAAAAAATCTAGCCTGAATATTAAATCCAAAAAAAAAGGAGAAATGAGCGCCCTGGGTCAAAATAACACGATCAGATGAGACAAATGCCGGTGTGCACTGTCAGTGCCACGGTCGTCACGCCTGACAGACATAAAAGCGCGTGCATTAACCTACAGCAGCAGACAGGAGGGACACCTCGCTAACAGACAGAAATAACATTTCTCAGATAAAAAGGCTTGACTGCAAACCAGCCTGCACAAGTGACACGTGTAGTATCTAATGGTGATGTATGTATCCTGGACAGAAACATTAGTATTGATTCCCGCATCGCCTCACATTATTCTAAAATGAAGAAGCGCGGATCATGAATGTGCAGCTGTCGCCTCAGTGTGTGTGTGTGTGTGTGTGTGTGTTGTATTATAATGACACGTCGACTATAAAAATCTCAAACGAGCTTAGACATGATTTGTTTTTGTTCCCTTTGAAGGTAACGGAAAAGCACGAACGCTTTGAAATACAATATTTCCCGAGTGTTATGTGGTACTCACAGTCCACGTGACCTGCACTGAAGTGGAGCTCAGGACAATAGGGTTATGCATGCTGACCACCACGTCCCCCAACTCCTTCTGCACGCGACGGTGGTCCACTCCCTGTGCCGTGGGACTGATGTCTGGGAGAGAGAGAGGTAGATGACCATGCATGTAGAGCAAAATATGAGGCTTATCATTCAGAATACGTTATAATCCATTCATGTTTTTTTACTATACCTTGTGTGCGGACAGGCTCAGACATGGGGCTGGGGTCCCCGAGCCCCTGAGCATTGACCGCCCTGATGATGAACAGGTAGACGGTGTTGGGCCGTAGGTCCTTGACAGTGAACTGAGTGGTCTTCACATGGTCCGCCACGGTCTGCCAGCTGTTACTCACCGACTGGCTGCAGGCACGGCATGGAAACATCTGGTTAGGAAGGTTCAAGTTGCCGTGGAAAGAGATCTATAGTTTACAGGAATCATTTGTCACGAACAACAGTGAGGAGGCCTCGACACGTTTGTAGTCTGGCCAAATTTTAGCATTCCAAGTATCTAAAGAGCAGACACAAACATCCTTAGTTTGGTTTCTATCCAACTTTTTCCTAATCACCTTTTTAAAAAATTGAGTGAAAATTGCGTATCAATAAAATAGAAAATATGGCTTTTGACTATTGACACAGGTTTTGCAAATAATGCATGACACACACAAGGAGAAAGACGCGGCGGTCTCCCTCCCTGCAAACTGCGACAACATTCGTAACATTAAAGATCTTCTTTTCCTTCCCCTCTTCAGCATGGTTTTGCAGCTGTAAACGCTGACAAAAAAATGTAGCTGATGATCTCCTCAGTGCCGACAGGTTCACCGGTGAGTTGATGATGATCAGCTATTGGGTGTCGACTGTTGTCGCGGAGACATTTGTGAAACAATAATTGCAGAGCATCAACGAATGGAAACAAATATTTGCACGTTTTAACAAAATCTGCTCTAAAATTGCAACACATTTCAACGTAAACCCAGTTAATTCCTTTAAAATACAGTCAACTGTGGCTATTCGGGACCTTCTGTTCGAAGCTTGAATACCCACCAAACCCCCACATGTGTTAGTGCCAGGGAAGTTTGGAGTCACTAAATGTAGCCGGAGGCCATAGGTCACAGACATACCCAAAGGCCTCAATGACATAGGAGGACACTGGAGAGCCTGCCTCCGGCCCCGGTTCCCATGACAACGAGATACTGCTCTTGGTAACGTCGGTGACCTCTGGCTTGGAGGGCGGCCCCGGGAGCGTCGTGGCATTGTGAGACATGAAGTCTACGAGGTCAGTGGAGTCTGACAAAAAGGAAACGTGAAGAGACAAAAAAACAAAAAAATGAGCACCTGCAGGAAGCAAAGCAGCGTTATGCTTCATGAAGACGGCGAAACGCCGCGGTGCAGACCCGGCAGCGTGGATGGTGCATCGTGGGGTCCAGACCTGCCCGACAAATCACCTGTGTCCACCCTGGACAATCCTACGTCCCCGAAGTGGGACAGGCTACATGTAATGGATATTAGGAGCTTCGCCTGTGGATGCAAAAACCTGGCTCAAACGCACATGTATCGTGAACCACGTTGCTCCACAAATGTCAAGGCACAGAGCCCGTAGCCTAATTATTTTGACAGCAAGTAGACAAATCTTTATTTTTTGTGTTTTTTTTATGTTTTATGATAGCCCACGGCCTTGCACAGTCGCTTTACACGGCTATTCTGTTGCATGCATGATATCAGTGAAGCAGATGGCGGTACAGTGGACCACAGAGGTACAATTTATGTTTAAAAAATGATTAATCAGTGACAGTGTGGTTACGCTATAATGTTGTTGACAGGAAACTCAGACTGCTGCCTGTGTTGCTGATGAAAATAAATTGAGAGACGCCTTCAAAGACATATATCTGCTTCAGTCTCTTTTTTTTTCACATATCGTTTTTCTTCGATTTATTTGTAGATTTAAACAAGAGCATTTTTCTGTGCGTTGAACGTTTTGAAATGTGGGACAGCCTGCTACGCCAGGACCTTACATATAATCGAAAAGCGATTAAAATCTCACCTCTCAACCTGTTGCAGAGAAAACCTCATTAACAAGGGCCGCTCCGCACATGCAAATAAATAAATCAATTTTATTCTAAGATATTTTTTGCCACAAAAATAATAACAAAAAAATATCTGTGAACTGAAAAGGAATTAATTTAACATAGTTTGCTGGTGAAATACCCTTGAAAAAGTAAAAAAAAAAAAAAGAATGATTTTTCTATTGCGATTTTTCTTATGTTACGTTGAAAAATTATTATGCACCCCCGGACCAGAAAATTTAATGACCATCCACGAATTTGTTTCTTCCTCCTGCCGGGTCTGCCGCCGTGTTCATTTATCATATTAATTGTTTCTCCTGAAGCGGACCTCTGACATCCAAGAAGGCACTCCATGAGGTTTCTCCACTGGAGCTGGTGGCGACACAGGTGTACATCCCCGAGTCCGACAGCTACGGAAGACAGATAATGACATTTCCCGTTAATGTTCAGACAGGCTCTTGTTTCCTTCTGCAGCGCGCCTGACCTTAACAATCCCAATGATGGCGGATAGTTCCAAACACAAATACGGCTTCAGACCGTTGCTATATGTATCGAATAGCCTTTGTGACTGTGATCCCAGATGGTTACTAAAAGCTTTTACATCGGCCCGGGCTTCTTGAAGGAGCTTTGCAGCTAGTAGTACAGTAAAAATGCATTAACCTCCACTGGCCTGCATTTGGCTCGAGAAAAGCCCGAGAGTGGATGAGAGGAAACTTTAACACCGGGCCAATGAAAAAAAAAAAAAGCATGGTAAGAGCTTACATTAATTTTCCTAATTGATTCCCTCCAATAATAGTCACCCTAGATTCCCGGAGCCATCAATGTTATCATCATCAGTGCTGACACAGGAAGCAAGAGATATGACAATCTATTTTATATTGGCAATGCCTTAGGACACACTGACCACTGCGCTATCTGTCTGTCTCTCTCTCGGAGACGAGACGCAGGCAGAGCCCTGTGACACAGTGACAGGACGCCGCATATCGCACTTCCTCCCTCATACTACCCCCCTTTTAGACTCACTTTCACCGGTCCCTGTCCTTGACTCCTCGGGTCTTCCTGCTGCCTCGGAGTTTCAGGCTAAATAGCGGCGTTTAACGACTTATAAAAATCAATACGCGCTATTCATCTTTTAAAAGCAACCTGACTGCACTTGTCCATTTGAATTACATTCAGCTGACATCAGCCGGCAGACAAGACAATTTCTCCTCAAGTACATGCAAAAAGAAAAAAAAAAAAGAGTTTGATGTGCAGACACAAAGGACTCAAATACGAAACGCACATGTTTGAGTTCTACGAATGTGCAATGCAAATTTATATAATGTACATCTGTTTTAACCAATATTTGAGAATTTGCTGGTGCGACATTACACTGCAGTGTGGATGAATGTAATTTGAATGTCGTGCTAAAAATTATACTAAATATGAAATATATGTCTATAACCACAATGGTTATGGTAACATGTGATGTGATACAGATAAATTACAAATATAGCAAATATAGTTAGAATAGCTAACATTGTGTTTTACTACATATAAAAATGCTTTATTTAAAACTTAAAACAAGACCACACTGTCTCAAATCAGTAAAGAAAAACCTGCAATGCAAGGTTATTTGTCCATAAGAAATCACACTGAGGGTGATATATTCTGTAAGATATTTAAAAGGGAGATTATAAAAGACCCAATTAAATAATCACAAAAAAACATCTCAAATCTAAATTTAATATCAAAATAATGGTTAGTTGCAGCCCTACTACTGATATTTCACTAACCTATTTTCTTATATTGATGATATATATTGATGCTGGTAACAGTAACATTGTGAGGTCACCAGTTTTGAAAACAAAGGAGCAAATTTTGGCCAAAGATTCAGATCGTCAGCAGGATGCTTCTTGTCATGCAGTTTGACCCAGTAGCAGTTGGCTTGAAAGATAAATCTGGTTTACCACAACTTGTGTCTTTATTGTGCTTATATCGATCGCTCTTATTACTTTAATTGCTGAGATCTGTGAATTCATCTCAAACATCTCAAAGGAATAAATAATCCAATGTGAGCTGCCAGGTTTAAAACACACGGGCTTGCTGCTCATTTCTCTCCCCTCAGATTTCACTGTGGCCGTATTACTTTGTTCCAAGATCCCAGCGATTAGCTGCCAAAGCACCAAACACGAAATAGACTGTAATCATCCTTTAATGAGTCATTCTTTAACTTAGCTCCTAATTACTTTTCTTTTTGTCTTTTTTTAAAAAACATTCATTTACTTTGGACCTACTGTTTAGAATATATTTTTTTTACTTTATCTTAATATTTATTCATTGTTTTGATGGATTAGAGACATTTATTATTATATATATATATATATGTATTCATTTTTATGTATTTATTTATAGTATGCCTCCGGTGTTCGCTCACTATAAATCTATGATAGTATTTGTTTTATATATGTTTTATTAATATTATTATAAATATTGAGTGCTTCGTTATTTAAAAAGTCGTCTACTGTTTTGTGTCGAGTGCAGGGTTGCTGTTGTATTTGCTTTATTTGTACAAAGCACTTTATGTTACATTTTCATGTATTAGAAGTGGTAAAACAGTAAAGTCTGATTGATTGATTGATTGATTGATTGTTAATGGTTTATCTAACCATTAAGCCACTGTAAATCCTACTGCTACAGAGGCTGTTAACCCCCCTCTATATGTGCGTCTCTCAGTGATCTGCGTTCACCCACCCTGGTGCTCTGGATCTGGAGGCTGCCGTGCTCCAGCAGGGAGAACCGCAGGTCCTTTCCCAGCAGGCTGACCCCGTTCTTGCGCCAGGTGACCGTGGGCTCCGGGTCCCCCGACGCCTGACACTTGAGCAGGGTCACGCCTCCCAACGCCTGCGTTTGATTGGATGGGCCCTGGCGGATGATTGGCGGCGGGCGGTCCTTCAGGGCTGGGGGTAATAATCAATGACACAAGTGTTATTATTCCAACACATTCCTGGGACTGTAATTTTTCTGTCACGGGGTCTGCGGGGGGGGGGCGTCTTCTAACGGGATGGATGTTAGGAGCTTAGCGCTGATTTTGTGGATTAAAAAAAAATAGTCCTGAACAAAAGAAACATGACCTTATCCCAAGGTGTTAATTTGTGGGCGCAATACATTAGAGTTCACGCTGATGGATGTGTTGTGAGAGGAAGTGACTGTTTTTGAGCTTTTTTCCACAGTCGGGCTGTGTGCTCATGGCACTGCATCACACCTTTGAGCTTTAATTACTAGGTGAGGATTAACGATGCTTCACCCGTGGTGCTAATTACCATACCTTCTTTATAACACCTCTCAACACATTCATACCTGTCCTCTTCCCTTCCTACACTGACACATAGTTGCACCTCCTCCCCTTTGGCATCCCCCCACCCCTACACACACACACATACACACACACAAACACATAAACTCTCACACAAAACTAAACTCCGAATTAGCATGCCGAGCAGAAACAAAGCCACGTCTCTTTTTAAAAGCCTTTTAAAGCACGTTAAATCATCCTAGAAAAAGAGCCCCTGCAATCTGCGGCGGTAGATTCTGGAGCGCTGAATCTCTCTCTAGGCCATGTAACTACCCCACTTCCAATTTACTCACTGCGACTCTCCGCCCTTATCAGGTCCGTTCGAACAAGTGTTTACCACCGCTTCCCCCCCCCCCCGCCCGCCTTATCTTTTATCGCGACTCCTTCAGTACAATGAGGAGAGGCAGACAAATCAGGTAGCACCCGGAGCGGTACGGTGTACAGTAAGCAGAACCAGTTGTTAGAGCGGCGTTACGTTGCAATACAATTATTATCTGCGCCGTGTTTATGTCGAGCATTTACTGGGATTTGACTTATATGTCATAGAGTTATGAGCATGTAAAAAAACAAGAAGAAGAAGAATAAAAAATCATTCATTATAATGTATTTAAAGTAGTTTTTTTTAGTAGTTTAAAGTAGTTTTCAAAGCAAATACTGGTGGTCTTTTTAATGCATGTTTTACAAACCTTTGTTCACTAAAGGAACGAGACAGTATGAAGGATTATGTTTAGGCTGCAACACTAAGAAAAATGCACAGCAGGATCAGTGACAGTTGGGTGAATGCAGCGGTGCCCTTACGAAAATTAACCATGGTTTTACCATGGGAAATACCGTGGTTTTACCATGGTTTTTTGGGTCATGGTTTACCATGGTTTTTTTGTGGTAACCATGGTTATACTATGGTTTTTATGTAGTAACCATGGTTCTACCATGGTTTTTGGAAGTACCATGAACCAACCATAGTAATACTATGGTATCCAAAAACCATGGTAGAACCATGGTTACTACATAAAAACCATAGTATAACCATGGTTACCACAAAAAAACCATGGTTAACCATGGTTACCCAAAAAACCATGGTAAAACCACGGTATTTCCCATGGTAAAGCCATGGTTAATTTTCGTAAGGGTGGTGGGGGTGATACCTCACTTTTAATTAGGACAAATCCAAATAACTGAGTGAAAAACGGAAAACAAAGAAAAAATCTGTTTTTTCTTCTGTGGTGTCAGGTTGGCCTGCTCTACCTGCAGAGTCTATCTCTTTGACCATAGGATTAGTCTTTAGCTAAAGATAGGCAGTCCCGTTCAGGAAAGAAAAAAACAACAACAAAAAAAACATTACAGCTATCATTACCCCAAGAAAAAAAAAGGAATATCATATTGCTGTTCTGAGCTGGAGTCCTGTAAGAAATACAATCATATAATCCAGCTTTAGCGACAAAGGTAATAAACAGAACGTTGCTTTTTTTTTTTTTCATGGCTGCTCATCTGATTACTACCAGAGGCTATTCGGGCTGCGAAATAAGCTGAATTGTTTTTTAAATTTGCAGACAAATAAATGTTAGGGGACCTAATTACCAGCTTCATGGCTACAGATGATCGAATATTGTTAACACGAATTCGATAAGTCCGCCTAATGAGAGCATTATTTCTACAAATATAACTAAACTACTGCCATGGAGTTGATAGAACAAAGCTTCTGGTTTGCACAATTTGATCAGCCAGATTCTCAGTGTCCGTGGGAATCATAGTATGGCGAAAATATATCTATTATTCACTCCATTGAGGTTTACAATTTAGATAGAATAGATTAAGTAGATTTAGAACCAGTTCTGCCACACCTCCTTCAGCACGCGCCACCTTCTCGAACGCGGCTTATTGCATGACTAATTTACTAATCGCTATAGTCCCATCAAGTTGCAGCACGTGCCGATACCTGAAGCCCTACTGAATAATTAGTACAGCTGTCAATCCGACTGACAGGTGTACTAATCGACTAAATCACACATCCAACGCGACGCCCAGGTAGGAGCGCCAGTGCGTGTCCCAGGCCTCGTGCGGGGGAACTATCTCTTCCATTTCTATGGAAGCTAAGTGTCCATTCTTTTAAGTAATGCAAGGAAATTCCACCATGCAAGCATCTAAAACAACACTTGACAAGGCGCCAGCGCTCTATCCATCTATGTTTACAACCATCAATCAGCTGCATCCACCCCCCCCAACCCATCCCTTGTGCTCTATACCTATTGATCCGTTTCCTCTGAGTGACAGAACACGAGTCGTTTCCTCTCCCAAAAACACTTTAACAGATGTTAATTTAATAATGTGTGGGAGAAAAAAAAAAAAAAAAAAGCCAAGAAACAAATGGGGAGATTGGGGCATCAACAGCTCCCAGCTGGCAGCGGCTCAGCACTTAATGCTGACATTAAAGCTTTGTCTAAAAAAAACAAAAAAAAAAACGCAGTTTTTCTCCATCAAGCAGACAGTTTTATTTTATAGTTTCAGTCTTTTCAGACCATAATGATAATTAAAATAATCATCGCGGGTGTAAGTGTGGGCAAACAAATAGCCTTCCAAATAAAGGATTCAGTGTTTTACTATCTGGACAAGGCTGCAAGCTTATATACTGTAAGTGAGTTATGCATGGTTTTAAAGCCGAGCATACATAAAAATACATTTAAAAGGATTA
Source organism: Eupleurogrammus muticus (assembly GCA_036785175.1). Taxonomy (NCBI): domain Eukaryota; kingdom Metazoa; phylum Chordata; class Actinopteri; order Scombriformes; family Trichiuridae; genus Eupleurogrammus; species Eupleurogrammus muticus. The sequence continues at coordinate 17,541,981 of JAYKQN010000007.1, read as the reverse complement.
AAAATGCACAGACGTTGAATACTTGGCTGGCGTCGCTAAAACTGGAACGTGTGGCTTAGCGAAAGTCAAAAATTTACAGCCTAAAATCATAAAGATGTCATGATGAGTACATGGAGAAAATGTTGGCTGTTGATACCTCCAATGCTTAAACTTCATTCATAATTCTAAGATATTATTATATCAGAAAAAAAATATTTTTTTATCTTAAATTTCACAGGTACAGTAGGAAAAAACTCTCTTCACATGATACCGTGGAGGGTAAAAGTAATTGCTTCAGTCTGCTGGTATAACCTGTGTATTGAGCCATGCAATCATACAATAGTGCTCAGAGTCACTAATACTGTGCATGTAGCTCCCCCATGTATAGTGTACCTAACAGGGTGTAAAAATAGAACGTAAGTACAAAAAAAATGTTTCAAGTGTTATCAGTGGACTATAGGGCCGTTAAATCACACAGGTAACACAACAAAGATTTGCCATGCTTGGCCGCTGTATAGAAACAACCTTTTTTTTGTGTGTGTGTGTTTTTTTTTTAGTGCGGTCGTGTGCGGCAATATGGAGTGTGTGTCAGCCTTACCGTCTGCTACCTCAAGCTGGGCTTTGGCCATGATGCTGCCTGCCACAGTGAGGGCCTGGCAGATGTAGTAGCCCGCGTCGGAGCGCTGCACCGCCGCGATGGTCAGCTCGCCGTTCACGGACACGGACACGCGGCTGTCTCCCTGCGCCGGCTGGTTGGGAAACAGAAGGTCCTACAGCAAGCGAAAAAGTTCCAATAAATGTGATGTATTGAAATTCATTTTTTTTTTTCTTTTCTTTCCATCTGATATATTTTTTTTCTTTTTGATTGAGAGGAATTCAAGGCCTCCTTCTCTAGCTGTAATCAGAATATTGTTATTTAGAGTTATTTTGAGGAAATACTATATATCCACAAGCCCTCCTACTGTAATCTAGATATATTGGCGCATACAAAAGCCTCCTTGGCTTTAAATAGATCACTGGGACTGGTATTGTGCATATCCTTCATATTTCCAGCCTGTCTCTTGGTAAATAAACAAAAACTAATATGGAATTGCTCGGCTATATTGAATAGTTTAAATCATATCTTTCTGACAAGGTTCTGTGTAGCTCGTCTGTTGTTGTACCCCAAGGATGCATCCTGGGACTCCATCCTTTTTTCAGGTCACAGGCAATATGATGATAATTCTTTATATCTTCCAATACCTATAACTAAATTATGTTGCCAAAAAATTAAGTTTTTATCATCTCATAATGTCTCAATGCAAGACTGAGTTTACTGTGTTAAATATTTTATGCACACAACCGACTTTTACTTCTGGGTTCAAGACACGCCTTTAAAAATACAGTACTTATTGTACATATTTCAACAATTGTGTGCAAGTTAGTTAAAAAAATGGGTCAATGTCTTTCTTACTAGGACTGAATGGCAGTTTACCCCTAGAGTGCTAGTCCTGCAGCCATTGTCATGGAATTGAGGCATCAGCCGTATCCCTTTCTGCACCCCAAGCAGACAAGCTGATGAGCAGGAAAGGACTAGCCGCCTTTCATTATGTCTAATGACTCTAATGCAGTGCATGACAGTGTTTCTTGCTAAGTGAATTGGCTGGCAGGACCGGTCCGGATCGGTGATGAATGGCCACTTTACTATCTATATGTGGTGCGGAAACACACGCGGCGTCACCCCCGGTTTGATCCGTTTAGTCTCGACTTTTTTAAGATTTGGGATATTTCACTTGGTATGCCACTGCAGAATTCATGTCTGTTGATGGGTCTGAAAAGGAATCATTAATTACTAACCCGAATCGGTCTTCTCACCTGGCTGCCCTCTCGTTGCCAGAAGACGGTGGGCTGGGGCTTGCCCCTGGTCTCGCAGGGGAAGGCGGCCGTCCGGCCCTGAGCCACGATCTGGTCCCGGGGTTGCACCACAAACTGGGGTGCCTCTAAAGGTCAAAGGTCAGATAAAACCACAACACAATAGTAGACACATTCGCAGCGTGTTGCAAAGTGTGTGTGTGTGTGTGTGTGTGTGTGTGTGTGTGTGTGTGTGTGTGTGTGTGTGTGTGTGTGTGTGTGTGTTACAGAGGGGGCTATTTAGAAGGGAAATGCTAACAGGTTCATGCACTGGGTGTGTGTTACTTAAAGAACGGATTTCTTGACCATAACAATCACTGGCGCCATTCATCCAGCAACCAGAACATCGGGATAAATCATATCAGGTACTGTAATCACCAGGGTGTCCTTTGAGCTAAAGCACATCAACCATATGTGGACTCACACGCAACAATGTCCGATACCAATTTTGGTGAATGTGTTCGTGGGAGCGCCACAACAGCACGTGCGTACATGTGTGTGTGTGTTTGTGATCAGAAACAGAAAAGAGAGCAACGCATGCACAATGGGATCAGCTCATTACTTACCGACGGGGCGAGCTGGTGACACAACAATGGTGTGGGTGAGTTTTAAACGCACAACACAGAGAGAAAGGAGAGCAGAGGAGCGGGGAAAAAAACAAACAAAACAAAGAATGAAAATCAGAAATGAATGAGATGGAGTTGGGTGTTTTTTTTTTTTTTTATCCCATCCATGAAATTCAAGAGGGGGAGGAGGGCAGGGGGGGAGGGGAAGGGGGGAGGTCTCAGTCACCAAAGCAGGTGATGGCACGGGCCTCAGGGGGAAAAGGGACCTTGTAAGGAGACGGGGTGATCCAATACTGGAAAAAAAAAACACCGGCTGAAGTGATCGATATGCGGCCCTTTACTGTGATGCGATGAAGGTAATAACACATTCACACAGTCCACAGATCCGAGAATTAGAGCATATTTAACTAAACTGATTGGAAAAAAGAGCAGCACTTGCCAATTAACATCATCGACTCTCTCATTACTGTTTTTGCAACTATTATATTGCCTCTCATCAGCCTAATAAAACAGCTAATGTACAATATAAATACTTATTACAACTTAAGTGACTAATTTAATTATGCTTCTTTTTTTAAGATTGTTACTTGTTTACTGCCTCACTGTTAAATACCCTAATAGCCTTGTTTCTAAAACATTCTGAAAAGGTTTGTTTGTAGATGTTGAAGGTTTTATCGTGTGAAATCAACATTATTGTCACATTTCCAGAATGTTCTGGAAAGCATTTACATGATATTCTTTAGACATCCTTGGAGAGTTATTGAAAATTGGTTATTAGAATGTTTTGGGGTCACATGTCACATTGAACAAAAACACTTAATGTTCGTAGAAGGTAGTGGGAGAGTTACTAAAGAGAACGTTCCAGGGATGTTATCATTAATTCAGCATAATTGTCTTAAGTCAAAATCTGGAATTTTAGTCACAACAGTCATTTTATAAGGAAATAAAACATTTGAAATGAAGCAGAATAAAGAAGGAACAGAGAGTTAATGTTAAGCGTCTGTGATGTACAGCATGTATGACGATGTATGACATACATCATATTCAGGTGTTAATAATGTGTTACTCATTCAAGTTGTGTGTTCCCACATTCAGCCTCTACTGTAAAAAGGCCCCCTCCTGTTGATGTGATGTAAATATGGAGTGAGTTGGATGCTACTACCACCCACCCAAGGAAAGGTCATAACAGTTCACATAGAAGCTGGTAAGATTGTTCATATCTGGAGATAAGCCTCTATATGAAAGAAAACCAGCTGTTCGGCGGGGGGGGAAGGCCCAATAACGCTCCGTAAAAATGGGCAATAAAGGGCTGATGGCCCCGTGGCTTGCTTTGGGATTTAGCAGAAATATCACGGGGCCCCTCCACGAGCCGAGTCTACCAGCGGCTACTCACCTCTGATGGTCAGGTAGGCGGAGGCCTCCAGTTTGCCCACGCGGTTCTCCGCCAGGCAGGTGAAGGTCCCCTGATCGCTGACTGACGCCTTCTTTATCCGCAGCAGGAAGTACTCTTTTTCATATCTGATGTCGTACCTGGCGGCAGAGAGGAACAGGCTCAAGCCCAGCGACATCTAAGGTTGATTTGATCAAACCGGAAGCTCCGTAACATCAGTAAAGTAAAAAATCAAACATCCTTTTACTGTTTTTTTTTTTAATAACATAAATAGAAACAACAAACACGGCAATTGAATCTAGCTTTTTTTTTTCCTCTGTTTAAACTCGTGTGATGTCTCAGATGGAAGCTCTTATAAAAGGTTGTCATGTTTGATAGAATAAAAGGAGACTTTCTGAAGGCAATTAAGACTCCCCGCTGCACACACTCTGCTGCAGAGGCAGGAAAAAAAAAAAAAAAAAAAAGGGGGAGCAATTATGCTGCGATGAAGGCACGGCAAAATGAAAGGTGCTTTCAGCTGGAACCCTGACTGTTCCACTATTTCAATATTTATAAAGATGAGCCACCCACTGCAGCGTGGGCCCGCGCAGTATGCTATACCATAACGTTTGTGCGCGCGCGCACAGGTGTCCGCGCACGCGCGCGTGAGAGCGTCTGAGTGGGAGAGAGCGCGAGGTAGAGAGAGGGAGAGAGAGACGGAGCCAGATAGACAAACAGTCTGAGAGTAAAGGGAGTGGCGCAGTCTGACAAACTGAATGTGATGAATGAGCTGAGCAGTAAGAAATGACTAATTCATAGAGATGTTCCATGCATCAGTGTGTATCCGCCGGTGCAGCGCGCCGCGCCGTGAGAGGCAGGAAACATCCCGGCGACCGGAGTTTAGATAAGCGCCTCAGCGGGGGCTGCAGACGCAATGGGCAGAGGAGCAAGAAGTCGCCCCCCCCCCCCCTAAACCCCCCACCTCTCTCTCTCTCTCTCTGGGGTCTCTTTTGGCGTGAGAGATCCTGTGAAATTGTGTAGCCAGCCATACTGATTCGCAGAGGGGGAAAGACAAGTCAGGCAGAGAAATGGCACAAGGGGTGAGAAAAAGTTACATTTGAGATAGATGTTGCAAACGGCGCGGCGGAGGAATATATATCGACGGGGGTGGCGGGGTCCGTCCAGGAGTCTGGTGAGGACTCCATTCACAGCACATCGCTGACCCAGATACAGACCTCCCAGGAGGCCCGGCGGGGTTTACGCGTAAGAATGAAAGAAGTGGAAGGAGGGGAGGCGAGGCGAAGGCTGGTCTGAAAAGTAGGACATGTTTCTGGAGTCAAGGGGTGCTGAGGTTGAGGGCAAGAAACAGGTAGGCAGACAGACTGCCAGACGGAGACAGGTGGTCATTACACCCCCCCTTAACACCGGCACACGTCTGAGAGGCTACTCCGTTTTCTTAGAGAAATAATGGCTCCTAACAGGTGTTTTAAACTTGTACCACATGTAAGCGCTTCTCCTTTTTTTCCCCTCTTTTTTTTTTTTTTTTCCACAGGTCATATATCATTTGAAGCTGTGATATCCCAAGCAGCAGATACAGTATTTGTGGTTTTGAGTTCCTTAAAAAAAAAAAGAAAAAAATTCAATATATGTTTACATCTCCTCTTACACATCGACCATGGAAGACCTGACAGTTTGCACGGTTTCTGAATTCGGCTGCGTGCATTCCTCTGTGGATTGAGCATTTTTTTTAAACATGATACATTATTTATATAACACCTAGACCTCCATGTAATCAAAAAGCAATTAAAACCTCACTTTCCACAATATGGGACTTTGAGATTGTTTCAGAAGTTTATTCCCCATGTCTCCCGGGGCACACATTCCGCATTCATCCATTTGGATTTATCCATTTAGTTGATAAGCCCGATGCTTGATTTACTTGATAGCAATTATAGTAACTGATTACATTTCCACAAACATAACCTGTAATTTGTTTTACAGTGCAGCTGCTAAATTTCCATGAATCAAGAGCAGTGAAAAAAAAAAGGACATAGCTATGAATGAAGGGAGTATGAAATTAAGGAAATGTACTGCTAATGTGTCCGGTGCCGTAACAACAACCCAGAGCAATGTTTGGGTGACAATTAGAGAAATAACAAATATTTTCCACTATGAAATCGAATTATGACGCTTAACCAGATTTCTCATAATAAGGTTAGATTCAGTCAGGATTTACATACAGCAATATGGCAGCAACAAAGGCAGTTTCATCAAATTCAGAGAGAATGACAAAGGTTCCGTGTGCACAGTGTTTTATTTTAACACTCTTATAATGTGTGAGAAGACCACTCAAATGCTTGATAACCAAACAAGTATTTGCCTGGGCTTTTATAATGTAATTAAATCGCCCCATGATGTTGTTCTTACATAAATGTGAATCTGTGCCCAATTTAGTTGCGAAAGCACTTTTGCAAGCAATTTTCCCAGATGATAGGATAAATATATTCATAAATATAAATTAACGGTACGTGATGGTTGTCATTTAGTCGTCAGAATTACGTATAAACATCGAATAGACGGACTACTTATAGACACGAATAGATTTTGATGGATAGCCAGATAATGCATAATGACTCGTACTGTAATTAAAAGTATAAAGCGCAGATCAGTTATTATTAAGACCCACATGACAGGCCAATAATGACTTAAAAATACGTGTCCTAATGGGACTGCAATGCAATTAGCATGCGCTTATGATGTGTGTGGCCAGTTGTACACTAAACTGCGAGAAGACTTTAAGATAGGACTCAATCCGACACAGCAAGCGCCGCAAACCGTGGCTTCAGAAATGACCATGGAATTTAATTAGCGCTTTTCCGACTGACCGGACATTATTAACTTTATATAGATGCTATTCCTTGTAGGGTTTAAATATTGGATTTTCCTATATTAAACATATTCTCCTGCTATATTTCTGCCCCAGGACCTTTCGGCGCCTCACATTGCAACACAAAGTGCAGTGCTACTTGAAAGTAAGCATTAGTCAAAAGCAACCAAGGACACACCATCTGTTGTCAGCATAGAAGTTCAAACAGGAAATAATGAGTTTCTCTGTGGCTAATAAATAATCTTTGCCACACTGATGAAAGTCTTCCATGAGTAATGTGTCAACTCTTTCTTTTTTTTTTTTGTTCTTGCGGGACTCATTAGCTCTGCTTCAGCGCTTATCCATTATCACTTTTACTGCATTAATATGTGTGCACAAACACTCACACGTATATACACCGCAGCGCACACACACTCACACGCATCCCTCACCTGCCACGGGGAATATCCACATCCTCCTTTTTCCAGCGCAGTGTCGGCGGGGGGTCACCGTGGACCTGACACCTGAATTCCACGCTCTCGTCAACCAGGACCACCTGGTTCCCAGGCCGCTGCACGAACACTGGTCTTTCTGGATGCGGGCAGCGCACACACACAGGAACAGAAGCTAAATATAATTGTGACAGAGATCTTTTACATTTTGAGCCGCCGCCTCTTTCTCAGGTCGCTTACCAAACACCGACAGCTGAGCCTTCTCGCTTTCTCTCTCCCCGACCATGTTGGTGGCCACGCACACATAAATACCGACATCACTCTTCTTTGTGTTGGAGATGGTCAGCTTTCCCCCGCGGACCTGAGGAGAAAAAAAAACAAAAACACCGTACAAAGTACTTTACAACAAGGTGGCACCAGGTAAATGCGATCAGGTGAAATATTAGTAAAACTCTACTTGACATGTGAGTTTATAACACAGTAATAACAGCTGTCATAAACTGCACATAAAGCATCCATTAACATTTTATGGGACACAACCTAACTTTAATTGTAAAGCTTTAATGAATGTTTAAGACAGAATGATGATAACTAATAATGATAATGATAACTCTAACAATTGCAAAGCAGAATTACCACTTCACCTGATCACGACATGTCTGAGTCAACAGGCTAGTCCAGTGCCGAAGAGACACAACAGAAGGCAAAATGTATTTGTTTTATAATGTAACCTTTGCAGAGGATTTCTCATCTAGTGCGACTGGGAATGTCCAACCTTTCCAGGTTACATAAACACAGGTCAGCTGAATCTAGCTAGCTTACCTTCCAGTGTTAAACTCAGTGATTGCAAATACGTCACAGCTTGTATAGTAAAGTGACATTTGATGTGGTCTTCATAAGAAATTCTAGCCTGGGTATAGCCATTCTTTATTATTGCATGTGGATTCGCTGTGAAATTTATTCCGGACACCAAGAACCCAATTTTCCCCTCTTTGAGGGAGCCAATCACAGGAGGGGGGAAGGGTGCTGCAAGATGATGACCAAACACAAAGCCTGTTTGTTGATAACTGTGGAACCAACATGGCAGTAGAAGGTAATTCACCTTTTAATGCAGTCTAGGAAAATAATGAAAAAAGTAATTTAACCCGTAAAATCTATTTGAAAAAATGTGCAATGCTTAGCACAAATTATTTTAATGTTATCGGATTCCGAGTATGTCATCATGTATGTTTTGCATTTGATAGACATTTGTAGCACCCAAAAAATGGCCCTGGGTTTTAATATTCCACTTTCCGGAAACCTCCAATATGAACAAATGTACGGATTGTTCCTAGACCACATCTTAATCCAAATTGAGATGTGGTATTCATGAAATATTTGAAAAGGCTAAAGATTAAATGAATGGGATCCTTTATTGTAGGCAAATTCAAAACCTTTTCCTATATACATTTGGAACAGAAACGGCAATGCTGCTTTGCAATTGTTGTACTTTTAGTTTGACAAGTTGCCGTTCCGTCTTCCGTATTCATGAAAGGTTCGGTATGAACGTTGAGTCATGTCTCATGAAACAATCATGAATGCTTTATGCGCAGTTTAGACAGCTGCTATAAATAAAGTGTTAGGGACTCAGCCGTCAAGTAGAGCGTTACAGAACTATGTAGCAGGTGAATTTAGAGTGTATAAGGGCAGTGTGGAAGGCAGAACCCACCATGATCCTGTCGTCCTTGAGGTCAAGTCGAGCCTTGTCCTTCCTCCAGTAGGTGGTGGGCTCGGGGTGCCCGCGTGGGGGCTGACACTCCAGACTGGCGGTTTCTCCGACCGCCACAACCACGTCCTGTGGGTTCTGTCTGAAGTCATCGCGTAACACTGAGGGACAAACAAGAGGGGTGGTTACTTTAGCTGTGAGAGAGGTGCATTCATTGTCTTAGCTCTGAGTTTAATTCATAGGTCCAGCTGTTCCATTACGAGCAACGGAAAGTTACTCTAAGACCGAGCTGTCTGGGCTGTGTGACCTCTACCACCTTTTTTCTAAAGTGAGCGTCTGAAGATAATTCTATCAAGCAGACTGCCTCACAGGACCCTCAGCAATCTCTTGCCTTTAATAATACAACCATCCCCCCCCTGACGCTTTAAGGCATGGGCTCCTCGCTGATCTTGGTAGACAAATGTAAGAGTGTGCAAAGTGTGGTAAGATTAACAGTACAATATTCATGAGAAAGACATCTAGAAGAACAGCTAGAAATAATACATAAAGTACGGTATATTCAACAAAAGGAGCACAAAAGACCAAACAAAAGATCAACGCTAAATATCTCCAGCCACACAGCAAGCATGGATACTATTCACTGTTCTTTTTAACACTGTGATGCTATATGACTTACATTAAACCACCGGTACTTATTGTTTTTATGTAAAACCACATGCTGGTGGCAGCAAAGCCGAGACAGGCACGGGGGATGGTTTGACCCGTGGCTCGTGCTGGATGAGGGTTTATGGACTCCATAATGGAATGAGTCCATCCTCTGGGGAGTGTGAATGAGCTCCATTAAAAGGAGCAGAAGCATCGTATAGGCATATTAGAGCGGTGATTGTGCTAAAAGGGTAAATCAGAGGGTCTTTAAAGTGTTAAAGCCACAGAAAATTCTGCAACCGAGCACCATAAACGCAAAACTATAGAAAAGACAGCAGGAGTATCTATGTGAGTTTTTATGGTAAAATATGACTTTTGGCCAGTAATGCAAAATATTACAGCGTGATTGATGATATGGTCTTTATGGTATTAAAGTCTGCGCTGCCTGCAGAAACAAGGTCGGTAGTCAAATGTGAAGTTCAGTAAGATAATGGACCATATTATTAATTATTTTGACTGCTTAAATTCTACGCATTGGCTTTGGAAATTCAAACTGACTCATTATCAATTAATTCATTACTTTTTTCATGAACTTTTTCCCCCCAGTCTTTCGCATTTGCACAAATCTCCTTTTTTTAATTCATCCATGGCAAGGACATCTGTACTTGTGTGTTCAAAGGAGCGAAGACATCAAGAATTGTCAAGCAACGCCAGTACTCGAGCATTTCGAACCGAGTTGTGTGAGCTAGCTGATGCTGAGTTAAAAGGTTAGAGCTTCAAAACTTCCTAATTCTGTCAGAACTGTTACCCCAAATATCAATTCAAAAAAGAAACTGCTTTAAGTAGCTACAGGAACGACTGTACTGCACCGTATCACTGGAATTATGCTTAAAAATAGATATCGTGATTTGGATCTTGCGATGAGTTGTGGCCTCTTTGCATTAATAGCTTATGACATGTTGTTTTTGTAAAAAAAAAAAAATGAATAATGTCTCTTGTGTAACATCAATCATGAAAATAAAGTATGAAAAGTTAAAATAACGGAACAAAAGAAAACAACAAAGAAAGAAGAAATCAAAGGCTTTTTTTGTTCTGGTTTAATGAATGATGAATTAATGAAAAACTAATGTTGTTAATAGCAGTTCACATGTGATGCTCACTTGTCTGTATCCCAATTAGCTAGATTTTAATTTGAATGTTTGCTACTTTTCTGATGTTTTTTTTTTTTTTTTTTTTTTTTTTTTCATGTAAATCACAAGCGCACAAAACAAAAATAGTTTCCAAAACTCGGAGCGGCATGGATTAACATGTCTTGGTTTCAGATTGCTTTCCATCCTCATTACAGCCATAAGCTGTTCTGCTGCGGTCCCAGAGGACACCTCCAGTGGAAGAAGAAAATCAGGAAGGAGCCAAAGGCCCTCTGGCCCAGCTGTCAATCACATCCAGTCTGTGCCGGAGTAAATGAGTCTCAGTTGCAGATGCTTCTACCTCAGACATATGCCTGGCTGGCTGTCGCCTTGCTCCTATTCACTTCCTGACCCATTCCACAAAGGCGTCACTCCACTCATCCAGTCATACAGCTACCTTGTTCCAGCCAACATGCGTCTCTCATGAGACTGTAAAAAAGACACGCAAAAAGGAGAAAACATACCGGCTATCTCATAACATGAGGTGAAGACCCAATTATACTGGTGAGGCTGAGTGTGGCTATTGTAGTCTTTTTAAAGCGTTATGCTGCAGTAAGCCTGACACTAATAATCCACAAAAACCTGCATGCCCTAACATCAGAGGCAAATAACTGTATGTTGTCATCTACAGGTGCTGAGAAAAAAAAAAAACGTGATTGATATATCAGCCAATTTCCAATTTTATCTAGGTAATTTAAGTTTAAAATATGATTTTTAATTTTCTCCTTTGCTTTTTTTTTTTTTTCCACACTCATTGTCTCCATTTCTGGGGGTAATTCCAATTTGTACATCACCAGCAAATTGTTAAAATGTATGGTTTTCAATTAATTTTGATTGATGGCATACATAATACATCATGTCTAAATAAATGAGAAGTGAATAACTTATTAAACATAGCCTCTTGGTAATAGGTTATTGCAAATTTGAAAGGGTATGGGAGGGTGGGTGGGGACTTTGTCGAAATATATAAACGCTGTTGGTACTGAGGTTGGTTATTTATTCAATCCAGACAGAATGCATTACTTCCCTGCAATGACAGCTACCCCGTACATTCCCACGCTGCTGCGTGTCTTCCCCTCTCTTTGCCTTTTCCCGCTCTCTCTGACAGCCCCGTGCAGGTTTCTGTAGGGGGGTGCTGGCGTCCTCATCTACTGGTTTCAAATGTGAGGCCCCCGGGGAGGTAGCACCCGTGTGTGTACTCCGCTGTTGGGTGGTAATTATTTCAGATGGCAGAGGCGCCACCGCCGCCTAATGTTGTCTGATTGAGTACTGCTCAATTATTCAAACAAGCCTCTCAGGGGCGAACTCGTTCACCAGTTGCCTTTACCAAATCAGGAACAGAAAGATTTCTAAACAGGCCTCATTTTGATGGCGCAATAGGTGGTTAGAGAATATGTGACATGGTGGAAGAATTGGAATACAGGAAGAACTCATTATATGATTAACGGGCGAAAGGGGGGGAAGGAAATCAGCATCCTGATTTCTTGAGACCCTCTTCGGTTGCATTAGTGCTCCGTAAGAAAATTGAAATTCCAACACAAGAGATCGGTATCGCCAAACACGTCAGTTTCTCTAGTCGTTTTGTTTGTTATCACTAGGTGTTTCGTGCTTTTCACACAAGCTGACATAGACCTTCTTTGCAACCAGTGTCATGCCAGTGACTGTCAAAAAAAGAAGAATATCATAATATTATAATTAAGTATTTTTTGGGGAAGTGGCCACATTACACATGAGTCTTTCTATTTGCTACTATTAAGATTATATGTCCTGTCCATCAGAATTTATTTTGCTTTAACCTCCATTAAAATCATCCCCCTCCCCTGTAATTTCCAGGGGCTCCGTATCATTTTCGGGTTACAGATCGATTGTCAGAACCTCATCGCTTTCCAGTTGGTTGGCTTGAATAGGAAGGCGTGTTAGTCACTGCCTTTTTTCCTCTCCAGCAGCGTGGGCCGTGTTCCGTGCCTCGCTGCGCCCTCGCACTACACATGTTGATGGATCTGTAGACAGCCGCTTGAACCTTCTTTAACCCATTTTAACGACGTGTCTGCGCACGCCGCCATCCATGATCGGCGTTCGGCGGTGTCTGACCTTTATTAAAAATTTGCTTTCACTCAGGAGGGGTGGGCTCTACCTGCCGTGTGGGTTTTAGGTTTTGGTGTTTCTTTTGTCATTTATTATTCATATTATACAATCAGCCATTTTCTATACCTGCTTATTCCTAACTAGGGTCACAGGGGTCTGCTGGAGCAGGGATACACCCCAGACAGGTCGCCAGCCTTGCATGGTATATTATTCCTATTATTATTAGGCCCAGCAGGCCTAGTAGGAGTAGAAAGTGGTGGTTTTGCAGCTTTTTTTTTCTGCTGTCCACCCACATATGACATTCAGGTCACACCTCTGCTGACGATACAAAACTTGTTTTAAGTTTTATAACTTGAGCTATTTCTTTTAATTGCTGAATACATTTCAAATTTATCAAGGCTTTTGTGAGCTGCCGATTCATTGAGTCGCCCCATTCTCACACACACACACACACACACACAACAAACACCAGCTCATTGCGTCGTAGGCGTACTAGACAGTCGACACAGTCGACTTCTGTTTTTTTTTTTTTTTAAAAACCCATTTAATTTCATGAAGTTTTTATGCTTTGAAAAGTGCATTTTCCACAGACGCTTTTGTTTTCACGACCCGAGCTCTAGAACTAGTGACCTAATTGTGATTCTTCCAGTCGTCCTCTGTGTCATACTGTAACCTGCGTTACCCTATCACCGTGTTAACATCAGCTGTTAACTGTATCGTTAACATGCTAAAGATAGTATCATTAAAACAAAGCCGAGCCTGATTACAGCTTAGTCTGATAAGTCTCACTTATGCTGCACAAAGCCAGACGTGCTGAGTTCCTCCAACAATTATCTGGTGATCCTGGCTGGTAAACATATGCTACAGTTAGATACGGTGTGAGATATGTTACTCCCTGCAAGCCATGATGTCTTCATTTTTCTTTGGTTACTGAAGCAATGCCAATGTGATTGTGTGGGTCTATTAATATCAAGGCGATGTCAGCCAGGTTTCTGCTATTATTCATAAGCAGCAGCCACATCACCTCACCTTTTTTATTCTTTCAGCTCATTGTTCACGGCAGCCTCGTGATTCTGTACAGTAACTAGGCTATTACAATCCACATGTATTTGCATTACAAAGTAACCCCTGTTCAGGATGACTAGTAAAAATCACAAAAGTTGTAATGTTGTAATGTTAAAGTGTCCTCCGTAGTTCTGTGATAGAAAGGAGTTAGCATGTCCCCTTATTACAGACGATGCATTTTCGAATCATTTTTGACCTAATTTAGAAACTAAATGAGTCAGGTGAGAACAGTAATTCCTTGAAGTACGACATCCATTCATTTCATAACACAAAATGGTGAATAAACAAGGTGTGACAGACAGATGGTGACGGGTGAGGAATTTACAACCCAATTAACTCATGGAGCATTTTGCTTATTTTGTAGTGATCTGCATGCAGCATTATGCATGCCTGTACATTTGTATGAGTGTGTGCGTGTGCATGTGTGTGTGCGCCATTCAGGGAGGCTGGCGGCCCTGTATAGGAATATAGTATAACTTCACACGTTACAGCCCGACCCGAAAGGGAACTGTTAGTACAGGAAGTATAGCAGCACCGCAGAGGCGAAAAGAAACGGAATTGTAAATGAAGTGGAGAGGAGAGCTGAAGACAGCTTGCAAGGTGTTGCACATAACAGATGGCGGTAATTTTTTTGTTTGGGACTCAGAGATGCAGAGAGGAAGAGATGTGGTGCTCGTAGACAAAGCTCACCATACATTACAGCGGCGGTCCTCCGTTCACCAAGATGTTGTATAGGAACCCTGTTTTTGTATGTGTTGCATCTTCGCCTGGTAGGTAGTTTGCTTCTGAAATGACTATAATAGTAAAGTAAAGTTGCTGATCCTGTGTCAGAAAATGCATTACAACAGTCAAGTGATTACACATGACAGTGGTCTGCTAAATTGTAGTTCGCTGAGGATTGTTTTTGAACACGATAGCCTGTAGGGGTGTGTCACGGCGAGTCGACGATGTCCCATATCTGTCACATGTATAAAACGCATACTGACACAAACACACGCGCACACACACATGCACACAAAAATGCGTGCATAAACAAACAAAAAAACAGCTGCCCTGTTCTTATATCACAAACTTTGCTGACGACCACAGCACATCATCTCTGCTCAAGAGACAGAAACGGAAAAAATCAAGACGCATATGCCGACGCACAATCAGGGGGAGAAGAAATCTCGAGTGGAGAGGGCATTTTTGCGCTGGGGATTTTTTTTTTTTTTTTTTTTTAATAAATAAACAACTTAACATGTCTGTGCCCTAAAAAAGTCATCAGCAATCAGTCAGGACTACAATCAGCGGGGAGATGAGGAGCGTTTACACAACGTCCCCTGGGGGCTGCGAGCCCAGCACAGACGTACATTACCTATTATAATCCTGGCCTCACAACAGCTGGACGCAACATGAGTAAATCAGGGCCCGGCACACAGCAAACATTGCAATTGTTGGCATTTATTTAGGATATAATCTCCAGACATTACGCTTACGGATAAAGTTACGGAAGCATGATATAAAAATAAGCATGGGTCGGAGGTAATACAATAACTCAGCGTTTGAATGACATGAATTCCAAATCTAATTTGTATTGTTGGCCACTGTTTTTAGAAATCCGGCATGTCGCCGTGTCTCAAAGGCAGCGTGAGATCAGGAGGTTCATGGCAACCGGAATTAGCCATCTCCGAAATTATACTCTAAGCAGGCAGTTAGAAAACCTTGCACCGCTTTGCTTTGCTTTTTTGGCATCATTAGTGTCGGGTCTAATTATCGTCAGCATGAAGGTTGCAGAGCGATGCACGGCGCGTTCGCCCGTGGCAACACGAAAGTTTAGCAGTTTTAGAAGCAGTTTCGTTACTATAATCCGGGGACGACTATAGCTACAGCTGTTTTATTGTGAACTTTCTTTTTTTCCGTTGGAATGACCCATTTCCACGCAAATCCGTAGCACACAGAACCCGAGGACTCGTCTTGCCATAAGCCCCCAACTTTTCATATTTGAATGCGAATTTACACTTTTAGAATAAAACATATTTATTATGCATTCTTTGGCCTTTGAGTTCAGAGCCAGTCAACCACCATGAACGGTTAACAATAAACGCCCTACCATTGTCATGTTTAATTAACCTCCATTCTCTTGTCATGTAATGTAAATTGAAGTTGTGGATGGTATGTGAGGAGGGCGCTCCCCTCCCCCCACCTCTCCCCTCCCGCGTCTCTCACTTGCTACCCCTCTAGTTACTGTAACAGCATTCCCTCAGACCACATTTCCACATCTATAATTAATTACTCCTGTCTCCATGCATTTCTTCACGAGAACACATCGCTCCACCTCTCAGGCTACCCTGTGTATGTGTGTGTGTGGGCCTGCTAGTCGACGCTATTTCGTCTACTTCCACCTGTAAACGAACACACGTTTGAGCGCATGGCTCTGCGCCGACGTTTGTTCACGATGCATTTAAAGACGCTATAACCCTCCTTATAATTGGAAAAAAAAACAACCTTTCCTGAATTGACTCGGAGCTTGGGGGCACACATGCCTCGCTTTCATGCACATGGATACAGCTCTGGCTCTGGAAAATGAACATTGTTAGGACAGAAAAACGGAAGGCATATTGGAAATATAGGGGGAAAAAAAAAAAAGATGATCGCATTATTCTTTTTTTTTTTTCTTCTCATAGACCATTGTGGATATCAGAGACGCTTACAGCGATATTGCCGGAGATGTACACCACGAGCTGGAAAATGAGTCAGGGATCAGAATAGCCTTTTATCCGCCTTGTTTCACTAAAGCAGTGGTCATCCGGGGAGAGAGGCCTTCTCGCATATACTCATGTTCTCTAACTGAAATCACGCACGCCGCTGTTTTGCAGTCCTTGTCAACATCGCCACATTAGATATAAACGGGGTATTTTCTTAAAAAAGAAAGAAAAGAAAGGCCAAACGCGTTCTCACACGCTTTAACGCTTATAAAAGCCTTTCTCGGCTTTGCCACACCTTTATATAGCGTTTTAACAACCACTTGTGCTCTGCTCCCTGTGCCCTCAGGTGATGATGTATCTCTGATCTATATGCACTATAGGCGGCCATATCATATTTCTCCTGTGAGATCTAATGGAAGGGATTGATGCTAGTGAAAGAAAACAGAAATGCCAGCGATAATCTAAGCTCCCGCATCATCTATTCGTTTTTTTTACTCTTGTTCTTCATAAAGGCCTAAGTCATGTTTTGGCTGTATTGGGATATTTGCATAGCTTTAATCTCCCAACACTCCTGCATCCTCCTGGCTTTCTGTCTACGTCAATGTCCAATCACAGCATTTATTAGAATCCAAAAATCTGCCTCAGTCATTTATTTGACTTTTTGATACAAGCAACATGGCAGAGAGGAGAGGACTATAGTTCTTCAGTTTTCTAGACACTTAATGTTATTTCAGTCAATCAAACGGATTACGAACCGTGTATATAAATTTTAGGTGAAAGCTTCAAATAAGCCCTCTGGGACTATTTTTTTGTGCTTTTAGACTGTGCAAATGAATAGAAGTGTATAAACGCAAACAGAGATGGTGGTTTCTGAGCTGTGTTTACCACAACAACCTGGGTATGTCTGTGTTTGCATGGGTACATACAGATGGGCCACAATGTGTGCATGCTGGGATATTATATAGATAAGTACGGATGCCTCTGAATAAATGCTCGGAGCGATGAAGCCGGGCACAGCTCCCCCACTGTCGCTGGCATTCAGCACAAAAGGGAAACTAATTAATATGGTAATGTCATGCTACCGCATTAACTGATATTTTTTTATGGCACACTTTATTGCTTTGATTGCAACTGATTTGACTTTTGATCTCTAAATGAGTAGAAATGGAGTGAAACGATCAGATATGAGTGTAGTACACAAGGTTCATGTGACCTGGAGGTGACCCCGCACATAACCTACTGAACCCAACACCAGCTCACACCATCAAACACGTACAACTATGGAAGGATTATGGAATTATGGACGGTCAGGCATGAAACAGATGTTGCATCACTTTATATGTACATAAGTACATACATATATACATATGGATCCCTTAAATTAGCTCTTTACTAACCCTAAGTCATATTTCAAATGTATGTTCGTACAGACCTATCACCAATACCAAAAAAGCATTTTCTTCTTACATAAATGTGAAATATCTATCATATCATGAAGAAAAAATGTCATTTTGAGGTTCAGAATTGTGGCGAGTGACTGAAATTACATTTAATATCTAGAAAATAATTTCATTTAAAATACAAGTGTTGTGATTGGCCAATGAAGTAGACAGAAAGACAGGCGAAAAAAAAAAAATGCCTTGCGCAATTATGCTATGAGGCTAGCGATGTGGACAAGTGAGCTTAATGACTGCTCTCTGGCAGACAAAGTATAAATAATTGCTTTGTATGAATTTTAGTCAACTCATACGCAAATGTAGCATCATAAATCAGCTTACTTCAAAGCTGACGTGAAGGCTTTAGTCACCCTCCACATGGAAAGATGAGGCTCCAGGTATATTTCCCAGGAACCCTAAACCATTCCTATCTCCACCCCAGCCCCCAACGCTGCTGCTCCACTGAACAGCTTAGACGATTATTCACCCCAAATCTCTGTTAATCACATCCATGCACATCCCCTGGTGAGCCCAAGGCCATCCAGCACGGGTCCTGTTTGGTATGTAGTGACTGGAAGGGAGCAGCTGTTGGTGGCTGTCACTGACCTGATGCTCACCAACACCTTCCTATAGGATCCCCTTTCTAGCTCTTCCATCATGTAAAGCGTCTAAGCAGAAAAGAAAAAAAGGAAAAGAAAAACGCACATCTATCAGAGGAAAGACGAGTGCCACTTCAGACAATGGCATCCATTTTTTATATTGGACGATTCTGACAGATAGGTTCGGAGGATCGGCCCGATCTTCCAGTGATCGCTCATCATGGGGGTGATCAGTCTCCACTGAGAGAGAGAAAGCATTGTTACCTTGCCCACACACACACACACACACACACACATGCACACACGCACACACGCATGCATATTCATGCGCTTGCTGGGGAAGGTGCGCAGAGGCACACGCAGAGGGAGGTACGTGTGCAAACACAATCGCACATATCACACATATCACACACACACACATACACATATATACACACACACACACACACACACACACACTAAGATGATAAAACTACTCATCCATCCACATTGTTATGCTGCATTCAGTGACGTTTCAAATTAATTATCTCTCTTCATCCTCTGTCAGTCTTCCTTTCTCAACTGTTCAATTTTTTTGCCAACACTTCCTATTTTAAGAACACACACACACATATATATATATATATATGTGTGTATATACTTGAGAGACCTGATGATCATTTTCACTCTAGCATGTTTTTCCTTATTGTCCTTATTGAAGGTAAAGTGATTCTTATTCTTATTTCTGCCTATTTGCTGTTGTTCTACCCACTCTGTATTAAAGGTCTCAAGACACCCGTTGCAGTATGACATAATAATAGGCTATAGACATAAGAGCCGCATAGAGCATTTGGCAAATTTTCAAGTCAAGTCGTGGCCTTTGGTGTGTGCCGTACTTTCCGGAGTGAATCCAAAACCAAGGTTTTAATAACAGGAATTCATATATAGCGGTTCATCAACTGAGCAGAGTGTGCGATGCGCTTGTTGACAAAATAACTGTAAACACTGACTTGGCTAATCTCAGCACAGCTGTAAGTATTAGATCCTTTAATCCCGGTCCAGATCGGTGGTGTGCTCTCACTGGCTTGAGGGACAGATGAGCAACAACCATCCGGCTGCCAAGTGGGCTAAAGGCAGCAGACTGGTCTGACGCCCGCTTTTACACGAGATAAGCTGTGAATCTGTGCATCCTGAAGAGCAGCCCGCAACACAACACTGTCTTCGTGCCGCATCATATAGCCCATCGACTGACATGGCTAACGCTGCTGCACGATCACGGCACTGACCGAAAAAATAAGGTGGAAGACAAATAAAGTGGTCTCTGCACACCACACCACACTCTCTGATGAACAATTCCCTCCATTAAAATAACATTTATTTGATCATTGATGATAGCAATTCATTTTTAAAGTGAAAGAAAATATACTATGACAATATAAAGTATGTCTTGCAATGCCAGTATAAAGAAAGAAAGAAAATGAGAAACAGAAAGGCAGCTGATAAATTTGCCAATATTCAGCTTTGTTTTGTTTGTTCCTATAATCAGTCACATTTGGACACCCAATACTGGTTCTGGGATGCTCTCCAAACACACACCAATATGTGTCAACGCAGTTAGCTCAGATGTTCTATATATGAAGAAGGATCAGACCGTATTGATTTTATCGTCCCATTATTTGGCTAATTTTTTATTTTTGTTTTTTTCAAAATCAAAATATCATATTTGTTGCTGCTTCCCGTCAATCAGAGTTTAAACAGACCTGCTGTCAATCACAGCACAGAGCTCCTCTTGGTGAATATAATATAGCACACCACACAGGGACGGTTCTTTTTTCCGACAGGCAAAGTAATAACCCTTTAAATCACGGTAAAAATGAGTGCTGGGAGAGCACTGACTATACGATGTGATCTGCATGCGGCGCCATGCGCCCAACCCAATCGTCTATGGTCAGATGAACAAGAGAGAGAGAGAGAGAGAGAGAGAGACGAGACAACATCTGTGTCACGTTTCAGTAGGAAGAAAGGTCAGAAGCGCAGAGGCGCGCGATTAAATGACTGGCAGACGCGAGCACGGGCGCGGATGCCGAGCCGTATTCTCCAGGTACAGTAAGAGGTGTAAGAAAAACCGACAACGCTGTCTTAATCATCAGGATAAACAACATCAAGCGGAACACACCGAGCAGGCTCCTGCAGCCTGTCTGCTGCTGCTCCATGGCTGCAAATTCAAATATGAACTCAACTGAAACGGTTTCATAAAACATCGGCATCAAAACTGAAAGGCAGTCATTATATTATGTTTACCTTAACTTAGCTTCATGCCATTAAGCAGGGATTATGCTGAAATTCCAATTCAACGAAGCGATTGACACTGATTTAGCCGATATTGTAGAAACATACACATAGTCTAAATAATTTACATAATTAATTTGCTTGTCTGTTTTTAAACATTTCTCTTTTTAATTGATCAAATTAAAAAAAAAAAATTTTTTTTTTCCTTCTACTGATAGTTAATAGTCTTATGTGATTTCTTTCGTTTTTCACTGTAACATGTCAAAACTCAATATTCAGCCAGTTCTCCCTATACAAAGTGTACTTCTGATCCTTTGGACACTTAGCAGGATTAAAATTATGGATTTGGAATTAATCTCCCTTATGCTACATCACTAACAGTCTAGTTTTTGCAGATGTGGAAGTAAAATCCTCTCAAAAAGATGATTCAAGAAGTCGCCACGTAGGTATAAGTGTATGAAACTTCACTTCCTATATTATTTTTCTCAGACATTGATTCACTGGGGTCTCCGACCTGGAACTTTTCTCTTTAAGTTGCTCCAATTATTGCCTGGCAGACGCATTTGAGAGAAGCACCATTAACCCCAGCAACCGAAGAAAACCGAACACAGCTGGATGTTTTCTCTCAGGGAATATAATTGATGAGACACCGTGGAACAACACACCCACTAGAGCATCCAGTCCCTCAGCAAATTATGACTTGGCTTACAATCTCATACCTGCTTGCTGTTTTCATATACCATAAAATACTGCCCTAATATACTTATACCTCTAAAATGCCCCCCAGACATCACTAGCACTTTTTTTCCAATTCTGCTGAATACAAAGCCTTCAATAAATAATTTATATTTCTAAATTAGAAACTCTAAGTTTATGTCTGAATAAAACCACAGGGTAAGAGCCATAAAAAGGGACAGCACACCTGCAATGTGGTCAAACTGATAAAATCCAGCCCTAAATGCAGGGGCAGCATACGTTGTGGCGTAAGGCCGGGCTTGCCTGTATAAAACATCCAATACATGGATTGCATGAAAAAAGGTCTTAGCTACAATTGGCAGAAAGTAGAGGTCGGCCTGGTTACAGCCATTGTAAAAACCCTCTAAAATTGCACTAGTTCAAGTTACATGGCTCTATCTTGGCATACATATTGATCATGCATTGAACTAGTGATTCCTGGGTTATTTGGAATATTTTTTTTTCCCAATATTTTATCTTAATTTGCCCTGTCACAGTAACATGTGAATTGTTTCTGACACTTATAGCTTTCTTCTGATATCAGATTTATGCACAAAGCCCTTTTGGTGGTGGAGATTTTCCATATTTATTGTGGGTTTTCTAATTTCAAGGAGTAAGTCTGTAAAAAATAGATGTGGAGCTGATCTGTTACCAACAACATAAAGGTCCAGGCCATGAATTTGCCCAGAAACACACAGATTACTGGAGGTGATCATGTGCTAGCAGACGACCAGAGCAACAATTCCATTCTCAGTCTTAAAATACGGAGAACAACCCATCCCAGACTCTTTGGTGATTCCTCGTCCATAGAGCCCTCAGCACTTCAACATTTTCATTTGATCTATCATTATGGCTTATAACCAAATATCGGCAAACAATTATTTAACTCTCTCATTAGCCTCTGGTGAACTTTCTGTTTAATAATGGCGGTGAGTAGAGCTGACTAATAAGTTGATTTAATTAATGGCTGAAACATGATTGGAAACTACTCTAATAGTTACTGCTGTCAAAATAAATAGGTTAACTTTGTAATGTAAAGTAAAATATTTAAAATTAATATGTTGACATGCTTTAGCGGGCTCAGTATTAAAGCTGGAATGAATAGTGAAGTACTGGTGTCAACTAGACGAACATTTAACAATGGCTTGTTGGGAAGTGGGCTAAATAATGCAGGTCAGGCTACATGTGGTCCAGGGAAAAGGTTCCTTTTTTACTCTCTCATGTCTTTGTGTGTCACATTAAATCACATAATATGACTCAATCTCTTATTCCTCTTCATTTGCATGACTATTGTTACCGTGTTGAAATTCCACTGACACTTGAACATGAAACACACTTACTGTTGTTAATTATCATTTATATTAGTGCATATAATAAATGATTGTACTTTAAGCTGTTTTGAAGTTCAGCTGCACTTTGATTTAATCATGCACCTTAGGCCTTTATCAGCTAAAGTCAAAATAAAATCTGAATATGGAAACATTAAGTCAGACCATGAAGCAGCAAATATGTGTTCAACACCTTCATATCCTTTTTTTCTTTATGTTTGTACATGTTGTTTGTGCAAAATCATATTGTTTGTCATAATGCGACACACAAAAAGAACCTATGCGTTGTATGCTTTAACTGATAGGATGACAGTGTGATGAGTGCCAACCCTTTTATAAAGGAGGGCAGGTAGAAGCCAAAGTAATTTTATCAGTGGGAGTCATGTGACAACTATTCAAGGATATGCTGGATGCAGGCTGCAGACTGATATATTACTGTGGAGCTTAAAAGTCTCCAATGTCTGGAATCACATCTCTGCCCCCATTGGCTTAATGGATTGAATCCTCTATGGGAGCCTTTCGCTCCCGTGTCATTCTGCTGCACCACTTCTGGCTCAAATGGTAAAATTATTACAATACAGGCAGCCCACCCCCTCCCTCTAAAAGGAAAAAAAATAATAATATTAGTGATAATCACAGTGTAGCTTAATTCAGTGATGAGCAAGTTACGTTAGACTGACAGACGCCTGTGTATAGGACATTGCAATAGGCACTTTTTACAGCAGCCATATTGTTAGATAATCGTATATAGTAGATGATCATAGGTGGAGCATTGGTGACATCTGTGTTTAGCTACCATTTCATGTGAATATGGTTGCCTTAAAAAAAGGCCAATTATGACCCAAAAAAGTGATGATTGCCAATTAACATCAGGGTTTTAATTAACTGCTGGGTCCCCTTTAAACACAGAGTGCAGGTGCATTTTTTAATTAATAACCACCAGTTCCAAATAAACTCAGTCTAATTTATTTCTTAAAAAAACACCCTCTCAGGTAATATTACTTAATTGTTGATGACCATGGCTCCGGTGCAGCAAAAAAAAAATGTTTAAAAAGTGTGGTACACAGTTAACTACAGTACTGGAAACTGACTTCTTGAAAAATGTGAAAATGTATATGGTAGTCACACCGGTTTAATAAAATAACTTGAGTAAATTATCATCATTTTCCAGTTTTGCTGAGCAAAGAGAGGGAATTAATCGCCTGTCCTGAACTGACACCTGATCTCAAATAAACACCAGATTTTTTCGTGTATAGTCTATATTTTATCGTTTTATATATATATATATCTTCATATTGTACCTTGACATGATTGCAAATGAGGGACACCTCAATGATCTTTGAGTTTGAAATCTGTTAAAGTGATTGAAACAAATAAACCCCCTGACTATTATTTGGTGATTTGCGGCAGTTCAGATCTCTATAGAGAAAAATGACAAAGTGCCATGGTCTTCACCTTACAAAGTGTTTTTTGTGACCAAACCTACACATTACCCGAGTGTTTTTTTTAATGATTTCTTTGATTTCTTTTGATTTCTGATATATGATGGTTGCTGTACACTCTGGAGTGAATTGAAAAAAAAACAACCAATGGAAGTCTTTAAGTTAAGAGGACATGCTGGCGTTCACACACCCTTTAAGATTTTCGAAAAAGGCTATGAGTAATGCTGTAAGTGCAAGAATCTTAAAAGCTTGAGGAATCTCATCCATCTCGTCAGCCATTTGGTGTAGGTATTAACCCCCCCACCCACACACACCCACACACACACACACACACACACACACGTACACACACACACACACAATAATCTCTCTGCAGGGAGATAGGGGCGAAATGTAATCAGTTCAGATAACAAGACGATCACAATGGTGCAGGCTTCCATATCTGTCCTTCTTTTTTATATTTGCCATTACAATTTAAAAAAAAAAACGAGAACAATGTTTTAATGAGAACATTTTTCACTTAGCTCATTTGTCTTCATCCTATGGAGCAAACAGGATTTCTTTGTCTCCTTATCATTTAATTGATCAGCAGAACGATCTGTAATAATGGATTGTTTCAGAGCATATTCATATGTTAGGGAACGCAGCATGTAGCAACAACTTCATTAGCCGGGTCTTGAAGTTTTATCTGTGTGAAAACGCTCGTCGCGGTGTCACCTTGCACGCACGTTTCCGTCGGGCGAAGGAGAGCAATATTTAATGAAAATTAACATTTTTCATTGTAAGCAATTACAGCTGGATATGTTTTTACCCTAGACTGTGTGTGTGTGTGTGTGTACTCTTACTTCTTTGTTTGAGGAGTACGTATGAATTAGTAATAAGCCCAGCGAGCCTCTTGCTGCTAAATAGGTTAGAGGAAAGAATATATGATTATGTATGAGGGAAGATGGGGGTTGTGAGAGACAGCTCAACAGACAGAAAAAGCAAAAAAAAATATATATATGCCAGATAGCAAGATGTTGAGAGGGGCCGGATGTGGAGGGAGAGTGTTTATTCTGGATGGGTAGACGTATAGCTGCAACCTTGGTGGGTGTGCTGTTGAGCACTGCATGGATGGGTTGAGCCGCGGCGCAACTTGCTGCGGCTCGCTCTCGAAAACCCTCACCCACAGAGAGTTCCCCAACTGTCACATGCCACTGAACCACAGTAAACAACACACACACACACATACACGCACACACTTACATAAACACACACACACACACACACACGGCGGAGCCATTTTCATTAACAGAACCACTGGCACACTCAGCCCAGCTGGTCCCTGAGTCGACACTGGAACTGCACATCTGGTGTCAATGCTCCGTTGGAGGGAGGCCATCTGGTTAGATGGCGGGGGGCGTAGACGGGAACGGGACAGGGGGAGTCAAAGGAGATCGGGGAGACAAACAAAACAAAAAAAAACACAACAAAAAACACCGGACTCTCATCGATACCGTGCCATTCACGCACATAAAGAAAAATAAATAAATAAATGGATTCCGCTGCACGCGCTCTATGCTCCACGTGCATTAGTCCTCTTCAGAGTAAGAGGATTAGATGTCGAAGTCAGGTTTTGCTTTCTGAGCATTTGGAGCTAATGGCCATGAGCAGATAGCATGTTTAATGGCTTCGACTCGCAGCAAAACACGCGTCTCCTCAACATGAATTATGCTTCCTCCATATTGTCCTTTGGCATCCGCGCGGGAGCCTACACTTACATAATATATATAAATATATATCAAAAAAACATTAATAATTCTTAACGGTTTCCATGCAGTACATTTTTACACCACTGTTCATCTGGCTGTAATGTGTTATGTTATTCAGCGTTACAGGGCCTACCAGTCACTTTGTATTAGAACACTGGCTGTTGAAGGCGTGCCCGTATAAAAACCCATGCAACGCTCCAATTAACTCTGTTGAGCTGCTTTATACTCCACTGGAAAAAAATATATATATATATACATATATATATATATGCACGGCCTATGACTGTACATGGTGTTCGACATTGTCGCAGAGACGCTCCGTCTACAGCCGCAAACATAAAGCCCGGATGTGTAGACACAAGAGCAATAATCATCTTAGTCACCCATTGATGCACTGGTACAAGCCGAGTGAAAGGCTCGGTTTGTCACCGCAAAGAAAGACGGGTCCGGGAAAAAAAAAACTCCTCTAGCCTCCATCATTTATGACTCCTGATATGGTCCTCTGACATATAGTTGGTCAGGGTCGTGTTTGTGTCATCATGAAGGAAGTTGACCACAAAAACCCCTTTGAAGCCCCAAAGCTATCACACTGATACTGCTTGTTGAGGCACATGCATTCACACACTATACACACACATGCCGGCGAACACAGACCACACACACACACACACGCACAATCCGCCTCCTAGTTGCCAACTGAATCATTCTCTTATTAAACCTTGATCGGAATTCCAGCTCGGGCATTATCCACTTACAGTTATTAATGCTGCGGTTCTCCGGGGAGGACGAGAGGCAGGCAGCGAGGGAGGGATGCACACACCGCACATACAGATGCAGCTTCGTGACTGTAGGTACGACTGTTTACATTACACGCATGGACGAGGCTCGCATTATTCCCAAGGACTAGAAAATATCTGCCCCCTCCGCCCTGTTAGTTAAAGGAATCAGACAAATGCGCATCAACAGGGGGGAAAAAAATGAGGCATAAAAAAGCACCCAGCAGAAAAAAAAAATTAAATAATAATCCCTTAACAGACACGTCATTATCAAAACGATCAGAAAAGCGGAGAGTACGGAGATGCCCCGCACTATATGCTTGATGAGACATAACCAAATTCTTCCGAAAATCCTGGCCCCGAGGGACGCGAAGCAATGGAGATCCCCATTTCTCCTTTTCCAATATACTTAAATCTCATCCCCAGTTAATTAGAAATCCAAAGACATTCCGTCTTTTGGCAAAGTTAATTAAAATGTGCACACTTTACCACCGCTACTGTATGAAGAGGTAGGCAGAAGGAGGCGAGCGGGAGAAGAGGGAAAAGAGAGGGGGAAAATGAAAGGAAATTAATGGAGAGTTCATGTTGCTTGTACAGTAAAGCCGGGCAGAAAGGCAATTAGAAGATGTTAAGTGGTTTGCTGATTGCAGGACCGTAGGCAAACCGTGATAGACGGAGGAGAGGTATAGAGGAAAGGAAAAAAAAAAAAGAGAGAGATTCATGCAACATTCATATATGTTGCCATCTTACCGAAATGAGGTGAATTTGCACCGCTCCCTGGGATATGAGCCTGGATGACTGATCCATAAAACAAGACAAAATACTACAACACTCGGCAGGCGCAGGAATGAAATATGTCTCGTTTAACTGTGTGGATACATCCTGCCTGCGTTTGATTTGGAACCGGTGGATTCTCGAGGCGCCGGTGGCCCTAAACCATGATCTGTGATGAAGATTTGACACTCCGACACACAGCAAAGTCACCTTGTACGCTAAGATCAGAAAGTCCTGCATGCACTAGCTACCGGGGGGACATTTAAAGAAACATTTCAGACTTACAATCAGATCGACTTTGGGCATTTTACAGGTCGGGATGGTTCTCTTCTCTTCGGGGCTTTGGTGTAGATTCTAAAGTGGCGTTTTTAATTTGCTCTGTTGCTTAACAATAGAGGACAAAGGGTGAAAACAAATTAAATTGTTGCCACCAACAAAGATGCCCTTCAATCAGGTAGGACAGAATCACGTAATGTTTTTGTTATTGTTTTATGGACAAGGACATTTTATGTACTTCACCATCAGCATCTTAGAAATCCTTGGTACTGTCAGAACTCACCATGTGAACCTTAGGCCAATGGGCGGGGGCAAAATAAAACAGGCCTATTTTGCCAGTTTCCCAGATAAAGATTAGTGGTTCTCAAAATAGTGTAGCGCGTGTTTGACCTCGGGAAACATGCTTTTTTTTTTTTTATTTTATTTTTTTTTACGTCCTAGAATAAAGTGTAATTGCACCTCCACTCCATTAGGGGCGCTCTCATTGTCAGAGTGTGCGCAGGGAGCATTTGCTCAGTGGTGTAGGTGTAGAGTAAGAAGTGTAGACATACAAACACACACACACACACACAAACACACACATATATATATATATATATATATATATATATATATATCCATCCATCCATCCATTGTCTATCCCGCTTATTCCCTTTCGGGGTCGCAGGGGTCTGCTGGAGCCTATCCCAGCGCGTTAAGGCGAGAGGCAGGGATACACCCCAGATGGTCGCCAGCCAATCGTGGGGCACACACACCATTCACACACCATTCACTCTCACACTCACACCTATGGGCAATTTAGAGTTTACCAATTAACCTGAGCATGTTTTTTGTATTGTGGGAGGAAACCGGAGTACCTGGTGAAAACCCACGCAGACACGGGGAGAACATGCAAACTCCACACAGAAAGGCCCCAGACCCAGGCCCAAGGCGGTCTTGAACCTGCGACCTTCTTGCTGTGAGGCAACAGTGCTACCCACCGCACCACCGTGTCGCCCCTCTATATATATATATATATATATATATTTATTGCTGTACTGCTCTTTTAGTTCTTCAGTTGTAATAACTGCTGTTGCTCAAGCATGTTTATTGTTAATAAATAGGACTACATTTAAAATCAGTTCTTGACTTTTGTTTGTTTATATCCTTGCATTAAAGTTATGGGTTTTATTTTATTGGTTTTTATTTATTTTTTAATGTCATGATGTAAGATTCTGTACTGCTTGTAAATGCTTTTGTGCACTGAAACTTGATTAGAAGAAAATCATGATTGAAATCGATTATAACATAATCTGCCGGAAAAATCGCAACTCGTTTTTTCTTTCTTAAAATCGGTCAGTCCTGGTCGAAAAGCACAGTCTGCCTTCTCACACACACAGACACACACACACA
The DNA here is from genome assembly GCA_036785175.1 of Eupleurogrammus muticus. Classification (NCBI taxonomy): domain Eukaryota; kingdom Metazoa; phylum Chordata; class Actinopteri; order Scombriformes; family Trichiuridae; genus Eupleurogrammus; species Eupleurogrammus muticus. The sequence goes on along the minus strand of JAYKQN010000007.1, from coordinate 17,512,708 downwards.
CACACTGAAAAACCCTGCGTCCCCCCCCCCTTTTTATCCTTCCTACCGAAACACTCTCTCAAGTACATCCTAAAACCAGGGGGGGTCACTATTAACTTCCACCCTCCTTGTGACATCACAGTTGGAGGCTTTGCCAAACATCTTTTGTTCGGCCAGTTTGCAGCAACACTACGGAGAAAACGAGGACTACAACAGAATGAGTGGGTGGTCTTATTTCACAGTTTGTCTATTTACACACACACACTTAATAATAGTCACCATGTTCTTCATGTGCATACACATGTCTCCTTATTATTTGGAGAGTTTTGCACATAAACTGACATTTTTTCCCCTTCCCATAGTTTGCAGTGAAATGTCCGGTCACACCACCACCACCACCAACCTCAGGCTTTGCGCTTTTAGCAGCTTGTCATCCTTCCTAATCCTTAATAGCGCCTCCAAGAGTTGCGGCACCTGTACGTATCGGGCGAGCCACATGAATTTCCCCTTCCAGGGATGGTATGATACCGGCAAGGTCTTCCACCGCCTGGGCAGCGATATAAGGGAGGGAAAGATGGCTGCTGAATGGCAGCCAGAGCGGCTCGATAGGGGCAGGGGAAACGCACGCAGGGAGAGGGAAACGGCAACCGTGGCTGGATCTGGCTTTGATGAGGAGGCATGAAAAGAGGGGAGGCTCAGTCTTCGAGGGAAGCAGGTGTGCGAGGAGGTGATAAGAACGCCGTGGCGGGTGTCGCACACACACACACACACACATACATGCAAACAAACAAACTAACATACTCCTGCATAAGACCACTCACCGAACCCATTCATTTAACTTCAACACCAAATTCAAATGGCATGCCTTCAAATAACGTGCACTGCTGCAGTCCTGAGTTCTTTGTGTTCCCTCGCGTCGTATAAGAAGACAGACAGAGAATTACGGTGTAAAAAGAGAAAAATTTAAATTGGTGCGGGTGGGTGAGGGGGCGATTTAAGGTTCTAATATTGCGGAAAACCACTTCTCTTCTGGAGGAGAGGATACGTCCCAGCGTTCCTCCTTCCACAATAGAGTACACCACACGCTTATACGTTAATGTGTGAGAGTTAAAGTGTCCCCGGGGAGCGCTTTGTGGAGACGTGTGGTACGGATGGGAGAAAAGTAATTTATGGATAAGATATTTGTTTGGCTGGCTTATTTGGGAATCCATTAAGATTAATTAAGTGTTACTAAATGTGGTGCTATAGAGTTCACGTTTCTGCAGATGCATTCTAATCATTAGCTCACAGTTTATTCCGTCTGCCTAACAGCTGCTAATACCCTGAGTGAAGCCGGAGCAGAGTGTCCTAATGGCTGGAGAACAGCAGCGAGAATGACTGCTGAATGGTGACATAGGGCTCCCTGAATTGATCGGGAACATCCATAAACCGTGGCGCATGGATGTAAATCATAACCCAGCACACGTCATCGTAGCATGCACCTGCCTCTGCTTGTTAATCAAAGGCAGCGCGGAGAGTAACTGAGACAGAAAGGAGGCAATTAGACACTCTGTCATCAAATATTGGGTTTGTTTGGCAATAAAACGGCATTCTAAGATTGAGGGAGACACACCGCCGAGCGTGCTCGGCCTGCTTCACATCCACTGTTATTTCAGATACACTTTGCACAAGCAATTAGCTCCAATCAGGGATTAATTGAGCTAACACAGAAGGAGAAGGATGGTTTTGGAATGGTGCTAGTTTAGCATTCGAGCTAAGCCCAATTAAAACATCATTTAATTTATTGTCTGTCTGCTCGCTGTAGTGTGTGCACAGTTGTCAGCACATGTGCGGTTTGTGTGTGTGTGTGTGTTTTTGTACCAATCAAACAAGTGCCTAGACGCGTCCACTAACATTTTTTAGAGGAGGATCAGTCACTTTAATTTGCCATCTCCACCATCATGAGGACTGTGTTATATTGTGGAAAGCTTCCGATTATTTATAATGTGAGTACACGGATAGTTATCATACAGTAAATGAAGATAAAATATAAGTCAATATTAAAAATCAAGTGGGTTATTCTGAATAAGTATATACATGTGTCAATGATTCCCCTTTTTTTTTAGGATAAAGGATAATTAACGCTACTGTCTCCTCTGACATGGAACTTGGAGGATACTGATGGTAATGATCTGCCCTTGGTTTTTTTAAAGCAGACTTCAGACATTGGGACAGTAGAGCTGTAGATGATGATATGAGGCTGCTTTGATAAGCTGTTCGAATCTAAGAAATAGCTAATAGCTGTAAAAGTGAAATCAGGTCACATAAAATGACATAAATTATCTTAACAATCCCCTCTTCTGCATGGGAGATAATGTATTCGTAAAAAGTTAAACTAGTTCTGTCAGGCAATAAAATTTGGTTATTTATGATAGTCCCTGATCGTCTTACGTCCTTTCTCTATCGCCGGCTGGGCGATGAATATATGACCTTTTTCTTTTTTGTGGATGAGTGGCACAGGGGAAACACAGTGAGGCAATAAAGAATTCTAATGTTGTAAATACTTGATTGCAAACGGAAATTAATTCAATGAAATATGCAAAAACAGACAAGACAAATGTTCATATTCGAAAAGTACGGCCACACCGGAACAGACTGGAGTCACGACAGGAGCTCGCAGGGAAAAAAAAAAAAAAAAAAGAAAGGAGCAGCCTCTTTACAAGAGCACTCACACAGTCTTGTAGCCTGAATTGCACATTCTGTCAAACTACCACTGTCTGCGCCACTTAACCTCCATCCTACCGACAAAAAAAAAAGACGGCCAACTGGAGGTCCAAAAGAATAAATAAAACCGCTGTGAAAATGCCTGTTTCTCATTTTATTTCTTTGGCTTATATCTTATCAAAATATGTGTTAAGTTAGGCTTTGACATTTATTTCATCTGAAAAAGAATCAAATCATCAAATTTAAAGATGGTGCAGTTATTCTTCCTTTAAAATTTATATATATATATATATATATATATCACACTCCAATAGAGTGTGATACTTTAAATTAGGACCTATGGTATACATAGTTCCATCTATTCAACCCTATGCGATACAAAGTGAAAATACCTAATTGCTAATAAATCAGAAAGAGAAAATGATGTTATGAAGTCATTCAATACACATATAAAATGGAATGTTATATGTTATGTGGTACATGCTTCAGCCTAATGCATCTGACGCCATATAATAATGATCAGTGAGTCGTTGCCTTCTGTTGCATCATCCTCACTTTGAGCAGGCGGGCAGGTAGCGGGTCTTGGTCAGTCTGAAGAGACGCCTTGCGAACGTGCACTAGGCTTTTCAGTCGTGCTTCAAAAAGCCCAATCTAATACGGCATAGCAAAACAGAATACAATGCCCTCCGTTTATATAGAAGCAATATCTAGAGGTTTTGTCGATTGTGACTGAAAATCACTATCTGTTTTGCACTTGAAAGCAAGGTAAAAAAAATGCTATTTTTCTGGTTGACTTTGTATTCATCTTGTGTCTGACCAAAAGCTTATTTCTCAACATACTAATAGAAAAACTATTGCTCGGGAGCGATTTCACTTTGGTGGCCTAGCACAATGAAAACGGCTGTTGAACCTTTATTAGTTGTGATGTAAGGGAGCACACTTATCTAGATTGAGTTTTGTCTGTTGCTCTGGCAAACGGCTCCTTTATGTGGGGCAAGCTGGTGCATGTATGTTGGAAAACACAGGCTTTGTCCACTGCCCACCACGTGCTGCACAAATGCCCCCAAAACTGAATTGCTTTACCATGCTCTTCTGACTGAAATTTGAAACATGTTCACTTCCTGAAAAAAAAATTCATCTGCACAAATAGCTGGCAGGTTGGTAAACAAGTCACTTCAATCCATACAGTGCATTTGGGCTTAGCAAATTACAGGAATGGAATCATTTTTGTTAATCTCCTCCATCCATTTCCCACTCAATATGTGACACACCTCAAAATACAAATTAATTATGTTAAAAGCCCCAAAAGACTTTGCCTGTGTTCCCCCTGTATAACAGACATGGCGAGATTGCTCCGACGCATGGATGGCGAATTAGATTCTTCAATTCAATAAATACTGAAAAGCCTCGGCACTTAAACGTCTGCCTGATATTAGTTAATCAAGCTTGTCTCAATGTTTAACAAGCGTGATTGCAAAAGGCTCAACTGCTCTTCCATTACTCCGGATAGCAACAGTCAAGAGCGCTGCTTGATTTCACATTAACGAAACAGGTAGATCAAGTGTGAATACCTTACTGTAATAGTCGTCTGATTAAAGGGGGAAAAAGGTTTTAATGTCTGCAGCGCTTACACATTTTCCAATTAGAACCGTGCTTCTGCAATCATCATCGGAAAATAGAGCAAATTCTTTAAATCACCACGAGAGGTTTAATGTATTTTGTTAATGAATTAATCCATGCATTTATCCTTACTTAAAAAACAATCACAAGGCTGAATATTGAGTAATTTCTTACTCATTTGGAGTTATTTGAGCTCTTGCACATCATATCATGGACAGTATTGAACAGATTTAAATTAGCGAAGCATACTTTGCCCTATTATGTGATTGGCTAAGATCTACAATGAAATAGTTCATTAAATATATATATATATATATTTTTATTTTTTTCCCCTAACCATATAGCGTACCTTAATCCATTTTTCTTGATTGATTGGAAAATTACAGTGTCTTATACAAGAACAAGGGTCACTTTGCAAAATCATCAGGGGACATAATTTCACAAGGGGTTTACAGAACTGAACTGTGTGGTATAAATACTCCTGGTTTCGTCTGTATAGAATTACAAATTGGTTTAATTTCACAAATCCCGGCGGCACACGCACTCCGCTATATGACTTCATATTCTGTGGATACTGTAGCATACTGCCAAGAGGTAACTATTGAACATTTCATTTTCTAGCGACGAGTCCTTTATTCACCGATCGTTACGCCATAATCTACTTAAGTGCAACCAAAACCCTGAAACCTTGTCTCCAGCCCTGAATTTGCAACTGAGCGTGGAAATCTGTAGTCTACAGTGGCATGGATTTACAGATAAGAAATATGTCAATACATTAGATTTGTGCGTTGCCTTCTGAGGAAAAAAAAAAAACTTGTGTGAGAGCATATTGCTTAGCAGACCTGAATGAAGTTAGGTGCAGTTTGCTGGGTTTAACTTAAGCTCGGGTAACTTCACAACAGCCTCCGCTGTCGGTTGACTGCATAAACTAAATTCGCTCCATTAGCTATTTCCACGAGAATTGTTCACAGCAGCTCCGGCTGCGTGAGCGAGAAGTCGGTCCCTTTGTCATCGTTATTTTGCGTAAGATCCGAATCACATGCTCCAGCCCCCCGGGCCAAGGCTACAAGAAACACCGCTGACCCTAAACTGCGTCATCTGTTCGCTGCTAAAGCAACAACCTGTTCCTTTCAGGGGGGCTTCATGACCCTGGCGACAACTGCCTCCCACCCGGAATCCATCACGGGAAAATGATGAGGTGGGTGTTTGTCTCTACTTTATATGCATTTCTACAGAGTCTGACAGAAAGCTGTCAGCTGCGGGGCTCAAGTGATTTTCCACCGGCGTCTATGGAGAAAATCCTGGTTGGATTCGGAGCTGCTTGGCTTTTCCGATGTGTAAGAGAGCTGGAGACAGGCCTAGCAGGTTTAAGCAGATTAATTAGGGTGAGGCGAGGACTGTGAAGAAATCTCTCTTCCATAGATGCTATATCCACTGACACAGCTTTGCATACCGGCAAGTCCCTGAAAATGTGCATATATTAAGGGCCCGCTTCTCTCCCTCACACACACACACACACACACATTCAGAACACACTCACAGCAGAGACACTGGTGGAAGGCCACATTTCTCCCATACAGCATCATCTGATCCGAAACCAATAATCGCAGACTCCTTCCTTTCCTGCAAATTGTTTCCCTGTCACTGTTTTCTCTTAGAATATTTCCCCTTGTTAGCACACTTCCAGTCTGGCCGTTGGAAAACGCTTTTGTGAGCACACTTTCCCGTTAGGATAATTAAATAAACATCTCATATACCTTAAGACAGAAAAAAAAAAAAAGTAACGATGGGTGCTTCTCATGTGATATTGGTATTTATATCTACGAAGGGGAACTCATCCAAACTTAAGACAAAACTTGTTATCCCTTGCGCTCGTTCTGTGAACACCCATTATCGTCAACCTTGTCTCGCCGCGCTGATTGATGCCGAAGAACAAGACAAGGGTAGAAAATAGAAGCACCCCTCGCCCTGCCCTCCCCGATTCCTCATCACCATCATAATTTTCGTCATTACATGATATATGACCGAGAGCAAAATCCCACAATGTCGTGCAAATGTCGACGTGAGTTAGCGTCAAGAAGACACAAGAGATATGTATGCATCATCCGGCCGGGAGAACATCACTTGTGGGGACACAGCCAGAGGCCCTAAGGATGGGCGGGGGTGTAAAATGAAAGAGAATAGTGGAGGGAGAGGGATAGAGGGTGCAGACCAACAGCAGGCAATCAAGAGGAAAGTAAAAAGCGAGTGGGGTACAATATTAGGGAGGAGAAAAAAAAAAGAATGGAATGAAAGGATATCAACCATGGCGCAAGCACAGAAATAATACGGCGAGGCAATCAGAGAAAATGGAGGCATAATATCCCAGCGCTGCATAATCTCCACAGATTCAAGCATAATGCATAATCTCCACAGGTTCAACAATACACCATGTGCCCTAATTCTGAGCCAATTACAAAGTAGGGGCTGATTCCGCTCCATGTGTACAGTTGGTGGATTTGAGTGGGATGGGTGTAAATGTGTGTGTGTGGGGGGGGGAAAAGCTCTTTCAAATTTTGGGGAGAGGAGGTTGTCTTTCTGAAGGGAGCAGACAGCTGGGGTCCCCGTGCATGCGCGGCGTCCCACCCCCCCTCCGCCTTCCATATACTCTAATGCCCTTCAATGACCAGATTAAAGCCCAAATGACAAACGCACAGAGGCTGGAAACATCTGTTCTGGAACATGCTGTCCATTCCTGCCCGTGCTGAGCTCTGCTGGTCACTTCTCTGTCTCGGTCCCACCGCGGACAACATCTGCAGCGATGGACTAGTGCACATTAACTACTGGAGCATGACACCAAGCTAACCCACTAACCATGAGAGCATCATCCCTTTCCACAGGAGCACGATTGCTTTATAAAGCAGCTTTCCACATTGGTGCACTCTGTATAATCAAATAGATGTTTACCGGTAAACCAAAAATACCTTATTTTTGTGTTTCTAAAAAGTGTTGTGGCAGCTGCGGTAGGACTGTTCATGTTGCAGATGTGACTCATTGGTTTCCAGTGCAGTGTTTAGATCGTTCTGCCGTGGGTTTCGTCATTTCTAATGGCCGAGCGGCATGATTCGGCCTCAGTATTGTTTTCTCTTGTGCCGTAAATGTTACTCAACAATGTGTTATTTGAAAGAGGGAAACAGCAACGTGTCGTGGCTCCTGGTCTGCAAAACGCTGCTGCTGCTGTGCATTATCCACTTTGGCTCCTTGTGCCTTGTTCTATTACTTTTGATTTAGTTTAGGGATGTTTTTACACTTGCAGTGAATAATTTAAAGGGACCCTATTATATATATATAAAAAAGAGGTCCATGTTCCTGCAAACTGAAATACTTAAGTTCTAATTAAGAGCTCCTGGACCATATGCTTATTTTTATTAATACAGGACCACAAAAATCTAAATATTAAACTGTGGAAACTGCAAACTATATCCCTCTTAAGAGCCCTCATATCATAGTACATTATACGGTCAGTGCAAATAAAATCCATGAGATAGAAGACACAAACCGCAAGAACAAAAGATCCCAGATCATTATGTTGGTAGCTTGAACAAATGACAGATATATAATATGTGTTAAAAGGGATTGGGCTGGCTAGGAGCTATGAGAATATGCAAGGTACATATTGGGAAAAAAAAAACAAATACGAGGGATTTCTTTATTTTTACACTTACAAATTAGTATTTCACTTCAGTTTTTCCTTAAACAGGACACAAAAGAAAGTCTGAGTCCATAATTGATTTGTGTTCCATTAGAATGTGTAAATAAACAGAGTGAAATTTTTTTAAAAATCACATCCAACAAATGACTATGATATAGAAAGCTCCTGGCAGGGCATGCTTTGTGAGTGCATTCTTTCTTTATATATATACACTTTATAGTTGGAAGACTTTTTTTGTGTATTTAAGTGAAAACTGAGGTGAAATACCCATTTTTAAGTGAAAAAATCAAGAAATCCATTGGGGTATGAATAATTTTGGGCTTAAGTGTATATGAAGACAAAAATGGCATGACTGAGTGAATGGGAGTTTGGTGTAGAGGGGAGGAAGGTAAAGGACAGCGAGGTTCAGATTCATCAAGGCATGCAGCGCTAGATGGTTATCAGTGGTCTGCTTATTAGAAAACCCCCTCTTGGTCCTCCCGGTACATTGGTTCTATGTCTGCCTTCCAGTCCATCCCTCTGCCATAGCAACACCAACAGGAACTAGCGCTCCCTTTACAAACACAGACACGTGTTGAAATCTTATTTGCTGCCTTGTTGCGATTACAGCCCGTACAACGGTGGAGAATGAATTGACACACATCGGGGCACAGCACTTTGAGGATTCACCGGTATAAAAGGCAGCGGCTGTCGAAGCGAGAATAATGTACTTTTGCAGAGACAGATGAGGCGGAGAAGAAGGAATTTCAGGCCGAGAGGAGAGCATGTTTTATTGAGAGCTTACAATCACAGAATGCGTTGCATCTCAACAAACCCAAGTTTTGGCTGTGAATATAAGGCTTCTGACTCGACGTGTGTACGTGTGTGTGTGTGTGTGTGTGTTACTTGCGTGCTTCCTGTTTTGATCAGTGTGATCAAAACACGTTGTTACTCAGGCCTGTTATTCAGTCTACAGTCTTCATGCAGGATGCATGATTTCATGAAAACCACATCACTGGATTGCATTAATGATCTGTCATGAAGTGATAGCATGTCAATGTGTGTGTGTGTGTGTGTGTGTGTGTGTGTGTGTGTGTGTGTGTGCATCCTGTGTAAACACTGGATAGAATGGGTGAATGATGATGTTGACACTGTGTCTAAATGTCAATGTGCACAGAACCTATTCCTTAGATACCCCCCCCCCCCACCTACAATAATATAACCATTGCTCCAGTTAAAATCTCATATGGAAACATGACAGAGCACATCACAACATGCATATGGATGTGGATATGTTACCGTTTGACAAAGCTAATTGCACAATTGATAAATAAATTAAATTTGCCTACTTTAATGTGATAAAGCACATTGTTACATGCGATCGCTTACCACCTTCACAGGGGCCTAAGACCCTAAGACCCTCACCCACGTGACCATCCCATTATGTCTTGAAATACAGAATTGATAACACTAAATACACTAGATACTAAACTACCTTGTAATATAAAATTACCCTAAAGTCAAAATTAGTCAAGTGATTAATATAAACCCAACTTAAAAACCCAATGACACCCAACTTAAAAAAGTCAGGCAGCAAAATATATTAGTTACTGTATGAACGATATTGAAAGTAACTGAAGCCTAGTGTGAGTAATACTGATTTATATAAAATTCAAACTATCTGAAAATCACCCAAAACACTAAAAAATATATATGAAACTTAACCAGTTAACCTAGAATTAAGACCACATAACATTGCTCCCTCTGTCTTATATAGTGCATGTATTTCTGATACACAGGTAAAAAGCATGAGGAAGCAGATGCTTGAGTGTCTGGGCTTTTGGCTTGGATAAAAGAAAGATACTACATTCAGTGGATTTCATGAATTAATCAAGCTTCCGGATACCCCCCCCCCCTTTTTTTACTCACTGAGGTGTATATAGTGGGGAAATCTGAAGTCATTTTATCACTGCCCTGGCCTCAGCACTCCCCGATTCTTGTGAATCAGAGAATACGGTGGACTGTTACGGGGCTTGTTGACGATTCTTGTGCAAACCGGTGCAAAAGAGGTGAATGAATGGGCAGGACGGAAGTCTGGAAAGTGACACTTAGCAGTTCTAACAGTGCTTTGGCCTAGATTGGTTGGGGTGTTGGGTAGGCCACATGAATAATAAACTAACTACAGAGCCCCTCTGGCTGGCTGGTGATGTTCCTCACTCATCATCCAGCCAGACTGGAGACCACTGAAGTGCGAGGCTAAGGTAACTCAAATTAGTAGCATTACACATTACATTTTAATAGAATAACTAGCTTCCAGTCCTGCTTAACATACCACTGAAGAACGGAGATAATGCATCTAATTAATACTGCTGCTTGTGAATGTCTCAGGGTCCCTGGAACTTCTGTTCATCAGGAACAATTGTGCCTGAAGATGCCCCCTTACCCATATGCCAAAACAATTCTATGCAGAGATTGCACATCGATCAGAACTGCACAGCAGCAATTATGGACCATTATCATTTTGCTGAGAGACACATGACTTAGCTTTGTTACACTCAGATGCACATACCATCACACATGAGTAAAGGCACTCATGCACACATACACACACACACATACATACTGTACGAGGAGTGTGAGCACATGGGCATGCTAGGGGTCAATTTAAATGTCATTAATGTGTTTTTTCTGAACGTCCTCATCATGATATGCGAGTTTATATTACAGTTATAAAACAGGACTTGATGCAGCCTGCTGAAAACAGAAGGCTGTGCCGTTGCTGCAGCTTCCGCAGATGACAGCAGCAATAAGTTACAGCTGTATCTGTAATACTGTGAAGGCCTCATTCAAGGTCTGCTAATGGAGTAGCCTAAGCCAGCGCCAACTCATCTAAAAGGAGATGTATAGCCATATTTCAAATTCAAATGTTGGAACACGACTGCGTTGAATTACAGCCAATAATGTACTGTTTTCGGAATCACAATATACTACCTTGAAAGGTAGTCAGCAACGTGTAATGAATCAAAATGTGATCTGTCACATTGGAAATGGATTGTCCGATAAAATCTTTGCCAAAATCTAAACCCAAACATGGGCACAGAAGACAGAATTATGTCTCTGGATGCAACGCATTAGTGAATGCAGCTTTATATACTGTATCGATGTGGTATATGTTTTCCAAGTATTCTACTTACATATGTATATTATTTAATTGCGTATTTTGTTAAGGATTCAGTATCACCTTGAAGTCTTCTGTTGCAATAAAGCATTAAATCTCAAGGCTACTTTGACAGTAAACATTCTTCTCTCTGTATGGGACGTAACGTGTGTTAGATAGGAATTGAAGAGCTGGCAGCTGCATCCTTCCATGCTGTTTTGCTGGAGGACTTTCAATCTGTGGGCAGAACACCTCAGGCAGGCAGGAATATTTGTTTTATTCATAACAGGGATCTTCAGTCACAGACTGTGGCAGGAGAATGTGAGCAGCTTGACCCTTTTTGACCTTTAACAGAGTTTTTTCCAATGAATTCCTGAGCACAGTCTCACTGTCATACAGTACTAATGTATAGCACTGACTGCTTCTGCCGTTAGACTAGACTCAACAGTGGCTCAATTAAGCATGAAACTATAGTAGTATTCAGAGAATACAGGATTTTGCTAAGAAAAAAAGAAACAAATCATCTTTTGTGATATGATTATTTAATCGTTTTCATTGCTTCTCAAAATTACTGTTTGTGAGAAATCATAAAAGCATGTTTTTTGTCATGAAAACAGTTTTTTTGTGTGTATCTGGAGCTTATGTCTCTTAACACTTAAGTAAAAGTCTACACCAAGAAAAGGCACATACAGCAGTAATCCACTTAGTATGCTTCTTCACACCAGGCATATGTTTCTTCCAACCAACTGTAAGAAAGTGCACCAGAGCTCTTAAAGGTGTTTGCATGGTCCAATTAACACCAGATGCTAGCCCTTAGCTAACTTACCGAACCTCATAATGCACAGACCTCCAAGGAGTAAGCATGGTCCAGTTAGCACCAGATGCTAGCCCCTCATTGCACTGTCTTTAGCCAAAAAAAACATGCATAGATTAGTTTCACTTGACTAACCTGGCCACCTCTATATTTGCACTATGATAAGATGTACAGATGCATTACACGCAACTATGGTAACATAGTCATACTACTACTAGTAATACTATTACCATCACTGTTTTGGCTACAAAATGCAGGTAGCACATTGGAGTTGAAGATTCATAACACTGATGGCAATCAACCACAATATAGCATGGAACATTTTTAAATACTAAACTGTAAAATAATAACATAATAATATTTATTTGTTAAAGCATGGAGTCTTAATCAAATGCAATGGCTGCATGTCATGTTTAAGCACTGGATGGCAATTTTATTTTATTTTACATCTGAACTCAATGTAAGGCTTGAAGACATGTTTTGTGTGACTTTCCTACATATCTTGCAGTTTTGGATGAGGGCTCAAAATGCTCTGGGTTAGAGAAAATTCAGCGCTGAGCGGACAAACACTCTAAGGCACTCTGGCTTTTTCTTGGCAGTCCGATCCTTAAAGCCCAGGGGTTGGCCTTCCCAACCGCACTGTCAACAACGGGAATGGAAGAGAGGCCAGTAATGCCTACTGACCACCCGGAGCCGGCCGCAGTATCTGATTTAACTGACAAAAATTGCCACGACATAACCAACAAAACAATCAAGCTTGGAAGGATATTTGTAGGACACTTGAAGTTCTGGGTAAAGCTACCGGTGTGTTTTTTGATTACCTCAACATTGCTGCTGTCAACATTTCCTGTATGTCTAGCAAGCCGGCACAATATTAATTGCCTGGTGTCAACATGATGCCCCCACAGCAACAATAAAACAAAATTAAAAAAAAAAAAAACTCATTAGTCTCTAAAGCCATGTGCCTCGCTTTTTCCAGTTTGATCATGGGCGGCATCTACAGCTTTTTTCTAAATGTTATACTCTTGTATCGCAGCTGCACATCTTAGTTGATAGATAGCTCTTTTACCACAAATCAAACTAATTCCCCATGATCAACAACCACATTCATCTCAATGCAGAATTCCATTCATAGACGTACAGGCTCCAATTAACAAAACAGGTTGTAGGTAGGAGCCTATGGGAGTCTTTCTCTGCACATTTGTTCTTTTCATGTACACTATGTCAGATGCCACTGATTAAATCATCTTAGATACATTTTAGAAGAGTGATACATCACACTATTTTTTGGGATGCATACAGTGGTGCTCTATATTATGCACAGCAGCTCTATCATCCCGGGTTTAGTGAAACAGCAGTATGATGTATTTGCGCGGCGTGTTTTGTTTTCCAGAACACACGGAGCAGACTGACAGTGACAGAGTTGCGACTGATTTCTCCTGAGAGGGACTCACAGCAGACAGCTGGTAATGATAATGACAGAGACACTGACACCGCAAACTTATCTTCAACCGCCACAACAGCTGAGCAGGAACAGTACACAAAACTCGGTACTCTGTGGCGGCGCAACGAGAGCAAAGCAGAGGAAGGCAAACAGGGGATGAGCACACAAGGGGGCTGTTGGACTGGCAACAGATGGTGCAATGTGGCCAACCTATCTACTCACAGAAAACATTGACAATCTGCCTGGCAACACACAGGGCTGGCAGGCACTAAACTTTGGATGTTGTCAAAGGATAAGAGTGAAATGCATGATTAATGGCAAATTGCCACTTTCCCAAATACTGGAGAATGTCTCTCGATAGCAGCGTTCCGGAGCCTTTTCATCGAGTACTACATTTCCAGAATTTCGCTTTCAGTCCAAACAAGGTGGGCTTTATTATGTCTGAGCACAACCTCTCACAACTGTCACAATAGAAACTCCATCCAGAACAGTGGCCTGGATAGACTGGACGTTCTGACAAACACAACGTCCCTCCTAATCCACTGCCCACATGGTGTGTGCCAGTTGTACGGCACAAATATGGTGGTGGGGATGATTACCAGGGCTGGATTTTAAAAATGAGCAAGGTAGGCAACTGCCTGGGGGGCCCCAGCTAAAGGGGGACCCAAACAGCTATTTAATAAATGTTTATGTATGAAACATATGAAAAAAAAACAGATCAAAAATAAAATAAACAAATATAACTCCCAGTGATGGAAGACATGTTTAAAGTAACAATCCTGCATTGTAGAAGTACTTCATTATAAATCCTGGATTTTCATTACGATTATTACTGCTCTATTACTACTGTATTACTACAGTTGTATGGCTACATAGATATGTATGAAGCAGTTAAAATAAGCTCCACCTTGAACAGATGTAGAGAAAACGTAGATATGCTATGCTAATAATACTTAAAAAGAAAATCAATTTAACATAACATTTTGGAGTGCAACACTTCTACTTTTAACTTTTTTGAGTATTGCTGGTGCGGTATCATTTTTTAATGCTTTGAATACCTCACCCACCAACCAATCCCAACATTCTCAGTAACGGAAAGGCTGGAAATGTGACACGGAGGAGGAGGCCCCATGACTGAGCTTGCCTAGGGCCCCCCAAATCACTAAATCAACCCCTGATGATTCCTACATGCCTAGAAAAAGCATGGCATTGCCTCTCAAATTATGCCAATTAGGCTAATGTTGTTTACAGCGTAGTCTACAGTGCTGCACGGCTCAAAGGAACGCCTGCCGCTGCCGCCGAGAACGCAGCGACAAAGATGCGGGGCACGAGGACCATTTCTCAACAGGATAGAAACACAATACAAGCAGTCAAATTCAAATATATGTTTTTTTTTCAGACAATCATTCTGGCCTAAATTAAATAGTATGGATTATACTTCTTCATGTGTGTATTTTGTATATGTGGCCCAGTTTTTATTGCGGCGCACAAAACACTTGCAGTATGTCTTGGCTTAACAGTTGATACGTTCTCCCTAAAGTAATCTTGGCAAAAAGATCAGATAAGCATGGGACAGATGGAGCAATGGCATTTCCATCCTTTTCCGGCATAAATTTTATAAGCCCCGGCGCTTCGGTTTTCAAACACATTTCTTAAAAGACACGGTGGACGCTTGAGGTGTTGATTCTGGTGTTTGACTGCTGCCTTTCGAAGGTTGAGCTCCAGCGGTCGGTTCCGTTTTGGATCTCGCCTTTCGAATTTTAATGAAAGTGATATGTGAGAAGTGCCTTTATTTAGCTAAATGTATGTATAGGTTGGAATTATACATTAAAAATAGAAGAAAGAAATTATCTTGTGTTCCCAACTGCAGCTTGCATGCCAATTTGATGTTGTATATATATATATATATATATATATATATATATATATATATATATATATATATATATATATATGTACAGGGGAGCTTTTAGATGTTTTAGATGTTTGCGTATGTTGGGGTACACTCCTAATGACTCTATTACTTCCCTTTTCCATGGTGAGAACTACAAGTTTGACAACGCAATTTGTCACATTTTTCGAGTTAAGTGCTTTTTATTACATGCTCCTTTGTGTAGGTCTGGGCTTTCGGAGCCACAACTGCGGATCTAACTGCGGCTCAAAGTATTACAAGCATTCTCATTCCACTAAAATGTCAAATAAATTTATGTGTGTTTAACCACCCATTAAAATAATTACTACGGCGCACTAAAAAAAGACAATCGTGGCACTAGATTTATCTAGCATTGTGGCTGCTTACATTGTTGGCCGCTTGTGACAGGGAGGATTTAATTGATGATTGTCTGGCTGAGTGACTATACTTCTAATTCACTTAGCACAGTCAAACAGAGGAGGACTCATCTTGTTCTTGAGTTTTGCACTAATGAACACCCTTGCTTCCGCTGCCCCTCCACCCACGCCTCCCCTCAACATGTCTTTCTGTCCCTTCCTAATAGTTTGAGGGAGCTGTTCTAATTCCATCAACAGCCACTCACTATGATGATTAGTGCCAGTCCACTGGTGGCCTGGAGGTCGATCGGTTGTTTGTTGATGCCGCTCTCAAGTAGTGCTCAGCTGTGTCTGACTAAATAGACGGAAGATGTGAAAAGCTTGCTCGGCGGTCGGCTGAGTGTGATTGTACATACTGACAGCAGGTGATTGTAGATTATTAAAATGACATACTTGGATGTGAGAAACAAGTGACACGCTGCAGTGGTGCAGGCACACAATGCCGTCTTGTTTATCAAGCATAAAATGCACGATTTTTCTATTAATAAACAGACATGGCCCCATTTCTCAGGGAAATGGCTGATGTTATCGTTTGTGTCAAATATGCACCCGACAAGACGGCTCAGGAAATATAATTTCAACATGGGAGGGGGGGAAAAACTGTGTGCATGGTCGATCCGCTGCATTACAGTACGTGTACATGTTCCCATACTGGTTCGGAGCAGATTTTCCCAACATCTCTCTCTCCCCCTCTCTCTCTCTCTAGCTTTATCATTTCCAGTCTATCAAAAAACATGGTTTTATACTGTCTGTTAAGTCTTTGTCTATAATGTATTAAAAACATAATAGTGTATTCTAATGCTTTGATCAATGATAAAATCACATTTTAAGTATTTTATAATAACTTCAAAAGTCAAATATTGTGATATTTCATAACTGTTGGTCACTCACAATGCATTATTATCTGATGATAGCGTTGTGGTGGGTGAATGGTGAGTATATTGCGGGGCTGTGAGTCCAGGAAAAGCTACGTCCACCACACCACGTGCCAAGGGAGTTACATTGTGGATCTACACTCAGCATATCGAACGCTCATAGCTGACCTTCAGAGCCGAGGTCTGGCGCCAGAGAGGGAATCTACAACCAAGCCGTTGGAGGAACACCTCGAAATGATTGGATCGGAATACTGGTCAGGAGAGAAACCACAGGGAAGGCGTTTTTTTGGCCGCCCGATTCACGACGTAACAGTCGGGTGTCATTTATTGACTCGTTCTCTCAATTGTTAAAGAATAAAGTTAATACTTGTGTATATATTTGGATTAATGTCACTTTTTTTAAGCAAAAATATAAAGCTGCAGGATAAAGGACACAGAATTTCAGGAAATGTAATGTTTAGAGTAACTTTTTTTTTGTCCATTCATCCATAAACTTCTTTTACAATAAAGTCATGAATTTAATAAAGTTAAATGAAGTGCTGTTATAATGAAAAGAATTATATTGCAACCACTGTTGTGGTTTTTTTTTATCCTGAAGCATGTTTTGCCTGATGACAGATAGATTACAACAGCAGTTAGTTATTAGGCTGAAAGTGAGCGGCACCGTTAAACCTGATGATTTATCTTAATACATCCACGGGACGTTACCATGAACCAGAATTAAGACTTCGGGTCATTAACAGCTCTCCAGTTCTTGTACAGAATGCCAACAGGCTAAAGGTCCTGTTCCCATGCAAGCTCTTTAACTGTAAACTATGTTATTGGAATAATCTGGAATTCGTTTATGACCTATCAAACGAATGAATGCATTTACAACATTTTGTGTTGCTATTGCACTTTATTGATATTTATCACTCTAAGTCAAGTCAACAATAATTACTCATAGTGACTTATAAGCAGCTTGTACTGAATTATGGCTGCCTGCAAAAATATGAAATGACCATAAAGATGTGAAACATTTATTGTGGTAATGTCTTAGAAGAATTTGCAGTTGTACGGAAATGAGGCTGGAGTGAGTTGATTAGGCAAGATGAGAACAAGCCTAACTGTGAGGGAGATAAACTAAACAAATGCAAAACCCTTCAAATAAATTTGGTATATTTTGCTTTTTTTTGCAGTCTTACCCACAGCAAGAGAAGAAAATCAATACAAACACAGGACCTACAGTATGAATTTGCTAGGTTACTGTCTATCGATTATTTGTCATGAGCTCTACCCTGCAACTTGTCTCAAAAAACAACTCTGTGTAAATAAGTTTAGTTTTTTACATGTGTGTGTGTGTGTCTGTGTGTCTCTTGGTTAATTTATAAGACAAACAAATGTTATGAGGTACATTATTTGCTTTTGCCACGCTGCCAGCTGTAGATTTATTTGGCACATCTGCATAATTTACATAGTTTAAGCTTTGCTACCATCTTAAACAGCTGAAGTGTTTTGCCTCGCACAGAATGAATAATGTCCTTTCAAATTTCAGTCAGACTAAAGCTCATAAAATGCATGACAAAGCACCAAAATTGAGCTTGTACAGCACAAACGTACCCAGGGGAGCAGCACCCTTCCAGTTAGCTATATTTTCTAAAGCCATTTGTTGAGATATAATGCTACAGCCCATTAGAACATTTGAGGATGTGTGTGGAAAAACCTAAGGAAACGCAGCGTTTTGAGCTGGGCTCGCTGTCTCCCCACAGCACTCTCATCTACCCGCCTGTTCCCACCCGCAGCATTGCATGACAACTTTGGCCGAAGCGATGCTGGCAGGCTCCTGCATCCCCTAAAGGAGTCGTATGATTATGCATCCCCGTAGCCACGATATTCGGGATGAAACAACAAAGACTCCAGGCTGCCCTGGGTGTATGTACGGGCTTTATGTAAGAGAACCTCCAGAAAAAGGAAAAAAAAAAAAAAAACAACCCATTGACATTCTCTGCCCAGGAGGAGACGACTTCTATAGAAAAAAACAACAACAGTGAAATAAAGTGTGCATAAAGTAAGAACAATATTCTGCTGCAGCTTTTAGGGAACATCGTGAATATAAAGGCTAAAAAAAAGGGTTTGAAGCAACTAAACTGAAAAGCTTAGACTGAAAGTCACTGTGTTACTATCTACTATCTAGTTTTAAAAGAGACTAATGCTAAGGTCAATAAAAGGTTCAGCATGTACTTGAAATTTAATATAGGTGGTCTGCAGGGTTATAATATACCTGCCAAGTAATACAAAGACTGCCAGGTGCACTCTACTGTGCAAACACTGATCCCACAGGATGTCCCTATGTATGTAACAAAGAACTCACTGGCAGATCTAAATATAGCTTCAGGAATGATCATTTAAGACTCCTATGACAGCCTTTGAAGGACCATTAAAATTAAACTGGAGCATAAATGGAACCATATCCTGTATTTATGTTCTAATCGTTGCAACGTTGTTGTCGTACATTAAGGTCCTTTATGTTGACGTAAACTCATCCGACAATAGAAAAAAAAGAAAATAAAAGTCAAACATTATTGCAGCTACTACTGGCAATGAATTCATATATTAACTTATTATGAGAATGAATTCGGCTGCCTGTTTCTTGCCACAAAATACAAAATGAGCTTTATTGTATTTTAAGGAGCAGACAGAAAAATCACACACACAAAACCACTCTGACAGGGTCATTGTGTTCATAAAGTCTGCCTCTATTCAGTCAAGGGAATCTAGTTGAGCAGCTATAATTCTTTGTTTCTTGACACGGTAACGACAGTTTTGGGTCTCGGAGCTCTCTATGATCAAGTGGAATATCAAACGCGACAACATGTGAATTTTATATGTAAAAAGCCATTTGCAAGGCGCACGCCAAAAGCGGTTTTATATATATACACCATACAAACACACGCACTCATTTATGTTTAAAGGCATATCTCAAATACCCGGCCGGCTCCGTAAGCATCAGTATTTCCAGGACAGTTCAGCACTATTGATTGGAGAGAAAGGCAAGGAAACAGCACCAGCAGGAGAAGACAATAGGAATACAAGTGTCTAATGTGGAAAAGGCAATGAGACAAAGCAGGAATGTGGCGCGCACAAAGACACAAAGATCTCTGATAATGTCTCGACTGAATCCCTATTAGGTTCAGGGCTCTTATCTCAGTTTTTCCTCTCTTTTTTTTCTTCCTGTTCTGTGATTGCTCCCACAAAAAAAAGGAAAAAAAAACTGGTCCAGAGCAGTTGTAAAAGTCACAACAGCATTATTAAGACATAATCCTGATGGGTTGAGTTTCTACCGAGTCTTATCACAACAAACATTACATAGTACATCATATTTCAAGTCATTAATATGTGCGATTATTTCCTGAATGCACCTATTAATATGATTCAAAGCAGTGCTACATTCGTATTAACGGGCGAGTACATAGGAGTATGTTGGCAGAGAAATGATTTGTGAATTTAAAATCAGACTGCAATAAGCTGTGCGCCTGGAATTCCCAATGTGTACTATGTCTTTTGTGGAAGTGAGAAACGGAGAGCAGGGGAGACAGAGAGGGTGTTTGTGCGTGCACGTGTGTGTGTGTGTGTGTGCGTCCGAGCGCGCGTGTATCTCGTTCATCGCAAGAAATCAGCTCAGTTTAGCACATAATGGAAATGTGAATAGCCCAAAGCATCTCTCTCCCACGCAGGGAGAAAGCTGGCTGGGAGCAGGCTGCATCTTTTCCAAATCCAAACAGTGAAGGGGAGTTAGCTGGGTTAAAATCATGCCCCGTTCTCCCCGTCCCTAGAGCGATTCACAGCTCTGCCCATACATTACTCAAACAGGTCATCCAAACAGGTCTCACTAGCAGTCTGAACACATATTCACACACATATGCCACGCATGCTATGCACATGGCTAACCGCACACACACACACACACTCGCACACATACACACACTTGGAGGTTCAGTGAATAGGTGACGTTGCTCATATTATGACAGATGATCTTTTATATATGGATCCCTTAGCACAACAACTCCAAAATGTTATGCTTAATTTAACAAACTACACCCTTTTCCTGATGCAACTTGAGCACATTTTCCTCCATGTGAGGTTACTCACCTCAATACATGCTTCATATTACTGTAATACACTACCACTTGAGTTTCTTTTTTTTCCATTCGTCTTCTGTCATGCTGACCAGGGCGGGAGATGACGGAAAAAAAGTCAGACTTACGTGCTACCTCCAGAGAGGCGTTGCGGCTCACGGCCTCTCCCAGGTAGTTGCGGGCCACGCACACGTAGCTGCCGTCGTCGGGCTTGCTGCGGCGGCCGTGGACGATGCGGAGGAAGAAGAGGGAGCCGCTGGGCAGCAGCATGCGGTGGGAGCGGGGGTTGTCGCGGTTGGTCTCCACCCGCTCGCCGTCTTTGTGCCACTCCACCGTGGGGGTCGGGCGGCCCTCGGCCTTGCAGTTGAGAGTGGCCGGCTCCCCCTTGGACACGATGAGGTCGGACGGGTGCTCCACGATGCGGGGAGGGAAGTCTTCCTGCCGCAGACGAGACCCTGGAGGGGAAACAAGAGTACAACATGTCATCGTGAAGGTGATGTTTGCAGTGCTTGCCTGTTGATTATGAATGCAAATACAGAATCTATGGCCAATAGAAACACAAACCACACAAAACTTGGAAAATCCAAGTTCACCCTATTAGTGTGTTGCAGCAATATTGAATTATATTTATTAAAATAAGGAAAACTTAATAATGATTGTGCAGGAACAATAGATTTGCTTAGATTTGTACATGCTATTAGTAGACTATAATAAAGTGTAATTTAGTTCCAGTCCTTGATAATAAAGTTGATTAGTGTCATGTTCTCACTGGCTGCACTATATGCTGAATTATTACACTCCGGCTTTAATATTTACTTTCACAGGCAGGAGCTAAGGAGTCATTACATCTCATTAGCTTTTTCATTAAGCGTTTCCATCAAACACTGACATGATCAAACATGTTGTCTCAGTGGATGTAGAACACTCACTGCTACACTGGTTTTTCACCTTGTTCCGTAATATCGCAGATATGGAAAGTATACAATTCCTTACAAGCTATTATTTCCACATGAACATGGATACTATTTATATTTTAACCTGAGTATTATAGTCACTCCTCAGCAAAGGTCATGCAAATGTCTTTTCCTGACTGACTTGATGAGAATAATGACATAATTTGGTGAAGCTGCAACCGAGTTGACAACGCTCACTCTGCTCCTTTATTCGGCCCATACAAACACCTCGGCTCAATTTAATGCCGTTTCTTAAATCACGCAGCTAAATGTCACAGAGGAACGACCCAAATGCAGCGGAGCTGTGTTTGTTTTGCAGACATGACAGCGCAGCGTGTGTCGCGTGCATGACAACGAACCTCAGGTGTGCCATGTCAAAGTCACCAAAACACACCCTTTGGGCTGTCATAAGGCGAATAAATAAATAAAGATATAAATAAATTAAACGAGGCTGCATGGCGTCTTATCTGTTCACCTCCGATAGTGACAAATCATACAAATCACCAAAGCAACCGCTGTGATTGGCCGCTAACTGCGGCAGAAATAAAGCAGTGATTGTGAATAAAATTTATGTGACAGTCCATAATGTTAAGAGGTTTGTTGACAAAAAGCATTCCATTAGCTGGCGCCAACACACCAAACCATGGTGATACATTATGTTTTTAACATGCTTTTAAAACCCTATACATGTGTCTCTCGGGTAAACAACATTTGTGTGGATCCGCGTGGTGCACACACACACACATACACACACACACACAGTTTGTGGCATTCTGACTTCTGGTAATTGGTTGTCCCATTACGCGGCCTCCACTGTGGCTAATGTAGAGTTTGGAATTTGTGCTGTCAGACAAGCGAATTTAAATGACATGATTTAAATTGTGGGTGGCACGTTGCTCCAGCGGTTGCTGCTGTCATCAACCAGCCAGGAGGTCCTGCGGGGTCCTGTCAATCTGTTGCCCTCTGACGGCCCGGCAACCAGTCCGGTGGGTTCGCCTCCTCGCTGCTCAATCGCATGCTCCAGCACCCCGTGACCCCCCCAAATATGAATAAGTAGGATAGAAAATGAATGGATGGATGGACAGATATGTAGGAGTTTTTCTTTTTTTTTTTTTTATGTGACCCCTTAAATTAGATGTTGGCATTTTAACAGCTGAACAGTTCCACGTTGATAAATGTTCAGCTTATGAATTAAACGGCTGTTATAAATTGAATGACTGGAGTCTTAAACTCCACAGATTACTGCTAAGGATTTATTAAGACCGCTCTAATGGCCAAAAAAATGTGGCTTATCTTTTAGTCTAAGACGGCCTCAGGCCGCCATGCATCAACTTTGTGGATACTGTGGTGTGTGTGCGTGTGTGTGTTTTTTTTTCCACCAATCTGTTTATGGGGATCTATCCATGGTGCTGAAAGAGAAACTCAAGGTCCTGCAGGGAAAAGAAAAAAAAAACTTGGCAGGAACATAGCTTATAAACAGGGATCACTCTCATAGGAGTCACTTTGAGGTTAAAACCACATACCAGTACAGTTCAGACAAACTCAGCTTAGGCTGATAACCAAAAAGTTGACTTTGTTAAATAAGAAATGCACCAGCTTTCCAGTTTTTTTTTCTCTGTTATTTGAAAATGAAGTTTGAAATGTCATATCCTCAAAGTCAGTTATCCTCAATTTAAAATTACCAAGATGAATAAAAAGCTTGGATACAAACAATCAGTCAGTGTAACAAATGTGTACACATTAGCCCTAATAGATAACATATTGCTTACAATCCATCCATCCATCGTACGTCTTCCAAACAGATGTTTCACAAACTTTCGACTACTAAATCCAAAAGGCTGACCACACACACTAAATTACCAGATTAGAGCAAATAAATCTAACAGCTAATGCCATTACCACTGCACTTAATATTCTTTTCTTGAGAAGCTAGCAATGTTTTATTGGCGACGTGTCAGATATGCTTTGATTTAACCCCTGCGTGTGCAAATGAGGGTGGGAAAAATAACACTACAATGACGTTTCAGCATGACACAATCTGATACAAGAACACCAAACAACAGCCACCCCCACCCCACCACCACCACCACCACCTCTAATGACCTTAGGCGCTCAAGCATCCCCTATATGACATAATGGCAGAAACACACTACAAGGGTTTCAGAGAAGTGCATTACCTACATTGATTTGCTTCAGATTGTTACAAATATTCCACCTTAAGCAATCCTGAATTGAGCCACCCAACATCCACACCTACTTTAGTGAAGGTGCTATCACCAGTACCACACATGTGTTATGTTCTATGAGCTACAGGGAGACAAAGTAGTGCACCATATTTAATGATCGCAGCAACACCTCCTGTTTATATATGTGTGGCTGTGTGTGTGTGTGTGTGTGTGTACAATAAGTCCACATGTGTGACCTGTAGACACAAACACTCAGGGTGAATTTCCAGACTATATGAGTAAGCGTCTACCCCATGGCACATTACATGTTGCAGCTACAGGACATAAGCTTGGTCATCAACCTGAGCATTATGGGTCACACAGAACATTACCTGAGATACCGACTCAAACCGACAAAGAGAATTTGTTAAGTGCAATCAAAAACAAAATAATTATTTAATCAAAGCATATTTTCCTTAAGAATACAAAAAAAAAAGTTTAGTAAGGCTACTTGAACTCAACGTGTTCAAGTAGCCACAACCCTACACATTTCAAACCGTGGGACTTGTGGGAATAATAGCAATTTAAAAGCTGTCAAATCTTGAACTCAAGTAACAAATGTGTTCAATTTAGGGCAGCCCTTATGAATAAATGAGCAACTTTCATTTCCCTAAGCCACTGAATAGTTTCCCCGGCACAATTTAATGTCAAGGATAAATTAACAAACCGTGCTGTGGCGCACTGGCACGATGCATCTGTTGTGATTTTTATTTCTTGATTATTATTATTTCAGTTTCATTAAGCGTGCACACGCGATTTGGAAAGAGAAGGAGCAAAAACCCGACACAAAACGTGCCAGATACTCGACATCCTATTGATGCACTTCAGCATGGAGAACCATGTGCAGAAATACGCTTCAGGTCGTAGCCCAGAGCGCTTTTTCTGCAGCTTTAACGTGGGACAAGACATCACCTCGACCACACACGCTGCGTTTACTTACCGTGGGCTCGGGTGCACAGAAGTCCACAGAGAAATAAATACCGTAGAGGACCCATTCTGGCATATTGGCCCGTGAGCTACCGGCGCATGAATTCCTCCTCAAGCGCGCGCAAATGAAAAATAAAAAAAATCAATGAATCAATTAATCCTCTCTTCACTTGCGCCACTTTTTCCTGACTATTTACCGCTGCAAGTTAGCGAACCGAAACAACGGAAACAAGTGTTTTGGATCGTTTTACGTGTCCATTCCGCCTCTCCAGGAGCGCACCGACTCGCTGGAAAAATTTCTGCAGTCGCCGATCGCGAACATCACCGACGCCCGAAACGCGCGCTCCGGTTACTCACGGCTTCCTTTCTTCTCTCTCTCTCTCTCTCCCCCTCCCTCGCCAAAACCCCCCTCAAACCCAAGCCTTCCGAACCCCGGTCCGAGCGACATCCTCGTTTTAGTTTTTTTTTTTTTTTTTTTTCCCGAAACACTTTCAGCGGCGGGTCCGAACGCGGGCGACCGCGTCCATCCTGGTGCGGGACAAGTTGGAAGCGGAGGGGAGGGAGGGGGGGACGGAGAGAGAGAGAGAGAGAGAGAGAGAGAGAGAGAGAGAGAGGGAGAGGTGGAGACCGGGGGATTGAGTCAGAGGTGAGAGGAAGCAGCAGCAGCAGCAGCATCAGCATCAGCCCCTCCTCCTCCTCCTCATCCTCCCCATCCTCCTCCTCCTCCTCCTCTTCCTCCACCGATGCCCTGCTATGAGAAAACTAACCGGCGAATAAAAAAAAAAGAAAAAAAAAAGCACATCCACTCAAGACTGATCACTATATTTAGTCTTCAGATTGTCTGAGAAACAAAGAACTTAGAATTTAGATGTTGCTCTTCATACAGTGTTTCTTGTTCTTTTTCTTCCCCCCTTCTGCACAAAGAACTGGAGACAGTATTCACCACATGGTCAATATATAAACCAAAGTAGGCGGTGCTGGCCCTTTTGTGTTCTCCTTTCCATCTTTCTTGGACAATTTTGATGAATTTGCACGACTTGCTGTTGGTTTGTTGGTGATGCTATGTAATATAATATGCACCAGGAGTGCATCTCTTCTTCTTATCTGTTTAAAAAAAATACCATTAACGTGCAACATCAGGACCTGTCCAATGTAAACATAAAGGACAATGACAGTCCTAGTTTTATACATTCAGTTAAATGCAACAATCCAGTTAGGAATAGGGGGGATAATGCAGCATTGCGTCTGGAGGCAGAGATCACTGCATATGTCACTGGAGCCATCTTGTTTGTCAAAAAAAAAAAAAAAAAAAAAAGCACATATGCCTCCTCTGGTTTAGCACATCCCAAAGATTCCATGTATTATTTATGAATACGCCACTTCCACAGATGCAATAGGTCACAACCTGCAGAATATCACAAGGAGTTAAGTCAAACCAAAATAAACAAAACTCGGCGGCGCTATCGGCTGACGTTTTAATTTAATGGTAGAAAAAGCCATTACAATAGGTGTACATCTGTAAAGAAATGGCACTTCATTCCCGCCTACTGCCCGAGGTGCTTACCCCGCCATGTCGTCAATACTGCTCAATATTGTCAATAACTTTATAAATGCAGCCCCGCCGTGAGACCAAAATGAGCTGGGCTGGATCAGGTGCTATTGATCCAGAGGGTGAAATTAAACCATTTTTGCCACTGTGTTCACAGCGGTAGATCGAATAATAATTGTAGACAATGGCTGAATGGAGTCCGTACGGAGGGGGTGCAAAGGGAACACGGTCATTTAAATCGTATAGATCTCATCCATCATGAAATGATGGGTCGCATTATTTCTGTGGTAAACTAGACTAATAAGACATAATAAACCATGAGAGATACGTTGTGTTTATTAGACAGCATGCTAACAAGATGATATATACCTTAATAAAATGCTGCAACCCCAAATATACTCAATATAGTCATCCAAAGCTGAAATGCAGAAACTGCATTTTTGAAAAAAAAAAACACTCTGTTCTATATCTATTATATCTAAAAAGAAGAAGATTAATCCAGAAACTTTGCCTATTTTCTTCAGATTTTATGCAGGATGACCTTAGCCAGTTGCACGTCCTGTCTTTCAGAAGTGCAATGAGGGGATAATAAATAGGCTTTTTAGGAAATTAATAACCTCACAAAATCCATCAAGGTGAACTTTAATGATCTGGGAAGGAAACTTCAAGAACATGCCGAGTGCTAATTGCACCGGAAGACATTAAGTGTTGCTGCTGATCGTTATAGCTGTTAAAAAATGTTTTGCTTTCATATTGCTTCACACAGAGAATCTAACAATAGAACTGCAATAGAGCTCATGCTAAAACGGTGATATTAGTGCCTGTGCTAGAACAGATTATTATTGATTATTATACTGAGACTCATCCAGGGATATTGTTCCATTTGAGACTTACAGACATTAGTTTTGTTGTTGCAGCACAGCAGTGCAGTGCTGTCAGGCTGAGATTACTGTACAATTGTTTTATTACCACATCCAGTTCTCTTTTTTTATTCACTGTATATCACACATTTTCCTTTTGTTGGGTCCTGTGACTCATGGTTTAAGCTCCAATCAGCAGCCCTAAATATCGGTTGTGTAGATTGCAACCAAACTAATACCATAATGTGTATCATAATGTGACTAGCATTATTTGGTTTGTCCATTCTGGGCTACTGTACAGAATACAGTATAGAAACATGCTGGTATTCATGAACGGAAACATGCTTCCTACCTAAATAAAATAATATCTAAACATAAGTGAAATATATATATATTGAAGGAATTATACATTATTTGAAACATAATTATGAAAACGATATTCTAGTGCTGCCAATGTTAATATTAGACAGTGTTCCTTTCGGTAACATGATTTGGGTTATACTGTAATATTGTACCTGGAGATGCAAACATCTTAGACTATCTTACTGACACTGCATTTATTTCAAGAAGATAGGTGGGAGTATGGACAATTTATATTAGAATGTAGAAATCCAGGAGAAAATGCCAACACAAACATGAATGCGTAATATATATATATATTGGGAATGACAGGAAGCGGTAGGCCATGAAGATTGATGGAGCAGGGTCAGTAGATGCTGAGCTGCATAATGTGACGAGGTCTCCAACTTTCCGCAGAGTCAATCGCTGCAGACCTCCAACCTTCATGTGGCCTTCAGATCAGCTCAAGAACAGTGTTCAGGGTCTCATTGAATCGGTTCCCATGGCCGAGCAGCTGCATCCAAGCCATACATCACCAAGTGCAATGCAAAGCTTTGGATGCAAAGGTGTAAGGCGTGCTACTGGAGGGATGAATTGTGCTTCCCCATCTGGTGATCTTATGGACAGGTCTGGGTTTGGAGGTTACCAGGAGAATGATAATTGTTGCACTCCATTGTGCCAACTGTAAGGTTTGGTACAGGGAGGGTTATGGTGTGTTGTTTTTTTCAGATGCAGGGCTTGGCCCCTTTAGTTCCAATGCTGCAGTAAACCTAGACATACGTCATATTTAATCCCATAGACTACGAATGAGATCACTTAAATCCATATGCAAGTCATGGCAATATAGAGAAAGAGTGAGATGATTTGATGTTTATCTTTGGCGTTGAATAAGATGAGCGGCAGAGAAAGACTCATCACACGCAGACATGTTTCTAGGCAACATGGTCTTCTGCCTTTCTCACACAAACCAAAATCAAAAGGGCTACAGACTCTCATCAATCTACCCTCCTCTCTCCCTCTCTCTCTCTCTCTCTCTCTTTCTGTGTGCGTGTGTGTTGATCACACATAGAAGACAGTGTCAAGGTCACAAGTTTTGTCCGCACCATTACCTACTCATAACCGTGTTTGTCCAAGCCAGGAACGTTGGAGGTAACAGATGGTGTGGGTGACAGTGTGTTCAACACCAGGCATGCTCAGTCTTAGTGAGAGTAGGCATGTGTCCTGACCACGCAGCTCAAACCTGCATTCACCTGACAAACCTCTGTCTTCCAGCTTGGCGTGTTCAATTAAGTCATAGATGCTGTACCACACAGTGTTTTAAATGAAGTATCAGAACACTGTTATGGATTTATTTCCAAAATAAGCATTAGTGTAATAGCAAAATGATATATCAATTTTATATATTATAATATGAAAATCCAAGTGTATGTATATATATATATATATATATATATATATAAAGAATGGCCTTTTCCTTGCATTTGTCAATTTAAAATAATGGCTCCCCTACTTTTATTGTTCTCCGATATCTTGTTTCAGCAAAAAAATATAATACAAGACGGAATGTTGTTTCGCTGTGACCTTTACTTCCATTAAACAATACTTCTCACATAAGGATTTATCATACTCCCAGTCCTGCTGAGAATGAACACCCCAGACTCCAGCTCGGTGCTTTCAGCTGGTTTCGGCTCGCTGTTTATACAGAGACACTAATGTGTTATATTGTATGATCCATCAATGGCAGTGGCTCTGGTCCTTTTGGTGTGCTGTGGTTAGTTTCTGCCCTTCACATCTCCCCAAAATGGTTCAAATTGGCTGACTTCCACAAACTATTAGGGTAATGTGTGTGTGAGGGTGTTTTCATGGTCGCAGAGGTGCTCTGTGCCCGCTGACTGTGGAAGCGGGGGAAGGTCCAGCTGACTGATCAAGGAGCAAATCCCTGTGGGGGGATTTTCCTGCTTCGACAGTCTCGATGCAACACGACACACTGGGCTTTGCTGCGAGTCATGAAAAGTGATGGTCAGCTGGCGGCGGGACATACTTGGACAGTATGGCTTTCACCTGGTGCAAGGAAAAAAGATCAGCTGGTGAATGGGTTTTCAATCAGAAACACACACAAAAAATATTGTAGTCTACTGCCAGCTTTATGGGATTTTATTGTTAGTTATATACTGATTGAAGGATTTTCCATCAAACACCAAAGGTCTGGTTCTCTGAGATTTAAAAAAAAAAAAAAAAGCAGATGCATTTTACACTCTTGTTTAATGTCAGAGACACCCTGGGAGGAGATACTTGTTTCCTTAAGACCTGCTTAAACAGATTTGGGGAACACCACAGGCAATAGAATGATGTGCACTGATCTTGCTGTCAGCAATTTTGTTAGGCCACATATGTTATTATTGATTAGGAAAAGCTGCTGAATTAATCAAATATGTAGGTTCATTGCACAATAATGTAATTTATAGTTTGATTACTTGTTATACCAATGTCTATATAACTCACTGTAGTCACTTTTCCTCCACTAGTCACTTTTCTCTACACACACACCCTGCACCTTACGTATGCATTAGCTATGTATGTGTACATGTGTGTATGTGCGTGGATATGTATGTCCGTATATATATGTAAATATGTGTGTATGCATGTAGGTATGTACGTGCATGTATGTATGTATATATGCTTTGCTTATGCATACTTTTTTCTTTTTTCTTGCTATTTATTAGTATTTTATCTCCATTCTATGTCCATAATGCATACTGTGTATGCGGATCAACAAATTCTACGAATTTTGTACAGTGTTGTGTATTTTTATAGCTTTTATCTTCTTTAGTTTTTATTTTCTTGTCTTTACTCTGTACGCTGCAGTAACATACAAATTTCCCCGTTGTGGGATCAATAAAGTCTTATCTTATCTTATCTTGTCTGTAGGACACAGGGAATTTTATAAGAAAGATGCATTATTTATGATTTCAGAGCCAACAAATTCACAAAATTTCATGTAAAAATAAATTAATATACTGCAGCTACTGTATTCTTCTATCTTGGTTTAGAAAAGGATGACATCCTTTTCTATGTTGAAAGGATGTCATCTACCACATGTTGAGATACCACTGCACTTCATCGCCTGATAAAACCATCTGTTTCGCTGCACGTGTACATAGAGCCAGAATGTGAGTTCACCTCATCAGGATGGTTGTACCGGTATGTCACGCCACCTGCTTTATGGCAAAGGGCGTGCCCATGACCCTGAAGTGTTGCCCTGTGTCTGACTTTCAGAAGGCAGTACCTATTGGATGTTACAACTAACTGAATACAATCAACAATAGTGCATTTCTACCATCACAAGACGTCTCAAGAGATGCTTTTTTTTCTTTGAGATAAGTGATGTTGTTCTCTTGCCGTGGAGAACATTGCTTCCTCTGAATACCTTCACGCTCCACAAACCACCACTGAACCCCTGACATACCTCGGCAAAGTGGAAAGAAAAGGACCCAATCCTACCATCTCCATTTAAATTCTCTCAAGGTGAAAAAGGCCTCCATTCAGCATCCGAAAGAGGCCTTTCGGCCCTATTGAGATATTTCTAGCTATGCACACGTGGAAGGGAAGAGAAAGGGTTTGTGTTTAATCAGGCACAAGAAAATTTACAGCATTTGTTTTCTTCCCGTGGATGAGCACAGGAAAATAAAAAAAATGGAAAAAAACAAGAAATAAATGCTAGGAGCAATATGAGGGGAAAAAAGCCCAGGAAGCACTGTGCTCTTAACATTTTTCTAAATGGCAGATAATAGACTTCTCCCATGCGTGTAAACATTGCATTTCCATAGAAATGGCCTCTTTCGGAGTCTCAATCGGGTAGTCATGGGTGAGAGAGTTATGCGGCATTCACCTCTTAATCTTGTTAGATGTTCTTAAAACGGTGCTGCTTTTCTGGTTCAGAAGGACATGGAAAAATTTCAGTAACGGTCTTAAAGATGATGAGTCAGTGCTGCTACTTATACAGCTTTGAACATTACTTTTGATTAGTCAACATTTATGATGTTGATCTGCTGATAGAGCTGACGGCAGCGCACAGGACGGCATGCCGTGTTTCCATCTTTCAACATGTGAGTTATAGTTCCAAATTTGAGTTTGCTTTAAAAGCCCAGGGCTCCAACTGATAGACAGTAATATGCAGCTGTGTAATTAATTTTAATGTGCTTTTTAAGGAAAATAATTTGACTGTCTTCAAATGTATAATTGCATTCAGAAATACTTGAATGTAAGAAAATAGCTTCTTCTGTATGTATTTCATGCCGTGCCATTTGTTTTTCTAGCATAGCACAGCATTTATATTATTATTTATATATAATCATAATTCTTATTTAAATTAAAGCAAACCATTTCCTCCAGTTTAATGATTAATTTTTGTTTTCTTCATCATAACTGTGCTTTCCCAGGAGCCAACGGGGGTAGCAGCAAAACACTTCCTGCTTTAATGCTTGGGTGATGGTCAAACCCAGCAGGGGAGTGATTGCATTGGGTTAGACGTTATAATGATAAGCATTAGTTTGATTTTTAATGATTGTTTCTTGGCATGTGTTGGGAAATATTTAAAGTCTTTGTTTGGATAATTGGAGGTGTGAGGGGACTGACAATGCTAAAAGAAATCCTAAACTATTTAAGGGGCAAAGGTCATTATTATTTGATGCTGTCCAAAGAGAAAGAAAGAGATGGAGGTTCCTGGTGACCGGGTAAAAGGCTAAACCATGCAAAAGCTGCTAGGAAGGAAAGAGATTCAAGAAAGGGGGAATAAATCAGATGGGAAGCATGATGAATATTGTTTTGTAAGGACAGGATTAAGTTCCTGGCATTTCTGGCCTCGGTGATTCATTGTTCCACTGAGGCAGAAAGGAAATCTGAGAGCATAAAGATATTTGTTGATGTAGCAAGAATGTTTCTGGACATCACTGGAGAGGAAGTGCAGTGGCTGTTGAAAGAAGCTTTCATACCCTCTCAGAGCTATGAATGAGAAATTATATTAAATAATGGAAGGGATTTTTTAATTTTGTTCTTTTTTATCTAGAGTAGATAGGAACATTCTGTCTTATTTTGTAACATGTTGGTAGTAGTATTGCACAAATTAGTTGGGAAGCTGTATGCCAATAAACCTCAAAAGAAGAAGGATCAGTGAATGGTGGAGAGCCAAATGACTTGGGTTTGACGCTCGTTTCTGTCTGTGCTAATAAGAGTTGGACTGGAGGGTATTTAAAATTTGCGGAAAGAGTCAAAGTTTGAAGAGGAAGATGCATTCAGCAGTCATTTACGTCGGTAAAACTAGAAAACAAACTATTAACATTCAAGGATAAACTAGCACAACAAAGCAAGATGGTTGTATGTTCCAGAAGAGATTGCTGAGTACTTGAATCCCTAAGTTGTGGTTTAACAAAGTTTTGAGAACTCTTTTTTTCTTGTTGTGAAATACAGGAAGGCTAACTTTTCCAGTTGGCATCTTTTAATTAAAGTCTTGTCGATCTGTATGTTTTAAACGACCTTTAATCAATTTTCATGTATTTTAACTGATGCTAGCTGGACTATTCTGAATAGCAATAGCAATTTTTGAGGGAGTTAGTATGTTGGCGTTCTCACCAGCAGACCACCTTTTCTTGGAAGTCGCTTTCCGCTTGATTTAATGTGCGAAACCAAACTGAAGGAAACACCTTTGGTCCAATTGGGCCGTTTGGTGCACACCAACTGCTGATGTTCTGGACACATAGCAGCTGCATGCAGAGGAGAGAGAGAAGGTATTTAAAATGTGGATGGGGTCATGAATTTACACAATGACGTGCATATGGATTCCTTCAAGGAATGTGAACATGGGCTGTGGAAAGTTGGGAAACTTAAACCTAGAAGGGGGAAATGTGCTATGCCTAGGCCTTTAGCATTGTAAGAAAATCCACTGGCACCTGCCAGGCTAGTCAGGCTTAGTGCTACTACTATACTGCCCATGGCGGAGGTGGATACAATAAAGCAAATAATGGAAAAACTGTAATTCATGGCATTTATGACAGGTGTCCTATGGGCAGCCAAAAATCAAACTAAAAGGCCGGACATGATTAAAAATGTGATGGATGCTGCTGAAAGGTTTCTGGAGCAGGTACAGCGGGTTGCTCATATTCAAGGGGCAGAAGATGGAGGCACATGAAAGAGGGAGAGAAAGAGGGGGAGGAAGTGTACACACAGAAGTTAGGACAACACTGGAATTAACTGAAGATGATTATTAAACTGCTGCTGTTTTTTTTTTTTATCTGTCGGACAACATGATGTTTGGTTGCAAATGGGCAGGGATTTAAAAGATTTGTGGATGTATTAATAGATAAACCAGCTGTGTGCTGTTATCTCAATCTGTTTTACTTCACAAGTATTATCATAGACAAACAGGCGAGGAGAGTGCTTTAAGCAGCAAAAAATAGGAGTGTTGGGGAAGTTATTGTGGAAATGAGGTGTAGAGACATCTGTTTGAGTAGAATTAGCAGCAGTTCACTGAATGGCTTTAAGGAAAAGGTGGATGCCAGTATTGAAAGCAGAGGGGGGAGGATGGCAGAAGGGACATAGGGAAAAGAAACTTATGTGGAAGTAAGTTTAGGACTGGAATTGGGCAATAAGCTACATACATACCCAAACTTGAGGTAAGTGAATAACAATGGTGCAATTAAACTCTTAAGACACACCTACCTTTTTTTTTCCATCGTCTTATTTGCAAAAGTCATATGCCCAAGTTGTAAGTAGCACACTTCCCACATGTCATGTGTCATTCTACAGCCCTGCCTAATGATCAGATTTGGATTTTTTGGATGGTCTCATTTTGAAAAATTTCTATTCGGTCACAACGCTATCCATCAAACCAAAGGTGGTCAAACCTTCACAGTTTGTTCTCATTGACTTTTGAGCTGGCTATCTCCCATCCGCAGGCTTTGATTGGCTCCGACATGATGTCAATTGATGTGAAATAACTTTGAAACCATAATTGTTGTATCATTTGTGCATAGAAACCAACGTCTGAAGTGTAGCATCACTGTAAGTTAGGGTGATTTTTCCAATGAAAGAACTGCATAGGGCTGTAAAGAAAGGCAGAGGAACAGCTCCTGGATGCTGGGCTAACCATTGGCTCATCAATAAGTAAGCTATAAGAAATAAAGAGAGATGTTCCAGAAGGAGGGGGTAGTTATAAATCTGTATGAAGTAGGAATACAAGGGCTTATGTTTCTTTGTGAACTTTTGGAAGAACAGGACAATACAGGTTAGGGTTGGGGATGCTTTTTCTAATGTTACAGGGATTGACAATCAGGTAAGTGTTAGCCAATTGTTATTTAATATTATGATAAGTTACATTTTGAAAGACATAAGGGCTGGGTTTGGTCTCTCTTTGTTTGCAAATGATGGAGCACTTTGGGGCACAAAAATAATGATTGAGGAAGAGAGTTAGGATTTGGAAGACCATAGAAAAAAACAAAGCTTGTCATATTTGGTAATAAGAAAAGTGAATGCCAGGGTTATGCATGTATGGGTATACAATTGAGAGGGTAAACAAATCTTAGGAGTGCAAATGGATTGCAATGCATTGAAGGTGTGAAGTTGAGGCAAGCAATTATATGTTCAGACTGGGCTTCAGTTTTTATGCCACTGAGAAAAGACAAGCTGGGTCAGAACTCATGGTTTTCTGTTGGTGCCAGCCCATATGGGCACATCATCGCCTGAGAAATATAGATATGAGACTACCCATAAGATTATGTGAGTGCACTGGAAGCACAATAGAAATAAGCATCAGACCTTAACCCTGTTTTCTGTTTATGTACTTTCTAAGTTCATTCATCTATTATCGAGAAATATATAACAGCTGTCTGGCAGAAGGCATGGGAAAATGGAAAAAAAAAGAGGCATCACTACCTCGACATATAGGACAGTTAAAAAAAGAAAGAAGAGAATTGTTGAGAGGACACACAGCATGACATGACTGAGATTTGGACACTGGGAGCTGTTATGAGAATTAGCCAGGATGGGGATACATGATGCTGGACTGTGTGTGGTGATTGCAGACAACCACAAACTGTCATTTCATGTTGTGCAACTGCTTTAGGGAGAAAGGAGAACAAAAAAAAAATGCTGCCTTATCGTGACTTGGTAAAAAGGCATATTCAACGAAGAGTCTGCTGAATCCAGACAGAGCTAGACATTGGATTGTGAAAGAAGTTTTTGAAATAATTGCATTGATAGGATTACTCTGTAAGAGACATCAATATTCACAAGATTAAGAACCAGTCAATAGAATAAAGACTCTTGAAAATAGGATTCAGCAATTTTAAAAAATGTGAACAAAACAACCATGTCTTAATGATAATTAATGTTAATGATTGTATTTAGATTCTTAATTAATCCCCAAAGTACAAACTTTAGGGATTAATTAAACCCTGAACTATCCCTTAGACATCAAGGACATCAAGGCACATCACACCTGAGAAACACAGTCCTGATCCTTAATAATGTAATACTAATCAGAAAAATTCTAACTTTACATTGTATCCATTGTATCTCTTTTTATTCTAGTTGTGATACTTTATGTTGTCGTCATTGTGGCATCTGTGTAGACACAGTCTTGAGGAATGGGAGTTTTGGATGAGTTTGGTGTATAAATTAGCATTACTGTGAAGAAAATTCCCTTTTTGCTCCTTTATTTATTTCAGGCAGCACCTCAGTTGCTGAGGACAAACTTTCTCTCCTGGTTATAAAGTAGGATGTTCTATCGACAGGTTCATACTGCATGTTCCAACCATAAGAGTTCAGGTGTCAGGCAGTGGGTTTGACCGGTAGTTTTGTGCATCAGTTGAAACTGATTTTTTTTCTTTTTTTCTGGTTTGTCGTTTGTCTGGTCCTGACCTACAGTCATGAGGTTTAGTGACCGGAAGAATGAGATTTTGGATACAAGTGACCCAGAGTTTATGGCTTCACACTGCATGACAGGGCGAGAGACTTAAGTGATCCAAAAGGACCTTGTTGTCATTGCAGCTCCTACACATTGAGAAAAAAGTTCTCCAACCTATAAAAAAAAGGCACGCCATCATGCAGCTAATGGTTGAAAATGATTCACTGTAATTTACTGTAAATAACCAGATGTCTAAGACAACCAAGCCTGAGCATCGCTATGACTTATTCTCCAAGAACACATTTAAAATAATGCCCTATTTTTTTTTACAGTCTTCTGCTTTTTTTGTTTGAGTCTCACATTTAATGCTTTCATTAATGCTATATCATATATAGTATATCTTAATATACTATACAATGTGATACAAGATATGATATTTGTCTGAGCGTGCAACTGCAAAACAGAAAAGGTGAAGTACAGACATATTTATTGAATATACAGCAGGAGAGAGGGTCTTTTCAACAGTGTGTTGATTAGCACTGCAGTGTCAAAGTAAGATGTCACAACGAATAGAGCAAGTAGCAAGTCAACACGTTCCGCGCTTAGGCCAGGTATGTTTATTGTACAAGAAGTAGCTAATGCCTTTGACCTATTTCTTTGCCTATTCAATGCTGACAAACAAAATACATTCCAGATATATAGCTGTTGCTGAAGCATTACATTACAGTCAATCTTAGTGACAAATCGTGAGCTTAGCCTGCAGGTGATATACACTTAGTTTGAAAAAATTCAATACTCCTGACGCTCAAGCTTCGAAACAGCGTGTCATACAGCGTTGTCGTCTATGAGACAGATGGCAGCAGAAGTCAGACCTGTATTCCCATGGAGCCTACTACATACACCACCCTAACATTACCCAGACACTTGGGATTTCATGCATTGGCAAAACATTGAACCTAGTCATTTCTGCTCTTACCATTTGTAGTAGGAAACGGAATGATGGCTTTCAAACACAACTGTGGAGGATATATGACTCGTCATAGCAATTTCACTGGGCCATTGTTTCTCATGCACGGAATAGTAACACCTTACCCATGAAACAGGCTCAACAGTGCAAAAGTAGATGCATTGAGATTTAAATTGGTCGAAGGAGTGGAGGTGATTGGTGGGTAGAGAAATTACAACAGCACTTCTTTGGTCCACTTGAAGGGAAGTATTGAAAGCAAACATATCCACTTGGGAAGGTGATTGCCAATGCAATAGAGTTCTTTGCCATGTCTTTTTGGATGTGGAAGGATAATGTGGAAGGAGATTTTGTTTTCAATTCAAGTTGCAATGTAAGATAATTCAGGATTTATGTAAGCCTTGATGGCGAAGCATTTTTTTATATTGTGTAACATTGTGCTCTGTGTAAATTGGGAATACGAGAATAATTAAAATTTGTTTAAAAATCATATATTTTGTTTACATTTTTTGTTCAGAAGAAGAACAGACGTTAGTCTCTGCTTTGTGCATGCAAAAGGCAGAACGATCTCTATAGCTGGCTTGACAATAAAAAACACAATTACATGAAACACCATAGAAGCTACATTAAAAGGAGCGAGTATTCGATGGTGAGTATTGAGTCAGAGTTAAATAATAAAGTGCTGTGTGGCTGTGCTGGCTTTAGTGTAGCTTTGGATGGATTTGAATTAAAAAGAAAAAAAAAAAAAAAAAACTATATCCAGTACTTTAAAGTCAACCAGCCTGCAGGGCTTCGCTGCCTGGCATCAAAATGAGACTTTGCAAAATGCATGGTTGGAAGGGCAGAGGCCGCTATTTCAACTAAAACTGAAGAATGTATGCAGCATCTTCTTCTCCACATGAAGCACATTCTACTCCCTGTGATCTTTTGTTGTTCTCAGTCAGTTGCATGGTCAGATTCCTTCAGCTCCATCCATTAGTGTACATGGAAATGAAGGAAAGCAGATGTTGTGTGTGTTTATTACTATGCTGAAGATGATTAGTAGGCAAAGTATCTATTAAAAAAATCACAAGATGGGAAACAACAATGGGTGTTTCACTATTGATTGACCAGCTACTGATGGCCCATGACCACAAAAACTTCATTGATAGTTAATCATGTTCATAGATTAACCAGTTTTTCTGTTTTTCAAATTATTTTACCTTAATTCTTAATTTGTCTTTGACTGGTCTCCCTTCCCCCCACCGCCTATTTTGTTCTGGTGGAATGTATGTACCAGTGGAGCTCAACCAGAAAGGCTGTGCTACACCTTGCGGGTGATGGACAGTCAGAGGAGATTAGACAGTTTTAGGTGGATCTTCATTAAAGAGATCAATGTCCAAGGAGAAGCTCATTATTTGTGGCTAAATCAGGCAATAAACTTGGATTGATCAATTCGGGCGGGGATGGGGGTTTCTCCTGGAGGCTGTCTGACTTAGACTACACACATGAACGTGAGAAGTGAAACATTTAACACAAATAGGTTTTCTGTGCCTTTGTAATGGAAAATTGAATCCGTTATTTGTCAATTTCATCTTTATGGTGATATACTGTAAAATGACTTATATCATCATAGAAGATTTTATTTATAGTAACACCCGCTCTCAAATTGAAACATGGCTCACAGGTAATTAAATAAAGCAACTACTTGCTAACACCTCTACACCACTGCTGCACCTTTTTTTTTTTTTTTTTTTTTTTTACAAATTATGCGAACAGCCAGCAAAAAGTGTTGCACTGGCCATTTCAACCCTCTATAATGCTCCAATGATTATACCTATCACCAGAGCGGATAGAAGGGGAGATAATGTGCACCCTGCAATGATACCAATTTCAAGCTGCTGGCATACTGTGCTTAATTCCAATATTTTGAAACATATTTGTTTGTGTTGGTAAAAAGGCCTCGTGCAGATTTATGAAAGCTGGCAGTCGCACTCTAAAGATTGAAATGCAACACCGAGATTTGTGGAACTGTGCCCACGTTACATATCTCTTTTCTATTGTTTTTAAAATTGTTTTGCTACCTGTACAGCTAACACCTATGTATTCTAAACATATACTTTTGTGCCTAAACCATGGATATTTAGTTTTCTACTGAGTGTTTTGGGAGTTTAAAATTAGCCAGTCAATAGGCCCTTTTTACATCTTCTGTTTTTTTGCTTCCGCTATCTTACTGAGCCGTGTGGATTTCACCCAGTCCCTCCTCCAGCTGCAGAAATTCAGTTTTGTGAGACATGAATAGATGGGCATGGAAAAAACTACCCACTGTTCCAGTCTCCAAACTTGACAAGGGCTACAAACCGTTTGAAATTTTAAGGTGAGTGTTTTGCATCCTAGTGGGAACGTTAGTGGAGTTGCTGGGATAACGCTAACTTTTAAGTATGTCATTACTTTTTATCTACTGCATGTACCTTTATAATTAGAGCATAATTAGAGTAATTGCTTAACATGAGACAGGAGCAGAACCAGCACCATGACACCACGGTACCTGTTAATGCTAGGTTAGCCGAGACTATAGCTTTCACATTGTTTAGTACACCATTTTTGTAAACTGTGTTCATTGTTAACCTGAGACGTTATATTATTTTTATTACCTAATGTCAAAATATCATATGAAAACAGTTGCTCAGGAAGGGAAATAGGGAAAAATAAACAATGGATAGAAATAATATTGTTTTTTTCATTTCTTATTATTTATATATTATTAATATCAGTAACTGGTTATAAATAATACAAAATATACTGTATGTGTGTGTGTTTTAAATCATCACTATGTTCATTGATATTAGTCGACCATTCGTGACAAACAAAATAAATCTGCACTTTTGAAAATCTCTTTAATGCTATTTGTATTATGAGTGGTTTCTTCGTTCAGTACCTTCCTTCATTGGAACAGACAAAAAAAAATGATTTTGATTTATGAGTGCACCTCGAATAGAAATCTACCATTACAAAATGTTTTTGTGTGTGTGTGTGTGTGTGTGTGTGTGTGTGTTTGAAACATAATTGGGTTCTGATGAGTTAAGAGCTCCTATTGTCCAAGATGATGTTGAAGACATGGTGCAGACCTCTGTACTATAGTAATTCACCACGGAGGACCTTGCTTTTATTGTTGCACTTCCCCACAGAAGCATATCAACTTTATATATTTTGCAATCAGTTTTAGAACTCATCATCTGGATTACTTGCATTGAGTTCTCCCCCTGGTCATGTTTGGAGACACAAAGCACCAGACAGCCATGAGCCAGCAGTGGCAGCTAGATGAGAACACAAATCTGTCCGGAAAAAATAAAAAATAACAATTCCTGATCTGGAAATTCTAAGGATCGATTAGATATATGTTGATGATAAACTATTGTATAGATACTTTGTCATATATCTCCTTGTATCATATATAAAATGACTTGACTCTAAAATCGATTTAGTCAGATTTTAACTTAATTACTGACTGGCACATCCAAACAGGAGCTCCACACTTCCACAGATGCCAGTTGGCAGACTACCTCATAGCATTTTAAGTCTGCAATAATGAAATGATTGTTCCATTGGTTCATGCACTTGTGTAACTGGTTGTGTTGTCTTGTAGATCTGTTATTGAGATTAATGAGGACACATCTCTCAAATTGGCCAATGTCTGGTTATTGGCAGTTTCTCAAAATGTAAAACCATGGTAGCATCATCAACCAGACAGGTGCGACCTTGAAAATGCATTAAATTATACAGTCAAATGAAAAGCATGTGCAACCTGCATTTTTCCCCCAATAGGTTCTAATGTATTATCTGAAATAAAAACAAAAATAGGATTCATTCTTTATTTTTTTTAAAATTGTAACTCAGGCAGAAAAAGAGTTTTGGTGAGCTTTTGTGAGGACGTGTCTCCCATCATTAGCTGAATCTTCAGTGTTCTAAGGTTAAAATAGGACCAGAGAGGGTTCTGCCCACGCTGCATGTTTATAGAGCTCCAAGCATTTGTGTGTGATTCATAGAGGATTTTTGGAGGTAATCAAATGTTGTTCCGTGAGCTGTGGCTGTTGAGCAGCTGTGGAAGTCCTCATTATGAATATTTGTGGTCACTACTGGCTCGCTGTTTTGTTTAGAGATATTTTTTTGGCATGTTTTTATAATCAAACTTCAACATTTCCTCAGGGGGCGGTCAGTTTTGAACAAGGGGCGCTCAGTTAGTTTGCTGCACATTTGCAGACATCCGTTTTCCAATGCACAGATTAGTACACACTCTATTCATTCAACTGCTATCCAAGTGTCACACTTCCCATACAGCAATTAACAGCAGCTGCTAACTGTGTGTACTGCACTGCTGCCCCCTACTTATGGGCTGTGGCACTCAATCCATATAGGAGATATATGACTGCCTCTTGTCACATCTTCTGACATCTGATTAGTAAAGAAGGCCTCTGCTTACATTTACACAATCATAGAATTTGCCTGCAGTTTCAACGATTTAAAATTCAAAAATGAAAAAAAAAATGGAAAAAAAAATCCATTCTATGCCACACAATGTGCAAAAAGTGAAGTTGACAGAAGCTGTCAGAGTCTCCAACAGCCTCTAGACACTTTTTCATTCAGTGCTTGTTGTTTTGGGCGTCAAATCGCAGGGGGGAAAGCTGGAGCATTATTATATACAATAGACAGCGCTCTCAAGGCTGTACAAGACTGTAAAGATACAAAGGAATATATCCAACATCCCAGGAGATGTGCTACTCACTGCTTATCACAATAATAAAAAAAAAAACAGCCCATCCATAGATTATTCAGGAAAAAAAGGGAAAAAATATGCCTTTCACATACATACATACATACATAAAATATGATATTCACCAACTGAAATTATATCTTCAGTAATTATATATGCAATGGGAAACCTTAAATTTGCAATTATTCTTACTTGAACAGACATCACATAGTTGGATCAAGCACATTATGTGTTACATCAAGATGCTGATGAGGAAAGCCGTGTTTGAAGAGCAGACGTGCAAGGAGAAGCAGCCGATAATATCTACTTGTATATAACCACCATGCTTTCTCCTAACACGCCGCTCAATGAGCTTAAGGAGCCTGCTTGAAGCGATCACTGCAAGCGTTTGCACCAAAAGGTAAATATATGGGTGGCAAAAAAAGGGAAGAGGTAGGGGTAGTCTGCAGAATCTATACCGCAGCCAATACTAATAAGGGAAAGCTAAGCCCTTACTGAGGTTTAAAGCAGCTTACAGATGAAGAGTCTCAATATGGCTGCAGTATTTTTTTTTTCCTCCAAAAACTAAAATCTTGAGGGGCTTATAAATTTATTCACATATACTGTATGCCAAACGGAATGAAAGGAAAATCCAGCCATGTTGAAAAGCATGCTCGGCTGCCTACAGCTTAACTAGAGCACTTAATATGTAGTAAAGGGTGTTTAATTGGAGAGGAGATGTAGACACTTTAATTCCTGGCTGATGTAATTTTACACAATGTTAACATTAATGCAAGTGTACCATCCATATCCAGGCGTGCCTTCGTGAGATTTAATTTTCTCCGGGTGATATATATTTGAAATTCGGATTGAAGTTAGCGCTTGAATCTGCAGACGAGCATTCTACCTGAAAAATCCCATCCTCATCAGCTTAAAGTGACAGAGAATGATGCTGTAACGGGGGTCAACTAACCCTTGAACTTTCTGATTAATGCTC
Source organism: Eupleurogrammus muticus (assembly GCA_036785175.1). Taxonomy (NCBI): domain Eukaryota; kingdom Metazoa; phylum Chordata; class Actinopteri; order Scombriformes; family Trichiuridae; genus Eupleurogrammus; species Eupleurogrammus muticus. The sequence goes on along the minus strand of JAYKQN010000007.1, from coordinate 17,469,561 downwards.
TGGTCTTAAGTAGTGCTCTGTGCTTGACCATTTATTTATCTTTTCAGTATCATATCACATTACATGGATATTATTGATACTATGACATTACTTGGTGATCAGCAGGAGTGTGTAGTCATAATGTTGCATCAATGTTAGCATCTAATAACATTCTTACTCCAATTAAAAAGTGTGCCATGGATTTTCAACATAATCCTAACAGGGAATTACTGAAAGTCATACAGAAACAAATGCAAAAAGCAAACAACCACATTAATTGCCTCATGCCCAGCCACAAGCCTGCATAAGTACTTCTAGTTATATTGTGAAAGTGCCCTGAAATTTGACATTTACATGTTTTTTTTTCTTTTTCTAGACAAATGTTTAGGATGTTTCCACATCTGGATGTGTCTTAATTGTTACCCAGCCATATAACACCATCTGTTTAGGTCCTTCTAATCCTAAACCAGGTTTGCCGAGCTTTGTCACATCCTCATACCCATTGAATCTGCATATCTAAACAACAGCACCGGCAGATTTAAGACCTGCCAGCTTAACCAACTGCTCATCTTTTTTTTTCCCTCCAAGTATCTCTCAGCAAACCAGGTAGTCTTTCTTTTTTTCTTTTTTTTTGTTTTGTTTGTTTTGCGACGCACACATATGCGTTCTGATTCCATTTGCTGGACCGGTTTATTCTCCATTTCGTTGTTGTGGTGACAGATTTCCTCACAGATGCCTCGCGCGTGCGAGGCAGCCATGATAAGAGTCCTTCATTCCTTAATGAGTTAAGTCACAGCCATGAGTATTCTATGAAATGCAATCATGAGCAGCGCTCATCCGAGTTGCCACAATGTTTCATTTCCTCCTGCCTCTGCAGAATGCAAATGAACAACTCTCCTTTATAGACTCATTACTCGAAAATGATAAATGTATTATTTTTTTACAATGGTAAGCATCTCTTAAATGCTTTGCTTGTATTCTAATCATTTAGCCATGCTGGCTCTAGGCTTTAGAATATGGAATAGTAAAGTCAGTTGGATGGAGATCCACCTCATCAATCCAGACTTAATTTAATACAGGTGATGGTCCTCAGGTATGAATCCTGGCCTTTTACCCCAAGCAACATCTTCAGGTTGAAACACTTTGTTTTTTAATTAGATGTCTTGATTGTTGTTGAATGGATTGGTATTGCTGTTCAGAAATGCGATAATCTGTCTAGTGATACATGTGGGTCAAAAAGGTGTATTTGCCCCATATGGTTTAATAACAAACTAACCTGCCACTCTAAAGACATTCCTGTCTGCAATTTGTGTTTAGTGCCTCACAAAAAAGCGACCCTGAGTTTCTTTGGAAATATTCTACCTTGGATTTATCAAAGCTAACTTTATTTCTTAAAACACACACACACACACACATATCAAGGATTTTTTTTTTCTCTGTTGAGGACACAACAGACAAATCTTTTAGTTTGCGGTAGCTTAATTTGGGCTTTACCACCGTGTCTTCAAAGTGCAAATACAAAAGGGAAAACTGGGCTTTAAAAAAAGAAAAAGGATGACAACAAAGTGGCTCGCTCAAAAGCGTGAAATCTTTTCTAAGCTTCTGATGAGCGGAAAAGACAAAGAGGAGTGCGTGCAGCGTACGAGCAGAGAGCAAAAGCATTGGGAGCTCAGTGCTCTGTCTCAGACAGCATTACCGGGTGATGGCAGGAGACACTAGGAACTTGAGCTCACCTGCGACAGACCACATAATAACAAAAGATGCTTTAGAATGATAAGCAGGGCTCAGTATAATAAATATCAAGTGCAAGAGTAATGGGAAAAGAGTAACGGTGTTTGTATGGTACACTACCAATTTGACTGTCCCATCGAGCGTGACAAACCGCTGGATATATGTTTATCAAAGAGTTGAACTCATGTGACCCGCTCTCGCCGAGCACGATGTCGCACCCTCAAAGCTCACTTAGGAGCACGAGATAAAGGCACACGACGCACCCTTCACGGCAGGACACACCACATTGCTCTCGCTCCCCACAGCAACATCCCCACTGCTTAATCTAATCAGTTCAAATTAACCTTAATACACACTGTGCCCCGGGCTTTTGACTCGGCTGTATCTCGCTGACACACCTTGTACAACTTCACCACGTTCCCCGCTGAATGACAGCCACAGAGCCTAACTTAGGCTGACACGGTGGAGGGGTAGGGTAGGGGGCATGAGAAAAGTTCATTTGCAGATCATGTTGACAAAAGTGGATTTTCAATGAATCCAAACATAAAGAGATTTGATATCGAAAAACTGTCAAATAACCTTTTATTGCGAAGAGCGGCTCCTCACTCTCGGGATTTTTCTTGTTATTTAATCTAAAATTGATCAAATAAAAAAAAAAATCTGACTGAAACTACATGCGATCTTGGTACACACATGAGAAGCACATTTTAGTCATAGGGAAAAGAAGTTGGTGGCCTATTTAAAAAAAAAAAAAAAAGCCCATGGCTTGCCCGTGATGTCAACAGTCGAAACTACTCAGTGCGTAGCACACTTAGATAGATGATTATATTATATTACTCTCATCTTGCAGCAGACCGGACGCCCCTTTGACCCCGGAACAGCCTGACATCTTCAGGCCATGGATTCGTCTAATTACGCCTGCCCAATGCGCTAGGCAGAGAGTAGCAGGATGCTGGTCATTTTATACAGGGCCGGGGTCATTTCACTGCATGCTGTGACATTCATAATGAAATATTAATCTTAGCACAGTGCACACAGTTCTCTGTTTAACATTAAAACGTAGCCAGCAGGCTGCCTCTAGTCTTCATAACACATGCTGTTTACCATTTCAAACAGTGCTGTCTGCTGGAATTTTCCTTCTCTACTGAGTAAGAAACACACACACACACACACACACACACACTGCTGAATATATTGCTGTATACTTGCTTAAAAAGACTGAATATACATAATTTAGCTTCTGACATTTTTTAGTTAGACATTCTTATTTGCCATGATATAAGACATGAATATATTAATTGACATGAGGCCAAACATACACCCACAATAGAGTTGGTACTTTTCCCTTCTTTTCTTTCATAGTTCTGCTTTTTGACAGAATATTCTATATTTTTAGCCAGCTTATCTCATGTTGACATTCGCACTGAATCATTTTCCCAACGTAATACTCTTCTTTGGACCTAAGTAGCAGATTTAGATCTTGCCTCTTGAGGTGCGTGGTCTCAGGATCTATTTTGTCATTTTGTCTTTCTCTGTTGCTTCTTCAGTTCCATGAGATGATGTTTGTGGCATATTCATGTTTGTGAATATATGGTTTTTTTCCACATGAATAACCCAATGATTGCCTGCATATAGCAGCGTTTTCCCTAGCAGAGCCGGCCTGCTTTTATCATCCGAGCAAATGTAAATTCCTCAGTAGCACTGCCCTCAAGTGGTGGAAAACAGTAACCTGGATGAGTGTTGCTCTACGTGACAAAACCATTGTCCTCACAGCCAGGACTCAATAGATCACCTCGTGATCAGCGTATTATTAATCCGGAAGACACACGTTAAATATAACATCAGGACCTCATTATGAATCTTCATCCAAGATTTTGGGAAATTATAATAATAATCCACCAGATAGGAGGATAAATTATATCTGCTTCAATACTACATTATTTGCATCTTTATTGGGTATAATTGTGATTATTCCTCTGTAAATTAGTCAAAATAATGAAGGGTACAAATCAGCTTTAAATGTACCTCTCTAAACCCCTGAGTTGTGACATAAGTGAAAACACCAGAGAAGAAAATCTCCCATCACACACCAGTCAGAATGAGGGGAAATGATGATGTTACTGAAACTAAGTGTTGCTGCCATCTCCTGGCGACAGAGTGTCATTGCATTGCATACGACATGTTTTTGCACATTTACTACACTGGATTTTGTCTCCAGAAATCAGCTACAATAAGGTGCACTAAACATTCAAATCCACATACTCTTACAGTCTAGTTTTGAAAATGAATGCATGGGTGATAATTCCCAGAAATATTCTGCACTCGAGTCAATAGCATTAGTTATAGTGCCTGGTATGGTAGCAGGATTAGGATAATCTGAATACAATACATTAAAAATGCATAAAGATTTGGTCACCTGTTCATAATCAGAAAATATATTTCCAAATCAATTCAAGAAGAGTGTGATTTGTGAGTTTTCCCCATCTCAACCTGAGTATATATATATATATATATATATAAATATATATATATATATATATATATATATATATATATATATATATATATATAAAAACACAGGGTGAAATGTAATATTTTTCGTCCCACTACTAATAGGCTCTGAAGCAATCTACACAGGATCGGTAGCAGAATCGATGCGCTGTAGCTTGACCCATTGTTAAACTCTGATGAGTGCTATGAGGCCAAGCTTTGCAGCGGTGCATCTCCGAGCCCTGCACATATCGAGCGAGATTGCAGCTTGCCAAGAAGCTTACATTTGAAGAAAACAACTGCATTTCCACGGATATATTATCCAAATTGTAAAATGAATCACCTGTCTTGCGATCATATACTTTGTAGAAAAACGACTGCGCTCTCGATTCCGGACTTTGCGCAAAACCAGTGAGTCGGGCACGTTCCGGCTTTTTATCACTCGCGGACAGCCCAGACATAACAAAAATCATCAAAAATGATGTTGTTTGTGCCATCTAAATCTTTTGTATTGTGGGGTGCCATAAATATTGCAGTGTCTACAGACCACGAGCAGGGACTCTGGATCTTTATTCTTATTAGACTCAGTCATGTTGCCGTGACCTTTTGCCTCAGATGTTTTCATATCGTTTAATGCTGTGTCACTGCAGGAGACAAGTCTGGTAAAGTCTGTTGACAAGCAGGGATAAATCCAGGAAAAAAGGGGAGTTCGCCTCAGGGCAGTGCTCATGACTTGGAGGCTGATTGTTGTTTTGTGTACATTTCTTGACGTTTAATTGCCTTTAAACCCATGCGGGGCACAGAAAGTAATTGGTTTAGAATTAGATGTAAGGGCGAGGGTGACGGGGGGGGAATTGGAACTGACATGTTAAACGATGGCCCTATTAAAAATGTTAGACTGATGATGTACAGGGTTTGAGAAATTAACGTTAATGCTTCATGGAGGCAACACAGGTGGAGCATTACATTACACATGCAGGCTGATTTCGCCAGATACCATGAGAGCCTTGAAGCTATTTCTGTTGGCTCACGTTGTGGGAATGTATATCAGAGTGCTGTTTGCCGGTCATTTTATAGTTAACCCACCTTTGCAGCACGGTTTAATTCTAGTGATTGCAGTCCTTATTCTTCTTCATCTGTTTTTTTTTTTTTTATATACACCCTCTGTACTGTACTTCATTCACAAATTCCTTATCTTTTTTTGTCAAATTGTTAATATTTATAACACATACCATCTATACTAGCACTATAAATAACAATATGACAGTGCTGGCTCCCATTAAATCCCACAGCCCACTCAACACGATTCACTGGGTTCATTAACTGTATTGGATCACACGACAAGCGAATTAAGAAATGTGCCAGAACATTGATGACATAAATGTGATGTTATCAGTTGAATGAACGTTCTCTCCGCGACGGCTTTACAGTACAGCTGCTTGGCGTTCTGTGTTGTGAAATGAAGATAGTTTGTAATCATTGCACATTATTTTCTGGAATTGTTATCCATTTAGCAGTGTCAAAGAAGAGCTGGGTCACGATCCCTGAGTCTTATTATGGAAATTACAGTCCCACTGTTCCACTGTTTCCATCTGCAGTAAAGACTCTGAATTGTGCCTTTTAGCAATAACAGAAATACACCCAGGCATCAATCTATCTTATATTTGATATTCCTCACACTTACTTAATAAACTACTGTGAGAGGCAGCCATGAGAGAGAAAAACGTTAACTTGTTTCTTGTCTCAACACCATTATGATATATTATTATTTTAGGAAAGATACAATTCTGAAATGATGTATTGTGTTTCAGATTCTGAACATTATTTTACCTCAGGAAGAGCAGCATTTTGACTTGTCAACAGAGCACACGAGGAAACCTGTATCTGCTGCATCTGTCTGTCTGTCAAAATGACAAACGAGTGCCCCCATCCCTCCTGCTAGCGTGTGATAGTTTAAATTAGAACCCATGGCAAACATGAACTCAATAAATCCTCTTATCTATTAAAAATGCATAAGTGAAATTGGATGATTTTGTCCATTGTTCTCCCAGGACTCTCATACACATATATAGCTATATATTTTTAAAAAGCACTAATTGAAACAGAGACAAAAAAAAATAACGAAGTCATTTAGAACAAATTGATTAATAGAGTCGTGGAGAATTGGAATGATAGAACAAAATGCCTGTGAGATATGAGAACAAATGTACCTGCAGGGTCTGTGGGTACCCCAGTCGGTGTCGGATTCCTGTCTGTGAATAGTTTCGTGTGTTATATTATGTCTGTGTACAACGCTGTTACCCAACTGAACCTGATTAACATGCTGTTGCAAAATTAATTCCACAGCCTCATCAGAGTAAAGTGAGGTGACCACAAGGTCGTCATGCGGCAGAAAACAAAGAATTAAAGGTACAGTGCCTCCAGGATACGGAACAGCGAGGAAGTCGGCCTATCAGTCAACAGTCAAGTACCACCACCTGAGGAACATACATTTAAATACAAAACTGACGTGGGAAAACATAAGCAGCTGTTGACAAGACACAGTGGCGTCATTTCAGTTTTAAGGCTAGAACACATCATCCTAGGAGGGTTTAGGCTTAGAAAAATATGACAATTGCAAATTTAAATGCAGCAACCCTGATATCCTGAGAGCAAAATCAAGAAGCTATAGGCTTTTAATAATAACTATTAATGCATAAAATTGGCCTTCAGATTGCGCTACTTTCCAATTAATCACACGTTTTATCTATTCTAAATGTACCTTGAAGGGAAACTTTTTAAATTTTTTAACACTCTTAACCTATTGAGTTGGCAAATAAGCTTCAGGAAAAGTGTCTGTTTATAATTGCTGGAACAATGAGAAATAGTCTCAATAATGTCAAACCTCTGATTTGCTTTTAAAAGGTAAAAAATCTGTTAAATTTAAGATTTATTGACTAATATGAGTCCTACTCGCGCAATGTAGTGTCAATGCAGTGATACACAACCAGGACTCTGGACACATCTGTGATGATATATTGAACTTTAAAAGGCCTAATTAAAAATATGTCTACTATAGTCAGGGTATGGTAAGTGCCATAGCTTTCCATACCCTAATAACCCCTCTGTCGTGAGCTCCCTCTCCCTCTGCCTGGTAGGAGCACTAATTATCTGCCGATTACTCTCACCTGTTCTCTCTGCCACTCCCTCGTTAACCAGCCAGCTGCTCCTCATTTCCTGCTAACCATGCCTTGTATAAAGAGTCCTGTTTCCCAGCACACATTGTCAGATCGTCTGCTAAGCCCGCGCCTGTCCTGCCTGTTACCTGCTACTATTCTGACTCCTACCTGCGATCCCGGACCTGCCCGACCACCCTCTGCTCTACAATCCCGGTAACTTGACCTGCCTTCTGCCCTTTTGACCACGATACTGCCTTGCCCTTGTCGGTACTTTTGCCCTGCCACTCCTCTCCTGCTGTGTGTGTGTGTTCCCCCAGGACTTCCAGCCCCTTTGGCGAGAGAGCCTGGACCCTCAACCCCCGTCTACACTCTACGCCTCTCAGCCGCTGGGACACACACACACGAAGACTCACGCCCATTCCCCAACCCCTTTCAATAAACTGTTCAAACGTATTGCTCCTGTGGTCCTCGTCTGTCCAGATCCCTGACAGTACGATCTGACCACATAATGGACCCAGCGAACGTTTCACAAAACATGGACTTAGAACCCCCCACCGCCATGCAGCGCCTGGGAAACGCTGAGAGGGACATCCATCGGATGACGGTTGACGTCTCCTCTTTGTTACAGCTTGGCAACCAGCAGCAACAGCAGCTGCAGCAAACACAGCAGTTGATACAACAGCAACAACACCGGATTCACGAACAGCAAGATCACCTCGCTCAGATAACCCGACTGCTTGCCCAACTCATTCCTCAGCACCAGCCCGCCGCTCCAGCCACCGCCAGCCTGCCTGCCACTCCAGCCACCGCCAGCCTGCCTGCCACTCCAGCCCCCGCCAGCCTGCCTGCCACTCCAGCCACAGCCGGTCTGCCTTCCGGTCTAGCCCGAGCCAGCCCACCCGCCAGCACCGCTCCAGAGTCACCCACCCAGGCCACTGCCGCTGGAGGCCCGGAACCTAGAATCGGCAACCCAGAACGATTCAACGGTGACCCAAATCAAGTGCGCCCGTTCCTGACCAGCTGCAGCCTTCAGTTCTCTCTGCAACCCAGAACCTTTGCCACAGAAGGGGCTAAGGTCGGGTACACAATCACTCACCTGACAGGCCGAGCCCGACTCTGGGGAACAGCGGAGTTTGAGCGTCAGACCCCGGCGTGCACATCTTTTGAACTGTTTGCTAAGGAGATGCTCAAGGTTTTTGATCTGGGCTCATCCTCTGAAGAGGCATCCCAGGATCTTCTGAGTATTCGGCAGGGTCGACGGACGGTGGCAGATTACTCTATCGATTTCCGGACTTTGGCAAGGCGCAGCCCCTGGAACATGGCAGCGTTGGTGGACGTGTTCTTCGCCAGCCTGGCCGACTACATCAAGGATGAGTTGGTCTCTCATGAACGGCCCTCCACCCTTGATGACGCCATCGCCCTGGCTGTGCGCATAGATCGACGGATCCAGACCCGCCGCCGAGATAGGGGGCGCCAAAATCCCCTAGCCACCAGCTCTCGTCACGTCCCGACTGTCCAGCCGTCTTCCCCAACTACTCCTCCAAACCAACCAGACCCGTCTGAACCCAAGGAGATTGGCCGGGCTTCTCTTTCTCCTGCTGAGCGTCGGCGCCGTATCTCCTCCAATCTGTGTCTGTATTGCGGAGGAGAAGGACACCGTGTTGCCAACTGCCCTTTAAAAAGCCCAAGCTCACCAGACATAGGAGGAGTCCGGCTGAGCTCAATGACCACCCAGTCCTCCAACCACAAACCGTTGGTGCAGGTCCGTCTTCATCTTCCCGACTCCACCCACACACTGGCTGCCCTGGTGGACTCAGGTGCCGAAGCCAACATAATGGACACCGAACTCGCTCACCAGCTGGGACTGAAGACCCTCCGTCTGACACCCCCCGTCCCTGCTCGGGCACTAGATGGTCACCCTCTTGGCACAGTCACGCAGGTCACCACCCCTGTTAAAATGATGCTGTCCGGCAACCACACTGAAACCATTCAGTTCCACCTGCTCCACTCCCCAGGCCAACCTCTCATCCTGGGCTACCCATGGCTCCGACGGCACAACCCTCACCTCGATTGGGCAACTGGAAAGGTCCGAGAGTGGGGAAAGGACTGCCACCAGACCTGTTTGCTTGCGGCCATGCCACCCTCTCACCCGGCACCCCCCGGCTCAGCCCCAGACATCTCCAATGTCCCGGAATGCTACCACGGTCTCAGGGAGGTCTTCAACAAGGTCAAAGCCACGTCTCTGCCCCCACATCGACCCTACGACTGCGCCATCGACCTCCTCCCTGGTTGTGTTCCCCCCAAAGGGAGTCTTTATTCCCTGTCCGCTCCTGAACGAAGGGCCATGGAGACGTACATCAGCGACTCTCTTGCTGCTGGGATTATCCGCCCGTCCTCTTCCCCTGCTGGCGCCGGATTCTTCTTCGTGGGGAAAAAAGATGGAACCCTTCGCCCCTGCATCGATTACCGTGGCCTTAACAGCATCACAGTAAAGAACCGGTATCCTCTGCCTCTGCTCAACTCTGCCTTCGAGCTACTCCAGGGGGCCACCATCTTCACAAAGTTGGACCTTAGGAACGCCTACCACCTAGTGCGGATCCGGGAGGGCGACGAATGGAAGACGGCATTCAATACCCCAACCGGCCACTATGAGTATCTTGTGATGCCGTTCGGCCTCACCAACGCTCCAGCGGTTTTCCAGGCCCTGGTGAATGATGTACTGCGGGACTTCCTAAACAAGTTCGTCTTCGTTTACCTAGACGATATCCTGATCTTCTCCAAAACCCAGCCTGAACATACCCTTCATGTCCAGCAAGTCCTTCACCGCCTCCTGCAGAACTCGCTCTACGTCAAGGCAGAGAAGTGTGAATTTCACACCAAGACTGTGGTTTTCCTTGGATACATTGTGGCAGAGGGAGAGATCCAGATGGACCCAGCCAAGGTCTCAGCAGTCACCTCCTGGCCGGTTCCTGTAAACCGCAAGAAGCTACAGCAGTTCTTGGGCTTTGCGAACTTCTACCGACGGTTCATCCGCAATTACAGCTCCGTAGCTGCCCCTCTCACCGCCCTGACCAGCAATAAACAGCCCTTCACCTGGACCCCAGCAGCTGACAAGGCATTCAGAATCCTCAAGGCTCGGTTCTCCAGGGCCCCCATCCTCCAGATGCCAGATGCAGATCGGCAATTCATTGTGGAGGTGGACGCTTCTGATGTGGGAGTGGGGGCCGTGCTCTCACAACGAGCTGCAGAGGACAACAAACTCCACCCGTGTGCATTCTTCTCCCGTCGCTTATCCCCATCAGAATGCAACTACGACATAGGGGACCGTGAGCTGCTCGCGGTCAAGCTGGCCTTGGAGGAATGGCGTCACTGGCTGGAGGGGTCCACCGTCCCGTTCTTGGTTTGGACGGATCACAAGAACCTGGAGTATATCCGCTCTGCCAAACGTCTGAACCCGAGACAGTCCCGCTGGGCCCTATTCTTCACCAGATTCAATTTCACCCTGTCATACCGTCCAGGATCACGTAACATCAAACCAGACTCACTCTCCCGCCAGTTCCAGAAGGAGGATGCCCCTGCACCCATTCTGCCCAGTCCCTGTGTCGTAGGTGTCCTGACTTGGGAGATTGAGAGACAAGTGCGGGATGCTCTCCATGACCAACCTGGCCCCAGTGCTTGCCCTGCTGACCGTCTCTTCGTTCCTGAACACCTGAGGTCTAAGGTCATACAATGGGGACACGACTCCCGTCTGGCTTGCCACCCTGGATCCACTCGCACCTGCCATCTGCTTTCTCAGCGATTCTGGTGGCCATCACTGAGGAGGGATGTGCGAGACTTTGTCCTTGCCTGTCCGACCTGTAATCAACACAAGTCATCTAACCAGCCACCTGCCGGATTACTCCAACCCCTGCCCGTACCAACACGGCCCTGGTCCCACATTTCCATGGATTTTGTCACAGGACTGCCCCAGTCCAATGGCATGACTGTAATCCTCACCATTGTGGACCGTTTTAGCAAGATGGCACACTTTGTTCCCCTTCCAAAGCTGCCATCTGCCAAGGAAACTGCCCAGCTGGTCTTGGAGCATGTTTTTAGAATACATGGACTACCCAGAGATGTCGTCTCGGACCGGGGCCCGCAGTTCACCTCCACTTTCTGGAAGGAATTCTGCCATCTGCTGGGGGCCACGGTCAGTCTAAGTTCTGGTTTCCACCCCCAGTCCAACGGCCAGTCAGAGAGAGCAAATCAGGAGCTGGAGAAGGCACTCCGATGCATGGCATCCCGTAATCCTCCCACCTGGTCCCAGCAACTGCTATGGGTGGAATATGCCCACAACTCCTTGACTTGCTCTGCCACCGGTATGTCACCCTTCCAGTGTGTCTACGGCTACCAACCACCCCTATTCAACAGCCAGGAAGGAGAAATCACTTGTCCATCTGCCCTTGCCTACGCCCGTCGATGCCGCCGCACCTGGGCCCAGGCCCGTGCCACACTCCTCAAGTCCATCTCCAGCTACACCACTGGAGCCAACCGTCACAGGACTCCTGCACCCGCTTACCGTGTTGGACAAAAGGTATGGCTGTCATCAAAGGATCTACCACTGCGGGTGGAATCACGAAAGCTGGCACCTCGCTTCCTCGGTCCATTCCCCATTCAGAGGGTAATCAGCCCAACTGCTGTTCGGCTCCTTCTGCCCAGGTCCATGAGGGTCCATCCCACGTTCCATGTCTCAAAGATTAAACCGGTTCACGAGAGCCCGCTGGTTCCAGCCACACCCCCCCCGCCTCCTCCACGCCTCATTGAGGGTGGCCCAGTCTACACTGTCCGGCGTCTGCTCCGATCCAGACGTAGAGGTAGAGGCATCCAATACCTTGTCGACTGGGAAGGGTATGGTCCTGAGGAGAGAACCTGGGTGCCTGCCAGCCGGATCTTGGATCGGACCCTCATCGCTGACTTCCACCGGCAGCATCCAGACCAACCAGCCATTCGTCGGGGTCGTCCTAAAGGACCCCGTCGTTCCACCCACCCAGTTTCTGACCCTGCACCTGGCCTGGCCCCTGTCCCGGGACCCGTCCTGACCCCTGCTGGGGGGCTCTCTAAGGATGAGGCCATGGATTCCGACTGCTCTGAGGAGTTCTGACCCTCCGCCGGCTCCCCCTCCGCCCTCCCAGTCTTGGCGGTGTTTCTTTGGGACTTCTGGGGCCGTCCCTTGAGGGGGGGGTTCTGTCGTGAGCTCCCTCTCCCTCTGCCTGGTAGGAGCACTAATTATCTGCCGATTACTCTCACCTGTTCTCTCTGCCACTCCCTCGTTAACCAGCCAGCTGCTCCTCATTTCCTGCTAACCATGCCTTGTATAAAGAGTCCTGTTTCCCAGCACACATTGTCAGATCGTCTGCTAAGCCCGCCTTAGTCCTGTGACGGTTGGCTCCAGTGGTGTAGCTGGAGATGGACTTGAGGAGTGTGGCACGGGCCTGGGCCCAGGTGCGGCGGCATCGGCGGGCGTAGGCACCCTCTGACACATTAACACCTAGGAGATTCCTTCACATTTTAAAGGCTCCCCTAAATGCTGAGTATTTGCAACAAACATTTTTACAACTCATAGGAAACCATAGAATACAGAGTGTAAATATGCCAACTGTGTGCAAAGCTCACTCTTTTGTATCCTACAATGAACAAACTTTTACTCTTGCACCTGAGTTATTTGCCTGGATGTTTGCACACTTCTAAAAAAAGGGAAGGAAAAAAAAAGGGTTTAAGCATTTAAGCTAGAGGCAAGAAGCATGCTCTGTTCAATTTCAAGCTCATTGTTTTTTATGTTGACACTGTAAATGAATCCTGAATGGATGACTATCCACACACTTAAAGTAATTGGAGAACTGCATGGCGGTGATTGTGAGAAGGATTACATGTGAGTGGCTTTTCAAATCACTGCCGCACAGGGTGCAGGCCTCAGGTGTTATTGTTTACATGCATGTATGTCTCGCAAAACATTTAGTTATCATTAGGATATATTTGAATGTGAGTCAGGTGATCAGTGATTCTTTTATCTCTATCCACCGAGCACTTCCCCCCCCTCCCCTGATTCATAATTATAACAACTTCAAAGATTATGGGGAAGACAGGCCGACATTCATTTAGTGCTTTAAAGATATTTCGTCTGAGCATATCCAAATGCAATTGTTAGTCATGGTTATGCATGCTATGGTGCACGCTGTACAGGCTTGCACCACTCTGGAAACAGTGCTTCTTTTTCCAGGTCACAAGCCATTTGACAAACTGTGACATTTTCATGTCTTTGTGCTCGTTCATATCATAACTGCCTATAAATCCCAAACTCTGTTACTCAGCCTACTGTAAACAACCGGCATTAGAGGGGGAGAGATACTGTTGTGCCTCCTCAGCATTTAGCAAAGGACAGTGCTACCCTTAGGTCTTATACTTTAATGTCATACTGTAAGTTAGTGTCTTAGGATTCAAGGAAAATGCTCAATGTCAAACCGATATGGAGCTCCATGTTTCGTGTCATGGTGGTTTGTTTCTGTGTTGTTTCGCTTCGCTGTGTAATCACTGAAATGCATTTCAAAACCTCATTGTTTCGTATCCCTTGGAGGATGTCCAGGTTTATCGCAATGTCAGTGGTAGTTTAATTAATTATTTAATTTATTAATTGAATCAAAACCCAGTCACAAAGATTACTGTATCTATTAAGGAGTGTTTCTTTGAAACGCCAGGGTGGCCTGGTGCTGCTGATAAACATGCCCCATTAATTTATGGTTGGGCTGTCAAATGGCTTTTAAGGGTAGTAAATATCAGGCTGGTATCATTTCAGAGACAGCTTCATAGAGCAGGTGAATAAAAGGGTCAAGAAGACAAGAAAACACCCTTTGCTGAGAAAGGGATTTTCCAAGTAAGTGCACACATTCTTGGTTTTAAGTTTGTTGTAGTATTTTGAGTTTATAGCATATTCTATGACTAAATGCCTAGACTGAAAAAAATGACCACAACCAACCATACTACAATTTTACTTTTGACCACACCCACTCCTGTGGTGTGTTACAGCCGTGTAGTGTCAAGTGCATTAGTGCGCAACCACTAGATGAAAGTGCAAACAAGATTTGAAGTCACTGAGCATTTAAAAAAAAAAAAAAAAAAAAAAACATTTTCCAGATAATTAGCTAAAACTGAAAATGCATTATTAAATGTCAAATCAATTTTTATTTATACCGTCCGTAATCACAAATTACAGATTCGGGGGCTTTTTCCATTCTTACAGCAATAATCAAATAAAGAAAAACACCCTAAGAAACTCATTTTAATGGGGAAAAAAACAAACAAAAAACAAAAAAAAAAAATGGAAGAAACCTCAGAAAGCACAACAGAGGAGACATCCTACCACCGAGGCTGACAGACTTGCAATATGAATAAAACAATTCAAATATCAAAACCCACAAATTAAATACCTTCTGCCACGGACAAAACTGTATATTTCATCTACAAACATGATAAATGTGAGGTAGCTGCGGGCTTTAATATATCATCTAAGAGGAACGTGGGCAACACAAATTAACTGATGTGTAATAAACCCTTGGAAAAAAAAAAAAAAAAAAAACATAGCTGGAGACAGTGGAGTTAATGAGGGGCAACAAAGCATAAACTCCTTTCACGGTCAAATAAATGCTGAAGTCAGTTCGTTGAAACCTTGAGGGAAGTGTTATCTGGAGAGGGCTAAAACTGCACTCCGAGTGATAGGAAGACACACATGACTACAAAATGGCAGGGAGAGTTTAAACAAAGCACCTTTTACGGCCCACTCCCTTACTGGTACACACTTGAGTTAACAGCGGATACAGTACTGCCCTGCTGGGGTCTCATTCCGAGCAGTATGAGCAACACAGAGGCTCCTCCGCACATGCACAGATATCTCTGCTCTCCCAGGCTCCGGCTTCTTTCTCCTACAATTGTCTTGTGTACAATTGCTTTGTATGAGCTTGTGTGCTGAGAGCGACCGGCCATTATCGGCTCTGAATTCATTTTCATAGGAAGCATTCGGGGGGTTTTTGACACCTGGAAGGGAATTATTTTAATGGTGTATAGGCAAAAGTGTCAAAAATGCAGGATTTTTTTTTTTTTTTTAAGAAGCAAATGTGTCGGTATAATGTGTTTGTAAATACAGCAGACGCTAGAAATTCTATAAGAGATGATTAAATGCAAACATAGCTGGCCAGTGGTGTAGATTCATCAGTCAGTCAGTCAGTAATCTGGATCACCAGATGCAGGCTCTGGGTATATAGGCCTCCCCTTCAACTAACTGCTACTCCATCATTATGTGAAAACAACAACACCCTACATGTTGAAGATGGCAAGTAATTTTCTTTTTTTTTTCCTCTTGTTTGCCTTTTTTTTAATCAATAAAAGTCGTATAACATGTTTTTCACTGTTTTATGTGGCTTTATTTTTCTCGTTTTTTTTGCACGGATTCAGCCATTTTATTACCAGGGTTTAAACAAGCTCCACTCTACACTGTTTTACAAGGACACGTGCATCCTGACGATTGATTTAAAGAAATGCAGTGTGAAATGAGTGTTTGTCCTCTTATAGAAGAAATGATAATGGGTGCAGCTACACAAGACTAGTCATTCACTGATGGACAGATATGTGGGCCTATAGACGGCCCATGGCCGGTCCAGACAAAAGAAAAAATATACAGGTTGTGGTTCCATTGCAAAAATTGTGATGAAAGTACAGCAGAGTGGCCCTTCTGTGCGGTAAATATAAACCATCACATTCCCTTTGGTTGCAGTCATGTGACTCTGGTGGCCTTTAATTTACTGCCAGTAAAAATCCTGTTATCATGGAGCAGTTGGTGGAGAAAGAAATGCTTTGATGATGGCTAACTAAAACGTCTTCCCCTATCCCTAGTCTAGTGATACAGTATACTGTTAAATAACTTAAAAAGCCAATAACTTAATATGCCACCAAGCAGAGAGGAATTAGTCACTTAAAGTTTATTTTAAGTTTGTCATAGGGAAGATATTCAGCTTGCTTTAATAATACTGGTGCAATGCCCTTCTATGTTGTGTTGATACGATAAATAAAACCAGACTTGGACTTTTTTCCCCTGTACAATGTAACCACCTGGCCATGTTACCGTTATACGTGCTTATAAATTAATGTGTTAAGGCCCAGGTTCTGTTCTGTTAGGTGATAGTGCTGGGATATCCTGAGGGCCTGTGTGCACATCTTGGAGTAAGACGGCTACTGTGTTAGCATGAGAAATAACATAGCGGCTAAACTGCATCTCAGCCTGTGGCTTTTGAGAGATGTTTGTTATTTTGGCTGCACGATATGGAAGGAACAGAGCTTTGACTTGCAACAAAAGCCCTGCGAAAGTTCTACAGGAACTCTCTCAAAGTTCAATTCACAATTTTTTAAAACAAACAAGTTCAGTTCAAAGTTCATGATTCAAAATTTTAAAACACATTCATGGTTCCAAAAATGAACTAGTTTATTGTTATTTTTTCCAATAGTTCGCTTCGAGCTTTTATTTGTTAAAACTATTTTCACAGCCCATAGAGAAACAGAGACAGCAATTATTTAAAAATATTATTTTAGCAGTTGTAACACTGAAACTCTGTGTCAAATTAATGTTTTTTATCCAATTTTTAATTCGTATCCAACCAGGGTTTAGTATTGAAGCAAAAGTCCTCTAAATACTGATATTTCAACATTGTTTTGCCATCCATTCAGTCCACACTAGTAGCAGCTGAAACCTTCATCCTACAGCAGGGGTGTCAAACACAGGTCCTAAAGGGCCGTGTTGGTGCAGGCTTTTGTTCCAACTATGCAGTAACACACCTGATTCTACTAATGAGGGTCCTTAGCAAGGCCTCTAGTGGTTGATTAGTAAAATCAGGTGTGTAACTGCTTGGCTGGAACACACGCCTGGACCCACCCCCCAGGACTGGAGTTTGACATGCGTGTCCTACAGTATAATTTCAAAAACATGGAGAAAAAACTTGCTGCTTAAATGGTCTTTCTTGTGAAAATAAAAACAGGATCACAGTGCTTGAGGTGCACTCTGGGTCAGTAATGACTTTTCCATCAAATTGGATTAATGGTCATAGCTGTGGTGCCACCTTCCTCCATGCTCCTGGCTGTTGCTCTGTGTTTAAATGACGTATGGGGAGTGCCGTTCACAGCCACCAGAACGCTGCCATGGCACAACACTGACTGTAACCAAAGTGCCAATGAAAGTGCTGCTGATGTTTTGTAGCTTCATCCAAAAAATTCTACAAAAAAGGATATACACCATTGTTCCATGCACAAGCTACAGCCAAAAGAGGTTGATCTGGCAAACAGTCAGAGAGATATGTTAGCCACAGACACAAATGCTGTTATGATGCTGATGCTTTTATAGATGGATAATTCAGAAGAGAACATTGACAATTATTAAATTACAATTATCGAATAGAGAATATGCTTATATTATTACAGGGATGAATCTAAGTGATGAGTCTGGTGGGAACAGCACTATAAGGCGGGGCCTTATAGTGTTTGCGCCACTGAAGGGAGTCACTTCATTGCGAATTCATTGCAAAGGTTGATTCCACATAATAATACAAGTATTTGATGTCTTTTATCATCAGTACTTATGTCTAAAGCAATTTGTTCCAGTTATTTGTTTACACTGTCATGCCACGTCCTTTGCTTGGTTAAGGCATCTTTTCACATTCTTGATGAACACTGAGCAAACAGAACATCAAAATTACAAAGCAGCATTAAGACTGACTAACACAGCATGGCGAAAAAATGGGAGAAAGAATTGCCTCTCAGCACTTTCACAGCCCTGGGAGATTTAAATAATAAAAAGCACTGGGCTTCTGAACAAACAGGATAATTATGGCCTACAGTCTTCCTGTCGCTCGTCTGGCACGGCCAAGCGGAAAGAAACATGTTATTACCACTCAAAGGTTCTGCGAGGAGAATTAGGAGGAATGAATTTTGCATGTAGAAGGATGGCTTCACGAAGAATCCCTCTGACCAAATCAACAGCCGCAATTTATTGCTTTCATTTATTTTATAGCACAGTCGTGGCAAAAAAAAAAGCGCACTGTATAGCACGCCCCCGCGTTTAAAAAAACTGCTTCATTATGTTTGTGATAATCTCCATGTGTTTTTTTTTTTCATTTTAATGCTACAGTATAATTTGTTCACGTTGACTTTATAATTGCTGCCTTTGTGACCTAACTTTAGGGAATTAAATTTAACATATATCAACATTAACGGTTCTTGAGTCTCTTAAAAGGCACTATATGGATACAAGCTATTATTATTATTATCATTAACATTTGAGTTACTCTTCTTTCCACTTAGGTATTAGGGCAAAACACATAAAGCAGAATATTTAAATGGGCTTCTGCTGATCACTTCAGCCAATTAAGCCATCTTAACAAAGCACAGGAACTCTGACCTTTCTGTCTGGGTTCTAGGTCTCACTCCCACATGTGTGCAGCTGCCAGCGCTATACTGCTCTGTGGAACAGATGGTGCTGTAATGGAAAGAGCTTGTCTCCATTAGCTGCCCTGCCTCTCTTTAACATAGTCATTCAAGGCAGCCATCGCTTTCAGATTGCCACACTTTTCAAATTGCAACAATGGCAAGCACTGCGCCCTATGACCTTTATATGTGATATTATATACCTGCCACATACGAATGCAAAAAGACAGACTTCAGACACATAGCAATGAATTACTATAGATTTTTCTTTTTTTTTCTTTTTTTATGTTTTAAAGTTAACGCTTTACATTTGAATTTGAGAATGAAACAGGCCCTATCTTATAATTTTTCCAGTTTATTACTTACATTTGTGTTATCGATCTATATAAAAATGCATGTTTTAATACATGAAGACATAAAAACATGCATGTTTTTATGGTCCATAAACAGCCAGTTAGACATGTAGCAGCAATGCAGGGTCAGGTCTGATATCTGTGGAAGGTGGGGGGGCAGCTTCATGCATCATGGAGTGGTTGCTATTAACATCACGACCAGTGCTTGCATTGGAATTAAAAAAAAGGTGCATGTACTTTAAATCAGAAACTGCACAACACGTGCGCTTGTGGCTCTCTTGGGTACCATATGGTTTTGCTTGGTTCGTGAAGGTAAATTCTATACTGGTTGATCATTTTCAAGCACTTTTATTCCTGGAAATAAATATAATAATAAATAAAAAATAATTCAATCTCTATCTTTGAATTTATTTTGTTCATATTTTCGCATGGGAAAAAAATCTTTAAATATGCAAGCGTGTATGTTTTTTTGAAGGTGCTTGCTTTCTTCATTGCAGTACAAACTAATAATAGATAATAAAGAATTTGTTTGTATATCCACCCCACAAGCACTTTTTAACCTTCATATTTTCCTCTGAGATCAAAACCTCGGGGTGCTAGTAATTGCACTGACCGGATTATTAGTTCAAATTATAAATGGTAAATGAAAATAATGCATCGCATGCATATATAATTCTTACTGAGAACGTTGGAACAGAAAAGAGGAGAACTAAACCGCCTGAGTGCAGTTAAGAACTTTTTTTTCTTGGTTTTAGGGTCTGAACTCTAATTATGGGTCTACAACAAAACAGAAAAAAAATGTGCATGGCTAGATGCATCATGAGGTGGTGGTATGCAGGTGTAATTTACTAAGGGGTTTATCTGGACTGCTACACCTGCACTGGTCCAATTCAAGCACTGAACATGACCAGAACCATTTCTAAATGTCTTGTGTTCAGCCAGGATTCAGAAATACCACAGAGGAGACCAGACCACAACAGAATGAGCTGTATTATCTCACTGTAAACAGTGTTAAAGTTTTTAATACATAGTGGTGTGAGATGCACACACATACACAGAGAAAACCTGATGTTTCAAATGAGGCGTTTTCACCATCTAAATGATTTTCACTCTTTTAAATTGAGCGATACGGGAGTGCACAGATACACTATGTCTGTCTCTATACTTTATATTTAATGAGAGCTACATACTCAGATGTCAAATTCTTGCATGTCAAGAGCTGAGTTAATGCAGAGCGTCCTTTCAATAGAAACAGCCACCTTCCCACAGACTTTGTACATTATGAATGTGCTTTCAGGGCAAGGCCATCCAGATGTCTTGTGGCAATTTGGAAAACCTTTTTGCTTCTTATTTTTGAATTCAGCTTGTGGGAATCCTCAATGAAACAAGGCCGTTTCCACAGTCCAATTAGCATCTAAAGCAATTAGAGTAGAGAGGAAGCCCATGGTAATTACAGGCAATTTGAACCTAGGGTTAAAGCATACTGTGCTGTGGTGCGCTTGCATCCAGAGAGCAACGATTTTACTCATTCTCATATTTTTTAAAAGAAAACAAATGAAAAAGAATTTTTAATAGTCTTTAAAATATTGCACTCTGCATTTTCTATCAAAGCTAAATGCCAAATGTAGCAAATGGCATTCAATGGTGTGACAAAAAAATTCTGTCTCCCGTCTTCTCTACTCCTGGATTAGTTTGAAATCATGCATTGTATTCTTTAAAGAGTTGTCATTGGTTTAGAGGTTTGAGGATTTGCTTTGCATTTACGCTAAAGAAATGCCCACCACATTAGTCTATAGTGTGATATATACAGTATATCTATTTTTAATGTATGTATAATTGTATGCACATGTATTATCATATTGCCTTATTTTACTTTACATTTTGTCTTGATGGCCTTTATGTTTTATGGAAAGCATTTTGAATTACCT
The DNA here is from genome assembly GCA_036785175.1 of Eupleurogrammus muticus. Classification (NCBI taxonomy): domain Eukaryota; kingdom Metazoa; phylum Chordata; class Actinopteri; order Scombriformes; family Trichiuridae; genus Eupleurogrammus; species Eupleurogrammus muticus. The sequence goes on along the minus strand of JAYKQN010000007.1, from coordinate 17,448,426 downwards.
TGTTGTTGAACTGTGCTAAACAAATACACTTGCCTTAGCTTGGCTTGCTGTATATAGTATACTGTAAGTTTATATGCAGTGAAAATGATTCTGCAGACTCTTGAACTCATGCAACAACAAAAACAAAAAAAATCCACATTTCTTCTGATGTCTTCCAAAGCTACCCATGTTGTACATTTTATTTTCGTTGGAAGATTCAGCAGCACAGTACTAAAAAAAAAGACAACATGCTGCTGTTAATGATGCAAATGCATTAAACAAGTATTTTTCATTTTTCATTTTCGATGGGAGGATGCTTACATTTGCAACATCATTATATATATATATATATATATATATATATATATGTAATTATATCCACTAAATAATTATCAGATATCAGAAGAAATAACTTTATCCACTGCAGTTTTTAAAAACAACTACATTTCATAGTGTTTCAGCATAATTCTATTTTTGACAGCCTTTCCGGCTATGAATAAATAGTCCATAGAAAGGAAAAATCCGAAGACCACGTGGTTGTAACTAAATGAGTTGTTTGTTTGTTCTGATGCTACAAGCCAAAACATGACAGAAACCGAGATTTAAGTAAAAACAGGTCGGTACATGTGAATCCCAGCTCTTTTCTGTAAGAAAACAGCAGAGCAGATAAGAGCTGATAAATGACCCCGGCTCCCACTGCAACAACACTGTGCTCTCTTACGCAGGTGTGTTTGAGCATGAAGTCAATTACCGGCTAAAATCAACAGCCTCCTAAACTACTCTGATGTTCATTTTTACAACACTGCCATAATGTATTAATCAAATATCCCAGGTCCGGAGAGAAGACGCGTCAGGATATCAAATCATTTTTAACATCGACTTCGCACAGCGGATAGAAGACATCTTCTCTGATATCCACTCTGATCCATATATCTGACGCATCACTGGCCCTAAGAAACCTGTGCTGGCTCGGGCATGTTGTGCCCTATTTTTTGCCAATTAAAAGACTCCTCTTGAATATACTGCTTGCATTGTTACAGCCAAGACTCTCTTGAAGGGATTATTTTCCCTGCAGCATTTTGCTACCAAATGCAATACTGTATCTAGGGGCGTTCCAAATGCCACAAAAGGTATTTCAAATCTCCATACACCGTTATGATGAAACGCCAAAAAATGTAATAAGGTGAAAAAAAGTTCTGCCTGGTCTCTTGTCTGTTATTATAAATAAGCTTTTTTTCTGTGCATAATCGCATGCGAGACAGCCGCAACAGGCATAATAACGGTGGGAAGCAACTCAATCATTGTCTTTTGATTGGTCAGGTTCTTAAAAATTAGGATCAGTGGAGATATACTGTTTGTGTATCAAGAGCTCAGGGGGAAGAGTTAGACACTGCTGGAAATCCTTAACTACAACGCAGGCTGAAAAGCACGTGGCTGAAACGTCCTTCCAAGAATTCTGAAGAGACAGACTAATCCTTACCAGAAACATTTGTGCAAATTAATGCAATTAAATATTTGGCTCACATACACTGCTTTCTCCCCTGCCAATCTGGACTCACTGCAGGTTGTTCAAAGGTAGGACTTATGGAAAATAATCTCTAAAACCTTTCAGGAGTCTTAAAATACAGATCGAAATCCAAGGATTACAAACAGAAAAGGCCGTTACATGCATTTTTCTATTGTGTGCATTTTATAAACACATCAATATCTCCATTCGAGCTGTTGTTTTCCTGAGTTTCATCAGCCAACGTCTTTTAACCAAATGGACTTAATGTCACATTTCCTAGTGTTAATACACGATATAGCCAATCGTATTTGTTCACCCATCCAAATCATCTGAATCAGGAGTTCCAATCGTTTCAGTGGTTAATTCAAGCAGCTAGGCATGCAGGTTGTTTTTACAAACATTTGTGAAACAATGGGTTCGCCCTCAGGAGCTCAGTAAAAAAAACAGCGTGGAAATGTGATAGGATGTCACCTGTGCAACAGATCTAGTCGTGAAATTTCCCCACTCCTAAATATTCCACGGTCAGCTGTCAGCTGTGTTATGAGAAAGCAACTCTCGCCACGAAGTAGTAGGGCATGTAAACTGACAGAGCAGGGTCAGCGGATGCTGGGGACACCGAATGCGAAGAGGTCGGCGGTTGCCAGCAGAACGATGCTTGTCAGACTGCATTGTGCCAAGTGCAAAGTTTGGTGGAGAGAGGATTATGGTGTGGGGTTGTTTTTTTTCGGGAGTTGCGCTTGGCCCCCCCTTAGTTCCAGTTAAAGGAGTAGTGAACGCTGCAGCAAACCGAGACATACGTCAGACTCAACCCAATAAAAATAGGAACGGGATGTCAAATTCTTATGAGAGTCAATGCAGGTGAGCAAATACTTTTGGCAGTAGAATATTAGTAAGATGCCATGCACTTTAGCCTTCTTGTCGGCTTTTATATATATATAAGGAGAAAAAAAAGCCTGTTACATTTTGTATCAGTGGATGTAGTTGAACACTGGCTGTGTTTAGTCCTGCTATAAATAGGCTGGAGTGTGCGCTTGTGAGTGTCTTCCATCCGATAAAACCGGTTAAGGCTGAGTGCTGAAATGAAGGATGTAAGATGAGTGGCTCAGATGGGGAACGCGAGCATGCAGATGGCGTACTCCTGCCCACCTCGGTCCCCCGTCCTCTGACCATCCTGCGCCATGTCACTCTCACACTATATTTCCTGCCACTGTCCCTCAAAACAGGTTGTACTACTCAGAGGAAGAAGCTTTTAATTGCATTTTCATGTAAGCGTTTTCTGAGGGTGTCGTTCCCCAGGCAGAAGGGATAGTGCTTTGAGACGGGCTTTACATGCTCACCAGTGCAGTCAAGCCCCACCAGAGGAGGTGCGTCAGAGTGGAGAGGTGCTGGAAGTGCAGACAGCCCTGTAGGGACACTTGAAAAAGCCATAACAGCCAGAGTATAAATAAATGCATGGGGAGAGCATTTTTCCTCATGGATGAAAAGCCTTTAACCTTTTGGTCCATATAAGAGCAGAAATCGTTCTGTGACATTTAACTTGCATATTCTTCTTTTCTCTCTGGATAGATAATTTCTGCTTTCTATAGGTAGAGTAAATCAGCACAGCCTCGTTGGATTCCAGCAACCTATTAAACATCCCCAATCTAGCTCCGAGCCACTGAATATGAATACATTTGGATGTTCCGGGGAGAACACCTGTGAATTTCAAGATGCAGTCCCTTTGCCCTTGGACGGTTTATTCAGCATTAGAGAACACGCACCACTCTCCACTCATGTGTATCCAAAAATGAAAGGGGAAGAAAAATAGTTTTGAACCTAAATCGGAGACATCGCACTGATGCATAATTTATTTGTAAAAATGACAGAAGGAGGAAACTGTGACATAACCGGAACACTGTTTTTATTTTTTTTTACAATCTGGATGTTCAAGCATGTAGGAATAGTGTTAAAAAAAACCAAATAAATAAATAAATTAAAAAACCCTCTACTTTAATGGACTACAGTTGGAAAAGCCAGACAGGTGACAAGTGCAATCTGTTGAAAATGCTGAAATAAATGGATGAGAAATGCTTTCTCCCAGTAATATCACATTCATCATCCTTTTCACAGTTTGAAAAGGGTGAAAAAAGACTGAAAGCAACCGAGGCACTGTGTAATGTGTTTTTGTATATATATATATATATATATATATATATATATGCACCACATTAAAGGTACATGCAGTTCATACTCCCAACTTGTACAGTGACATGTGTTGTAATAATAATAACGTGGTCTATTATGGGTCCAACATTGTCTTTGTTCAAATTCAATTTCACAACTTTATGATAATAATTACTGGTACCACATGGGAGGTTACCTTTGGGTTTGGGGTAGGCAGCGAGGTTCGACTAAGGGTGGGGCCGGTTGCAACTAGCCCTTAACGGCTTAAAGGGGTAGTTGCCCCCCTGTGGGAGAAGGCCGGGGCCTCTGTTACACTCTACACAAACATTGGGTCACTTTTAACAATGCTCCACTTCCGTTTAATTATGTCCTTAACAGGAAGTTATATTGAGTCACAAAATAAATTTGTTAGGGGTTCGGAGGTCTGTGTGACTTTCCCTCTCCGGAGACCGGGCTTCTGGGAGTGACTGGTTTAGCAGATTAGCCTTGTTCTCTCTCTCGCTGAAAACCTGACGTGCATTTCCCACAGAATTATCCCCAAAGTCCTCACCTCTATCAAAATATGACACAGCCATTGAAATTTTCCGAAAGGTATGTCCTTAATTAAACTAGAGGGATGAAAACTGACCACCCTGAGAATTGAGGATTATTGTGGTCTGTGGTGTCGTGTGTATAGCAGATATTGTTGGATTTAGATAATAGCAGAAAGAATACCAATAGATGACAAGTCTCTTTAGTGTTCCATACAGCCAATCAGATATTTTTGACATTATACATGACAATAGTTTTCTTGTACAGATTGTGAATGGGGTATTTAACTCATATATTGTGTAACAACCTCAGTATAAAGTCAGTTTTCTGGTTCAAAAATCATTTTATACTATCAGCGGGCTTAATAATTTATTATAGATCCAGTGTTTTCTATAGTGTTAGTACTGGTACCTGTCAGTCATTCTGACAGCGATATCAGTTTCCTTTGACATTTATCAGTGGGTCAATCCTGTTTAAATTTGAATCACAAATTGTGTCTACAAAACACCACTGTGGTAAAGTACAGATGCTCGCTGATCAATAGGATCAGACAGGTTGCAGCAGACAGCGACACGGGAATCAGGTAGAATCACGCTTAACAATAGCATGAGTGCTTATCCAGGTTCCACTGGATAAATAACGGTTAAATAACCCACTCAGTCAGCTTCCTCTCCATTGAAGTAGAAGAACAGCTCCAGGCTGTACATCAGCGTGACTTCGCAGATCATAGATTTGGATCTCCGAGGGCTCATTTATAAAGCGTGTATATGTACACTGAAGATGCACCATGAAAACTGTGCACAGCAGTTTCCAATCCCTGGCAAAGATCAGATAGAACGGGGATATGTTCGCATGTATCTGTGGAGAGAGTGGAGAACATTTATTACTGAATACAATAGAAAGCGTCGATCTGTTAAAATTATGGAAATGATTTGCACCATTTAAACTTGCACTTGCATGGGTGTTACGATCTACCAGATACAACCTGCTTGGATGGCATATAAGGCATGTTTAATTGCTACATTTTTTAATGAGTCTGGTGAGATTGTCTCTCATTAAGACAAGAGTGTATCAGCTCGGCAAAGAGCTAGAGATTACAAACAACCCAAATGCAGCATTCTGAATGCACAAGTCTAGGAGTTGCTTTTGCCCCAAATACTTTACAGTTGTAGCAATGGTGAGAGTGTGCTTTTCCATTTGTGAGATGCAAGGCAATAGCTAATGAGCGGCATTTATGGCACCCAATATTTTGCACTGTGGCCAATCTCATTTTCTTTCTTTGTTATTTGTATGCATTTCTGTATTTATTGGACAGCCATATAGTGCAGAGATAGGAAATTAGGTTAGAGAGAGGAATATGCCAATATGCAACAAAGATCCCCAGTCGGAATCAAACCAGAGATTTTGCAGCCACATATAGTGTGTGTGTGTGTCTGTGTGCGTGTGTGTGTGTGTGTGTGTGTGTGTGTGTGTGTGTGTGTGTGTGTGTGAAAAACACCAACCGCCAAGATGGCCCCAATCTCATTTTCAATCGTAAAAATGTTTTTTGAAAACACATTTCAGTGAAATAAGCTGAATGGTGGATGTGTAATAATACTATCTGCATAGTGTTTTGGGTTGCATGCAGTCCTGATTCTGATCTAAGACGTGGGTAGGAAATGCTGTTATTATGGCTGAGGTACTTGACTGCAAATGTAGACTCTAATAACAGTCAGCGTTGTTAGGAAAAGTCTAGTATCTATCGAGAGGTCATAAAATTGCAGATGTGCTTTGTGTTGATTCTAAGAACCCTTTTCTTTGTTAGTGTGCAGTTCTTTGTTACTTACAATTTCTCATATAAAGCTGGTTCTCCAGATTCTTATCTGAGCGAGATTCAAGCCTTTTCAATGTGTTTCAAAAACAATAACACTCCGATTCTGGCTTTTCTTCAATTTTTTTTTTTTAGTTCAAAGAGTGTGGTAGTATTCTCACAGTACTGCTGTGTTGCAGTGTCATACTATTTAGATTAAGGTATAGGAGGTTTAAAGGAGGTAACACAAAAAAAACTGGTGTAAAATGATATGTGGGATCATCAACATTTACAAGGTTTGAAATATTGACATTGAAATATCATGGCCCGATCAGTCACATAAATATACATTATTGCAAGTATTGTTGCATATATTGCCAAAATGTATTATCCTTTCTGCTTCAATGAAATTACAGCAGAGTCTGAGTGAAGTTTGGGGTTAAAAAACAGTTTTCTCTAAAGTATTGACACTAAGAGGATTTCCTAGTCTAACTTTAAAACATTTAAAAGCATTGCTTCCTGCACTGCAAAAAGAAAGAAGAAAAAGGTGAAAATATCTTGTTTTTATTACAATTAGTTCCAATAGTAATTAGAATTATCTTATTCCACTGGCAGATCATTTTCCTTAGTTCAAGTTTTTTTTTTTTTTTCCATGATTGTAGTCAATTAAATCTTTTTAAAATAAATTGTTAGCTTGTTTTCTTAAAACAAAGCCAAATTAAAAACAAAAAAAAAGGAAATTCAACTTGAAATTAGATAAATTAGCTGCCAGTGGATAAGATAAGATACTCAATATTGAACTAATTGTACCAATGAAAAGATGTTTTCACTCATTTCATTTTTTTCAGTGGATTTACAGTGTATTCTGAACTGATTCATTGAGGTAATAAAAGCATGAAGTGTCCATTTCTTTGATGACTGTCATTGTATTCTGACAAGAACCAACATCACTGAATCATCAAGTGATATTTTAGATTGCCAGCATATCTGAGCGTAAACTACAACTAGATCGATGTCCAGCAGGTGAACTTTAGGCTATACTCCACACTATAAGCGTGCCGACAAGTTTGCTAATACAAAACAAGTGTTAAGGACAAACATAATTATTTTCTGCCTACCTTTGGGAATTGCTTCAATTCCTGCTGGCTGCTTTCCAAAAGGAAAAAAAAAAAAACTGCGCTGGATGATCAGCTACATTTGCAGGAATTAATCATGAGTCAAATGAACCGGGCCTCAGTGTATTCACAGCTGTGGGACAGCTTGCGACCTGACCTGGACCAGAGGTAGGAGATGGATGGAAGGATGGATGGATGGATGGGTGGATGGTGTGGGTTCAGAGAAAAAAGAACAACAATAATACACAGGGTACCCTCCATAGTTTCAGATGGTCATTAAAGAGAAGGTACACTGAGGACGCACTGATGCTGTTTTCATCTAAAATCCTCTTAATTCCACAGAGATTTCAACAGGGCCCCGCATATTCCTGTTCGAATCCTTAAACATTGAATTCTTTAAACGAGCGGCCCTTAAAAAAGGTTTTTATTATAACCAAAGTATAGGGCTACCACTCTGCTTTATTGATTCAAAAAAAAAAAAACATTTAAGGGGGAATTGTGTTGTGCAGACAATTGGACCTTGAGAGAATCACTGCAGTGCCTCATTAAATAAACTTAGATTTGCTGCCACCACTGTCAAAACGTGTATTGTCTTTTAATTGCATTATACAACAACAATATCAGGCAAAAGTTTCCAAGTAGGTCAGACACGTTCAATACAACATTTGCCCATCAGTGGCACTTAAGATTGTTAGAAAGTTTAATGCAATTCAAACTGTGGATACACATGTACACTTAAGAAACAACCTATAAGTATTTTACATTGCATTATGTACAATGGGTTATCAGTCTGCCTATTTGACAGCATTTCCTGTCACAGAATGCATTTCCTCGGGGAGTAAGATGCAGAAAATAATGTTTAAACACCAATGACATAGCCTATTTGATAATACGAGCTGCCTGGTCACTTACCTTCTCTGTAATGTTCTCCCTTTTCAAGCTCCTTTCTATCACTCTATCTTCTTCCGCCTCCTTCGGGATGCCTGTATTGACAAGCTCAATATGAAAACAGCATTTATTTTATTGTTTTGATCTCGCACTTGTTATGAATTACCCATATATATGTTGCAGAAAATGTCACCGGAGTGTGCTGTACCAAATAACAATGCAGTTCACTGTGTGTAGTCTGAGCTCTTCTTTCCTCTTTTTTTTTTGACTTGGCTTGTGCCTGCTGCCTTCTTTGATGCTTGCATTGAAAAACACTAAGATATATATTTGTGCTTGTTTTTTTGTGCTTAGCAGGAATGCAGGTTTTTCACAGAATGTTCTAGAATATCTTTCCCCCCTCCATGACGGAAGGAACAACAGCTGCTATGTGTCAAACAAATGTTAACAAATGTATGTCTTATTACTGGATATTGTAAACAAGTCACAGTGCAAGAGTAACCTTGAGCTGTTTTTCAAGCCGTTTTTTTTTTTTTTCATCAGTGGGCACCAGGAGGATTTTCTTTCCCCAGTTAATGGTTAATGGTTGCAGGCGGCCATGTTGGGGAAGGCAACAACACAGTCACTGCCAAGTCTGTAAGGCCAGGGGGCAAATTTGTGAAAAACAGTTCTTTATACTAATATACTTGACATTGATTGATGATACATTATTATAGCCTAGATTTGTATTTCTCACCTGGTGTTTCCTCCTTTTCTGCTGTTTTGCCTCCAGGCTCTATTATTTTTCCGAAATCTATCTGATTCTGTGTTTGGAGGAAAACAAAAGCAACTTATTTGTTATGTATTCAACATGAAAATGACAGTTATGTGCCCACAAGGACAATATAATATATATAACTATATATATAACTATATATATAACTAAATAGAGATACATAAATAAGCTATTTGTCTGATAAATAGCTTACATTTAGAGAGTGAAACCTCAGATTCCAACTTTAGACCATGAATATGCTCTCACCAAGATGAGTCAACATAACTATTTATATGCATGTAAGGAATAATGCAAAATTATTAAAAAAAATATTAAATAATAGATAAATCCTAACATATAATGTTATTAATGAAAAAATATATTTATATTTACTTTTTTTATATGTTGAATTTATTTAAGATCAGTTGAAAAAAAAACAAACACCTTCAATAATATATGTTGATTCAGTAGTATTCAGTCAATCACAATAAAAGGTAGTTTATTGCACATCCTCTAATGCTCTGTGTTGTTTTATAAATTATCATGTATTTTCCTCAGAATCAGCTTTAAGTATGTAGGTCCAGTTTTTCTTCACTCTCATTCTGCAAAGAGGACAATACTGCAGACAAAATTATAGCACTAAAGGAGAGAGACACCCCTGTAAAAGAAGAGATGCTCAACATCAGGTCAAAGGTCAATGACTCAAATTACACCATCATCCTTTGACTGTATCAAATATTCAACTGAGTAATGGCCGATGGGTAGAAACTTTTTTTTTTCTGAGTCAAGTTGGGTATATAGTGGTTACCAGAGGAGGAGGTTGAACAGGCTATGTCCTGAATGTGATGATCCTTTTGCCCATTTCCTGACTCCGGCCATGTATAAGTCCTGGGCAGAGGGCAGCTTGGCACCGATGACTGTCTCTGTAGTCCTGACTCTCCTCTGCAGACTCGTTCTGTCCACTACTCCCGATCCAAACCAGACAGCCAGGGAAGTGCAAAGGACATGCTGGATTACTCACAACTGACCTGAAGAACTCACCAGGTCCCGATGCAGGTGGAACTTCCTGAGTATGTATGTGTGGACGTTGGGAGTCCACTTTATTTCCTGGGAAATTGGTTCGGCGAGGCGGGTGCAGGCGGGGTGGGGGGCTGGTGTCAGGGGAGCTCTTCCCCGAAGCCCACTGTCATCTCCACAGTCCTGAGCTCGTTTAGCTCCTGATTGTGCTGACCACGCCGGGGCCAGCTAATCAACTTCCTGTCTCTATGCAGACTCGTCGCCATCCCGGATGAGTCCGGTGACCGTCCTGTTGACTGCAAACTTAAGGGGCTTGACAGATGGGTCTCCTGAGGTGCAGTCATTCGTGTAGAGGGAGGAGAGCGCGGGGGGGAAAAAAAAAGTGAGTATCCCTGGAGGAGGGGTGCTGATTGTCTGAATGTAATTTCCTCCAGCCTCACCTGCTGCCTCCTGTCCGTCAGGAAATCTGTGATCCGCTGACAGGTGGAGGAGGGTGGTCTGGTGTGGTGGTCATGTTTACTGATTAATTAAAGGTCTTCATTTGATGTCTGAATATCCGTAAGTCTACAGGCTTTCTAGAAATCCTCCATTTCCTTCCTATGAGTGCATCTGTTTTGGTGATTTGATGCCATTGCATACTGATAAAGAAAATGGACTCTACACAGTGAAGTGACAGATGTGGGTCTCTCTTCCTTAACCCCTGCAGAGGTGACCTTTTGGTGTTATCTTTGCCTCCTAACCCCCTGCTAAGTTCTTCTGTTTGATCTTTGCTAGATGTTGAGGTCAGTGGCTGTAAAATTGATTAGATATAATATGGTAACTATGTTAACTTTGGAGACAAAATGTCTCTGTCTTTGTTTAGACCAAATGTGATTTTATGTTACCTGAATTTCAATTGGCCCTTCCCCCCTTAAGAGTAAACCTGAAAAAAAAACTTCTTCCTTTCCATTGTTCTTATTCAAATGTCTGTGTTTTCTTGCACTTATGATATATAAGGTGCAGTATAATAAATTTATCACCATACAGCAAAGCTGTACTGGAGATGCTGGAGTTTTATTCAACACAATACCCAGGGCTGAGGTGTAGTTTGGGGATTTCTGACTCATGAGTGAGCCGCAGTGTCCATAACATTAATACATGCTGAACTGAAAAGATAAGTGGTATCTTTAATATTCACCAAAGAAATAAAACCAATGTCAGATCACACAATTTAGCAGCTGAAGTGGAATTTAAAACATAGGAATCAAACACTCCTGTTTTATTATTGGTTATGTTACGTCAGTACACATTGATCCGATGCCAAACTTTCTTACCACACAACGTTATGAACAGTGATGCCATGATATAAAATCAGATCTGGAGTATGTCCGTCATTGTGCACAGGCCCTGTTAGATTATCAGAAAGTCAAAAGTGTCAATTAACTTTAATACAATGCATGGCTAAATCAGGATACTTTAGTATTTTGTCTGATGGAGAGCAATTTATAATATTTAATTGTAAAAAAAAATGTGTCTTCCATTATAATAATATATAAAAAAAAAAAAAATAGAGTAGAGAATATACCTGTGTTAATATGGACTGTAACATGAGGGATTTTCAAGGTTCAACTTCTATAGGAGATGCTTTTAATGATTTAATGAGTTTGGCCTTCACATATAAAGCCACAATAACACATATATGTGTGTGTGTGTATGTATGTATATATATAAATATATAAAGATGTCATAATATCACTTCTATTTCTACTGGTTTTATAATCAAACCTGGGATAGAGGGAGAAAGAACAGTTATGTTTAAGTAGGACCCAGTGTTTCCTAACCCTTTTTTAAAGAGATTGTATTTAGACAAGGGCGACACGGTGGTGCGGTGGGTAGCACTGTTGCCTCACAGCAAGAAGGTCGCAGGTTCAAGACCGCCTTGGGCCTGGGTCTGGGACCTTTCTGTGTGGAGTTTGCATGTTCTCCCCGTGTCTGCGTGGGTTTTCACCGGGTACTCCGGTTTCCTCCCACAATACAAAAAACATGCTCAGGTTAATTGGTAAACTCTAAATTGCCCATAGGTGTGAGTGTGAGAGTGAATGGTGTGTGAATGGTGTGTGTGCCCCACGATTGGCTGGCGACCATCTGGGGTGTATCCCTGCCTCTCGCCTTAACGCGCTGGGATAGGCTCCAGCAGACCCCTGCGACCCCGAAAGGGAATAAGCGGGATAGACAATGGATGGATGGATGTATTTAGACACAAAACAGACTCTGGTGTCTATGGGTCTATGAGATGAGCAAAACACTTTTTCCTCCATTAAGGGCTCTGGATTAGTTGATCTTTGTGTGAAGAGTTGCTAATATTGTGTTTATATTTTCAGTGGGAATAATTATTCTTTATATCTATATCTTTCTTCATTCTTGTAAATGTGCAAAAAAATGCATTAACTGTGAAGCAGAAAACAAACCCTCCAGTTGCTGTAGTGCAGCGTTTTCCTACAATAACAGTAACAGCTGGGCGGGGCTGCTGAAAACAGTGGAGAGGAAAAGCATAGATTAGGTTTTCAGGTAGGTGTCAAGTAGGATGTCTAATATTATCTATTTACTTATTTTTTATGTGTCAACCTCATATTAACCAATATATAATGCTTAACTGCAATTCTCAAGAGATAACTAGTATCTTATAACCTTGGTATTCAGTGTCAGTATTCTCTTCTCATCATTAACCTTCTGTTTCAGCTTTTCACATTATTACCCTCATATTTTATGAGCTGACAAATAAGATGAAAAATACAAGAAAATGAAAGGAAAACACAAACACATCCTCCAATTACCAATAAACAATCATTTTTGTTGTTATCAAATACCTGATTATTAAAGTACACGTGAATACCAGAATGCCTCCATATTATTGCATTATTAATGTGCCATGCATTATTTATTACAGGATTTCCTGCTTTATATAATCTAACTTTACAATCTACTGTATATTTATGCTTCTTTTCATATTTACTCAATTGTATAGAGCAGCAGAGGGTAAAAAAATAGACTTTAGAATGTCTTGGGAAAAGGTATGTATTTAAATGAAAGTGTACCAAATATTCCTTGGTTTATTCTAGTTGGCTTAACTCAGCCAGTAAAAAGAAAATCAAATTAAATATTTCTACCTTCTTCTTCTTCTTATTTTTTTTTCCCATAAAAAGATTCAAATGTGGTTTTCCGGCTAGATGAATATTGCAAGCAGAAAGCCTTTGATAGAGTGCATTTGAGAGTTGATGCATGTTGTCTCCCTGTACAATGGGCTTGGTTGGCTCATGCTTGAACCACTTTGGCTGCAGCGTTGCAGAGGGAGAATGGCCTCCGTCCAGCTGAGATAATGGAATTGGTGTGTTCTCCCTGAGCTGTGCTCCTGGCTGGAGTTAATTCTGTTAATAACAGGAGCTTCTAGTCAAACTCTTCCCTGGCTTGGGCAGTGCTCAGAGACCGCGAGAGGTGGCTCCTGTACGTTCGGTGATGGTTGCATAATGGATTAACTGGAAAGTGGCACATCCAGCTTAGGATTGTTCTTGAAGCTGCTAATGTGTAATCATAGAAAGGACTTGGCTCTCCGTATCAAATCTGAATGCTATTTATGCAAGGTCAATCACACACTGCCGTCCTGGCTTTGGGAGCATCACTCACAGTCCAGAACCGTCGATATCAGAAGCTTTTTGATGAGTCAAGATTATTTGTATAGGGCAGTATAACATACAATGTGTCCTCTGGGTTTATAGGTGACATCAGCAACACTCACACAGCCAGCATAGGATTACAGGGACAACCTCTCAAAACCCTTAACACCTATTGGAATGAGATGGAGGTAAAAAAAAAAGCTATTTAAAGAGATTTCAAATCCACAGATGGCTGAGGATGCAATGCACACTGCAGATGACCTCTGCAAAACTTTTATTTACCCTTACAGTATATCGACATTGATTCTGGTCAGATAACTTGAAGGCCTAACTTTCAAAAAGGATTTAAATCTTTCCCATAACCCAGTATCTGTTTTACTATCATCATGAATTTAAAGTTTATAGCAGCAAACAGAGTAAAAATAAATGCTGCCCTGCATTATGTTGTCGATAGATTGATACAAAAGTTCTTCAGTCAAGCATAATATATAAAAAAAATCATGCTAAGATGTGAATGTGAATGTCGGTGGAGTTTTGGATAGCCATAGGCAGAAGATGGTCTGTAAACAAAAAGAAGTAGGCTGGAGTATGTTCCTTAAATACATTAAGGAAAAAGACACAAAGATGAACTCTGGAAAACTCAACAAAACTAACTCAATAAATTGCAAAAAAAAAAATAGTAATAAAAAATATCTGCAGCCTCATGGCAAGCTGCCACTCAGCCCGTTCCCTACTCCCTCTCATTAAGTGACTGGCCTTTGACCTTCTCAGCTGGGCCCAACTGGAACGTACCATCTACTCGGGTTATCACAGGACGAGCTGGACCGCTACGAAGCCTTTCAAAAAACACACAGAACACGGTTGGTTTAGAATTTCTCTGTCGCCGCTGACAATCCCCATTTCCCCACGGTTACGCACACAAACAGCTATGAGTGTGCCAAATTAGAATGTCATTTACTACGGAGCGGTTGTATCCCCCTACCTCAACCTGACAGAGCCCAGTGACTCACTGCTTAGTGCAGCTAATGATGCACACCTGTTTTCACTGCCACTGATGGGCTGCCCGCCGTCACACAACTCTCCAAAAGACTAACAGCTTGACTGAAGCCCTCTGACAAAATACGACAATGTGGAACAAAAGAGACAACAGAAACCCATATTATGCATTTGTGCAACACAATCAACAGAAACATTAGATTCGAATTAGTGATTTAACACACAAAAAAAAAAATCACTGTAAATGACGTGCACCCGGCACTTGCCGCATTCCTGTTACATTCCTGTTGGAAGTCGGCGCTGTAAATAGTATCATAGCCGAGTTGACGGCGTTCCACTGTAACAAGCTGGAAAACCAATAACAGCAGACCTGGCCAGGCTAGACTTGATTAGCAATACCAGGTTATAACAGAGCAATATGTCTGATTTTGTGGGTAAAAACACTACAGAAACACATCCACAGATAGAAATTGGACAATACTGTGTAATGCTGAGCGGGGGACAAGCTATTAAAACCGGATCATTAAAAACTCATACACGGATCTTTCTCTGTTGTACAAGAGTCTTTCCTTTGTTAGAAAAGTTAGCGCTGCTCCTATGTAGCCAGACACCCAAAGAAAGTCTCGGAAAAATGATTATGCATGGTTTTATAATGTTGAAATGTGCAAATATGTGCAAAAATGTGTCAAATGTGGTTGACTGTCATTGGGGAGGAGACTTAGCCCTCCCTGATTGTGTATCAGGCTGCCACCCGATCCCCTCCAGTCTGATGAAGCGCTCTGACATGAAAGCAATCCAGGCTTCTGCTCAATTTCCCTCGTCAGTGGTTGATTGAAGCCAATGGGTCCTTTTGATTAGGTGGGGGTGTGCCCTGTTTTCCAGGTAAAACGTCTCGATCTAGTTTCAATGAATGCAAATGTGTCCTCTGCGAGGTGTGAAAGTGGAGTATTATGTGATTTTCCTTCATCTTCCACACAGTACTTTTACACTGAATCAGCCTTTTCCCCAATTGCCTTTACCCAATGAAACCCCTACAAACAAAAAACAATATACCTTGTAACTTTAACATAACCTAACAGTATACGACTGATTTAATGAGAGCAAAGCGCCAATAAACAGAACAGTACCGTATAAAACTACAGCATTCACGCTGTTTAGGCACGGCCATCTTGGATTCTGAACGCAGGGTTGGCGAGATGCTTCGATTTTCTGTGTCAGAAATCCAGCTTCGGGGGGATGTTCCACTTGAATTTTCTGACTTGGAAATTGGAAATACGTACTTCCCTTTACAACTGGAATGCAGCATTGATGAAACAACAGAGGAGCAACTTTTTTTACACCCTCCCCCCCACATGCTTAAATAAACCAAATTAAAAAATTTCCATAAAGCTACTATAATACTATATACACATATACACCACTCCTTTTGATCTGTAGATGCCTCTTCTTGTGTTTCTTGTGTTAGAGCGCATATGAGGCTGAGAGGCACCAAAATAAACTGTGTGGGTGTTTCTCACTTACTTTTGTATTATAACAAGTCAGTCAAACCAGACAAGGAGATATTACTGTGCTGAGACCTGGCGGCCATGGCATCTTGATTGAGCCTGATTACCTGAATATCAGCACTGAACGTGATCCTGTCGAACCAGGTTCCTGCCACAACGTTGCAAATCTCTGCTTTGTTCTCTCGGATCATAAAAGGAGATTAAAATGCGTGGCGTGGATGCCGTAAATATTGTACATATCAAGGACACATGCCAACCGGGTAGATTAGTTTGCAGTTTTGATCACTGTCGAGCCCATCCTCCATCAGCTAAAGCAGGAGCTATAAATGAGGCTCATTGTTTTGGGCTTAGGTCAGAATGTGAAGTCTGCATGATGTGTACACACTGGAGGGGAAATCTCCTATAATCTTCACCTCGAGTTAATTACTGCAGACAAACATTATGGATCACCAGAGACTCTTATCACCGACTGCGTGAATACAGAGGAGATTTGCCCCTACATCTGATATGATTTAAAACTCTGAGTAATCTTTGCAACAAAACAATCTGTTTGCCCTATTGTCAACTTTATCCCCTTTTTTTTTTTTCACGAGCCAAACTGAAGGAGATGGATGTACATTCCCGCTAATTACAGCAATTATTACTCAGAGATGATATAACAAGCTCTCAAACAATTACCTCTTCTCCCTTTCCTCCCTCTGTCTGCATCTTCCCACACAGCCTCTGCGTTCGACTGCACGAATATGTTTGTCATTTAAACTAGCTCGTGAGGAAAAACCACGAGCATATCATTCATTCCATTGCATGCCAACGTAGAAACTAAACAAGACCAGCGCCGGGGAGCCGAGTTGCTTCCTGCTGAGCACAAGATGCTGGGATGGTGACACTCCCTAATATGCCAAATTTACAGGACTGCTGACTAAACTATACACGGGATAATAAACTGCCTGGAGTGTAGAGAGACGTCCACCTTTAAGATGCTTTTTTTTTTTTCTGAATCTACGGTCACTGCGGAGACAGCGTTCAATAAACTGGAATCCATATTCATGATTTTTACAAGGCGTGTTGACTGAAAATACACCTCCTGTTTACAGTAATGGCTCCAGGTGGAAGTTGTAGGCTGCAGGAGCGGCCGTGCACAAACACATCGCAGGCCTCTGCCTCGTTGGCCTCTGAGCAGATCTACTGTGCTGCAGTTTTCTCCGAGTTGTTTAAAGCCCTGCTCTGGGGCATGTGAGCTGTAGCGGATGGCGGTGGTGAGGTCATCTCTTTATCGGCCTTTTTGCCAGATGTGCTGCTGCTGCTGAAGCAGCACCATCCCTTAGCACAGGCTTGTTATTTAACCCTCCTCGCTGTCTCCGGGTCACATTTGACCCCTTTTTTCTTATGCTTTATGTCACTGTTTCTTCCAGCTAATTGCCATGAAAATAACCCAGATGGGCCCGTATACTGTGCCCTTTGCAAATTAAAATAATGATTGAATGGTAGGTGTTTCCTTCAAATCGACTGCGTCTGGGGTCTTTCCCGGTTAAAATATGACCCAGTCACGTCAAGGCAGTGCAAAGGAATGACACTATTGTGGGAAGTGATGATAAACATGCACACACACACACATACACAACTTCAGAGCTACAGGCGTGTAAACCTAATTTCATCATATCCTTTCCCCAGATAGGGAGCCAGACAACGCACACATTTATGGTCCATACGGTGCATATGGTGTAAAACCTGTGTTGATGAGTCGGAATACACTTAATGCTTTCTAAACAGTCACACCAGATCATGTAGGAGGACTGGCGCGCCGTGCAAGGTTAAAAAAACATCATCCTCTGACGCTCCGCACTATGACGTCGCATATGTTTTCACACAATTTGTTCCCAATATGCAGTATCACCAATCACACTTTTATATTTGATGTAAAAAAAAAATATGTTTTGGGGAAAAAAAAACACTAAAGTGATTCCTCTATAGTAATATTTGGATACTCATCAAAGTGCTGTGCTCCAGTCTCTGTCTCCAGCCAGTGTTTTGTGTGCCACATGGCTGAGAGTGTTGAGGGCCCGTGGGGGAGTAAAAAGTGAGCACACAATGGACAAAGGCATGTGTGGCACCTCACATCCATTTCTCCTCTTCCTTGCAGCTATTATTTTTTGAAAGTGCTGTCGACAGCTTTTGCACTGCACCCAGCACTCTCAAACAATAGGCAACATACCTGCCTCCTCCCCCCCCTGACATAATGATGGCTGCGAAATAAAAATGGAAGATCCATATCAGCAGGAAGGGAAAGATACTCTTGGATCTTAAAACTCACATTTCCCACTAATCATTTTAGTACTGTATAACTTCAGTTTTACCCTGCATTATAATAACACATCCCATCCATTAATCAATTACTTTCTCATGAGTATAGTGTCCAAGATAAACATACTAATATATTAAATAGGACAACTACTTTATTAAATGCTGATATAATTGATAATGTAGTGCCTATCTAGGTACATGCACGGTGGCAGTTTATGATGCAATTAATGATTACTTTAGATCAATATTAATTCAGATTAATATAGTAACAGATTAACACAAAAAAACAGCTTATCACAAGTGACCAGAACCTGAAAATGCCTTATTTTGTTTGACCACTTCCAAAGATGGGAAAGATGAAGAAAAACAAAAAGCAGCGAAAATCCCCGGATTTGAGAAGTGTGAAAAATGTTAGACAGTAATAATAGGAAAAAATTGGTTTATGGATTATTGTTGCGTTGCCTGAATATTGGTTATATTCTGCATTTCAGCAGCATCGGTAGCTTAAATCGACTGCTTTCGGTGCCGTATACTGTATATATGCTGTTGTTTTGGATTCCACAAGCATTTGAAATTCATTTGGGAGTCGAATCAATCGGCACATGAATAAAATTCACATCGAGGGCATGGCAGTTCACTGAGAAGTATAGGTTATTTTCTTGGTAATGAGAACATACTCAGCAATATTCCCTATAATATAGATGGTCCAGACTGGTTCTAAAATTGCTGAATCAGACCAGTAAATACTGTATTTCCGTACCTCCTCCACTAATATTGAAAGACAATATATAATATTTGCAAGACATGTTGCCCATTGACTTTTTTCATTGTATTCTTGGCCGTAACTCTTGCTCCACTTCTTATAACATGAAGGACATGTTTGAAGATCCACAGGGTGCATCTATATCCCGGTCACGTGACCCCACATTCTGTTTAATTCACATTCAAGCTGGAAGTCCAGACTGATCCGTGGAATGAAACAGAATGTGAGTTCACGTGATTAGGACGGTTTTACCAGGCTACAGCTGTAGTGGATCTTTGAACCCAGATGGATAGACTCAGCCCTCAGCAACGCCTTCCTCCCAGTGTACATTGCAGCCCAGATTGCGAAGGATTAAAAGATTTTCCATGTATCCTTCCCTCAGCATTCCCTGGCTTGTGTCTCTCATGTTGCAAATATTATTGGGTTTCCAATGCTGGGGATGGAGAAAACATGTCTAATATTATTTCAGTTATTTGATTATATAATAACTTGCCACTGGTATTTTTTTTTTATTTTTGGAAGGAAAACTAACATAACATAACAGTAGGCTGGACACTATAATGCATTTTCTATGGTCATTGGATGCCTAGATGGAAACTGCTTTTTGAAGGCCTTGAGATTCACCTCCAGCCTAATCGCACCATTAGTGTTTGCCCCCCGTGCAAATGTGCCTGTTGATGGGCTGACTAAATGTGAGAGCTGTGGCCAGGCCTGAACGAAGACATCCACTCGCCTCATTTGGCCGCTTCATTGCACTCTGGGAAATATTTCATGAGGTCTAAAGTGACTAAAACACACAGTGAGCATTTTTTATCAGATCTTTACATTTTAATATGGTTGAGATATTTAAAAGTTTGAGGCCGAGGAAAGAAACTTGCTTCCCTTCCACCCTTGAAACTTACATTGTCAAGGGCTTAGATATCCGAGGCGCACAGTTGTGATCATAAGCCGGTGACGTCAACGATGACGGTATTTACAAGCTGGCCTTATTTGTTAGTGCATATCTGCTGTGCAGGAAGTCGTCGGACAAATTGTGGCAATAACTTCAGCTGAGCTTATCAAGATGAAAGCAGCCCACGGCTACTGACAGATTGTATCTATATCACTTGTATTACAGTCAGCATTAATACAAAGAAGTCAATAATCTGATCCTGAGTACGGCTGAATGCATTCACGGTGACCCCACCCATCCTTTACACTACTGGGTCCAACTTAGCTGTAGGGGCAAGGGAAGGATTCTGCAAAGAAATGTAAGAACAAGCAGGTTCAGTCAGTCTTTTGTTCCAACAGCAATTAGACTGTTGAATAAAAGATAGCACAGATCACAGGGTCAAAATGAATTTGGCCTGGGTCGTGTATGGTTTAATGTTGTCTTATTCATTTGATCCCAAATCTCCTCTTTTTTTGTAATATTTCGCATGTCTATATACCAAGATATTTTATTAACTATCGATCAGCTGGCTGATGCTAAAAGTTGTACGTGAGGAGATGGTGTGGATGTGTCAGAGACAGAAGGTAAAACATTTGATTGCATAGCCATATTTGTATTCGTACTTGTTATGTATTTCGCATACGAAGATACTCTATTATGCTGCTGCTGTATTTAACGTTGCAGTGAATAGCTGCTTTAGACGTATTTGTGTTTTGTGTACTTGTACTCATGTACCGTGACCACCCAAATTGGCCCTTGTACCTTGTACCTTGACCTTGATTCCCAAACAAATTAGGATATATATATGATAGAAACTAAATCATTAAGCTAGATTATCTGTATGTGTATCTGTTTCTATTTTCAAACATAAAACCCAAAGTCTGATCAGCAAACATTTATATTAATAAGAGCCAAAAACTAATGAATGAATTAACATACCTACTTGACTAAATCAGTGGACCAAAACTAGAGTACCAGGCTGCGTAATATTAATTGTGTATGATATGCTCTGCCGTCACATGAAGTTGAGCTACAAATTGAGCTGAATGTATCTTTATTATCAATTAACATAGTTTAGAAAAGCCCCTCTCTTTTTATACAGTACTTATCAAATCTTCCAGTCAAGGATACCCTCAGAAATACCTAGAATAATTAATGGTGGGCAGCTGGGGATCTCCTGATCACTGATTGCCTGGATACAATTATGTACCACAGGCCGAAATTCCTCTTTTAACACCGACATCTGCAGCAAGTATCATATCATATTTCAAGCTCGGCTTTACGTCTATTGGGGATTCAATATACTCTATTAATAATTTGAATTTGATTAAACTTGTGTGTGCCTCCCTTGACACGCTCTTTAAAGGCCAAAAACGTTGGCCCATTCCTGCCCTGAAAATAATTCATCCGGAGTCGTTTTCACAAATCTTTTTCAGAGAGGATATGGAACTTTTTTTCTGCAATAACATGTATTGAAATGGAGTCTTTGTGACTCTTGGCATAAATGTAAAAATATATATATATGTAGTCAAAAAAAAGAATCTCTCTTTATATAAATCTAATTACTATTAATATTAAATAATAACAGGTGGCATTGAGCCATTTGGGAAAAAAAAATATGATATATATTTTATATTAATTTTTATTCAGCAGTAAAATGGTTAATAACTAATTTATTACAGGTGACTTGTTTAATGTTGAAGAACAAAATAAACGCCTCCTGTGACTTTTTTTTTTTTTATTTGACTCATTAGTATGTAACAGTGCCTAATCATAACCATGCATTATAAAGCCACACACCAATTAGTATGAGCAGATATTGTATGGAAAACAATTTAAATATATATATTTTTTATGAACATTTTGACTTGACATTGACACAAAAAACATACTTCAAACATAATTCATATGCTATTATTAATAATATCTATTTTCTTCATATATATATATATATATATATATATATATATATATATATATATATATATATATATATATATATATATATATATATATATATATATATACAGCAGTGTTATCCTTCACATATCTGAGGAACCATTCATCTGATCCACTTCACACCTCATTGCTGGCACCAAAGTGTCATATTTGTTGCAATTTTTCTCTGATGGTGGTGCTACAACAACAAACTTTTTGTCCTGTGAGTGTGAAAAAAAAAGCACATGACGTTCTATTACACCAGTCGTTGAAGGCAGGCAGACAGCATCGGGCAAGGAATCCTGCAATATTAAATAGCACCTTAAAATGTATTGCACAGTGTGACGTTGGTGCATGGACTCCCCTAATGCTGTACACAGAGGGACTGACATGACAATTCACCCAGCAAATATGGAATGAATTCATGTGCATCAGCAGTTCATCGTGCGTTTCTAAAAATGCTTGCTCTATATGAGATGAAAAAGTCAGTAATGCTTTCGTGCATGGGGACCAGAACCAAGGGGGGGATCTCACCCTTCATCTTAGCAAATGACCTATTACAGATCTGCTGACTGCACAGACTACGGCTAAAAGGAAACGGCAGAAACATAAAATAAGTCAATAATTAGTTTAATGGTGTTAGGACGGCCACTATAGCTGTCGTCCACATGCTGCTGCAACTCAAGCTCGGATATAACGTTAAATGGGAAAAGTGGAGGGAAGTTTGTTGGAGGAGTCAGACAAAAAAAAGGCTGCAAGCAAATTGCAAGTGGAGTCATAGGGGACGGCTGTTAGATGTGGAGTTTCAGAACTGTTCTTTAGGTCTGTTCAGAGACCGGCTTATTCAGTCAGGGAACTGATATTTTCATGTTTTTTTTTATTTTTTTATTTCTGTCATCAGTGAACTCTCACCCTGAATAACGTTCATTGCGGTCAGAAAATATGTACTTTCCTCTAATGCGTCCACAGTTGTTATTGTTGCTTTTGTTGCCTCAGACGTCTGCGCAGCATCACTTAAGCCTTTGTTCCTTGTCAAATTTTTGCGAGTAACCTTTCGGCAAAATGAGTTCACTGAATCACTGAAATCTCTCCCTGAAGTCTACGCTAAAATAATATACTTAAGGCCCAGCTTTATGACTACACTGACAGCTTAATCATCTTGAGGCCACACATGTGTTGAAGAGCATAATATACTCTACCCACATTCCTTTTATTTGCTTCCAGTATTTTGGCAGTGACCTGCCGTAGCATTATCTTTTTTTTTTTTTTGGGGGGGGGGGGGGGGGGGGGGGGGGGTCCTGGCAACTACTCATTCTGTCCAATGCTAGTATGTCTTCACCCAGAACCACCTACGTCCCTGCAATCTCTTCCTTTTCTGTGTCAGTGTTTCATTCCTGGCACTTACTCTGCACTGTAGGCTGCACATAAAAAAAAAAAAAGTACCATGGATGTTTTAACAAAACAATGTTAGTATGAAACACGGATATGTTTACAAAGATGCTGTATACCACAGATATTCACACATACGTTGATGACATGTGGAGGAAAAACACATCAAGATCCATGTAAGATAAGACTTCCATACCTGTGTGGCATCCATTACTGTCAATCACTTTGTTAAGACTTCAATAAGAGGCTTATTCCCTTTGAGTGTGGTGTCAGTAGGCTTACTTTAATAAATCCTGTATTGTAGTTATTACAAAAAAAAACATGCTTTGCCATTGCCATAATTGAATGACCTGCTGCCTGTGAATCCTGTTGTTTGCAGGTGAATACATTTCTTGTTATGCATAATGTTCTGTTGTTACCTGCTGTAAATCCTGTGTTGGATGGGTGATCTTGTTCCTTGTTTTTTGGAGTGTCCTGAATGATAACTGTGCTAAAACAAACCCTGTTGAGATGATAATTAGGCCGATTTCCTGCACCAGGATGGTGACCGGCATGGGGAGGAGGAGCCTGAATGTCTGCTACACGGACACATTGTAAAGCTGCCAATATGTCCCGTTTCATCCTTGTTACTGATAGTCATCAATCATCCCCTCCGCCAGAACAAAAAAAAAAAAATAAATAAAACACGCGTTGACAGCAGCAGCAGCAGAATGAGCTGTTTGGCATCGGCGGAGAAGATTTGACAAATTCTACATGAGCACAACCCACCTACACAGCTGGGAAATAAACAGCCATTCCAGCAGTATAAAATGCATTGCCAAGAATCATTGTAACAAGAAATACAAATAATCTACCAAACATAAATTTCTGAACTTTTTGTTCAACGTTCATATGAAGAGGCAGCCCTCTCTGGAAGTGGCTGCCACCGGGGGAACCTCCGGGAGCGTGTCTGTGTAATATATTACGTTATTATGCCAGTGGTAATCATACGATAACACAGTCTTATAGGAACAGAAGGGAGAGTACTGGTCTCATGAATTCCTCCTTACTTCCTCTGCTCTGGCTGTCAGAGCCCGTGTCACGTCTCACGCGCAGCCCCGTGCGGCCGCGCCGCCGGCGCGTGCACGGCCGGTCGGACATGGATCGATGCAGACACGCGTGAGTGCCGGTTACACTCCCCCTCCCCGACTGCGCCGATGCAAAACACGAGCGTGGCGAACGCGTGATGTTTGTGACATTAGGCGTTTTGCTGTTGGACACGATATCCTTCCGGAGCGTGAGAGTGTTGGGTTTTCCTCGCCGGAGGATGTGTGGCTTTATTTTGCCTGAGGATAATATTGCCTGGTTCTAGTTTTATTTACTTTGCACAATGTTTTATTCACGCTCTTACACAGATAATAGTTTAATAGTTTAAAAAATGGAGACATTGTTAAGTACCATCTACTAAAACCAGCTAGCTTACATGTGTTTGTGGTAAATGTTTGTGTATCTCACTGGACAGTGGAGAATTGTTATCCCTTATAAATAGCCTATATCATTATAGAATGATATAGGCTATTTAAAACAGGGTGACACTACAATATTACCTGAAGTTGGATTCTACATAAGAAATGTAATGTGTGACTGTCAATACAGTCTGTGCAATATTATGGAACATGTTTTTACACTAATTCTAAAGTACTCTTTTCTAATATATTGGCAATTAAACAAATGCTTTTTTAAATATTTGTCTAGTAATTTGTATCAAATTGCATCACATTCTTTTTTTAAATATCCTAAATATTAGCAGATAAATGCCTGCTCTGGAAATGAGAAATCAATTAAATGAATGATTCATTGTTCATTTTGATCTTTTCATTAGAGGTGTTGACAGAAAAAAAAAAAATACAGAATACCAGGAGCCTAACGCTGTTGCTGGAGAAGACCAAAAAAAAAATCCTAACAGAATATTTGTTTGATACTGGTGGTTAAAGGAAACTCCGCTGTTCAGCCGTGATTATTTCCCCTCGTTTTTAGGCTACCTCATTTACTCTTTATTTCCACATATAAATCATTTTAACTTGCTTTGTAGCCCTTTCCTCTTGAACATAATAATGTATTTAACATTTGTGCCTTCCCTTAAAAGAGAAGCACTCCACATCAGCAAAACTGCAATAACAGAAGTAATTGCACTACAACTTCCAACACTGGCACTGCAATATCATAATAATCTTATTTTATCAGAAAACCTGACCAAATTAAACCATGAGGAGAAGAAGAAGAAGAAAAAAAAAAAAACTTGTGGAAAAAGAAAAAGGCGTCGATGTGACAAATTTAAGCAGCAGAAATGTGGGGCATTCATTACTGCAGTGCACTGCTGGAATATGACTTTGATGTGCATATGATGTGCGAGTAGAAAGGGAAAGAAGAAGTGACACCGAAACGGTAACTACTCTGATAACAGCTGAAATCCTGTTGAGAGAGCCATCGCTTTTCATACACTCCAATTACATGACTCTCCTGCATGGCCATCATGAATCATAGAACAGATCATGATCCTTTAATGGAGACAATGAATTACTGACAAGTTGGGCACGGTTGTTTCCCCGATCCTGTTATGCTGTGCTCAGTGGTGTAAGGAATAGACTGAAACAATTTCACTTTTCGAAAAATGTGATTCGCGAAGTGAAGCATGTGAAATTATCCTTTGATTGTAGCCTTAATTGCAGAATGAACAATGATGATGGGGGGAAATTCTGCTGCTAATTACTTTCGTACGAAACTGGAGGGCAAATCAGCATTGTGAAAGGGTCGATACAGAAATGTGACTGGTTTGTAAATTTTTTTTTTTTCTTTTTTCCCTTTCCCGAAGAATGACATACAATTGTAATTCAACGCATGAAAAATATTCATTAGGGCTTCTCTGTTAGCCTAATTACTGCTTATGTTGGCATATCTGTTCGTGTTGAGCAGCGGGGGTTTTCAGTGGTTATCACTGTCGCCTCACAGCGTGAAGGTTCCGCGTTTGAATGGTGCTGCTTGTTTCTGTGTTTCCTTTGTTTGTCCACCCTGTGGGTCCCTCAGGTGGAGCTGGTTTCCTTCCACAGACCAAAGATGTGCATTTGATTTGGACTATAATTGCTGCGCGGGTGTGAATGTGTTTGTCCGTATGTATATGCCCATGTTGTCACTAACTGTACTGCAAGAAAGTATATTTATATGCACATTTTAACATTTTAGTCGGATTATAGCCATAGCAACTATGCTTCTCAGCAGGGCCATGCCCTATGTACACTTAAGCCCAACATTATTCATACCCCTATTAAATGCAAGGGATTTCTTGATTTCTTCACTTAAAAATGTGTATTTCACCTCAGTTTTTACTCAAATAGGACACAAAAGAAATATATATATATAAAGAAAGATTGCACTCACCAAGCATGCCCTGCCAGGAGCTTTCTATGTCATTTGCTGTAATGTGATTTTTTGTTTTATTTACACATTCTAACGAAACACAAATCAATTATGGCTTCAGACTCTCTTTTCTTTTCTTGTCCTATTTAAGTTCACACTAAAGTGAAATACTAATTTGTAAGTGAAAAAATAAAGAAATCCCTGGTATTTGACAGGGGCATAAATAATTTTGGGCTTAAGTGTATATATATATATATATATATATATATATATATATATATATATATATATATATATATATATATATATAATGTTAATGCCATGCCTAGTCACATTATTTACTATCTACTTTATCCATATATCCATCCCAACATCCAAATCATCGAATATTATTCATAGATAATTCATGAACATGACCTTAAAATTCATTTTTACTGCATGTCACATTTTAGCCGTGGCTACATTTACAGCAGGTTACAGGATAGCATGTCTATAGCATCTCTATCGGCATCCATAGGCTACTTCACTATTTTTCCCCTCGTCCTCTTAGAATATCATATCGTTCACGTCTCCTCCTCATTGCCTGGTCATCCTCTGCCTCTCTTGTTGGAAGACGTGTTAACTCTGATTGATGACGCAGCCCATTACGTTTGCATCCTCTGATTCATTTCAACACTAAAAATAAACCTGCAGTCGCAGTAATGTCACAACAGTGTATACTTTTGCTATTAATGAGTGAAGTATTTGAGCATCTCAGCCATGCGCCTACTGCACTTGCTTTTATTAAACAAAACCTGGTATATGACGACACCATGTACATCAATGTGGGAAACATTAGGACTAGCACCGCCAGGTGTAGATCCCTGCAGTGTACAGAGTTTTAAATCTCACATCTCATGGGGAGTTGCACACACACACACACACACACACACACACACACACACACACACACACCAAATCCGTTGGTGGATCCCATTAATTCTCTATGGAGGAGGAGCAGAGAAATCCGGCCACGCGGTGCATGATGGATACAGCACGGCGAGCTGGCCGACCGACTGCTGTATCTAAATTGACATAAACACGACTCGACTTCTACTTTATGTAAATTAGGTTGGCTGCGGAGGGGAAATCAGCCCGTCCTCGTCACGTGCTCGGCCGGGGAGGGTTCTCTGGAGGGCAGGGAGGGGGTGACAGCAGCAGAGACGGTGGCAAAGAAGCGGAATTCCAAAGAAAATTTCACGCTTTGGATATTTTGTACTCGAAGTCTGCAAAGCGCCCTCGCAAAATATTTGTGATGTCACAAATTATGCTTGCCCGCCCCTTCAAAAATCTAATTTTAATGAGCATACATCATTCTGTGTAGTGGAGCTAAATAAACTAAGGAAAACAAAACTTTACTGTAATAGATCAACATTCACTCAGGTCAATTTAGTTGAATTTAAGACTTTTCTTTGATTGAAAAAACGAAATATACCACTTTTTATTCACCATGGCAATCAAAAAACCAAGATCACTGAGTTTTCTGAACAGAAACATGCACTGTACATTGTAAAAAGAAAATCTTTTAGGGTTTTTATCTCCGGATCTTATCATAAAGGTCACATATTCCCTATCTGAGATCCACAGAAATCTTTTTATGCTATCCTTATCTTCAACTGAAAGAACATCCATATATCATCAGTTCTGATTTTGCGTCAGATTCACTGCCTGTAGTTATCCGTGCCTAAACTGGAGCCTGTTTGACTGAATTTCATACTTTCATTTCGGGAAGTCAGATTTCCCCCATTTCATGACCAGCTCTCTATCTCCCGTCTTTTGATTTTCTTTTCTTTTCTTTCTGATTATAAATGTACAAATTGTGCTATATTTTTTTTTTTACCTGATTGCAAAGTATCTGAAGTGCGTAGAAAAGTGCTAGTGTAAGTCGAATGTATTATTATTATAATTACAATTATTATTTCTGAACTGAAGCACCGCGTTTTGTCATCCTGACATCTCTGTGCAAGCGTACGAATGCCAAAAAGTTATTCCTCAGAGTGAACAGGGGAATTCACTAAGAAATAATTGAGCTAGAGTTGAAATTTCACAAAAAAACAAACTTCTCCAGAGATTGTTCTGTGGTTCAAGACGTCTTAATTTCTCTGATTTGCGGCTTGCCTTAGTTGGATAGTACTTTTTTTGTGTGTGTTTTAGAGGTTTCATATTCTGTTTTTTCTTCTTTGAGGCTGCTTTGCTGCCTTGTTGGAATATTCACCTGATCAATGCACATTTAAATTCTTTCAAAAAAACTTCATACATTATTCATTCATTCATTAGCTTCTTTTTTTTTAGTCTAGCATCTCAAAATTGAAGATCACTTAAAAAATTGCTGACATATTCATCAATGGCGCTTGTCTAATTCTCTGATCAATCATATTTTAAGTTGGACCCATTTTCTTGTTGAAAATTCTAAATACTGTAAGGTGCTTGGTGCCATTTCTTGCATGCTACTCATTGATGGGAATGCTGTACATACTAAGAGCATAAATATACTTGTTAGTCTTCACTCTTGGGAGCGACTCAGTCCTGCAAAGTTCACTCATCGTTTTGAGAGGTAAAGAACTCAACTTTGACGGGGAGTGGAACCACTTTACAAGCCGCCATAACCACAAACATCAGGCTCTGTCAAGCTGATTTGACAATGGAATATGCAATGCAATAAGCCTGTGGAGTCTGAACTAAGGAAACCCGTGAATGCATAAAGTAGACGACCAAACCTGAGCTGATGTGCATGAGATAATGAATATTAATGGTTTGAATGCTAACGGTTTAACAAATCGAAATCATACAATTACAATAACATTTATATAATAGTAAAGTCAGGATCATGTTGTGTTTTATTAAGAATGAGAGAATTGGACACCTATCATTGCCTTGATTATTGTTACGCTCTGAGGGATCTAAGCCGTTTTCTTCCTAATTTCAACTCGCCTGGTCTCCTTCTGTAAAAATGGTTGTATAACCTCAACCCTGTAAGGCACAATCAAGTTTTAAACATCTTTTCTTTTTTTCTTGTTCTTCAGGACTGAGATTTGCCCCCTCTAGCTGAGCCATCGGAATATGTAGGCTGTAGTGATACATAAATGTATAAATACTTATACAACAAACAAGAAAGTAAGCATAATCTGAAATTCAAATGACACAGTGGAGATTTAGTGGTTCTGAAATTATTTGCTCTAAAATTTTAAATGAAGAGAAAAAAAAAAAAGAAATAGACATTCTCACCATCACACATAAACTATTCACATTTCTTTCCCAAGAAAGGTTCTTTGGTTTTTATCCAAAAAGTTATTTGTGTCATGCCTCAGAGCAGTTCCTGTCTGCAGGGCCACGTCACTCTCCTCACATTTGCCAGTTGGACATTGACTGAGCTTTTTCTTTTATTTTATTCATATTTTCTGAAATTTTTCAACAAGTACATTGAAATTCTCGGTCTGTACAATTCAAGTGAGGATTTCTGTTACAATCACAGCAAAATACAAGCAGTATACACACACATACACTACATGCTTTAGGACATTGTGCTCCCTTTGGTGCTATTTGATGATAGAGTACTCACCCATGTTCCCATTACTCACAGCGGTAGAGCTGTCTGTCACAGCCTCATACAGCATCCGATTGGTTGAAAGTCTCAGCTCAGGGCATCGTGGGCGATGAACGCAGTGGGGACCATGAATCGAACCAAAACTCTTTTCAACTCGCAATAAAAGAACAGACCAAGACATTTAATATCGTTATGAACTTATTGTACAATGAGTCTGCACATCAAGGCCGTAAGTTACCATAAGTTGACAGCATTTCACAATACAGAGTAAGTATGAAAAAACCTTTTCCAGTATTATATAAAATCTGCAACCTTTGCTAGAGATCTTCAATATGCATCCATGAAACCAAACCAACCAAAATAACGCTTATTTTGTAGATTAGTTGACAGAGTTTCTGTCCTTATTAGTTATTAATGGTAATCTCTCAATGCAGGTCAAGTGGGAACTACTTATTAGTTTAATACCACAATCAATCAGAAATAAATTACGTTGACATTATAAACATGCTAAACAGCAAAGAAATGCCATTTGTCTGATAAGTGTATGATATTACCATGTATTATTTATCACCTGGAAGAGTAATAACACAATGAAACAGGCGCCAGTCACGGAAATGTCTGCAGGCCTGAACCAATCATAAATACCAGTGTGTGTGTGTGTGTGTGGGGGGGGGATTCCCATCCTGACCTAGCATGTTTTTTTTTTTTTTTTAATTTGCCATCCCTAGCCACCACACACTTGTTTCCTTACAGTGCGATAGGTATGTGCAGGGACAGTGTGCATTAGTAGTTCTGAATGGGGGAAATCTGTTATGCGCCACTGACACTGTAAGACATGCAGTCAGCAAAAATTGGCAAATCGCTTTTTGTGAGTGTCATAAAATCTCCAAGATATATTTTCAGGGTCATGCAGCCACAGAAATACTGTATATATATATTTAGGACAACTCACGCGAGTGGTGGAAATCTGTGCCACTATTGATTTGATTGATACAAGATCCATGTTTCTCATACAATTTAAATGTGTTTGGTGAATTCCTGCCATAAACCACACACCGCCACAGTAATCCGACCGCCTTCTGATAGCTGTGTGATGTATGACTAAAAGTAGCACTGAGAACTGATTTTTTTTTTAAGTGATGATGCTGTTGTCTGGCAGAAGAGCACTTTGCATCCCCCCCCCCCCGGTCAAAAGTCAATATTATCACAAATTACAGTGTATGGAATCGCCCTGGACGGGAATGTTTTCCGATCGACTCGCTAAACGAAACAACTAATTAGAGCCGGTGTGCGGGAATGAGTCCGTTCCAGACAATCGGCGCGGTGTGTAATCCCTCAGCATTCCTTCCTGTGCCTTAATATGAAACGCAAACCTCCTCCTCCGCCTGTCTTAAAGATCTTTTGTGTTCACAGCGGAAACCACACTTGAGTTGACTAGAGTGGGGAGAGGAGGTGGGCATAAGCTGTTTGACAGAACCATGTAATATTTCACAATTTACCTGTCAGCTGTCAGAGCTTTAGTAGACATCCAGGGCTGCCTGTGTACACACATGCACCACTTTTGACACAGAAAATGGCTGACACTCTATTTGGAGACCTAAACATTTT
Organism: Eupleurogrammus muticus; assembly: GCA_036785175.1. Classification (NCBI taxonomy): domain Eukaryota; kingdom Metazoa; phylum Chordata; class Actinopteri; order Scombriformes; family Trichiuridae; genus Eupleurogrammus; species Eupleurogrammus muticus. Next base: position 17,416,629 of record JAYKQN010000007.1, on the reverse strand, counting down.
TCGCAGTATAATCTGTCTATCATTATGAATATGCATGCATTAAGATCTCTTTCTGGGTCACGCAAGTACGGCTTTACACATTGTCACTTAAGCTGCTTGTGTGTGGATAACATTTCAATTTTGGTTTCTGTGTCATCAATCAATAGTTTATTATGGCTCAAATTGCAGGGTAATGGCTGTGAATAACACTGCAAACGCTGCTGTACGCCAGTGTTGCAGGACATATTCAGTGCCAGATTAGAGTCCGGACCCGGTCCTTTATAATGCTGTGAGCTGACTTCTATTTATGGAGAAGCGTGCGAGTACGCAATACGCTTTTGCATATATGCATAATATTACAGTGACTGATGTGTCAAACCTGGAAAAATCTGATGCACCAACTGCAAATTCTGCTTTTGTTTAGCCTTGAGCCTACAGCATTATGCATCGTCCTCCTGAGGAGATGCTGCATTAAAAGCAAAGGAGACTAACGCGCTGCTGCAATCCTAACTGGGTGCCTTTCTATCTGAACAGTTTAATCAACATTTCCCAATCAGCAAGGACATCTAGCGATAATTAGTTAAGTACAACGTGTAAGGTATTGGTTTAGTGTTAGATTTGAACACATTTATAAGACTAACGCATAATATATTTTTTCAATTTACCTTATTAAGGTTAATAAATCTATGATTAAAAAGGCATTATTCTCACTTTGATTCTGAGCATTAGCTGTTAATGAGTGCATAATTAAAATAATAAATGAAGAATAATAAAATAAGTTGCAATTTTAATTAAAGCAACAAAAAAACATTTGACACAGTAGTTGAGGTAAACTCAATAAATGAGTTAGTAATGCTGTTATGAACAATTATAAGGACATTATAATGTTATAATGGGTTTATAAACACATTACATTCCTCACTACTCTAGTAAATAGGAAGGACCTTAGATACGACTCAGCAGTGGAAGATATTCTAGTCCGCTGCTCAGGGTGAGGTAAGTAAAAGTTACAGCTCCATCTCCATAACTCATTACAAAGTATTAAAATTAATTATAAAATTCAGCTTTATTTGAGTGCTTCTTCATGCTAAATTGATTAGGTTAAACAAGATGCATAGCTACCAAGCAGATGCTCTCTTATGGTTCCATTTTTTGCTTGTGTGCGTGTGTGTTTGTGTGTGTGTGTGTTTTTCCTCTGCTGGGTCCCATTCTTCAAAACTGTTGTTGTTCTCCAAATAGATTGAAAGAAATGTCCAAATCAGCCTTTGGTGTATTTTCCTTCATGGTCCACTCGTTATTTTATCAAGTTGATTACTCAGCTGTGCTCTTGGCAGGTTGTGGCAGAACCGGCCAATCAGAAGAGAGTATTCACCCACACCCTGGCACAATATAATAATAATAACAACCCGATCTTATCTTCATAATTCTGTTATTAATAAGTACATAGGCATAGCTATTTTTATTATTATTGCATATTTATTAATGCTTATTACAAGGACCTTAATATAAAATGATCCCATAAATAATACAGATCCATTTGTAACTATTTTTCACTGTAGTTTGCAATCTAGGAGATATAATCTTGCTCATTTCACATAAATTGATCATTTAATTTGCACCAGGTTTTAAATAGAATTTAGTTTCTCTGCACTTTTGTGCAGTCCCCCAAGAAAATGTATGTCTTTACCTCGTTTTCATGGTGGATATCATCCATATGCGTTCTGCATTTTCAAGTGTATACCTTTGGAATTAAAATACCTTATTGCTTCATTTACTGCAGTCAACTGGGAAGAATTATAGGCCAGTTTGTGCTATGTTTGCTGTTTTGTTCGGTTAAGCATACGTTAACACGCCTGATGACACCACAGCAGAATTTGTCCCCAAATGTATCCGAATGTGTAAAACAGTGGAACAGACGATGCGAGTTTCACATGAGCACAGGAGCACACAGCGGCTGTAAATTGAGATTGAGACTTGCTAACGACACATGCAGTTAGAGAAGCTTCCGGCTTCACTCGGGGAATGCTGTTGATTGGTACTTTTCACATGAGGAAAAAAAAAAAAAAAATCGAGGGCAAAAATAGCGGCACGAAAATAGCGTTGAAAGACACTCAGAGACGTACACAATGTTTCAAGAATTTGTTTTAGAACATCCACAAATTGAACACTTTGAAACACCTGTCAGCGAGTTCAGAACTTCTGCCTCAGGGAATCAAACTCTCGGTCTCCAGCTGAATTTCTGACATTAGAGGCAAAGCGCTGCTGTACACCGGCGAAGGCGAGGCAAAGCCTGCACAACAAAGAAGGCGCAGAATGAGAAACAGCTTGTTGACTTATGTACCGCCGCAACCTTAGGCGTGTTTATCAGCTGCAAAAAAAAAAAAAAAAAAAACAGACATCACGACACAATAAATTAGCTATTTTTTTATCATAATTATTATTCCAAACGCTGGCATCCTAACCCGCCGTAAACGTGTGCGTTCAAATCCGCCGATTGAAGCGGCGTTTCTTAAGAAGATTATTTTCAGGTGTTATGAACAAAATATTAACTGTGTTTCACGCGACGGCTTTTTTTTTCCATATGATTGAGTTTCTGCAGCCCTGCGCATTCTGCGGGGAGCAGAGCATCATGGGGCCCGCCGTGACAAGCTCATCCATCAGCACAGCATGTTCAAGTCCCCATCAAATGCCTGCACCGCTCCATAAAGTGGAGGAGGAGAGGTGTCACTCCCTAAACAGGATATATGGTCTCTCGCTGAGACACAAATTAGACAGTAAATACATTACAGTGGAAGTAGCCTCTTCCACAGTAACATGTTTGTACCGCCGCTGTGCCAGAATCAACACCGCAGGACTATTAGAGCAGGCCGAGCTGTTTGCTGCCAACCAGACGTACACATTTGCATCAGATTATTCAAGCATCTCACCTATCAGACTGCAACATTAACATAGTGACGTATTCATTTTTTAAGGGTCCAATATAAATTAGCGAATACATTCATAAAATAATCCTGTAAAATACCCATTTATTACCTTGACATTCAAACGGAAGCAGCATTTCATATTCACTTACTCCTGTGCTTCAACAGCACAATTATCATCACTCGCCAGTCATGGCTGCGATATTCAAAAGCAAAGTTAAAGCGGTAAGCACAGGTGGAATCCGGCCCATCACGAATCCAGATTTGGCACGCGGCGCGCACGGATCCGTATTGTCGGTTCGTTCTGTCCTCTCCGGTTTGAACGTCTCTCCCAGTCGCCACACTTAGCACGTAGCTGCACATTGCACGCTCAACAGACAGAGCCGACACACACCATCCAACGTACTTTATTCGTTTTTTCCCCCCCTTCCCCTTCTCTTTATGCTTTCCAATTCGGTATGGCGAAATTCCCAGCATGTGCTGGTGTCTGTTAACTTCACTGTTGGCCTCGTACAATAAGCAGTGAGCAAGAAAGAGAAAAATCTACCGATGTGCTGCATAAAGAAAAAAAAAAAAGGCAGTAGATTCTGAAAATGGATAATTTGAGGGGTGTGAAAGACACATGCAAAGGTGATCTTGGAGAAGTCCTTTGTTTTTTTTCCCCGAGTCTGGATTCTGTGAAAAGCGTGAGAAAATTACCAGTTTCATGGCTAGCAAGAGAAATTGTTGTTAGGGAAGTGGAGGATGAAAGGCGAAGCGACCTTCCTCTTCTCTGTGATGTAACGGAGTATTTACGGTGGCCCGAATGTGAAACTGGAAGGACACAATCCAGGCATTTATGAATATGCATAAGGCAATTCAAACATAAAAAAAGCACATTCACTGGGAGAGCCAAAGTGCAAACGTGGAGAAAAAAAAAAAACAAAACTACAAATGTAGGAAGCGGTTTTTACGAGCCTTGATGCACAAAAATAGAGTTTCGAAAGTTTTGCAAATCTGTTTTTTTTTTTTTTTTTTTTTTTTTCCAAAATACTGACACATGGAGCTGAATTAATTACAGTGGAGCAGCCTTCTGAGGGCCAAGTTTGAATCTCTTGAGGCAAAAGAGTTTGTCCCTTTCATCTCAGACACAATGCCACAACTCCGCCTCGAGGCTGCCGGCGTGTCGGGGAGGTTTGGAAGCTTTTATTTGTGCAAACAAATGTTCTCCGTGATGAGGTTCAACAATCATCTCATAGGTCCGGGTGGCAGACGAGAAATAGGTGTTTAAGGTATTTGCTGCCTAAATACAACCATTTTTTATTTTTTTATTTATTTTTCATTTTATCGAAACCATGATGGGTAATATGAAAATAAATAGAAAATCAGAAAAATTTATACAAAAAGGTAGGTAATTTGCAAAAAAAAAAAAAAAAAGGTACAAAACTATTTAATTAAACTCAACACATTGTGAGGCTCTGACTGTCAGAATGTGTGAAGTGCAGTAAAGGTCAAAAACATGATTTGGGTCTACGTGTTCGCCGAAAGGTTAGTGACTGTGTCAGAATAGTTACTGGCTGTCAGTCTACAGCAAAATAACTGTTTTATTTTTTTATTTTTTCCTCTTTTCTTTTGAAATGTCACAAACGGGCTGCATTTTCCGCCGAGATTGAAAACGTGTAGTTGGTAAATCTAAAATATATACGCGACATCTTTTCAATTTGATCTCTCACATTCGATTTCACAGATTCAGTTGACAGTACATACTCAGTACGGTCAATGCATTAATATGTAATGAACCTTAATGGATCGTAAAGCAGGGCTGGATGATGTCTTGAAAAATTACTGCGGCACTTTACAACGGCGCGGACCATTATTGTAGAGTGGCGGCAAACAGACACCAAATAGCGTTAGTATTTACATAATTCAATTTGCAACATAAAAATCTGTTCTGAATACAGATCAAATAATCGTTCTTCGTCCTCAATTATCCATTCATCCATTTAAACAGTTTACTGGTGGACACATTTAATGTGTTTACTCTATGCATGTTTGGTGCAAAGCAGTATTTCATGGCCTCCCTGCTCATCGGTCTTGACAGTTTATGTTCAAAACGATTAAATCCGCAATTCTCATCTGAAGAAGCGAGCATCCCCCCCATTGGTTCACTAAGGCTTTACATTGACAATGCTTGAATAAACCCGGACCAGCAATAAAAAAAAAACTAAATATGTGTTTTTGCAATTAAGTCACAAATGGCGTATTCACGTTGTGGAGAACATGTTGAATAATGCTAATGAAAAGCATGAGGACTTCGGCGACGTCCTTAGGAGGAGACGCGACGAGTGGAAATTAAAGTGAGTAAAGTCGCGCTGCGGTCTGATTGAAAAGAGAACGTTCTGTGAAACGTATTCACGGCGCCACGTGTCAATCAATTTGAGAAATGTTTTAGGGAGACATCTGCGCGAAGGAAGATCTTCGTTTGACATTTTTAACAAACTACCTAAACATTTTCCACTGTCAGTTATCTGGAGTACATGCAGCTGGACTTTCTCTTCTACAGGAGCTCTGCATCACTGTGTGATATATTTATATATTTTTAGATTATTTATTTGTTTCTTTCTTTTTTCGGAAGACACAAGTTCGGAATGGAAGCTTGTTTTCTTATTCAGGGTTTAGGGGTGCTGTCGGATATGAGGGACAAATTCAGAACTGATGGTCGGAATGGCTAAACAGAGGATTTATCTCAGGGCAGCTGACAGGTTTCCTGCAGCATTCTACAAGGCAATCAGACTTTAATATGTGACGATGGCAGCTGATGGACAAGTGCTTTTTTTTTCTCTTTTTTTTTTTTTTTGGCCAAACTAAGTTATTACGGCGAGATTAGGAACAGCGCCTTCTCCAGTTACAGGACTAGACTTCTTCGAGTCGTGAACATGATTAGGATGTTCTGACCGATCATGGTCATATTTAATATGGTGCTGAATAACACGGAAAGCACTTTCTCTGTGCTGTGACATTTTCCGTGTTAATACATTTATGGAAAATGTTAGTTATACGGTTTTAACAATAAGGGTTATATATTGATTTTGTCAAATTACACTCAATTATCACAAAACATATTTTTATAGCAACTTGTTCATTTAGCATAAATATGGTTGGTATGGTATACATTATAAAATATATATAATGTACATGGTATAATATATTGAACTTAACAATAAGAAGATTATATGTCAGAAGGAGCAGTATTAACTTTAGCCTGTGGATTTCAAACGTATTTTATATATAGTGTTTTTTGACTTTTAGAATGACTTATAGGCCAATATTGGTTCATGAATGTGCATATAAGCCTGTATATCAATGGTATTTAAATATGTGACGTACCAGTCATGACACACCACATCTGTGCCTGTATGACTTAACCCTGAAAGCATGAACACCAAATAGCTTAAATCTCCTAAAAAAGGTTTTAAAGTATTAAAAACACATGCTAGTAACTATTTTTATATTCTAGGTGGATTAAATATTTAAAGTCTACCATTGTTTTTCAGTTATACCGTGTGACATTTTGTGTCAGAACACAGACACGATATACATGATTTCGTCACTGACCTGCATACATTGCTGAAGACATCAACTATATGTCACACACAAGTTAAAAGAGAGAATGTCAACAGTATTATAATATTAAAGAAAAAAATGTTAAAATATATAACAAAAAAGTATAGCAGAAAAATTAAATGACAAACATTGTGCTCCAAATGACATTGTTCTAGATCTATAATTCTCACATGTGAATAGACCAATGAGAGTGTAACCGGTGAAAACATGTGCAGGGAATACAGGTTCCATTATGGCCAAAGCATGACAGCTTATTTGTGTAGAGATTTGAGTACCTGTAACTTATAATTATCACTGTTGCTACTGTATATTGCCAAATAATAGCGGGGGCATTTATTTTTTTCAGTCACTTAACAGACCTGGAGATTATTTTAGACCAGATGGAAATTTGGGACAGGACTATCTATTCCTTCCTGGGAAACATCTTGCTCAGCAAAACTGGAAAAAATATGGTAATACGCTCAAATTCTTCTATTAAACCAGTATGACTACCGTATCACTTTGGAAAAGTCAGATTCCAGTACTGTAGTTAAACATCTCTCTGCTGCTTCCCCCAAGAGTTTCTCCGCATATTTTTCCAACAGAAAGTTGAAATCTTTTTGTTGTACTTTTTACTGTTTTTGCCGCACCAGAGATCATCAACTAAGCAATAATTCCCGAGGGGGTGTTCTTTAACGTCCTTTTATTTATTTATTCATTTATTTTATAAATTACTTTGCATTCATTCTGCACCATCGTTTATTAAATAATATACACCTACACCTTTAAAGGGGACACAGCAGGTTAAATGAAGCTTGGCTATTATTTGATAATTTACAGTATTAGGGTTAGGGTTAGGGTTAGGGTTAGTATATATATATATATATATATATATATATATATATATATATATATATATATATATATATATATATATATATATATATATATATAGTATTTCAACATGTATGATCCTCTGCAGTAATCAGAACACAATTTCACCACCTTGAATACAATTATATCCTGGGAGCACTTTGACATAAGTAATTTGTTTGAGGCACAGCTATAATTTTCTTAACTACTCTCACGGAACCATGAGAGACTGTTTGTTACAATGCTGGAAGACACAGACAGATGATATGCAACCTGCTCTGCCTCCTCCTCCGCGCTCTCTCCCTGCATCCCCTCCGGCTACTCCAAACAACACGCCAACACGCCAGAGCGGGAGAGGAGCCATATCCACTTTAGTTCCCTGGGATGCAGTCGGAGACCTTGCGCTGGTACATTCCGCTATTGAACTCCTTCACCCGACCGAGTGCGATGAATTCAAATAAATAATTAAAACTCGACAAACGTTCCGCGCATAAATTATGTTGCTTCTGCCATAGCGGTGTATTATATCAGCGATAGCTATAAAAAACGGCAAAACAAATGCGCTTCATGTTTAATTAATTAATTAATTAATTAAAAGTTTTAACTTTGTTTGTGAATGAGACAGTGAGTGTTGCAGGTGTAGGTGTTAGTTTTCCTCTATTTTATGTCTTTTCTCTGTTTTTTTTTTTTACAATCAGTTATTTGGCGTGAATATATTACGGATAACACTTACTGGATATTTTTGTACAATTCGGAGGTTCGTTTCTCAGAAGACGCTATTCAAACATGATCTGAATCTGATTTTGGCAGAGAGGCAGCACAGCTTTGCATGATTGGCTGAATTGCTGTCCTCTCACACTCCCACAGACATGCATTTGATTTGTCACCAGCATCCAAAGTCTTATCTAAACACAGCGAAGAATCTATGAGTAAATGTTCCCCATTGGCACACTTCAGCAGCACAGAAACCAGCTATTCTGCAAAAGGATCCTCTAAGTACCCTTTTTTTTCCATGAAGGGAGATTAGAATGAGCCGTAAAATAAAGAGAATAAATGATGTGAAGATGACTTGGCTCATAAAAACATGCAAGCCGTGGTACATTATTACCATATGATAAGACGGCTCTGGGAAGTTTTCATTCAATCCTTTCTTGTGAGAGGAGAATGAAAGGAAACAGGCAAAACTTAACTAATTGGCTTCAGAAGTTGCAGCTTCCTCAGCCTCCGTTTCTGGGCTGGAGTTGGAGAAACCTGCCATGCTTGTCAAATCTTCTCGACTGTTACTGTGATGGCTAAAGCGAGTGAGAGTGGCCTCTATCTCATAAGGGTAGGGAAGGGAAACGCAGGTTTAGTCAAGTGTGAAAGAACACCTCGTTATGAAAGTGAAATATGTCATATTGGCAGCTACTAAAATTAAATTTTTCCAATCCACCACATTGTTAAACAACTATGAACTTTCGAAATCACTTATTATGTTAACAAAGAAGAGACGCACTCATTTTGGAACTCCCCATCGCGGATATTTTAGAGTAATACAACAATCCTTCAGGTGACCAACGTTTTTTAAAAAACAAAAAATATGCAACACTCTCTTTCCTAAACTCCTAAAATTGCTTTTGATAATATTCCCCTGTACAGTAAAGGTGAGAAAAATTTCAATAACAAATGTTTCCCTCTGGCAGTGTGTCACACACATAGAAAGGTCTGATTTATACTGTGGAATCAGTGTAAGCACTGGCTTGAGATAAAATCAAATGAGTATGATCTCTGTGGAAAAATTACCTCCAGTAATCTGCCTTTTTTTCCAATCATTAAAGAATGTGAATTGGAAAATAATAATAGCAATAATAATAATAACAATATTAATAATAATAATAACAAGAAAATAACCCAAAACTTAAATTCCCTACTGTCAAACTATTCTATCACCTGATAATTACATTAAAATGCAGACAGAAACACACTGAGCTTGTGTAGCATACAAAATATAGTACATGTTAAAGGAAAGAAAAAAAACACTTTTTTTCTGTGAGTGTGTGTAAATATTTAGGTCTCTGGTGTCCTTGCTAACAACCAATCTGTGAAATTAGACCACCCACTCATTTTATCATAGGCTGCCCTCTTCTGTAGTGTGGGTGAAACCTTGCTGAACACGACCCATTTAGAAATGCCTCTGGTTGTGATGTCACAACAGGAGTGCAAGTTATTGGTAGAAGCCCCTGGATCCACTCATGACCAATCCATTCATGATTTTTTTGTGTTTTTTGTGATCCAAATGACTCATTTTGAGGTGAAATTTGTTCATAATCTGCAAGGAATTTTGCTTCCATACTTAATTGTAAACCCAGCATAGGTGTATATAGATTTAAAACATAAAAAAAAAAAAAAAAAAAACAAGTAGAACAACATTCATAAATCCCAAATCACATACTTCTACATTTACACTTCATATTTAAAGTACTGTACATAAGTGCATTCAATTCAATTCAATTCAATTCAATTCAATTTATTTGTATAGCCCAGAATCACAAATCATACTATGCAGTACATAGAAATGTGTTAGACTGTATGCACTCTGGCCGGAATTTTGAGTGTGGACCACAGTGACATAGTGAAATCTACATAACAGAAGATAGCGAAGGTTACGTAGAAGAAAAATGTTTTAAAACACTCATTGTAATACACGCAGACAAAAAAAAGAACAAACAACAACAGTAAAACAAAATGCTTGTTTCAATCGGCTGCCAAGTATCGGCAATCAGGGCTCCAGTAGTCAGTTGTTGCTTTAAAAAGTAGTCGAAGAAGAAGAAGAAGCTGTCATTTCCAGTAATTGTGCAGCGGCAGTGTGTACTAGCGTCTGGAAATTTGGTGTACAGGACAAATCAATGACTGAACCGGAGCGACTGCAAAGAAGTTTACTGAGACAAGTGTGAAAGGGTCACGCATGCGTGCACAAATAAGAATTTTCCATGGGAATTACCGGAATATCTGGGATTATTATTAGAATTATTCCACAGTCAGGGAATATGCGGCATTGCAAAAAACGCGCAATAATTTGCTGATTAGGCGGGAAATCTTGCAATCGCACAAACTGGAAGGCCTGTTCTATGTTGGAGTGCATTATTTACAGTATTTACAGTATGTACTGGATCAGGTCTATGTCCAGTAAATGCTGAGTAAGGTGCACCAATAAAGAGGCCGGTGGGCTTAAGGATGCATCCAATAACCAGACTAAGAAATGTCATTCTCACAATGATTTATTGGGAGAAAGAGATGTTACAATGAAATAAAAGTACAACGTCGGCACAACTACTATAAATATAAGAATGTAAGTACAATCCCAGTGTCCTAGTGTATGGATCAAAGCTGATCATCATTTGACCTCAGTTAATACAGCAAGGTTTTCTTTGTTTCTTTTTTTCTTCACTGCATTGTCTTAAATACCGATTTCTAGTCGTGCCTCGTCTATATTATCTACGTTGATGTGGGAAATGTTTGTCCTTCTCTGGCTTTCTGTGCACAGAGCATGTGTTTGCATTTTAAGATATTTTGCCCATTTCAAACATTTTCAGGCTGGATAAGAACACGAGTGAATCGGAACAGAAAGAGATAATCCCAGTAAACAATAGCAGGTATTGTGGTGAAACTCACATTTCATCACTGTTTTAAGATTTCCTTTGGCTAAAAAAAAATAAAAAATAAAAATAAAAAGGGGTTGGGTTTACATTTACAGAGATAGCCTACTTGTCATCAACTGAGTTCTGATTTCCAAAACTGATTAGCAGCTACTATTCAGCGTTTGGCAAGCACTGTTGAAAATTTGGGGACAGTGCCTCAGAGCACATTCAGAGACGAAGCTCCGCTTTTGTGAATTTGTCCTCAAACATACCAGAACAACTCCAAATGTTTTTTTGTGTTTTTTTTTTTTTTTTCATTTGTTTTTTTTAAGAAACTTCTTTCACAAAAAAAAAAAAAAAAAGTTATCCCTGGTGAAACAGGCGGCACAAAAAAACAAAAAAAAAACACGAGCAGGGATTTAAGTCAGGCTCATTAAGCAGCACAAAATCAAGTCATCTTCCATCTTCAATAAATCCTTTGGGGAGGGGGAAACGTAAAGTTAAAATTCCGCACTTGGCAGGCAGATAGGCTGCATCACTTTCCTGAGATAGTTGCTGCTCTGAAGGAGATAAACAGCCCGGCTGGAGGACGTGAGCATTACGCCCTGACAGCCACCCCCCGCCATGCCCCCTGCACCCCCTCTGCCAAATTAGCAACTACCATTCATACGGGATTTCTTTGTGAAGCACGCACGCTACTAAAAATACAACTTCTTTAATGCAAATTATGTTTCTTTAAAGAGTTAGAAAAACAAATTAAAACATTATTGACCTACAGTTTGTACATAATACCAAAGCTCCTTTGACCTAGTAGTAAATACTGAACGTCAAAGCAATGAACGGGAACAATAAAAATAACTGACCCTTCATAAGTCCCGCCCCCTTTGAGAAGAGTCCAGGTTAATGCCCCTTTGTCTGTTGTTCGCATTTAATATAAGTGGTGTATTATTTTCACGGAGAAATAAATTCTGTGGTTGGATATATGAGCAAATGCATTTGAAATGTATAAGATAAATGGAGAATCAAATCAATGTGGCTTTTATGCACAAAAGGAAAATTCACACAAATACATCTTAATTTAATTAATGAAATAGAAAATTAAATAGTTATGTGCAATTAACAGTCATATTCATTTATGAACTGAGTTATTCATTTATTTATTTATTTCTGTTCAGGCAGTTTTATTCCTACTAAATTTGTAACTTATTTTTCTGATTCTGAGATGGGAAAAAGGGAAAATATACCTGGCAGTGTGCCTTTTTGTCAAGTTTGTCTTACCTAGCAACAGTATCCAAGGGGGGGTGGGGCTAACGAAGGGTCATACGTCAAACAGCAGTAGCAAATAACAGTTCCTATGTATAGAATAGACAGGAACATACACAGGAACAGTTAATAAGAACAGCTTGTAATATTTAATAAATGCATTTCTTATCTAAAGAGGGACTATCCAATTTGTTATAAAACCAATACAAGTGCTGCAATAAAAAAAAAAAGTACTTTTGGAGTAATGCGTTTTTCATAACCAAGAAAAAATGTTGCATTTTATATTCGATGCTAACTCTGAAAGGAAAATACATTTTCCTTTTACTCTGTTGTTATGCAGACTATACAACAGTGCTGTGCGGGAAAAAAAAGAACATTAGATGAGATGGTGGAGCTTCCCTCATTGAACAGATTTTGTCCCATATGTCTAGAATAACAAAAGAGAGGCCTCCTGAGAGTCAACCAAAACCTCCTGCACTGATACAGGAAACAGACGAGATGTTGAGCGAGGCACATCTTACACATCTGAAGGAATAGGCTCAATTCCAACAACAACGACAAAAAAAGGAAAAAAAAAACAGCTTTAGAGTTGCAGGAAGGAAGTAAACAAGTGAGAAACCTTGATTAGATGAGAAGCGAGGTGAGAGGGTGTGCTGAAGAGGCAGGTGAGGGAAACAGTAATATTTGATCATGGGTTTTTCAAATATATTAATCGTGTAAATATAGGGGAAAAGAGGAGGAAGTGAGTTTATTTAGGGGAGAGACTGAGACTTTAATTTGACGAGACCTCGACAGGTGGGGTGAGGGGAAGAATGAGAGACCTTTAATTAGGCGAGATCGACAGTGAGAGGTTGTGAAGTCTAATTAGTTGTGTTTGGGGGAAGGAAAAAAAAAGTCTTTAAAAAGAAAATCACTCAACTGAATAAAAAAAAAGAACTTCAAATTATAGCCGAAAGAAACAGATAAACCAGAGCAGCACTATATATCTTTAAGATCACTACGGGTGACATTTCAGATAACAAGTGATTAGCTCTTTTGTCTGTTTCATTAGCGGATAAATTTCCTGCCAATTTCATTTTCATGACACGGAGGGCCATAATTTGGCACCGGAGCAGATCAGGCTCATGACCTTGTAAAAGTGACAGTTTCATTGGACACGAGCAGGTATTTTTTTCTGCCTGCGCCCGTTTGGTAATTTAATGGCTCTTCGTGACATCACTGGTAACCAAATGTGAGGGGAAGCACAGCGAAGGCAATGTCAACACAAATCGGGCAATTTGGCGTCGAAGATTGTGCCGCCCCCACGACTCTCAGAGGTTTCAGTAAAATGAATGCCGCTTGCTGCCCCTGTTCATAGGGTGGGATTGCACAACATAGCGCTCTGAAAAAAAAAAGCAAATTGTCAGGAGAATGCAGTAAGGCTGCAGACATGCTAGCAGGTATTTGGTGCAATATGGTGCAGAGGGCAAAAACAATTAGGGTAAATTCCATAAGTTTCCAGACACTTTCCATGCAAAGTTAAGCTGAATTTTGTGAAGTATTCAGTTCAAAACTCTTGTGCTTTGGAGGGATCTAATAATTATCTGTGCATGACATGGAGGAATGAACAGTGCATGAAGGGGGTGTGGCTTAAATAGCCTGCAGTAAGCAGTGTGCAGTGTGCATGTGATTGAGGAGTGTAATTGCATTAAAGGGATAGTTCAACGTTGTCGAAAATTCACTCATCATCATGATTCCCATAGTAATAGCAATAGATGCTTGACCCTTTTTTTGTTGACACAAGCTGTTTCCAGACTAGCGGAGCAGAGCCATGAGCTGCTCAGCTGCTGCTACAAGGCTAATGGTATTTTTTGGGTTTCCCACATCAATCTCAACAAATTCACAATCCAGCAACTTTCAAACACTGTGGTTGGATTGGAGTTATAACCTGCACAACTTATGACACTATAAGATAATAACAGAACTTTATGAGATAGAACTGTTTTCATGGTACATGTAGCTGAATCTTTAAAGACATTAAACTATCCCTTTAAATCCGGTTGTTTTAGCCAAGATTACGCTACAATATACTTTGCCCCACTTTATTTAAGTTCCTCGTTAACGGACAATCTTCAATATTGTAAATGTTGATTCTCATTAATTCCTATATATTCCTGTTAATTCCCTTTGGAAAGTTTCCAACATTGAAAATTTGCAGAATTACAAGTTAAAGCTAGACCAAAGCAAACCATCCATTACTTGAAGAGACATTTTATAGTCACTGAATGACCGACATTGTCATGCAGAGCCAAACCACTAAAACTGTTGTATTAATAATATAAGAGTCTTATATCATCTCGTTAAATTAGTTCTGGATTCCAAGACTATTCATATAATTTAAATACCACTCTGTTCCATGTTATGTGCATTATTGACGATAACAATAGAATAGATCTCAAAGAATTGCACTCTCTTCTGCTCAAAGTCATAATTGAAAAGAGATAGTAGCCAAATAGTGCACCATGTCTTGTAGCTTGAGGGGTATATTAACTCTTTCTCTGCCAGCACTTTTGACCAAATTCACTGACCTTTCAGCACCCACTGAATATGTCAGCAGAAGGAAGAGACTCTGTGCTTTTAAATAAAAAAAGAACATTTTGTTCCAGATTTGTTCATTCTTTTTTTGACAAGCACTTGATCGTAGGCCATTTTCATCGAAAAACCCACTTTTCAGACAAAAAAGCCAAGATAACCATATGTTTTTCAAAGAAGTTTTAAAGTAGAATATCAGCCTTCAATTTCTATTTTAGTTTTTATCACTTCCATATAGCTTTGATTGTTAGAATTTAGCATAGATTTTTCTATCATACAACATTGCACCTACAAACCCCTCATACACTCATTCTCTTCCATACACTACTTATTGATACTACATATGCCCTTGTTAGTAGATTCCTTTCTTTTATTATACTTTCATCAAGAAATCTTTTGTTAATTGGATTTTAAATGTGCGTCTCCCTCTCTCTCTCTGTGCCATGGGTTGTGATAGTATCACAATCTGAGTCACGGCCTCTTGTGCCTCTCGCCACTGGCTGAGTGCTTTTGTCCTTTGCTCCAGCAAAGCTCCGGTCCAGCCCACGGCAGCGACGGGGGTCCAGGGTGCAGTGACTCGAGGTCAGCGCCGCGTCAGTCGTCTGTGTCCCGTTTAAAAAAAAACAAACAATGATCATAGTCTGAGTCCATCAATAGTCTCACTGCCTCAGAGTTTTTATTATATAAGTCTCTAGTTCTGCAGTGGTCCTAATATCTGATGCTTGGATGTTCCCAGAGTTGCAATGGGGCAGAAAATTTTCAGTAAATTTCCATAAAACTTTCCATGGGAAGTTAGGCTGGTGAATTTTGGGAATATTCAGTTCAATAATAATCAATCTGTGCATGAAGGGGGAGTCAATAGCCCAGAGTCTGTGTGCATGTGATTGAGGAATGTACTTGCATACAAAGGATAGTTTTTACAAATTCACCCATCATCTTTATTCCTATAGTCATAGCAATAGTTTTTTTGCCTTTTTTTATGTCTTGACAAGCTGTTTCCAGACCAGTGGAGCAAAATGTAGAACCATCTCTTTAAGTCTCTCTGTTTTAGCCAATATTATGCTACAATAATTTTTCTCCAACTATATTTAAGTTCTCTGTTAAGGGCCAACCTTCAAATTTTTTTTTAATTTATGATGGATTTCCATATATTACCATTAATTCCCATATATTCATGCTACTTCCTATGAAAAGTTTCCAACTTTGAAAATCTCAAGAATTTTGCAATCTTCTGTCTTCAAAAACCTCAAAAACCTTGATACATAATGTCGACTAAAAAAGTTGTAAAAAAAAACGCCTTTTAAACGAGTACGCAGCCTATGGGGTACATTTGAGATTGTGCTCATTTCTACACTGTTTCTTTCTTTAGTCGCATTTTAAGTGCATCATTTGCATAGCCTATGAATGTGTTAGCTCAGCGTGCTACCCCACAGTCTGCTTCCATCAACAGTACTGAGGCTTGCTCAGTCCTTTCCCTTTTGATGGGCATTTTTCTGGCTATTGCTGCTTCATAATGCTCTCCTGGCATCCAGCCATTGCATCATGTAGCATGAGCCTGGGCCGAGAGACACCTATTTCCCCTTCCTCTGCTGAATAATTTTTGGTCAGACGATCCATAACAGCATCTCCTTACAGTACACCGGCGGAAAACCCAAAAGACAGAATATCAGTCAGACAGTTAAGTACATACGTGAACTTGTGTTCTCCCTACGATCTACACCAACCCCTGGGGTGAGCAGCCCACGAGCTGCTAAATATTCCATCATATTCACCTGTTGCTGGCTTTTTTTGACTTCTTGTCGCAGCTTAAATCAATGCTATGAGAATAGAGAGAGACAGAGAGAACTAACACATTGTTTTGTAGTAAGTGGCTTAAATCTCCATTGTAAATATCTTTGACAACAAAGGCTGTGGAATTTTCATGCAGCACTTTATACATATGTACACTCCAAGCCTTGGAACCATTATTAGAAGAAAAAATATTAATTGTAGGCACTTTAATGGAGGGCCATCTCATACATTGAAACTGGATGAGAATATTTTACATCCAGAGTCTTTTAAGAATAATCTCTAATTGGTAACTATAGCCGTTATCAATGGACTATCACAGAGAAAGTGGTTTCCTCACTTGGGATTTTCTCTCCAAGTGAGTCTAAATAATTTTGTCTAATAGTGGTTAATGGTTGTGTAAGTGAATGAATCTAGTTCTCATTTCCCTTGAAACCATTTTGGAATTCTTATAAGTTGGACCAATCATTATCTGTAAATGAAACGTTCAAAGTTTTCCCCATAGTGATTTTAAAGCAGCAGGTTTAATAAATTTGCCCACTAAATGAGCCTAATATCCAAGTACCTCATGACCAAGTCTGAAAATAGCTAACAGTTGATCGATATCTTTTTTTTTTTACCATGCAGCGGCAACATTCGCCCCGATGTATTTTCTAGGAGACTGCAAATTCGGAGATACGTCCATCACTGATTAACTAGCAGTTTGTATTCTTGACAGAGATCCTCAAAGTGCCTCGAGGTATTGCTGTCATATAGATCTCCTATCTTTTTCACCAGAGACATCAACCCCATCAATATGTAAGCTTCTACTCTCTCTCTCTCTCTCCCTCTCTCTGCATTTATAGAGCTGACTCATCCTGCCATGATCCCTCTCCGCTCCCAAGACTCCATTCAATATTGTGCACACAAGTGTCCCACTCAACCTTATTTCACAAACACTGCTCACTCACTGCAGACAAACTTCTCTCTACTTTTTGTATTAGCATTTTCACCAGCTCAGGTACTCAGAAGCGTTTGGAGGAGGGCACAGACATGGCTGGCATTAGAACAGAAAATAATATGCAGTTTTTGCAGAGGTGAACATCACCTAAATACTCTATATAGAACATACTTTTCTTTTCTTTCTCCCACTCTTTCTCTCTGTCTCTTTTTCTCTCTCTCTGTCTCAGTTTAGGATTTATGAGCAAAACACATTATGTCCACTGCATTAAATTAGTCTGCAGCCAATTAATAAAATCACACAAAAAATGGCTGCTGCACCGCACATACACGGCGAAGTCCTTGAAACCAGTCATAAACCAAGTGACTGTAGCAGCAGAAGTAAATTTCCGATCGCGGGACCAGAAGTAAACAGCTGACTACACAACTGGAAGCAACACACGAGAAAGAGACGACTGACCCACGGAGCCGGAACTAAACCGCCGATCACAGGAGGATAGATAGATGACCAATTAGCAAGCGGCAAGCAGGCAAAGCTCCAAGGGTTTGACATGCGAGAGCTGTGTGTGCATGCATGTGCGTGCCTGTGTGTGTGTGTGTGTGTCTCCCTCAACAAGCCGGTGCCCTTTCGGCTGCCTCGTAAAAGACTCGGTCGCTGCGAATCCGCTGTCTACACCGACTGTCCCTGAGGAGATGGGTCAGTTCCTCCTAAAGGTTACATTCTGTCACTCCAGGGGAGGAGGGTCAGTTGTTCATGGAGATAACAATCAGCTGGTGATTATTGGACTGTGTGTGTGTGCGTGCATGTGTGTGTGTGCAGTGCATTTTATAGTATAATGTAGATAAAGCTGCATATTATACTGCACAACATGGAAATGCTTGAATTATGTTCAAGATGTTTCCGTACCAACTGCCCTTTAGGTCAATACCATCCTAAAATAAGTATAAAACTGAGTAAATTGTGGGTGAAAGGTTCTGAATGAATTGATAAGATGCACTTTGCTACAGTGCCATGTAATATTGATATATATTGATCGCGCTCTGAAAGCGTATCTCAGCACAAATGGCGCTGGCCTATAAATGCTGGATCGTGGTGGGTGAAATGTTCAGAAACTGTTAAACTTAAGAGTTCCCGGGACACGTTGGCCAGCCTGAAAGTGACCAGTGTTCCGGCTAACGTTAACGTTCAAATAGAAGCGTGTTAGCTATGAGATTGGTAAACACTCACAAATGATTTGATTTAATGAAACCGCCTAGTGATATAATAGGTTGCTAGAACCAAATAAAGTGTCACGCGGAGAATATACAGACCTAGGATAGTGAGCCAATCAATTATTTGGAATTGCTGAAGTGACAAATGGCTCTCACCATCCAGTAAAGTTGACTCGCTGCCTGCAAAATGTCACTGAGTGTTTCTATCTTGCACAAGACTCTACCGCGGCCAAAATCCAAAATACCCTCAGAGAGGTGAAGGCACATAAAACACAAAGGAACTACACCATCTCCTTCTAATAACAAAGTGAACCACAAACAATTATTCTCACACCTAGAGGCCTCCGCAGGTTGATGGATATGAGGCAGATGATTAGTTTTAAGCGTTAGATGATTAGGCCATGAACTCTCTTATGAACTATTACAAGGACTAATGGAAGTAATGTAGAATGACTCCCTAACAAGTTGTCCCTCTTTTTCTTTTTAATATAATATAAAAGTATTGAAACAGCAGTCTCTGTCAAATACCTACAAATCCTTTCACACAGCACCAGACCAGACCAGTGGTGGACTGTAGTAAAGTACATTTACTTAAGTATGATTTTCAGGTACGAAGTATTTCCATTGGATGCTACTTTATTCTTCCACGCCGCTATATTTTAGAGGAAAATGTTGTACTTTATATTCCTCTAGATTTACTTTACACGCTGAATAAGAAAGTGGATACAGCCGATCTACAAACAATCTGGATCATGAGATGGTTTATAGATCTGCACTAAGAAGATGGTAGAAAAAAAAAGCGGTAATAAGGAAAGAATGAATGACTACAAAAAAAATAAACTGATATATTATTATTATTTTTTTTAATAATATAAATGAAGTAATAATAGCAGTAAAATGTGACATATCCCTTTTCTCGTCGCAGACAGGAACTGCTTCAAGGAAAGACACGTAAGCTGATTTCTAAAGGGCTTTTCTGAGAATAGTTTTGTGTGTATAGGAGCTGGGGTGTATATTTATTGGATAGTTATATAATTTATATATTTGACTTTCCCCTGGTATCTAAGACCTGACAGAACCATTTTCAAGTATTAAAAAGCTTTTGTCTGTGTTTTTGTACTAAAGTTCTGTGGAATTCAATTTCCGTTTTTTTTTTTTTTTCTCTTGTATTTATGGTCACATAACTATTAAGGCATTTATCTGACACCACTGCAGCACAGTATACACAGTATGCAGTATATGACTTTTACTTAGGTAAAGGATCTAAATACTCCTGCCACCACTGCTGGTGAGTACTACTACTGTACTCATTCAATAATAAATATGAGCAATACAGCAGATCTTCATTAAAATCTGCCTGCAAACTCACTGTAGGTTACTCCGATGCTATTAAATTACTCACCAAGAAGGAATCTGCTAATTAGACTTAATATTTAATTACAAATCACTGCCTGTAAAATATAATACGCCAAGACTATCTTCCAACAACAGACTACGATGCCCTCAGGCATTACAGTCTCCTACACAAAGCTCGTATTTAACATTTCATTTGCCGTGAGATCCCTTCTGTTCGTACACATGACTCTGGGTGTATCGCGGTGTTGCACTTGCCGGGTGAATCTTGAATCTCAACCAATGAACACGCTCTGATACCGTGACCTATTTGCGTTGGGTCGACTCGTCTTGTATTAAACAATGAGCAATGCTTTGGGCTCTTTAGAATAATATTTCTTTATTCACCTATTTATAGTCATTATTGGTATCTTGTTGATATCATGTTAGCTCTTCTACTTCAGGACATACATGCATATTTCATGGCCTCTTCATTTACCCCTTGTGTTTTTCGTAGAGCTTATTCTGGCCCCCTTTTATTCCTGTGGTTCTTAATAGTGTCTCGTATTACTCAGCATATTTATTGCTGCACATACTGTACCTCTTCCAATCCATCCCTTGATCGTTTAAGTTTACTTTCCATTCCGATCTTCACTTAGTTTGTATTGGGTAATGTCAGTCTCAAAAATGTTTTTCCTGTAATTGCACTCGACAAACAACCTGCTGGCCCAAGTAACTGTTTATTGACTTGTCTCTCTACAGAGTTGGGGCGGCTGCTTCTCGTGGTGCGGCACCACTGTAGTTGTTTGAGCAGCTTAAGGTGCCGGCCTGCACCCATCCCTACCCAGGTGCCACAGTGTGTAAATGCAATGATCGATTTCGAATTTCTTGAGTGCTGCAGGGAATGCTGGTGGTTTACACACACACACGCACACACGCACGCACACAAATACAAAAGAAAAAGAAAAAATCCCACCGCCACCAGAGAAGCCAAACATCTCTTCCTGCAGCATTTCACCGAGCGAGACACCATTCGCTCCCCTCTTGCTCACATATTCTACGGCATTTTTCGCAGCAGCGGCTAACAAAAAAAGATGAAGGGAATGGGTATTTGTTGTAGCCCAGTTGCACATTTTGCAAGCATGTGATATATGTCGATATGCCTGGTATTGTTTTCGGATTATTTTATTCACAGTCAAAAATGTCAATATGAGTGTTTGCAATAGATCCGGCAAGACTTCTAACAGTATATTGGAGTGAAATTGAAAGTATGCACTTAAAGAAACTGGAACATCATAACCTCTGATGTTGAGAGCCCTTATTAGTTACTGGAGAGAATAGTAGATATTGTAAATGCACATTTAGGCTGCTAATGGAATTGAGTATGAGAGGAGGGAGAAACTGCTAATGTAGTTAAGACGTCTGAAGATATCTATGCTGAATACATCTCAGGCAAATGCACGCTGTGTTAATTCTGTTTGGACCTGTACTTGTGGCTTATTAGATTACTGCTTAAATGTCACGTTTATCAGGGTTAGAGATGTAAATGGCAGCATTAAATGTATCCTTTAAAGCTACATAGAGGAAGCAGGCGAGCTCTCGCCCGGCTAACCGAGAGCTCGTGTGGAGTTTGTGTGGCTGATTTATTCCAATACGCATCACACTGGCCCACATGCCTTTCAGTGTGTGGGCGGGTTACATTAAACTAAATGAATATTTGGCGCTACAGTCTGCCCAGGAAGTATTTGAACAGTGAAATACTGTTTGATATTTTGTCTCTATTCTACTTTCTTCTTCAAATGTTAAATGAAATGATGCTAATGAGTTTAGTCGGTTTAAATTTTAGAGTGTCTTCAGATTCAAATTAATATGCAATGAAGCACTAGTTGGTTCCCCTTTATTCTACTGTTAGAGCCATTATGTGCACGCAGGCGCCCGGAGACACAAGTGCCTCTCCACGAACAAGAGGGGTTGTTGTGAACCGGGGCCAGCAGCACTGAAGCGCCACTCACCTGTTCGGCCCGGGCGGCCAACTCGGCTCCGCTTCGGCCCTGCCAAGCGACATCACAACCAGCTGGTGGGAATCTTCTGTTACAGCACCTGAGCCGCATTAACTCATCGGGCCCAGGACCCGAAAGCCAGCAGGTGCCCACGGGGGAGGGGGAGGGAGGGGGGGGCTCACCAGTACCTGTGGGCAAGGCTTGGAGAGACGAGTCATTTACCCGAGATGCAGACAAGACAACTGCAGTCGACGAAAAACAATCAATTATCATTGCAGCTCCGCAAAAAAAACAAAACAAAAGCGATGCAATGACTGATGTGTCGGGTTAACAAATATCACATGTGATATGAAACATTCCTTGCACATTTGATGAGAAATCTCACAAAGGCGCCGTAAAGCCGCGCCAATACGGGAAGTAAGGCAATTTGATTTCATCACGTTTGGTTTTAATTAAGTTGCATGTTTCGGGGAGAGAGCATGTTCAATATTTGCAGAAAA
Source organism: Eupleurogrammus muticus (assembly GCA_036785175.1). NCBI lineage: Eukaryota > Metazoa > Chordata > Actinopteri > Scombriformes > Trichiuridae > Eupleurogrammus > Eupleurogrammus muticus. Next base: position 17,394,052 of record JAYKQN010000007.1, on the reverse strand, counting down.
CCCACATATAATGTGACACCTGCACGTAATCCAATTCTCTTTGGAACACTTTAAAAAAGCAACATCTGTGGGAAGGAGACAAGATGTACCGTGTCACGGTGAATTAGCTGCACAAGACAAAGTTTGAAATGTTATCTGACCGATTACTTATGGCTTAATTTGCACGTGGCCACTGTGCACTGACGAGATTATGTCTTAAATACTGATATCCTCGATTAAAGCGAACCCTCTGCTATTTAGCCTCACAGCTGTTATGTCCTCTCCGTGTTAAACAAATCATTACAACAAACTAAAATTAAATCTCCCTCAGTGCGGCTTGTCCCCGATCTCAGTGGCAGCGTGCCTCATCGTTTCAATTAATATTGAAATTCTCTCAAACTGGCACTATATAGACAATGATATATTGGAGTGAGGATATTGAAATTAACTTCTGATGTTTTCCCAGCAGAACTGAGTGACAACTAAATGTTCCAGACCGTTAAGAGGGTTTACGTTCGCCGAGATTTCGGCAGAAAGTAAACACGTCTTTTCTGGGCTGTGGTAGATTTATAAGTTATTCAAATAAATTAACAAAAGACGAAAAAAAAAAGGAATGAATAAGTAATGTTAGGGTCAATTGCAATACTTGAGCCTGCACACCCCTTTTAAATTGTTCTGAAATAAGGGATCACATCTTGACCCGAGTCTGTTTGAGGGCTTGTCGCTCGATTACAAAAAGGTCTGTCAATGCAAACGGAAAACTCAGGTAATTCAGTAATGACTGGTGGGAGGTAATAGATGGATGGATGGATGGATGGATGGATGGATGGATGGATGGATGGATGGATGGATGGATGGATGGATAGATAGATAGATAGATAGATAGATAGATAGATAGATAGATAGATAGATAGATAGATAGATAGATAGATAGATAGATAGATAGATAGATAGATAGATAGATAGATAGATACTGTAGAAATGAAGTTGTCACAGCTGCAGCCAAATAGAATAAAAATGATGGAAAATGATAAATAAAGCAGACACGACTACAGACACGGTAAGCGTTTTGGTTTTGTTTTCTTCCTCCTCTCTCTTTGTGCGCGCGTGAGAGCGACTGACAGGTGCGATTAAATTAATGATGACGCCGAAACGCGGGACATACCAAGCCTCGCTCCCGCAGCGTACTTATTCACTTAAAGCAAACGCCCCGTAATGATGAGTCACTTAAATGTACTTCATCAATTTTAATGCAGTAATGACATCCCTAGTTAATCAAAGTGAAAAATTCCGGGGAAAGTGATATAGATTGCTGAGTGTTATCGGATTTAAAGACTTGTAACCGTCATTCGTTCCACCTATATATCTGTAATCAATCATTTATATAGAAATGGCCTTGAATAGATGAGCAAAAAAAAAAAAAAACTACACTGCTCTCAAATACTTGCAACAGTAGTATACACACACAGACACACACACACACACAAAAGGATGCAGATTTGGATTGATAATTTTTTTTCCTCCAGTGAACTAACTGTGACAATGTGCGCAGCGTTGTTTTGCTTATATGAGCACGGGGCAGGCTTGGAAAAAAAAACAAAAAAAAACGCATCACAGTAACAAGCCTGTGTCTGATCAATGTCACATTTGTATTCACGCTACTAAAAGACATGGATTTTTGAAGTCATTCATAAGTATAGCAACCATAGTCCAAGCTTTTAGAAGCATAGCTCCCAGGTGCATGCTTTGTTATATAGAGAGCAGATGTAGCTTGAAGAAACATTGCTATTTGAAAGTATTTAATTGGAGACTGCATTTCAAGACAGCCAGCCCTGCCGCTGGTTTTATTCTAATTGCCGGCAGCAATGCACTTAATGAAGCGAGTGGTGAAGAGTGTGGGTAAAAGAGTGAGAGTGACCAGGTTTCCAAGGCAACAGCAGCGGTAGCAGCGTAGTGTTTTCATCTTGAGGGAAAGGGCTACAGGAGAGCAGTGTTTCCCTGCAGTGCTTCCTGCAGCTCTATAATGAATATCTATACGGTAATAGATATATTTGTGGAAATGTTGCAGGGGCTGAAAAATGCATACAAACCTGTGGAGTAAGAGCTCTACATTTCCTCGGAGGAACGCTTTTTCCTCCAAACACCTCATGATTAGACGCGTGTAGGCCCCTTCTGAAGCACAGTAGTTTGAAAGTAGCTCTGCTGGGACGGAGATTTGAAAGCTCTCTGTCTTCTGGTTCGAACAAAGAAGTAGGTAAGTCATGTTTTTGCCCTGCTTAGCTCACAGAAGTATATCAATGTGTTTTTTTTTTCCTTTGGAAGCCAGAATGTGTCCGTGCGCATGATTCCAACTACACATCCCGTGATGGATTACCACTGCCCTGCGGTACAGTTCTGCAAAGTATCTGTTTTTGTTTTGTTTTGCACTTCAGCTTTTGGATCATATCCTGGTTTGGTTATTTTCACATATCATCAGTGAGGAAATACTCTCATTTTCTTTTTTTTTTTTTTCTTTTTTTTGCCAGTGGTCTGCGTCCATGTGTGTCATATGTGTTCCAAGTAGGACACACTATGCCCTGCAGGAAGAGAGAGAGAGAGAGAGAGGGAGGGCGGAGGGCGGAGGGAGGAGGGAGAGCGAGGAAGAGAGGAGCCGGTGTGTTGCATTAGCCTAACAGTCAGTAATGGATGAAATAAAGCACATACTTGCTAAAGGGAAAGTCTCACAATCCCCAATGAATCAGGGGAGGATTCTTCACTGTAGGAACATGATGACCTTGTATGATCTATGATTATGTCTGCTCACAGACCTGTTGAGTGCATCTGGGAAAGAGTCTTAAGGTTTAAACAAGCTGCGGCCTAAAGTAGCCAGAATTGGGAGGTAAAAAAAAAAGGCAATATTGAGCTTGATGGAGACTCGAGAGTATGTTTTCATACCTCAGTGACTCAATTGACCCTTTCTAAATCCCTCATCCCCCTAGTTACTGTTGCTAGGTAGAACAGGCTTGACAGTAAGGAACACTGCCGGGTTTGTGTCCCCTTTCCCCTTCTGGGATCGAGTAAAATAAGTGGTTTGATGCTATCTTCCACTAAAATAATGGTTCCCATCGGGATACACAACACTCAAATAGATAACAGCATTGACCTTTCATAAGCTCTTATAAATATGTCAGCAACCAAGCTATCCGCCCTTTCCCAAACCACTTCATTGATACCGCATACCACAGACTGATGCCCTGGTGATCTCACATTAGGCTAAATTCCCCTTTATGTAGCATTATGTTAGTGAGCTACCATTGTGCTAAATTGAAACGTTAGAATGTAATGTGTTTGTGAAGCGGTAACATGGTTTTCTTTTAAATGAGAGACTAGTGTGGTAAACAGCTTATCTCAGGGGCCTATACAGGACTGAGGTTGCTCACTTGTCATTGGAGCACAGAGCAGAAAGGGGCAGGACTTAGAAAGGGTCAATAGGTTTCTGCATGTACATTTCAAAATAAACCTAGACTACTATGGTGGCATTTTTTCAATATAGAGCTTGTTTGTGACAAATTAGCATTTATGGTAGGCAACTAAAACTAGATTTAGTTCAGTGTATGTGTGGCAATTTTTACTCTACTGTAGCATATAGAGCCACCATGGTGCACGTTCACTCCTGCAAACGAACCAAAATGGTTCTGATTGACGACCCCCTCAGTCAATCAGAGCAATGCGTGCAGAGGGACTGCACACCAGAGTCTGTCATTTGGTGCAGAGTCAAATGGACCGAGACCAGCTGTTTTCTGGGTTTAGTGACTGATGCTTTCACGCCACCAAAAACCAACCGAACTAAGCGCATTTGGTTTGAATGGACCGCTCGGTGTGCACCAACTGCTCTTGGTGTGCAAGCACCCTAGGAGATCATCGTGCTCAAAGTCCCCCCTTTTCTGGGCTTATTCACCACATTTCCTTTTTTTAGCGTGCTCCAAGCACCAGGCTCCTTCCACATTTGGCACTGGTTACTAAGTGTTTTTTTTTTCTTTATCGGACGACAAGTTCAAACAAATAAGGCAGGTTTGTTATTATGAAATATTATTGTGTCATGTCCTGTCATGCTGTCACGGATCGGGTGCAATTTGCGTTATTTTTGTTATGCATACAATACACTGTAAGAGGAAGTGATAATGACTTATATACAGCTGTGTACTGTATATTTTTGGTCTTTCCCAACTAGTTATTAGAGATATTTATTTGTCACTGTGGGAGGAATAAATCAAATATATTGCAGGGTTGGTTTCCATTTTCGGATTCGGTAGAACCTCACATTGTGCCTTATTGTAAATTCTAGTTTGGGGTATTGGTTTTGTATCAGTTCAGACCTCTATTCTGCATATAACTGCCTTTATAGATTATTCATGATACCTCAGGTTGATATCCCTAAAACCTCATGTTACAAAATTGAAGTAAGCCTATAGTGCTTCACTGTAAAAAAAAAGATTCTTCTATAAAACTGAATTAGTAACAAGTCAGGGGTTGAGATATGTGTGCGGTTATTGACTCTATTGACTGATTCAACGTATTCAATCTATCATCTTCTGGTCTCCTCTTTATTGCTCTGTCAATTACCACATGGTCTTGGGTCTCCCTCAACCCAATTCTTGGTGACTTCCCTGAATAGCAAAACATTTCCATGAGTCAAAAAGCAGATAATAACCATAATACTGAGACAGCACATCCCTCAAGTAAGAGGGTCTCCAGCAGAACATAGTCACATTAATAATTGATAGATAGAAAACCAGCACTACACGGCAATTCCGAGAAGCCCAGTGCCTGCCACAGGAGAAATTTCCAGCAGCAAATAGGTCTTGAAGGTACCAGTTATGTCATATTTCACCACAACAGTGAAGTGAAATGCCGGGGAAGTCTAATAGACTAATAAATTAGAAAATGGAGCCCCTTACCCTGGGTAAAAATTCAGCAGGGAATAGATGTGTTGCCCGATGCCTAAATAACAATGTAACCTGCGGTACTGAGATCACACAGATCCAAATGCTCCCCAAAAATCGTGGTTGTAGTGATGCTACAGTACAGTTGTATAACCACAAAGAACAGCAGGCCACAGCATTCCGCCAGTTTCACCAGTCATCTGCTGTACTTCCTTACATCTACCTCGCATTTCTTCCCTATCACCGCAGTAAATGATGCAGCACAGTTTGCACAGCATGTCCACCTTTAAGGTTACATGCTATTGATGATATTGGCTTGCTCTCACTCCGCACGAAAGTGAGGTAGGCTTAAATTAGCCGTGATTTAAGCGAAGGCATCAGAGCTGATTAACTCGGTAAAGTTGCTCATGCGAGCTCTGTTTGCTGGGGGAGAGTGTTGGAAGAGAACCTGACGGGACAATTGACTCAGTGAGTGCTCTCATGGTTTTTGTATTGAGTGCCATTTTGGCGGCGATCATGCTCGCAAAATGTTTTGTTGGTGGACATTTTTTTTTTTTTCTGATGACCGTTAAAATGAGAGAAAAAACACTTCCTTTATATGTTAGGAACTATTGAGTGTTTAATATTTTTAGAATAGTTTGGTATGTTTTTATTTCTACCATGCCTATTACAATTCATTCAATAAAAATCGTAAATCAACCCATTCACAGGCCTGTTTTTATGGATGTGCCTCTCATTTTCATGCAAACTCCCCCACACAAAAAATGGAAATATTATCAATTGCAAACTGTCTGGGGGGATTTTGGTTTGTTATGACTCAACGATCTGAGGCCAGGCAATGTTTATGGAGAAAATTAGTTGTCATTCATTTTGACTTCACAAAAATACTCACAAGGATTACCTGCAAGGACTCTTTGTTATTTACTCCCGTTCATTTTTAGGAAGAGCAGCAAATATCGCGACCTTCAGAGTCTCCAGCTCACTCATTTATGAAGCTTTCAGGAAAATAATTCTTTTAATCTAAATCTGGAGGCTGAAATCTGTCCACAGTGGTCCCTCCTGTTCAGGAACAGAATGGCGAGAAAGTGTTGAATTTATCCTCTTAAGTTCTGGTAAATTGGCTTTTTAAAATATTGAACTTCCTGGAAATTCACAGTGTAGATTTGACACTTTCCATCATTCAAAGGTGACAGAAGAGACCACTATGGACAGATCTAAATCTGTCCATACTATTTGTGATTTCTATTTCTTTATTTTATGAAATATGAAAGCTAATTTTCTCCTTAAAACATTCCCTGACCTCAGATGATAAATTGTATTCCATTTTTTTTGTGCCCTTTATTTGTCTTTCCTGATTGAATCATAACTGACATGGTCGGAACAAAGTTCAGAAACTATATCAAAGAAAAAAAAAATCATCTGAAAATATCAAACCATGAAAAAGCTATTCCCTTGGCCATCACGAGGACTCTCCGAGTCCTTAACAGGCCGAAAGGACGTTTTTGAAACAGTGAGCGAGGGTTAACATGGAGGAAAATGCTGAATAGGAATCTAACCTTGCACTTAAAGTGCCTGAAGTGATGGCAGAAAACAGTGGTGCAGTCTGCTTCTTCTCAAACAGCCTTTTAAGTGCTGCCATACTCGCTGTACAATGTCATGAATCTGTTGAATAGAGTGCGATATTGTCATTTTGGGGGGGGGGGGGGGGGATCAAAAAAACAGCAATCTTTAACATCTGAGTCATCCGAATCTACCGTTTAGAACAAGAATTAACTTGTGCCTCTTTTCGCCGAGATAAAATAATAATAAAAGACTGTACTTATGTAGGCAAGCCAGAAATCTTTATATAACAGAGGTTGACATTGACTGAATACTGGCTGCCATGACGGAGGACGATGTGTCAAACGAGCGTAGATAAACAAGCTTTCAGTAATGCCTGGGACACGGCGCGTACCTCTACCTGAGCAGGGCACGGGCGTCACTGAACTGCTGCGGCTCACCTGCAGGAGGTGCAGCTACTGCCAAAAAAACGCTTTCTTTGCCTTTGATAATGTCCATCGCATTAGAAGTGTGGAATGGCATGTATGTGTGTGTGTGTGTGTGTGTGTGTGTGGGACCTTGCATGATGCACTATATAATATATACATAATAGGACTATATAATAATTGTTTGAATCTATTAACGACACAGGCAGTGTGTCACAGGCTTAATACTTAATTAAAACCGTTTTTCACAAAGTGTTCATACCATACATGATTTACACGAGAAGTACATTTTAAATACTGTAGGTACAGCAGGATGGTTCATCATTGCAGGGCCGTGAAAGGAAACTTCAAGAGCATGGAATACTTGCACTATTGATTAAGTGTTTTTTAGCCTTGATGTTTGGTCAGTGCAGCACTTTGGTTGAGACTGAAACATCTCAACAACTATCGGACTGAATACCGTTCAGTTTTGTACTGATATTCTTCAACGATTGCTGGTCTGCTCAAGCAACGTGGCAACAGTAAACATAGATGAAAGCACGGGTGTTTAAAATGCAGAAATGACAGAGAATGCTGTATATAATATAAATAGTTCATGCCTAAAGGTTGAGGGAAAAAAATGAATAGTGTATTTGGCACATTTTTTTTTTCCCAGCTCTTTTTCACATCTTTGCAAACACAACACTAGATATATTATTAAACACTTTCATGCTTCAACATGATAAACCCATGGTATATATAATTATATATATATTGCCAAAGACCACCCTCAGGCCTGTTACTACATTGCTTTCACTACGACTGCTCGAGATCAAAAAACAAATGTGTTTGAATATCTTACCAGTGAGCGTCAACAGACCCCAAGTCCTGTTGTCATTATCTTCCTGCATTTTTGGGAGTGAGATGTAACTCGGAGATAAACAGTAACAGTAATACCCAGAAAATGATCCGCCCCTATTGATGTTTGTCTGATACGTCGTGTGATGTTATATGCATTGTCTGGCATTTCAACGAGCGAGGACAAGCTTTTTCCCCTCGCCATTTTCTTTACCCCGAGTGAATCTAAATGAGTGGCGTCTTAGACAGGCAACCGGGATTGAAAGGCAGAGTGGCATGTAGTCCTAGATTCTCTCTCATCTCGTGGGGGAATATACAGTAGGACTACATTACCACAATGACTGGAAACTGCCTTGTATACTGTTTGTGAAACAGGCCTACAAGGCCTAATTGCTCATGTTACATTTCTGTGCTTCACACATGATTAAATAATAGGGTATTTGTGCAGCAATGATTAAGAAAATTAAGTTGAATACCATTGTGCTAATGATCAAAGACAGTAGAAAAGCGTGGTGTGAACATCCAGACATGGAAGAGTTCTCCTTTCACTGAACCGTGGCTCATTGTCCATGGGAAAAAAAAAAAAAAAATGTCTCTCTGACTTTAAGCAAAGGCTCGTAGCCATTTCAAAATTAACATAACAAGACAGGAGTCTCGTAAGCCTTGGCCTAAATGTGTAGCTGTGGTCAGCTCATCAATCCTTTAAAGAAATGCTCTGTATTATGCTGAGTGCATGATGAGGACTGTGTACTTGTACCACTTTGTTTTTTCTCCGCTGCAGCAACGGGTCCTGGGACTCTCCTACTTCAAGCCCAGGAATGCATCCCTCTCCACATTCGGGAGGGCTTCCTGACTCTGAAATGAGCCACTGGTCCCCACATGACGAGAATACAAGTTCCTTTTAATGAGCTCGGGATCGAGAGCGAGACACATTTTACCCAGTGAAGCTCTGAGGCTACAGAAGCCCTTATAAAACTGTAACAACCAACCGCTTGTTTGACACTCAAAAGCACTGAATGATAATCAGTGGTGGAATGTAACAACAACAGGAGTGTATTTACTCAAGTACGCTACGAGTACAATTTTAAAGTACTTGTGCTTCACTTGTTTATTTCCAGTATATGCTACTACCATTCAAATGTTTGGGCTCATTTAGAAATGTCCTTATTCTTTAAAGAAAAGCCGTCTTTTATCCAAAGAAGATAACATTAAACTAATCATAAATACACCCTATACATTATTATAGTGGTAAATGACTATTCCAGCTGTGCATGTCTGGTTTTTAATGCAGTATCTACATAGGTGTATAGAGGCCCATTTCCAGCAAGCATCACTCCACTGTTCTAATGGTACAATGTGTTTGTTGATTGCATTAGAGGCTAATGGATGATTAGAAAACCCTCGTGCAATTATGTTAGCACAGCTGAGAACAGCTTATCTGGTGAGACGGAGCATTCTTTGATGAAAGCAAAGTCGGAAGGAGAAAATTATTATTTCGAATAAAAAAAAGAAATCATTGTTTCTAACCTTGTCTTGTCGTTTTGTCACTCATTCGAGGAATTAAAGTGTGACCTTCCCTGGAAAACACAAACTTGTCTGGGTGACCCCAAGTAGCGTGTGTGACAGCTTTAGTTATAAGCTAATTTTCTGTGCTGCCAATATGTCTGTACTTTCACTTGTAATGGCGTATTTTCATTTATTCATTTAACTAATGCTACTTTCACTTAGATTGCGTCATTCTACCACTACTGATTATAGTAGATGACAAAGAAAACACTGACAACATTATTTTTTTTTTTCCCTGAAGTGATTTTATCACAAAGTTCATGAGGACTTACAGTATTACAAGAGAATTTGTCAACATGCGAAAACAGAACGAAGCCGAACACAGGAGTTTAACAAACTGGTAAGATAAGACAATCCACTGTTCACAATAAACATAAAAACTGATTAAGTCCTCAGGAGGTGGGAGCCGGTGAATGACTACAGTGCAGGCATAGAACGGCCACATTCACACTGACTCAGCAAAGGTCAATCCAACCAAGGCAAGATGTGCACATCTCAAGAAAACATCTTACAATTTTTATATGCCACCGGCTTTTCTCAGAACTTTTAGAAAGCTTCACTTGTATGTACATAAAACTGTACAAAAACATGGCATCACAAGCATTTTATCCTATATAAATATACCAACAATTAGGATAACAACTAGATTCTCTCTTGCAAAGACATATTTTCAAGGCAATTGTCTTTGTTCTAGATGAACTGTGAAAAAAGATGAAATGTGCAGTTAATTTCAGTCTGTTTGGGAAAGGGCCTTTTTGAATATGAACCAGCACTGACATTTCAGAAAATGAAATTAAAAAAAAAAAGCAAGTAAACAGTTTCTACCAATTATCTTTGGAATTCATGCTAAAATCACTGCCTGCTTGACAGCAGACGCAGGGTTGAGGAGATCTATATGTACACTACACCACCAACAGATTTCTTTATTATTATTTTTTTTTTTACACAACCAGTTTGCTAAGAGTCTTAGATCGATAAGAATAAAAAAAAATCCCTTGCCAATTTCAGTATAGTAATTTATCCATCTGTCCACAGAAATGATCACCATACAATACACACTACAGAGGCAAAATATACTCAAGTGAAGTCAACATTAAATCAATGTTAAGCACAAATTAAACATTATTTAACATACTTTTGAGTGTATTTAGGTGCTTCATGATGTCCTCGCACTCTGATCAAGGAGAACCATTCTGTGTTTGAGAGAGAACACAGTTCATTCAGCATGAGTTCAAAAGAAAGGTCAAACCTGGTAATATATAGTTCCAGGGGTAGTAGCAGGTCATTATCGGCTGGAGTCCGTCTCATCGAGAGAGAGAGAGAGAGAGAGAGAGAGAGAGAGAGGGGGGGGGAGGGGATAGGCCCAGGCTTATTTTTATTTTATAGACTTTTATCCTGTCATTATATTTTGAGCAACAGCGATCCCGACTTAAAAACTAGCCGCTTTTATTTTCTGTGTGGATCCCGAACATACATTACGGATTCTTAAAAGCGATAATCACGCCGTGGACTCTGAATCGAGTCAAAGCCTTCCGATAGGTGAGCTCGTGATTGAGGTGACTGTGTGATGTGACATCGGCTTGATCGCTCGACGCTAGCTTTTGTCGCTCGTCATTATTTCCAGGTCAGCGATCTGAGCCGCTGACTTCAGTCGGTGACGTTGCCGTCCGCAGCTCTGAGAGGCGCCCGGGGAAGCCGCGGGGCTTTAATCACAGTGTATCTTGGCTGTTGTTCGTTTTTTTTTTATTTTTTTATTTCAGTTCGTTAAATGGCTTTGAAAACGGCATAATGCGCTCTCTCCCCCTCAAGGCAGGATAATCGCCCACCTTATTTAATCATGGCCATGTCCAGTAATTTCCATATGTTTTCAGTTTAATTATTCTAAATGATTCTTTCAATGGCAGCATGATGAGGTAAGTGCTGATAAAAATACCCCTTTAAACTGATTGTGGCTCTGCGGGTGGATTTGCATTATCTGGTGGGTGCCTTGTCCTGGGGGTGTGCTCGCACATGCCCGAGCTCAGGACTCATTATTCAGCCTAATTAGGAAATGTCCATGCGAGGCGCTTCCCCCCTTACTCAGAGACACAATCTCACTATGGAAATACTCTACAGAGGTGAAAGGTATCTACAAATCTAATCAAATCAATATTGAAATCAAAGACACGGGCTAGCTCTACGATGTTGTAAGGCAGGCTAGTGTAGTCATCATTAACATCTAATTACTGACTAATACATAGTGTCCTTCAGACTTATCCTTCAGATTCACTCGGCAAATCTGTGCAAAGATAAATGAAGCTAACAGGCCTGCCCTAATTTTATTCTCCGCTAAATCGCCAAAGGAGGAAAAATATCTAATAACTTATTAAGTATGTTGTCCTCAATACAAGAAAAATCATAATTAACAGGTGTCACATTAAATTGAGCCCGACTCCCACCTTCTAATCCTTCATTTAAGCTCATCTTTTCCTTGTATTTGTAGACATTATTATTGACACGATATCAAATATTTATTTGGAAATCTGCAGTATTTATCACACTTCAAGGAGCATATTGAGTGTGGATTCTTCTCATTCATTGGAGCGCTGAATATTGAGTTCACCTCTGAAGAAGTATAGATCTACTGAGAATACAGTTGGATACTTTGGAAAAACAAAGAAAGTGCTCTGAATGTAGAGCACTCATCTGGTTTACCTCCGCGTAATATTAACTTCTGTGAGTACTTTATCTCTCCTGCGACTCTCGAGATTGAAGTGCCTTTTTTTTTTTTCCTCCTCCTTTCTGCACATTCATGTAAATAACTCCTCATGCATTCATTCAAATCGACGGGAGTCTTTTGGGTCGTGACGGGGAAAAGATTGCGTGTTGCATTAGAGCCCATCTGATTGTCGTGATAGAGAACTGTTTTTTTTTTTTTTTTCCACCAACAGAACGGGTCACTTTTGAATGAAAAGCCAATCAGAATGTATTGAGTGAGTGGTCTGCGTTGGTCGCTGTGACTGCGGGGGGGGGGGGGGGGGGACCGTGGCCGAGTGAACTATTTTCATGATGAACGACAGGTCACAGTGCTGAGAGTCAGTGGGACACAATGTCAGTTTAAATGTTGCCACACAGCTTCCTCCGCCGGCGGCGGGGCTCTACGGGGAGCAGAGGTAAAGGCCATTCCACTATGATTAGGGGTCAGAAGGTGTGTGAGAATGCGTGGGTAGTGGATAGATGCCTTCCACAATTTCTACTCCTGGAGATAGTTTTCAATCAAGTTTTAACAGCAGCAGCAAAGAAAAGCTTAAATATGCTAAAATTCTGAGGCAAGATTTTTTTTTTTTTTTTCCTTTTTTTTCAGCTTATGCCAGACAAAAAATATATGTAGAACACACCATTCAAAGATATTTACAGCACTGTACATTAAGATAAGACCATTTCATTTGATTGTTAGTCAAAAGTGTTACGCCTTCTGAAAAGGTGTCGACCGGCTGTCTATTAAATTATCTAATAATGGCACAAGAGCACTGATCACAACTCTCAAATTCAAGAGATCACTTCACAGAATGGGACTTGGCTAACTACAACAATAATTAGTCACTGCTAAAGTAGCAATTACCTTCTGCTTTTTCCTTTTTGTGTCCTTCAAGATTTCGTATAAATAAATGAGTGAGTGCATCAATTAACTTTGTGAAATTCTTAATAAATATGCTAATAAATTAATAATTTAAGGAGGAAATGACCATAAAGAAGAAAAAAAGGAAAAAAAAGAAGTGTTCATGCCAGTGATTGAATGAGTCACAGCCTATTTGTTACCTACAAAATGGGCATTGGCTTTAGGATGTGATCAGCCTGCTTCTCCTTCTGAGGTGGGTGGATCTTTTCTTCGTTGTGTGCACCGATTGAACGATGATATCCCCTCACAGGTAAATCTCCCGTTTGGGAGTGTGGGCAGAAGGGGAGGTGGGCGGGAACTCGGAGGCCACGCTCAGGGGCATCTCCTCCAAGGGGCAGTCCTGACCCATGTCGTGACCGCTGCTGGAATAGGCACTGCGGGAGGGCGGGAGGCGCGGCCGGTGCTCCTCGCCGCCCGGCCTGGCGCTGCCGTTGGCCAGGCGTCCCAGGCTCCCTCTCTCCTGGTAAGGCACGAAGGTGGAGAGTTTCGGGGGGTTCCTGGTCTTACGCACGGGGGAGGGATGCCCGGGCATCCAGCAGGCGTCCGAGTGGCCCAGTTCGCTGCACTCGGTCGTGCAGTTGCCGGTCATCGCCACGTCGGGGAGGGAGCGGATGTCTGTGGGCGGCAGAGAGAACACGGCACCGTCAGAGAGCTTTGCATGGCGACGCCGCTCGGGCAACAACGTTGACAAATAAAAAAGTCATAAAGGCATTCGAGAACAGAAATGGTGTCATCTGAAACACCCCATGAAACACCCCGCCACCCCCTCCCTCCCCCTCCTTGAGGTCTTTGCAGCTGTTGCTAAGCAGTCGGCAGCAGTTGCTATGTAGCTGTTGCTATGCACTGTGTAATGAGTGCTACTGTGTGTGTAGTCCACTCGCTGATGGCTGTGATACATTCAGGAGATGGTGTGCTGTGTCTGTGTCATTTAGAAGGATCCAGAAGCACTTTGTCTGGTATGTTCGAAATACATCAGCGATTTGTTTATGCTTTCAACACCAAAAAAAAAAAGAAACGCATCGATGTGTGCTACATATGCTGTGACATGCTGCAAATACTCCAGATTTCTGTCCACAAAAAGAATGTCAGGGATGAACCGAACCCAGACAAACAGTCCACTGTTTGGTGACAAATGGAAGGGATGGATCCCTTTGGGCAAAAACATTGTTGAAGGAGTTATTGATTGGCAGCCCTGAAATGAGTTCTCTGCCCTTGATTATCATCCATTTTTTATTCAGTGTTCCTAATTAAATAAATGGGTCCATGACCCAGTGACCTAATTTTAATGTGCAAGCTGTGATAGCTCCAAAATACACTTCAGCTCCAGCCATCACTCGAGAGTAGCGCATATAAAAGGAGCGCCTCACAGAGCACCAGAAAACGGTCACAGCAAGTAAAAGTCCCCGGTAGAAAAAGCACAAATTTGTTTACCAAGAACGTGCAGCCAATAGACTTGTTAAACAGCCCACCTGTTGACAAGCCAAACATACAGCCGAGATTAAATGGAAATACCCTTCAATTTATCTTTGTTATCCCTTCAGTCTCAGACCAGGACAGCCAAATCGATGTCTGAGGAGGGAGAAGCAGGCAAACTAGGATCTGTGAGTGCGTGATGTCACCCGTGGTGTGAGGGTTTTGATTGCTATGATAAATGCATTGCTGTAACGCCACAGCGTTGTCCACGCCATCAAAGCACGCGTCCATCACGGGTGCCCCGGCTTGTTCTGCGGCCGCAGGACAGCGTGAAAGGGAGAAAATGTATTCACAGGGTAGAGCACGGGTACAAAGATGTTGCTGCATGCGAATGATGCAACCACAAGAGATGACGTATCCGAGGCCGTGGTGGGAGCTCACGGCTAATAGAGAAAATGCCAGCCTGACAGTAAGCCTATGAGATGCACCATCAGTATTGTACTCATGACCAGTGGCAAGATAATTATCCCACAAAATGTCAGACCTCTGAGGCTGGAAAAAGTGCATCTGGTCCACCAAGGCTTCAATCAATCAAAGCCAAAGTGAGACAGCTCATGTGTTGGTGTGACTTAAAATTGCAAACTGTGTAATGAAACAACAATGGTATTAATTTGTTTGCATTTCACGTTCTATATTTATGTACAAACACCCGTTTTCTCGGGGATAATCCATATACAATTGTCACATTGTTTAGTAAAATAATAATTATTGGACAAAGGAGAATACATAGCTCCATCCATTGTTGCCCTTAATCTCATTGTCCCCATAATCCTAAATTGCTAGATGTTTAGGCTTTGAAATACATTTACCTCACAATTGCTTTATCCATGCTTAATTATATCATTATGCTTAAGTGGCAAATTCTTCTTCTCTGTTCACTAGGCCAGTGTCAATGAATTGGGATTCCTTTTGAATGAATGAAGTCCATATTTATGCTTGATTAAAAGAGGAGAGACAGAGTTCAGAGCTTTAAGAAAACACAGGCGACCAAGTGTGTGTGTGTGTGTGTGTGTGTGTGTGTGTGTGTGTGTACTGCCTCATGCATGATGATTGGAGCTTCATTTTGTCAGCTTGCTCAGGGCGTCGTCTGTATGCATCGCTGCAGTGAAATGGACTCGCGCTGGAGAAGATGTTCATGAGAGGAGAGTTTGGGAGAGTGTTGAGGACAACGCTTCCAAGCACAAGCACAGTTGTGTAGGCATCTACTCCAAAAGGATTTCACACTTGATTAAAACCTCTCTGCAGCTTCCAGGAGGTTTATGCCACACCAAGCAGCTTCATGTGAAAATCCTGTGTAGCTCCACGACTAAAGATCCGTGTATGGAAAGAAGAAAAAAAAAGGTTTTCCAATACAATTCATGTCTACAATAGATGCAGACATTTCTAATATTTATCTCCTCAATGTATTCATTTTTTTCCCCCATTCAGTCTTACAGGAGGAGATAACAAACACCAACCTTTACCCTGATTGACAGGTTGGTAATTAACCTTTGGTCAACTTTGTTTTTAGAAAATATCATTGGGATTGAGAATGAAATGAAATGCCAACCAAGAGAAAACTTGTAATACAAATGTTGCCGTGCACTCGTGACAGCAGTTAAAGCACATTCTGAAGCGTGCTCATCATCCTCAAGGGCCATAAAATGAGAAATGACAGCTCCTCTGAATACAAGCAGCTAGCTTGCCAATTTCTTTCAACTGTGCCAGAGCACATATCACACGTCATCAAGAGAAAACATAGATGCTCTATTGCTGCCTATATTGTTTCCTACTATGTCTGTTAGTGTTTAATCTGAAGCTTATATGCTTCTATTTATAAAAATCATTTGTTTGTAACAGACTGACAATTTTCTCAACTGTTCATTTGCTCAACTTCACACTTGGTGGGTTGCCGGGGTCCCAAGGAAAGCTCTTTATTACCAATGAATTATTGAGAATTATTACACTGGGATGGAGCCTTTTTAATTTGAATCAGTGAAGCTTTTCCAGCCTTTGAGGCGCTTGGCGTTGTGCATGAGAGGAAATCCCTCTCCACGCCAGCAGGTGGCAGTAGGCTGGATTCGTCATTTAAAAAGGATAATAGAAATCTTAAGCAAAGCATATTAGCTAAATTTTCACACCACTGTTGCTCATCTCAAATGTGTATTAAGAAGGTGGACATGGCACTGGTTTTGTCAGCAATAGTCTATTTATTATTATTATTTTTTATCATAAGTTATTTTTACCCTTCCTATTGTGACAGGTCTGATTCAAGATACAATGTGTGTCTGACTATCGATTTTCCGGACAACCATTCATCCGCCCGACTTCACACTTGGCAGGTGTAGTGCAAAGGACCTAAGGAAGTGCAGCAGCAAGTGTGAAGGTGTGTGGATGAGCAGCCCTGCAGAAATCTGCAGGAGACTCCTGGAGGCCAAGCAAACGGCCTGATCTGAACAAGCTTTTTCTGGACAGGCAGTGCAGAGGTTTAAAAAAAATGAGAGGAATTTTAACCTGTAATGTTGTAATGTGTAATGCAACAGATATCAACAGCTTTTCTGTACGCTATAATAATAAGTTGGCTATCATGTAGGTATGGCAGAATGGAATGATAGGCTGTATCATTTGTGAAAAGCACAAGTTTTTACATTTGCTTGCACTGACCTTTCGGTCACACTGAAATCCATCTCTGCAAAAAAAAAAAAAAAATCAATGCTGATGATTATAGTTTTGTGTCTGCCTTTTGCTGTGGTCATTAGCCATCTGTATCTATGCTACCCACTTACAGTTTGGTAGAAAAGTGACACTCTGCACATCACACAACACACTCCCACACTTTGCAAATGATCATTGTTTGAATATTTGGTGGACATGATGAAGCATGAACGAGTCAATCATGTGGAGAAGTGAGCGGCCAAACGCACAGTGGGGAAAATAGATATTTTCTCACCCACTCAAACCTGTTTTCTCCTGTACCTACACCTGAAATAAATCTGCTCACAGGCTGGAACAAACCCTTTAGAGTTTATAGTCTTGTACGTCATGGATGGAGAGCCAAGGTGGACAATGGAGAACAGATGGGCAAACCACAGCACTGTTATGCTACAGGCTGGATTTACTGAGCTTGTGATTTGGTTTTGAGGAGAAGTGACATTTCTTCCACTCTGCACACCACAATTATTTTCCCTGAGACTCGGAGGTAGATTTCACCTGTAGCTTCCTGCGTTTATATTGGGTCAGTCCTGTAATTTCCACTTTCTCCTGCCCTCGGTACCACATCAGCTACTTCACAGACAACCTTAGCGAAGCTGCTAAAAGCGCCTCCACTGCAGTAGCATAACATGCACTCCACATTGCAGCTACGGAGTGGGGGTACACACAGAGCTTAACCCCCCGGCTGACAGATACATGTGAGGGGTGGGTTTGCATGCTGCTTGCATCAGGGTGCCAGTGGGAGGTGTTGAGTGTCTGAGGCAGGCTTCCTCATCGTCTGATCCCCTGCCCACGGGCATGGGGGAAGCTGCCTCTTCCTGAGATTTCACACTGCTCCTCTCTGTTTGATTGCAAATGCTGCCTCTCCCCACCGGCTGCTTTCCAGCATGTGCGCCACACCGCTATGATCGATGGCAAACAAATATGAGAGACCCACAGCTCATAGAGGGATAACGGGGAAAAACAGCTACGATCATTTGGGAGTGTATGAGTGATATAAATGGTGTATCTGTGGCCCCTGCAAACCGTTTATATGGCAAATGACTGAGGAGAAGAAAAAAAAAAGAAAGTTCCATGAAACAAAAGGAGCA
This sequence comes from Eupleurogrammus muticus, assembly GCA_036785175.1. Taxonomy (NCBI): domain Eukaryota; kingdom Metazoa; phylum Chordata; class Actinopteri; order Scombriformes; family Trichiuridae; genus Eupleurogrammus; species Eupleurogrammus muticus. Next base: position 17,375,850 of record JAYKQN010000007.1, on the reverse strand, counting down.
AGAAGAAATATACCACAATCGTGCAGACATTAGTGTCTGTTGCTGGCTATCAGTGTAATAACTGTGTGAGAATGTATACTGTGTCACAGTCCGTGAGGAGAAACAACACGAAACTGGGGTTTTGTATTTCTTTAGCTATGACATGTCGAGCCTTGTTATTCAAGGGCTCAGAACTGGTTCTCACAGTAAGCCGGAGCAACCAAAAACACCCTTTTAGTTTCTCCAGAGAGGGGAGAGCATTTTTAGGAGGGAAACTTGTGACAAGTGCACAAACATGTTGTGTTGATGTACACATTCTCCGTGCTCATTGTAATGGAAAACAAAAGAACAATGATGGAGTTTGTAACTTTAGACACATACTTTCTCTTCGCTTGCGTAAAAAATATGTAGGCGTGAGAGCTTTATCCTTATTTGTACAGAACTAGTGCTGTGTATGTCTTTCATGTGGTATTGACAAAGTCTGTTTTGGCCTCAAATTACTGACATTCTCCCCCCCTTATATAATTGAAAATGTCAATACTCTGAGTAAGATCAACCCGTACACTATTTTTTTTTCTACAGTACAAGATATCACCCTTCTGTAAATATGCGCTTGCTCTTGAACGTCCTGAATGTGCCCCCAAAATGCTGTCAAAACTTTTATCTATAATATCTACTCTAGTTCCGAACTAGGAAAGAAAAAGGTGTGGAGGAAAACAAAAACCTTGCCAGGGAAAAATAAATTTAGATCCCACATCACAGAGAGGCTAGTTTGCATAAGGCCAACAAATGACCTCTGTCTGGTGAAATATGGTCATCTTTGGTGGAATTTGAACTTGGCCAAAGCAGTTATTTAATTACTAGATGTCCGCAGGCACAGTCATACTAGTGCTGTGCAAATATAGCTTTTGTCACCATACCTGTACAGAAAATGAAATTGCACTTTACCATTTTATACTTTTACAGCATGTTATTCTGTTGATAATCTGTATGTATCTATTACAAAACCTGCTTTTCCCATATAGAAATGAGTTTACTATATACTATATGCACTTATTGGAAGAAAAATAAATTTGTGCAAATCAATGAAGGAATCTATTCATAGCTAAATGTTGATCATTTACTAAATAAATAAGGCAGTAATGAAAATACATATTTGAAGAAAAGAATCATGTAATTTAATGAGAAAAAATGTTTTCGAACAGTAAGAGAAACTGATCTCTGTGTGGGCGATGGCGGAATGAAGCATGTGGTTAAGGGTTATTAAAGAACTGCAGCACACTAGGGGAAATAATCAACTTCTCTAGGGCAATTATTTCTATTTCTATTCTACATCAGCTGTCACCACATAAAGATGTGTATTTCGCCTACTTGTTGGGGCATTGTGCAGTGCAGAGTTTGCTCATGCAGCATACCAGCAAGGTACAAGTGTTTTTTATCTATGGTCTTTGTGACAATCCTTTGCATAAAAAGGACCATAATGAGACATGTTCCATATGTCTGGGTGTGCTCCACACCAGGAAAGCTGTGTCTGATCCTGACTCCTTTGTGTCTTGTCACCAGCTTCGGTGCCCTAACCCTGGAGAGGCAGGTCACATTGACGGAGGAAAATGCTGGAATAAGGCCATCACATAGCAGGAAGAGCAGGACCTCGTCCTCTCTAACTTTAAGTCTGACGGGTAAGCTGGGTTGGACCTGGAGCGTTGTTCGCCAGGCCTCTGCTCGGGCTAGCTGCTAGCAATGATGACAAAAACGTGCTGGAGATCAGCTTGGACATGCAGAGGAAATGTTTTATCACCAGAGGGCCACAGCCCCTCCCCTACAGGACTGGAAGAATGCACTTTGCGCCTAAATCTCTAATGAATATTCATTCCTTTGTTTCAAGGAGAAAAGCTAGTTTGAAACCTTTCTTACTAAAATGGCGGCCGGTAAACCCTGACTCTAGGTGTTTTAATTCAGCTGAGTTTTACCATGCACTCACACCAGCGGTGATTTACCCAGGAAAAGCATTAATTTTCAATGAGGGCTGGCGATGAGAAGTGTCTGGCACCATGGCTGCAGCCAGCAGCCCCATGCCAGCGTCCAGAGAGATGAGGAGAGCGGATGGGCGGCCTCAGTGCTGAAGCAGCAACCGACTGCAGATCTGGACTTGAATTTCTTCCCACTAGTGTGGCTTTCACCGAGAGTTACTACAGTACGAGTCTCTCTTTCTTCACCAGGACACAAACACCAAATAAATAATTCACAATACATCACACTCGTAAACTGGGGAAACATGGGAATGTTATTTATTTGATCATGTCACAGTTCACGGGCTATGAATAGATAATTCATTCATTCAGTCATGGGATTTTGATGATTTTTCAGGAAAAAGTAAATATAGCTGGGTTATTAGGTAGTTAGTTGATTCACATTAAGAAATGCAGTTGGCCAGGTGAGAGACAGGAGTGGCAGACATATACAGAGAGAGAGAGAGAGAGAGAGAGAGAGAGGCAAGGAGAGCAATGAGTGATAGACTGGGCCATTTTCTTTAATCTCGTTGATGTTTTTTATCCTGATCTTAAAAGTATTTCAGCCTCATAACTCCTCTGTCCATGTGAATGAATGTGGAGTTCTCTTGACCCAAAGGTCATTTAAGTGTCTTTGCATCCTGTTGTTAATTTCGTTATCTTGTCAGCCATCGGTCCCTCAGGAGATTGAGAGCACCACTGCACGGCCTGGCCCAGCCTCAATTCCGCCGCCCCCACTACGAGAGGTGAGAGGGCTACCTCTGCAAATCAGAAAATCTGGAATGGCAAACACCTTGTCTCTTTGTGGAATTAAAGAAAGGTTTTGTCCCCGCTACATGTTCACACACAGCACCAGCAGTTGTAAATTTAAATTAACATTAGAGCCTTCTATAAGGGTTTCCTTATTGGCGCTGGATTCAGTCCTCCCCATACCTCTGCTCATTTTCGACAGCGAGGACATTCCCCCTCCCAGTTGGTCGAACAGCTCAAGAGTCGTCTACCTAAAACCACTTCCTACTATCTCAAAAACACCCCTGAGACTCTGCCCCCTCTCTAACCCTGACCAATACAGAGGAACTAAACTTGTCCATGCCTTTTATCTCCTCAAGACTGGTCTGCTGCTATGTGTTCTTTAGAGAGATCCCTGGCAGGACCACCCACAAGCATCAATACAGTCAGATAAAAGAAGTAGCTTATAGTTAGAGCTTGGCCCTGTCTGGTCTAGAACATTGTTGCGCTGCTATAGGTTTAGACTGCTGGGACTTCATGAGATACTCAAAACTTCTTTTTCTTTCTTCCATATTTACAGACCATGCTGTAGAGCAGCTGTTGAAGAAGCTTCTGTCGTTGGAGGGTCTGACTCTGTACTGGTGGCACCTGGTGGCACCTTAAGGCTGTTTTTCCTTTCATGATGTGAGTGTCTAAGTTGCTGTTGTAGAAACTGTAAAAACCATTGGGGCGAATCTGTGATTTGTAAATTTTTGGGCTATACGAGAAAGTACTGCCAGGACCTTGATGAGAGTGTGAAACCACAAAAGTATAACACCGATTTTGTTCATTGCACTGGCTCTCTGTCTCCTTCATGAATGACTACAAAGTTGTGCTGCTCAAATACATCCATCAGCAGACATGCGCCTACCTGCTACTCCCTACAGGAATTGGTCATACCGCAAGCCTCCACCAGCACCCTCAGATCAGCTGAGATCAGTACTAAGCTTCACACCAAGGGGGGTCGAGCCTTCTGCTGCATCCGCAGCACAGACCCGAGACTCTTCCAAAAAGCCTTTCTATCCACTTTATCTTAACTTGTTTAACATACCTTTAGTTCTGTATCGATTGGAGTTAAGACTACAAATGAAAAGTACAGAAAAACAAACAGAATAAAACAGATGTGAGCAAACCACTTTACACTGTCACGGAGATAAGTGTCGCTGTTTGGTATCAATGTTTTGCTGGAACCAAGCGAATCAATGTCTCAGTCAAATTGCTGAAGTGATTCCAGGACACAGATTGGTATTAAAAGTTTAAGGCACATGTGACAAAGTCTTCTTTACAGATGTGCGGTGTGAATGCTCGGCTTCCTGAGCAGCCCACTCTCTTGCTGACAGTCTGATGAGTGGACACGTCGGCCGGCTGCACGTCAGGAAAAGCTGCCATGGATGGTTCAGTGGTTGACGGTACACCTCCTGTCAGTTCTATCAGCAACTTCCATTTTGCCTTAGAGTTCCTTTACTTGAAGACTTGCCTTTTGTATCACTGCATTTGACAAAGCCTTAGCACCTGCTGACAGATGATGCTATGCACCAGCTCCCCCAATTGAGTAGCTGATACGTGGTGTGATGTGTCAACCAGTACTAAGGTTTGTCAAACTGTGACACACAAAAGGCATCTCTAGATAAAATGGATTCGAGACATCTTTAGAGCATCGTGAGGAAAACGGTGATAAATGATGATACAGCTGCTTTTGTAAGTAATATAACCGCTTCTCTTTTTTTTTTTCTTTTTTTTGAACAGAGGTGTATTTGTGTGAAATGCTTGTGAAGAGAACAGCTTCATGCCTCTGCCCACAACAATATGTTTGGCTTGCAGGCCAATTACTGACTGGAAATTGTGTTCTGAACCTCGACAACAGCATATTGATCCACAAGATCTGCCAATGCAAAAAAAAAAGAAAAAAAAAGATTTATCAGGAATCCACTGAGTCAGGTGTTTGTAACTGGTAACACCAAAATAACAAATAAATTATAGATTTCCAGATAACATATTATAGGGCCTACACAGCCCGTACAGCCCATTTTTCCCTTCAATAGGGGCAAAAGAACGTCATTAAGAAAATATATCCCCCAGAATGCTTCACACAACAATTGCTGTGCAACTGTGTGTGAACTTCAACCTCTGACCTAATGACATTGGCTGACATGACTAATGAACTAGACAAAGTGAAAGGAGCTGCTTTTCCCCACTGATCAAAACAACATACTGAACAAAGGACCACATTTTTCTTGCATGACCGCTTGGCCACGGCACGGTGTAAAAGGAGCCGTGTTTGTTAGGGATTCTACTAATTACAACGTTATAACCGGTTTATTTTTAACTGCAAGCCACACAGTTTGTTTTGAGATGAAAGGAGATCAAGTCCCTTTTATTTTCTATAATTCCAACATTACCCGCCTGCTCTCTCTTTGTTCTCCTTTACATCAAGAACCGTGTTCCTCAATCCCATTACTGGACCCGCTCAATGCAATCCACTGGAGGAAGGAGGGCATAAACACACTTCTGGTTGTTTGCAAGGGTGATCTCATAGTAGAGCTGAGATCTGGACAGTTTTAGTCAGGTTTGTATGTCTGTTGATGCTAAACACTGATATTTGAAAGCATAATATTGGTAATATTGCTACACTTGAATGCAAAATGATTCTGCTGGAGGGTAGATGTCTCGGCTTTAATGCTGCATGTTAGGTTTAAAGCATAAGCTACATACTTATGTTGGTAAGAGCCCACTCCCTTCATTTTACTAACTAGACTTTGCACACGTCAGTCAAGTCAGTTGTATTTGACTCACAATCTGTCCCCCCATTTATGACTTCACACCATCTATAATATTAGGTGAATACAGCGTCTGAGGCAGGAACAGAGTTATTCCCACAAGTTATAGTTATTTGAAAGAGGGGTTCATAAGACTGTCAAAACATTGTCATAATTTAGATATGACACTGGTTATGAAGATTAAAAAATGCTTATGAAAGTTGTCATATGGCAGCATACTGCTATGTCATATGTTATGATTATGACATCATAAGGAAACATTTAGGACACAATCAATATGGTCCTGTAACAGCTGATGTGAAGGAGAACCACATATGGCAGTTCAAAGCCAATGTAAAACATTAAGTAAGGTAAGGAATAAGATCTGCTATGTCCTCTTTATAACAGGTTATTCTTTCTTGGTTATATGTCAAGTTGTCTTAACAAAGACATGTCAAACAATGTCAACTTTGCATCAAAAGTGACATAATTTATTGAATGGCACTGTCATTCCGTAATGTTCATGACAGGTGTCATGTCTTGATTGTGGCAGTGTTATGAACCCCTATATAAGTAAAGTGTTACCAAAAGTTCCCAGTGGTGCCTAAGGTAAAATGGACAGGTCCTGCTGTGAAAAAATACCCAAATGGAATCATACTGAGCACAATACATGGTCCCACAGACCCGTGAACGTGAATAGAGTTGGAATAATTCAATTATGCTGCTCTTCTAGGATTCCCCAATGTTATAAAACTGAATGGCTCAAATAATAAATGGATCAGATAATGAAAGATGTCATTTCGTAAGGCCTATAAGGCTCAGTAAAAGTTATCCACAGTTTTACAGCCGCTCCTTTCCCTATGATAGTGGATGTGAAAAGAAGCTTTCTGGGCCGAACAGCATCATGTGATGGACACTATTCTTGTAATTCCACGCAATACATTTTCGCTTCAAAGCCCGGTGCAGATCCTGGGGGCCTGCTTCACACAGAACTTCAGCCACGAGATGTGGTTGAGTCAGCCATGTTGTTTTGTAGTATATAGTTAGCCATTTGCTAGGATTCCCAGAGCCATAAGTGTTGGTTCCAGGGGCCAGGGGGATTTCAAGGGTGGTAACATAGAGACCAGACTCAAGTCCCATTATAAAGAAGTGATGAATATGTGTGGTCACAAAAACAACCTAGGAAACACTTCACAATTAAATGTCTACTGTGAAATATCTTATAGCCCGTACCAACTAATAAGGATCAATACCTGATTAATCACACACCCTTCCTATACAAGAAGAAATATGATAGATAACAGCACAGATAACAGTTACTATGTAATACACTCATATTTCAAGAACAATCACTTAGGTTCACAGTGCTATTTTGTACAAAGTATTCCACGTTACCTTCAATTCATTACTTATATCACTGCTACAGTGAACCTACGTATGACAAAGTTATGATTGGGTTTACATATTGAACTAGATTTCATCATTTAGGATTGATTTATTAGACTGACTATATAGATTTGTTGTCAATTTCCCTGTTTCATTGTCATGCTGCCAATCACGGACTTAATACATGAAAATGAATAATACATTATTTATTATTTCTGAAAACTAAATTTGATCTGAATAACAATGTGGCGTATATGCTTTACATATATGGTTCCATTAAGACAAACATCCTGGAGTACAGTAGATTATAACCAGCAACACATCATACAAGTAAACTTTGTCTTGAGGAGAAATGATGCATACGTGGCTTTCTCTAAATCTTTCATTAGGACAGTCAGCTCGGATAATAAACAGCATTACTCTATATGCTGTATTCAATCTCATATTCATGCAGAGGACTTAGGGGGCTAAGAGTTATGAATGTTGAGTTTGAAAGGCATTAGTTAGACCTCACTGCCTTCCTCTGAAATTTGCATTTGGTCTTTGGGCCTAAACAGGTATTCTATTAATGCTGTTCATTTTAATCTTAGCCGGGTGCAAATACAGGAATCCAGTATGATGTATATTCAAGAGATAACATGATATATACATGGATGATATTCCTCATTAGTTATTAGGCATGGAAAAGGCATAATAATTTGTAATGTTACACTGTTAACATGTAAAATGTAATCATAGTAATAAATGCATAGACACCTTAGCTTCATGAGGGTATCAGTGGAGAGGTTTTTCTTGTAATGATATAATACATTTATGGTGGCTATGTGATAACCTGCCTGCTAATTACATTTAGGCCCACTCTGCTTCGCCTTTCTCTCACTCCTGTAATAGGAAACCTTGCATTTCCCCATTCAGTTTGCTGTGTAATTTAATTTTCAAAATCCCAAAGAAATGTAGCTGAAAATCCCTGCGATGTAGGGATTTAAAGCGCAAAAAGTCTAACTCCATAACACATTCTGCACAGGTCACGGAAAATAGGAAAAGGGCTCTCAACAGTTTGAATTAAAGTTAGTTTGAAAACGTTGATACCGCTCACCTCTGAGCAACCTGATTCTTCTAAGATCTGCTGTGAGTGAACGTGTATGCTGACCTCTATTTCCTGGTGCAGGTTAGCTAAAAAGAAAAAAAAAATGTCTTTATGACTGGTGACAGCATTGAGATCAAAAGTGAGGATGGGAGTTGAGAAAGATGAATGACCCAAAATACTTTTTTGAGGAATTCATGACTAATTTAATGGGAGATATTGTCATGATAATTAGACCCTTCTCTGTTTGCCGTGTGACATTTGCTTTAAGAGTCACTTGTCTATTCCTGTCTCACACCCAAACCTTTTTTTTTTTCCCCTCTTTCCAGAGCCCAGCCTTTGAAGCTTTCCTTCTGTGCTTCAGGCTTTCACATTTACACTCTACGGCTCTTTCTACCATGGCAGCGGCACTCTGTGGCCTCATATTTACAGGTACAAGATGTTTCGTTTTCGCAACAACAGGAAAGGGAACTTATGTATTCAGTCTTGTTGTCAATGTTCGCTACATTCAGTGCAATATTTTACAGCTGGGCTTTTATCTTTGTTTGCAACACTTGTATTCACCGATCTCTAAGAGCCTCCATTTAACCCATTGCATTATTCACATTCTTGATTTCAGTAGAATACATTACACCTAAGTAAAAATCTCCTTTCAGTGTATCCAGTGTTTTGATGGGATGTAACTGCTTCTAGATGGTTTTAATAGCTATTAACAGTTACAAGTTTAATTTAGAATCTAACCACATGTCATTGGTACAACTTTGATTTTCACCTATGAGAAAAGAAAAAAGTCTTTTATATGTGGGGATAATCATCTAATCATAATAGAAGGAATTATTTTTTTTGTCAGGATTTCCCCCTGGAGTTAAATCCTCTGCAGCACTTTCATGCTCTCTATCTTTCACTGATTGATCTTATTGACATGAAAAGCAGTTTTCCATCATCCATATGTTGTCTTTCCTCCCCTTTTGATCATGATTCTATCTCTTTACTAATTCTACCTTGGAGCTTCATGTTCCACACGGTAAGACATAGTTAACTTGGGGTGAACATTACCTGCCTACACCTACATACAAGGCAGAATAGAAAATACAAATATCTAATCATGAAGCGTTGCTTTTCTCTTACTCTCTGAATGTGGGCTTTATCGCCTTTCCTCTGGTCAATGTTGTTCCAGGACAACTTTTATCATTTGATCATATCCTTAAACCAGAAACCAGGTGCTCAGACCCAGATAGTGATCAGAGAACTGTGGCCGGATGTATTCTAGACAACATGCCTATATCAGCAAGAGCAATGTGAAGATTTACCTTGTGATATCTATAAAAAATAATAATAATGCACAGATTTAAATAATGCAGTCACATGAGATACATAATTCTCAGGCAGAGTACGGACAAACATCAGCATAATCACACGAAATCCGGCCTTTGGAATCCTGTAAGCAGCCCATGTCGCGGCTAAATGATGACTCTGGAGAGGCGAGGCTTTATTTGCCCACTTACTGTAGCTAGACAGTTGCTGCATGACTGACAATTCCCTGGGAAAGTCAGCATGCTAACGCAGTCAGATGAAAGCCCCTTTCCCACAATGCCCTGAACAATACAGCTATGTGTTTGGAGCTGGACAATTCAAATTTATGACATGATGAAATATGAAAATTGCCTTTTTGTGCGGCGGAGAGGCAACAGGAGAGAACAGCGGCAATTTCCCGATGCCGCGCTGCCAGGCTTTAGCTTTTCTGACAGGGCTTTGATTAAGGGAAGGGGTAAAAATATCACATGAAATCAAGAGCATGATTAAATATATAATCATTAAGGGGACCTGCATATTTCTGTTTTTCTATATGGACTTTTAAAAGGAACACAAAGCCCAGCAGGCAGCGGGGGGGTCATCATGCCAGCTTTGGAAGGCCAGCATGATTTCCCCCCGCCATGTTCTTATTTACTGATCCATAGCATTCAGCTGCTTGCTCCTAATTGACGTTTATAAGCTCTGGCATGGTGAACAAGGGTCAACATTCATGTCCTTTGATGCTGCTGGAACCCTCTAACGGCGATAATCATCACCACAATAAGAAAGGTGACCTAATATTAACTGAGATATGGGAGTGAATGTGGAGGAGAGGCGAGAACACATTCCGGGAAGCCAAGTATTTTAGTTAATTGAATGAAGACCACACCTGCACTTTAGTGCTGTCGCGTGTATTAAAAGGGCATTAAATCGCCCATATAAATGTTTTATTACATTAGAATGACATAAATGGACAGGGCATACACTACATTACGTGGTAATAAAATGAAATTTTTATGAACTGATGGGTAAATTAGGTCAGTGCAGTGAGTCTGGCTCTGTCTGTGACCCTGGGCGTGCACGGCTGAAGTTGAAATGCTGGCTGATACGTGGAAATACAGCAGTGATATTTTTCACCAAGTTGGACGTATCCACTTTGCTTTCGTGCGGTGTGAGTGTGGCAATAGATGAGGTAGTTTGGGGCTATCAAGCCTGAGGAAGCCGTATAGCAATAATGTTGACGAAGCAGGAAATCAGTAAGACAAGAAAGAAAAGCAAATGCATAATGAGAATAACCGTTGCTGTTTTAAATCAAAGTGGCTGCACCCACCTTCTGTTTTATTTTGTTCTTTTCTTTTTTTTTTTTTTGTAGTTTCTGGTGGTTGTGTCAATGGGCCCCTTAACCCCAGGCTAGACAGTTTTAAGTAGACAGCTCATCAAGATGAGTGCTGGGGCCTTGAAACATGACCGTCTTAGAGGGAGATACCCAAAGGAAAAGTGAAAACAATCCATATTGTTGCTTTAAGTACAGTTCAAAACCTAATATATAGCTGGAAAATGTATAAAATGTTATGCAATACACAATGGTAAATTAATGGCCATTAATAATTACATGTTGTTGATTGCTGGAGAAATGAAGATTGTTGCCAAAATGTTTTGCTTCACTTAATAATGATGATATTATGTTGAATGATGGAAGAGAATATATATACATAATCTCCCTTTTTTCATCCTGTGTGGCTTCTTTTTCCCAAAAAAGAAATAAAAGGTTTGTCTTACAAAACATTGAGAACAAAACATAAGAGGGGCTTAATTTTGTTTTGCTTTTTTTCTGTAATTGGCTGCTCAAGCGGACCATATAATACTCAAGTGGCCCCAGTAGTGCTCAAGCAGATCATATAGTGTTCAAATGGCCCCCATAGCAACTGGCCCACCAGGACTTCTCCCTTGTTCCTGATGGCCAGTCTGTCTCTGCCCTGGGATGGCAACGGACCAGCATCTCACATAACCAAAAACATCAGGCCACATTTCCAAATGATGCGATATGGATAAACTGACCACATATTGGAAGGCTTAGTGATTCTGGAATTTTTCATCTGAAAAATAAATAAAAATACTAATAAATGGACAGATCAGCAGACTTACTCTGCCAAATATGGCCATTTGATCCCAAATAAATTCTGGAATAGTTTGTTGACCCAAGCTACAGCAAGTCAATGTCCGATTGCACCCACCTTCCATTTAGGACCTTATTGTCAATGGTGAAAGAAAACCTGTTTTTATGAATCACATATGATGTTTGTCTTATGTCATTTAGAAAATTCCCAGTTTAAAAAATATACATGTATAAAATAAGCATAACATTGTAAAAAAAATAAGGTTCCATGAGGTAACTGGAAGGTGGAAGTAGTGATGCTCTCTGTAGTGTGAATTTGTCACTCAGCCAGTCAGTCAATGACAGACAGACATTCAGGTTTGAAGGGCTGGCCCCAATGTTGCAGCCCGGCCAAAAATAGCCGTCTTCAGTGACCAGTGACTTGCAAGAAGCACTTCTGTTACAGCTTGGAACTAGCACAAATCAGTCACAATTTAACAAGGGAGTGAAGTACACTCTCTAATTAAAGTGGATATCCAGCAGGAACGCGGGGTGAAAACAAGTTTCGTCCTGAAACATTCTGTCAGAATAACTTCACTTCTTCCTTGAGAACAAGGGCTTAAGCAAGGAAGTGATTTTTTTTTCTTAAATCCCTAGGGCTGGTGAAGTGATGATCACCGAGATGTGGCATTGATCAAAAAAAAACCTGTCAACCACTGTGAAATTATTTTAATTCATTTTTTTTTTTTTTTAGCAATAGGGCATTAAAACAAATAACGACACCTTAACTGCATAACAATGTAATATGCATGGCCATGAGTTTAAGCAAGACAGATTCTGGCTGCATTTAGCTTGAGGCGTATTGGCCGTATGATTTACTGTGTTAACACAAAACTGCAAATTAAAAATTGATTCATTAACGAGGCGGATATTTCCTTTTGTAAAGAAACATACTGCTGCTTTCCATTTAGTGTAGAGAGGGTCTTTTTTTTTGTTTCACTGGATGTAGTCCACCTTCAGTTTGTAAGGTCCTTGAACTGCAGTGAATTCTGAGTTATCCTCAACTGACTGTGAGAAAGCCTTAAAGCGAAAGCGGCTCAATTCCTCTGTGACTCACTGGAAATAAGGAAATGCATGTCAGACCCATACAATACAATTCCAGTCCCTCAAGTGCCATCCATCATTGAAGGGCAGAACACTAGTTAGAGGGAGGTTCAGTGGCTCCGGTTCCCATCACACTATGATGGAGAGATGACCCCCGGGGCCTTTCTGTGATGCCGGCTTGAGCTGCCCGACCAACTGAGGTTGAAGTGGATCTGGCCCCTCGCCAGTGTCCCCTCCCCCCCCTACCCTCTCCTTGATGCGCGGCGCTCTACCTGCTGCACGAATCACATCTGGGGGTGAGGCTGGGTAAGCCCACGTGAGAGGGGAGGGAGCACTGCTTTCTATTCCTGCCTCCATAATTACCCCTAAAGTTCTCGGATCCCATGTACCTGCCAGTGGACGCTCAAGCTAAAAAGGAGCATCTCTTACAGCTACAAGCGACACCGGCCTAATTAAGAAATCTTTCTCCATGTGTCCACATAAACTTGTTCTCTCAAACCCACATTTACAGTCATTACCACCTCCAAACCTGCTGCTTCAGCACACTGTTGCCCAGACTCACTGGCATAGCAAGAGCATGCAGCCTGCTATCCAATTTTTGCTTGAGTACAGAGAGCCATCCACTTCAGTTAGCGTAATACATGAGTACATCTAAGGCTTAGGCATACTGGCTTAGTCATACTGGTACACTCATTCATTTTACAAGCTTAGTGCTAAAACCGGACTTTTTCCAGTGGCAGCATGGTGTTAAAAGCACTATTTTGTGGAACCTAATGTGTGCTTATAAGCGTGTACTCTTCTTTCTGCGCATTCAGAGCACTCATCTGGGTTTTCATCCATGTTATATAGATGTGGATAAGAGCTGGGTAGCTTGCGTAGATCTCAATTAAAATAGGGAACGCCGGGGAAACTTCTACTAAATCACTCATGATTTTTGCTTTCCTCGCATCCATAATTAAAAGAACATTTACATAAACATGTTGTATTATTTAGACACCGTTTTCACAATTTTTCCAATATTTATTTTGGTATTTTCATAAAACAAATCCAAAGGCCGATAATAAAAAAATAATACCCAACACAAAAAGTATAGTTTATTCGCCTGCACCGAGTAAATTCCAGGTTTTGAAAAAGCATGCCATTATCAGTGATATTCTTCCAGAGAGCTGGACACAATGATGAAACTGCAGAGAAATCGCTTTTATATGTAAAAGAAAGTAGTTTGAAATTGAATGCAAGGGGCATATTTATTGGGATAATGGGGCTTCTGTTCTGGCTCAATCTAGATTTCACATGTGGCTGCAATCTTTGCCACATAATATTAATGTCAGCTCACACTAAGACACAATAAGCCAATTCCGTACTTCGCCAGTTAATGGTGTGAGCAGCCATGCTGGGGCCTTTCTCTCGCACAGCGCCTCCATTCAAAGCTTTAGTCCGTCTGCAGTCATTTGACAAATAGCATAATGTGCAGGGCCAAAGTTTGGGATGAGCATGTATGTCGCATTGTTAGCGATCACACAAGCGAAAGCACATTCCAGATTCAAATTGGGCGAGGACAATCCAGACACGTTGGAATCTGCGGCGCCCTGACACATCATCACTTCCATTTCGGATTCAGCCGCATTGTCCCATAAAGTCATTGGTAAAAGAGCGATGGTAAACCATTATCCGCAGTGTCGACGCCTAATCCAGGTTAGAGAGTTTAATTCTGCTCCAGTTCTCCACATCTTCCAGTGACCTATTTGCTCTAAAATAAAATAACAAACAATTGGGGGGTAACAAACAGCAGCAGCTGATGTGGGCAGAGCACAATGCATGTGCTAGAATGAGCTCGGGATTATCGGCGTATTACTCATGACAAGTTCCCCCCGGGGGACCACTTGTAAGGACTTTTATTCCCACCCACCCCCCCTACAAAAGCCTCCACAAAACTGACAGTCCCATGACCTGTCCCCTCTTGGGTGGTGGCGAGTCGCGGCAGTGACTGGCGTAGGCCGCCGCGCAGGTACGGGCCTACTCCACATAAAGGTGCAAGCAGGCTGGGGCTCTGCACAGCGACATCTGTCTGAGGAAACCCACGCCCCTGTTCCAGCAACCTAGACTGGCACCCGGGCAGAGGCCCAAGCTGACACTCAAAGGACAGAAGAGCCCCACTACACTGACATTCTGCTCTGAGAGTGCACAATGTCCTCCCTCATGCAATGCATATTTACGTGCGCCATATTATTTTAACGCGCACATCGATCAAACATTCACATGGAACTCTATCCTATGAAGAGGCAGTGGCTAAAACGGTGATACTCTGTATGATACCGATATGGCAAGCAATGAAAGGAGAGGAAAATCCTTGACAGGAGTTCAAAAAGAACAAATATAAAACACTACATGCATCATCTGAGAGATCTGAGGCAGGGAAATCAGACAGCATTACTAAAGAACCTCATTATAATGCAAATGCCATTTATTCCATTTTATCTCACCCGTCTCAATAGCCCATGTGGCAGTGAGTCCACATGGAGGCAGACACAGAGAGACCCCATGCTGGGCAACCGTCCACATCAAAATACCTCCATCTGTGGTCGTTTGAGTTCTAGTGTGTGTGCGCGTGCGTGTGTGTGTGTGTGTGTGTGTGCGCATTTCGCATCCCGGTAACTGTCTTCAATCCACCTGTGTCCTATCAGTGCTAGCCCTCATCTCACAGCCAAGACGCCAAACAACTGATCCCCAGAAGAGTGATTATTGTCTTGGTTGGATTGAACACGAGGCGATTACAGATCAAACTTGTGTCCCAAAATGAAAGATGAGGCCTATCAGGTAGGAGAGTAAAGCACAAAACATATCTATCAAGTTTCGTATCTTGTGAAGCACAACGCACGACGAAATGCAACGATTTGTACCTCTGAATCTGTATTTTTATCATTTGGGTGTCAACTTAATATTTTTACACGAGCATTTCTGTGTGAATCTCAACATTTTTGCGTGAATGATTTTGAGATTGATGTACTCCATTATTTTACATAAAATCTAAGCCTAGCCTACAGAGGGAAACGTTGACAGTTTATGTTTCCACAAACCACAGATGTGTTGCATCTCTGCATTTCAGATGCGGTGGCATAGGTCAGATGACGTAAGTTTAGCTTTTTTTTTAGCTGGTGGAGGAGGGTTGAGAGATGACATAATGGTTTATTTCATGGATAGGAGTTGCAGAACACGCTATTTAACAACACTGTTAACAAGGCATTATGTAAAATCTTAACCCAAAGCATGATCCTTTCCTACCAATTACCAAATATTTATCGTACCCAAACTGCAGCTTTGGCACAACATAAAACTCCTATTAAAAAAAAAAAAACTTGTTATGCTACATGTCAGACATCGACATTCAACATATCTGCAGAAGTAGTACTAAACAACAGTCTTAAAAAGGATCCAGTGCAAGAATAAGAAATACATTTTCATTTAAAGATACTAAGTTGACATACAAAGGATGCAAACACTGATTCACGGAAAACAAATCACAGGACTTATTTGTTTGCATTGTGTTTTACGAGTTATGTAACGTGAGTAACACTTGAATAGATAACGTTTTATTCTCATAATCAAGGGACCCATATGAGTCATGTCTGAGCATCCACGGATTTTATGAAACACAGTCTTTTGTTTTTATTTCATGTTCTCTTTTTTATTTTGTTTGCAGGTGTGTGTTGTAAGTGTATAGGTTTGCATGGATGGGGATGTTATATTGCCTCTCGTGACAACCAGGTGTCATTGTGGATGAGCACAGTGGTCACATCATGAACTTTTTTTGGGAAAAGAAGATTTTGTGTCATATAGAAATATTGAATGTACTCATACTCCCACATGCTACAATAAAAGTAATGTAGGGGCCAGGCAGCATGAGGTTAATCATGTGTGTCATGTGACTCTGCTGGTGTTTCTTTGTTATGACGTATACATGCTGGAAACACTTGAGAAATTGAGTGAAACTAAATCAAAGTTGACTGATGTCATCTTGTATTATTAATATTATACAGTACATATAAACAGTCGTTGATAGTTATGACCTATTTATGAGGACTTGAAACGCCAGACAGCATTTAATGTAATTAGCAAATCACCAAGATGATGCATTCTCGGAATGCACCGATCAGTCGCAAATACTGTACCATAAATCTCTTTTTGGATTTTGAACCCCATTCAAATTCTGATCAGCAGAGTCTGAGGCACAGAGGATGCACAGATAGGACAGGTAGGACAGGCAGAGACCGGTCGCTGCTCCTATGATTTCACGGCTGTGAACAAATCACGCATCTTGACGTCGAACCAAACATACAAGATAAGCAGTTTTCATGCAGTCTGAAGCAATCAATTTAAAAAAGAATTACAGAGCTCAGTGATTATGATGAGAGACTATTAAAGTAAAATAGCAATGTACTGAAAATGATTTAGAGATTTGGGGTGTGATATAACAAACCCCGAATGCAAACAAATACATGCGTGATCACACGTGCACACAAGGGATAAACGTTTTCTGATGAGACCAACCAACAACACGGTCACACAGTGTGAAAGCAAGAATTAGAAAAAAAAAAAAAAAAAGTGGGAGGAGGGGACAGCTGCTCAGGCATCGGAAAGGAGGAACTCTGCAAATTAATTGCTGCAGAACAGGCAGCATACATGTCTTATATCAGAAATTTCATTAATGTAATTCAACTCCACTCTTAATACCAAAGCCCTGCACCATGAGGGAATATGCTGATGTCATTGTGTGAGTGAAGAGGAGGAACGCTTTCATCTTCAACACTGAGGCCCAATTCCAACTTTTCAATTGCATGTTAACTTATGGTGTCCCAGTTCTTCATTAAATGGAAGGGAAGTACTAAGTGTAAGGGCTATATGGTCCCACAAAAAGAAAAAAAAACCTTATATTAATGTTTTTTCAATGTACCAAATCTTTAGCCTCATAGCATATTTACCCAAGTCATACTTATTTACATATAATATTTTAGAAAACCACAATTTTTAGAAAAAACATATTATTTTTTAATATATTTATTGGTATTTTTTTATTGTATATTTTCATCTGACTGTGTGAACAAATGTGCAAAAAGAACATTACTTGGGCAGAATTGTGCCATGACATTTTTGTCTTAGATAAATGTGAACTATGTCTGTCATACCTTGAAGCAAACATTTCATTTTAAGTTTAAATGCACAGTAGTTCATAATCCCTTTGACTGACTGAAATTACCTTTGGTGTCTGCAAAACTAAAGGAAACATTGTCGCTTCAATTCTCTGTCATTTCGCTCGTATCAGAAACCTAAATTAAATGAATGTCTGAGGCAGATAGTGCTTTCGGATTGTAATAAGTGGTGTGACTGGCCATTGACATAGACAGAAAGACAGGATGATGGAGCCATGGCAGGAGAATAAAGCTATACAAATATCACAGTTTGGTAAAAAAAAAAAAAATGACTTTGTGCAATGCAATCATGCTATGAAGCTAACGACATGCATTTTCTTTAAAAAAAATCAGGAAATCAACTGTTAGCTTCCACTCACATTACTACCACCTATTGAATTGGATATATCAATGTCTTGATGGCTTATCCCATTTCATAGGAAAATCTGTCTAACCTCTACTTATTGTAACTCTCTTCCTGAGGGTAAGGTTAATGGGTTAATTGGGATTGGACAAATCATATTAATTATGTAAGACAACTCTGAAATATGAGTTTTCTTTAGGGGCACTTTAGTAAATTGTTGCTGTAGATACAGTAAAGGGGAGGATATGAATTTGACCATGGACCCAGACAAGAGAATCTGTCCTGATACCCATCCAATATAGTCAAGGTCTGACTATTCACATCATTTCCACAAACCTCTAAAATCGATCGTGAATTACATCACTCCCCACTGCTGGCCATCGATGTACTCTCCAAATGTACATTCGCCTATCTCACTTCATCTTGTAGAACAAAATGCACATTCATGTGGATATTTCTGGGGCGCAGACATGCAAACGCTGACAGTCTGGGGTTCATATATTGCTTTTTATCCAACTTAAATTGAGTGACACATCATGCTCACCTTTTCCATTTTTTGCCTGTCAGTCATCTCTACTGCAATGAATAAAGCTCTGCACCAGTACAACCTGTCACTCTGTCACTCAGATGCAAAAAGAAAAAAAAAAAAAAAACTTCACGCCACTTCTCAGGTGGAGCTGGGGAGGAATTCCTCTGTCTTTTTTGATTTTCCTGTCTGATCCTTCATTTTATGCAGGCTGTCTGTTATCTCCCTGAAGTGGGAATCACATTTTAATTAGGTCTATCCTTGGTTAGCAGTTCATCTTTGCATCTCCCTGTCCTATGTGTTCATCCTATGGGCTTTGCCTCCTTGTCAGAGACTCTTAGTCCCCGCTCCCTGTCACAATCTAACATCTCCCCCCATCTTGTGCCATCTTTTCATTCTTTAACTGCTCCATCTCCTCTCACAATCTTGCTCTCCTGCTGCTGACAACAAAGAGCACCCTGTCTGACAAAAAAATGTGTTCTGCAGATGGGAAAAACACAATAAACAGCCACAACAATAGAAAGAGAGAGAGAGATATAGAGAGAGAGAGGGGGGGAGAGAGAGAGAAAAAGAGAATGCATATATTACAAATTTTAAGTGCAGAGAGCAGATGGAAATCATCAACTGTTGGCTCATGGACCATAAACAGCTAGCTTGTATATGTGATGACTAAACCATTAAATGGGACGTTAAATAATCCCTGACCTCTATAGGGCCAGGGGAAGCTGCAACACTGGCAAAGAATCATCCCTCTTGAACACACCCACCTTCCTAGCTTTGAATTATGTCATTAATTGACATAAACACACACACACACATTTACAATAGTGATGAACACCCAACATAATTGTCTGGTTACTAGATGAAGCACAATGCAATATACAGTACCATACTAATGATAGGATTTTGTCATTTGCTATTTTGGCAGGAGTGCGACACATTTCAGCCTTTGATCCTGCAACACTTTGCAACCGGGAGTGCTCGAGATGGAAATAGGCTTTTTCCCCACCCTTCGCTTAACAGTGAAAGACATCTCTCTGCATCTGTGATGTACAGGCCCATTGACAAAGGGTACACTTATGTCTTTTTCACTGACAGTGTGACAAAGTAACAGTGCATGTTGATCAACAACTCCAATCGAAGCCTTTGCTGATACATACCCCGTTTTGTAGGCGGCTAAAAGCCTTTTTGCTTCACCTCGAAATCTGCCCACGGAATGTACAAAAAGCATAACCTCGCATGCGGACACTAATGAAAGGGAGTGCAAGGAAATTTCTTAGAGTAAACAATGTGTTTTCTGCACAGATGTCATGGTTGGGATTTATTTAGAGGGCAAATGCTCTATTAGTTGGGTTTTTTAATTAGCGCACTTGTGAAGGAGGTCATTAAGGATGTCTAACAGAGGACCTGCTGATGAGGAGAATGGAGACACCGCTAACAACGGTCCGGAAATAACATCCACGCACAAAAATATTGTGCAGGGTCGTCGACAGAAACACAGCAAGTCAAAGTCACGGGTGCCATCACTTCTCCTGTCTGAAATTGGCCGCAGAGCACAAACAAGTGTCTCCATCGCCGATCTCACACACAAAGAAAGCCTAATAGAGCCATTTACATTTAAATACATATTCATACGGGACCTGAATGGAGGGGGGATTGTCATACCATTTTCAGGGTGTTCGGTCTCTCCGATGCTACCATCTGGAGTGGTCCTCTCATAGTGGTCCTCGGGCAGGGTCAGGGGTCCGATGCGAGGGCCAGACGACGACTTGCTGCTGGGCGTCTCGGACTCCTCCAGGCCGCTGTCATAGTAGCTGTGCTGAGAGGCATCCTGCAGGTCCTGCACCGGGTTGTTGGTGGAGAAGGTTACTCGCCGATGAGGGTGCTGAAAATAAAGAAATAAATAAACAGAGACAGCAGATGAGCCTCCTCTTTGCAGCTCGACTGTTCTTTTTGTTTGTCCACGGAAGGTGGGTTGTGAGGGAGCAGCTCAAAACGCTTCCATTTAACACCACTGTCTGGACTTTGACGGCCTTTTAGAGTTCACTCTTCAAAAGTCAGAAAATAGTATTAAATATTAAGCACTCTTTAATATTAAATAGTCTTTTGCACTATTATTATTCTGAAGATTATATAAGGTAGAAATGTATGAACAGAGGGAGGGCATGGTCTTCAATAATAAGAGTGTGCATAATAGTGGCTGCATAATAATTGAATATATCGAGGCAAAAAAAAACAGACACAATTAAAATGTCTCCTATTATGCTACAGAATTTAACTACCTAAATAGAGGGCATGTGTTTAAATATGCATTATGATACTGTCCCGTATATGTAAAGAATGATTAAAGTCTATCTGTATGCGGTATATAATGAATGTGCAGATATACTGGGTGTTAAAGAACTTTTAGATTAATGTGTCAAAACGTTAGCCTGGTGAAACCATCCTGATGACTTCGACTTATTGTTTCGCTTGACAAAATGCCACAAATCCTGTCATGATGATAATGTATATAATATATATCTATAAACACTGTATCTAGGATAAGGTAATATGGGATATCCAAGGCACAGAATGTGAAAAATTGTGTGTATGTTATCAGATGGAGGTGGTGTAGACTATGGACAAAAACAGTTAGTTGCATTGTAAACACAAAACACTGAGAAATAGTTGAATAGAAGTAGACTTTGTAAAAGAGATGAAGTCATCCCCGTGGAGACAAAGTCTGTAGCTTTGTAGAGACTATGCAAACAGAGAAAACAAGTGTCATAGGGTGTTACAGAAATTGAAAACCGCTGCTATTATTATGATCATTATTATTTGCGTTAGTTGGACAAAAGTTTTCATTTTAGAAATCTGCCACTGCCAAATGAATTCTGATGACAATGATTGGTACACTAATCAGTAGCCCCAGTGTGCTACTTCCCATCTCCATATTTTAATATTCCCCCTATCCACAGGTGTTTGGGGCGAATGGAAAGCTAGACAATATTTATGCAATTTAATTGAAACAGAATGCCAAGCAAATCTGCATAAGGCTGACAAAAACAACAAAACCGAGCATTGCAAACATTGTTTTTGACAGTCACTATTATTCTAGCATTAGAACACATCATTAGATCTGCTCTTGCTGTTATACGCTGTTAAGATTAGATAGAAGGAATAAGAGCAAATGAATGAATGAAGATACGGATGAAATACTGAATTTGATAGCTTGAAGAGAAGCAAGAGCGGCATATAATAAATCATTCAAGATCACACCCTTTATCAAATTGAATGGCTTGTAAATACAGTTAGGAGACCATTAAATTTCCTCTTCCAAAGATCAGTTTACTAATGGCGACTTATCACCGATCCGCAACCGAAAGATGACTCCTTACAGTGCACATGCAATCACACTCTCGCCCCCACCCCCACAAGTACCTCTCGTAAAAGTCAGAAAAGCACTGATACAGCAGAACAGGCCTGTCTCTGCTGCACGAGGCGGCCCAGATCAATACCATAGGTCTGTGCTTTCTACCATTCGACCACTTTTCTGGCAAACAAATCCATGCTGGAAATCATTTGAACCATCATCCTTTTAGTACATACACACACGATATTAAGGAAAGCTTTTAGAGCTTAGGTAAGTGCTATCAACACTGTGTCTTAATGCCATTATTTGGCTTCCGAAATGTTTCCAGAAACCTGCTCAACCTCCCATCATCTCAACCAGACATTATCTCACTCCGCAGCTGTAGTTTTTCCCCCCAGGATTATTTTCAAGGGATGGGCGGTAGACCCCCCCAGAACTGGCTTCGCCATGGGGTGGGTGTCAACATTGT
This sequence comes from Eupleurogrammus muticus, assembly GCA_036785175.1. Classification (NCBI taxonomy): domain Eukaryota; kingdom Metazoa; phylum Chordata; class Actinopteri; order Scombriformes; family Trichiuridae; genus Eupleurogrammus; species Eupleurogrammus muticus. Next base: position 17,353,476 of record JAYKQN010000007.1, on the reverse strand, counting down.
TTAGTGTACATGCATTAGATAAAAAATACACATAGGCCTTAAGGGTGATTGATGAATCAATCACCAAGGTGTTTTTACACCTATAGTTGCTCTGGTCAGCACTGCAGGCAGGATCAACAATTTTAACACAGGAAGAAGGTCCTGAAGGAGATTCTCCATCCTGTTTTCTAGGAACTATTGAATTCACTCATCTATAGTACACCCCAGCATACAAAGCTCAGTTGGCTACAGAGACCTGCAGAGGTTTGATACTATACCTAGTAGTTGGATTGGATCAAGGTCCGATCACATTCCCACCACAAGCTCCAGAGATGGGTTGGGAGCGGATCCACAAAGGACTACACTTCGTTAGATTACTGCACAACTGCAAAAACAAAACTACTGAGGTAGTCCAGTTTACTCCAGACTGAAATATTGCAGGTGTGAAAACACCCTGAAAAGCAAATCTTGATTCGCACATTGTCTACATGGTCTACGCCCCCATACTACTAGCTGCTTGCTCTGCTGCTACTGTTGCGTGACCTTTACTCGTGGCAAACTAATCATTGCTGGTACATGTACAACGCATCACAACCGTGTCACCAGCATGGAAATGACTCCACAGACAATTCGTTTTAATACTATGTAATGAATGATCATTTAATATATGTATTAGTCCTGCACTTAGCCTAAGCCACACTGTACCGCGAGTGGTACAGGGGAGAGGCGGGGGGTCATTAACAGCAATACGCTGCTTCAGTCATTGGTTTATCTGTGCAAATAAAGCAAAAATTATGGTCTCAAAGTTGATTCGCATTGTCTGACACCAGGCACGCTTCAATCAGAGCATGAGGTCGTGAGATAGTCGGCTTGAAAATCAATGAGGATTGACGATGAAAATTTGACCATCTTTGGTTTGATGATTTTTGTGACCCAATGCAAATTTCCTATAACCAGACTATCCAAATTTCAGCAAGGGCTTTTGAACAACATATGACATGTAGCATGTGGGAACTGCACTACTTACAACATACCATTTTCACAAATAGGACTGGAAAAGGTGGTGTGTTTTAAGAGGTTAAGAGGCTAAACATCTGGGAATTATCCATTCAGGAGACACAACAAAACAATCCTAATATATTTCTCATAATGATTTGTGTGCCTGGTGTAACAACAATCAAAGGAGGGAAATGAAATGATTTGGGGGATAAGGGTAAAACATTTGTTTGCTCCTATTAAACATGCTCCTTGATTGTTGCAGCTTTGCACAGTAACATTTCTTAATTTCAAAAAACCCTGGGTGTCGAGCTGGAAATGATATCTGACACAGAAAGAACAGACAATTTATCATTACTCGTTAATGTAAATCATTTGTGATAACACGAATTCTCAGTTATTCTACTATTATTCTGACATTAAAAAAAGCATTCTATTGTCTCATGTGGCTGGACCAGGCAATTCACATAATTCAATGGTGCATTCTTAAAAAATGATTGGAGGTCTCTATGGGTCTGTGACTCATGTGAGGCAGCATTTAGTTGTTCAAATATGGATTCTTGCTTAAACTTCTCCTCAAGGCATCACTCCAGAGAGTCAGCATGTTTCCTGGGTATGATAACTAGCTAAGGCTGCCGAGATGGGAAATAGATTCTCCATTTAGTCGTAGCACAAATCCTTTGCCAGGCCTTGGGGGCTGCAGGGATGCGGCAAGACGGAAGGATGGAAGGGGAGGCTGAGCAGGAATGGGGAGTTGGTCAGGCAGACACGGATGGCGCTTTGGCTGGAGGGGACAAGCAGAAGGATTAGATTCTGTGAGACTGGAGGCGGGTGGAGGGAGGGGTGGGGGGGGGGGGGGACTGTTTGGGCATTGTGGGGAGGAGTCAGAAGCTACAGGGCTAAGAATGAATGAGGGGACGTTTACGATGTCATGTGAATTCATAACCCCATTTAGATTGGGCTAAAATTGCCTCATTTATACACGTAATGTTACGATCCCGAAGCAGATGTAAGGATTCATCGGGATTCCGTCTTTGTGAAGGGACCAAGACACATTTTAAAGTAGTAATAAACAGCAATCATCCGCTGCCTACCTGGAGCTCCTGGAGCATTTGGAGACCCTTTTTTTCCCCTGTCAGACTGCCAGAAATATTATCTACCTACTGCCTCAGAATAATCTCAAGCTACACATGGTTGCACCTGAACGATTCCATTGATACACTGATATCCCAAAAAGCCAAAAGAGATGCTGGCAGTAAATTAAGTATGTAGTTATTTCTCTGTTTCATTACTGTAGGCATGGTATGAAACACTGACCGACTTTAAGAATTAAAGTAGGCTAATCAGTTTTATTACTGTATATACTATGAAAAAGGTTGATGTTCCCTTTGAAACAGTTATCCTCCACTGTTTTTAGTTAATACAAATAGTAAACATGGGAATATCTACTTCTTTTTGCCATAGATCTTACAGTTAACTACACAGGAGGGCTGTGGTTTTGTGTGCTTTTGTTGCCTAGAACATAACAACCTCGAAAAAAAATAAGTATATATATGAAAGCAGACTGTACTGTACACCTACACAGCCTGTGCCTTTACTTTCTTATCTGCAGCTAAGTTTTTATCAACTTATGTAAAGTATGCTCTTGATTGTGACGGAAATCACCTTCTTACAATATACAGTATGATAGCTTAAAAACTGTAGGGTGATGGTCATGGTTAAACTGATTTAACTCGCTTGGATCATAAGTGATAATCTAAACGAGTTAAAGGTCCTGTATCATGCAAATAGCCACTTTCATGTTTTCTCCTTTTTTAACTCTCGAAAGGGTCTAGGGGCTATGTTCTGTAAAAGTCTCGTTTATCAAATACTTAGAATGACAAATGTTTCATTCTCACATCCCACTCACCTGCCCCCGCCGTCACACCCACCCATTTTTTCAGTGTTCCGGGAGAGAAAGAATCCACCAATCAGGAGAGAGGCTCATGAATATTTATGAGACAGACCAAAAACGACCTGTGCTTTCTGGAGCTTCAGTCGGGCGCTTGAGAGAGCACTGTAAAATGACATTGAGTTGAATTTCGCAAATATATCATGTTAGGGCTATCAAAACCTCAAATAAAACCCAGAAAAGTGCACGATATGGGACCTTTAAATCATGAGCATGAGGCTCTATTTTTTTTTTAATGGAAAGAGAATCCTGCTGGTCTGAATTTAGCATTTTAGGCTATATTAAGTGAGGCTGGCAGCACATATCAGGTTGAGACATCAGAATAAATATTGAATTTATTAATTATCTCAGTCAAACTGCATTCATAGGTGGCTCGTATCTGATTTAGCGTTCAAACTGCTCTTTAAACATCACTTTCAATCCCACACGTAGTAACAGTGATGTCACATTGAGAGAGCTCTGAGGCTTGTTAGCTGGTTGGGACGACTGCAAACATATATATCAAACGCCTCTGTCACTAATGTTGTCTGGTGTGATGGAGGACTTTTGTTCGGAGACCTGATATCGCTATGGTGTGCAGCGTGAGAGGATATATCTCCATTACTCACACAAAACAGCCGCCCGCTTCGTGTTCATGTTGGGAAAATACACCACTGCATTGTGTATGCACTCATGCCTATGTTATTTCTACAGCAACTGTTATCTTTAACGGTGTCTAATCACTTGCAAATAACAGCCCGGACGGTTTGTCCTAAAGATTGGATTTGAGAAAGAAACAGACTCGCCCACACAGTTTGAATGAAGGTATAAAAATTGATTCCCGGGGCTGAATAGCTGTGCCTAAGCAACGAGGGTAGCATTTTGGTGATTGCGGAGCACCTCTATTGCCATTGCTGATTTGCACCAGTGATCCCTGATGGGACAGCGGACCCCGCTTCTGTTGTGCTCCCCCCCCCCCAAGACTCAGAGTTCTCGGTCCTTTGAGAATGCCCCGGAGCTACCTGACACTGCTCTGCCTTCAGGTGCCCTGTCATCCAGCCAGGCCTCACTGATTACCGGTGCACAGGGCTCCTGGTACTTATGCAGATTGGCCATTGGCTTTTCCATCTACTCTTCAACTTTTGGAGCAAACTTCCAACAGAGTTGCAGCGAGGTGTTGGTCTTGGTGAGCATGATTTAGTGCCTGGATCTCTGGTCTCATTCTTCCAATTCTGCATTTTGTGTTTTGACTGAGACGTGATGTGACCATGCTGGTGAATGCATTGTTTGTGCTACCTTGTCGAAATATTTCCATACTTTACTGTATTTCACAGCAAGCATCAACTGGGCGGTTGATTATACATATGGTGGGGCAAGATATTCCTGTATAACAGACTATTTAGATAATAATAAAGTAAATAATTTAATAAACACGGAAAAATATATTTTACAATGGTGCTCTGGTACTTCCTCAACACACATATTTCCAATTATTTTCAACAGTACATCTTTTAATATCTAACCTGAGACAGAAATCTTGAAGGAGGCATCTAATCTTTGAGGCATTACCCTCTGAATTTTAATCTAAAATGGTTTATATCCCATGGATGCTACTCTGGCTGCTTGACATTTCGAGATCAAAGTCAAATAATGCATCATTTTGATAATTAATCAAAAAATATAATCCTTTTTAATCAATCCAGTTTCTTCCAGTGACAAAACATCATCACGCAGCTGCATAGATGATGTGCTATTTCCTGTACTTACTTTGTGATTTCTCTACATTCATTCCCATGTAGAGATGTAAACATGTTATCTTGCCAAAAGATGAAATAATTCACAACAGAGTGAGCACCAAAATACTGTATTTAAATACGGCCTATCGGTGCTTTCCATGTCCGGTGGGTAGCAATGTTCTTGTCACAGTTAGTTTGCTGTCCAAATGCTTTTGTTTAAATTTTTTATTACACAGAGGGATTGTTTAAGCTGAGTCACAGCAGCCCGCAAAAATGCTGAATATTCAGAATTTTAGTAGGTGGAGGAGCAAAGCATAATCACCATGAGTGTTACATAACAGAACACATATGTATGGGAATTATAACCACCATTGTCATCACTACGTTATATAGGAACTTGGGTGCTGTTTGCCAGTCGAGTGTACAGCTCCTGCAAAGACTCTTATGGAGCGGGATCTCTACCTCCAATAAAAATAAAGTTGTGAAATGGGAGGTTTCGGAAAATGAAGAATGTATGTTACACACACACACACACAAAAAGGGAAATAAAAATAAAAAACGGTTACAGCACGATGCAGGATTTCATTTATTTTTCAATGGAGTGTTTTTAACTGGTTGTGGAGCCAAACAGCTAAAGTAGATATTCTACTGGAATGCCCTAAACTTTTCAAGCTGCAAGAAACCCTATGTGGCCTTGTTTATGAATCCTGAGTCGAGGTATATCGTATGTGTACTGGAGCTGCAAGCCAGACTTTTCCTATTGAATCACAGTTCTGTGTCTCTCAGATATTATGAAATGGGTTTTCTGCCCATGTTAAAGAAAACGGCTGATGTCTCAGTGCCCCTGTGATATGAAAAATTCAATTTAAAAGGATGAGAGAAAGAATGGTGCACGGCCTATTTTCATTCCCCCACACTGAGAGATATGAGAATGATGTTGTATTGTGTGGAGGAAATGATGCCAATCGTACTGCAGAGAAATTCCTTCATAATTCAATTCAATTTCTCCTAAATCCCAATGGCAAGCTCCTCTGCCAAAGAGAGGCAGACTGACGGAGACAAAAAGGGAGAGCCAGAGACTAAGATGGAAGAAGACAGACTAAAGATTGAGGCTAAAACAATGGAGAAAGCGAGAGCAGCCAGACTTGCTGAAAGGAAAGGGTAAGAGGCAGTGATACAACATGGAGGGTAAGTGGATAGACCGAAAATGTTTCCTTGATTGATTCGTTCTGAGGATTGTGTGGTATTCTAAGTTTAACAATTTTTCTCTAATTACCAATCGGCGACCAGCGGAGAAATCACTTTTCGTTATGATCTAAGGGGAGAGGCCGCTGCAGCAAATTTTTGTTGGTTTGTTGGACTGGTATGCAGGTGTATATAAAACCTATGTGTTATTCTGAATGTAGCATTAGTTACAAAATGAGCATGTAAACTCTTTGATTGCCTGTGAGAGTTCCCCCGACTGTGCTACCTAGAATTTCCATTTAGATACAGTGTTTGTGAGCACACCCTGACTCTGGCATTTTGGGCGTGTATGCAAGAATCAATGAGCTGCTGCCTCTGAAGGCACAGAAAAAATGAGCTGCACCAACAAATATGACAATGAAGGAGTGCACCTCTCAGTGTATGCAGCAAGCATAACACCATAAAGACTGAAGCAGTTGCAAAGGAAATGCATATGGAACTGTTTTTATTTTCCATTCCCCCATTATGTCCTCCATTCTCATCCCAGCTTCTGCTCTCTTCTCTCTCCACGTGCACACGCGCGCACGCAAGCATGCACACATACACACACGGTTGTTTTAGTAGGTGCAATAGCTCCAAGGCAAGCAGTGTGGAATTGGAGTCTTCAAAGAGTCTTGGATTATCAAAGAGACACAGCTACCAGAAAACTAGGGGACACGCTGGAGAGGGGGAGGGAAGAACATAAGCGAGAGGCGGGGAGGGGGGAAGAGTGCAGAGGAGTCAGCATCGGTTTGGGGAGAGGATGAAGTGATCAGACAGGGGAGAAAGAGGGGGGGGGGCGAGGATAAAGACCAGAAGTCCCTTTGTTCATGTACTATACTATAAATGGAGAGAAAAAAAACAACTGGAGTGAATGCATTAAAAACAATCACATAGGCCTTAATGGACTTGATAGGCAAGACTGAATTCGCATTCTTCACTGTCTGTGCCACCGCCTATTCTGGAGTGTGTGTGTGTGTGTTTTTTTTTTATTTCCTACACAGAAGAATTCCATTTCAATGGGAGCACTGGCCTTGAAATACCATAATGTTGTCACAGTAAAACCAAGTATTACTGCAGTAGGCTCCGCCAAGTGTGAATATAGCTGCCACGTCTAATGACAAATATGACTGTTCACGCCATTCCATATGAAAGGATGTGCTGGTGCGAATGCATCACCCTCTGACAAAACGCTCTCAGTCGGCTCCTCTGTGCCACGATGAGCTATGGGTCGCGCTTTTTCACATTACAAGTACACGTCAAGTGAATGCATAAAGGATTGTGGTTGGTTCACTCCAGCGGGGCATCATCCAGCAATGACCCTTAGATGCACATGAACCTCCCACATTCACTGACCTGTTAGAAATTAAATGTATTTAATTTAATATCTTATAAAACCTAATGTCTGCTATAATACTATTGCATATATCCACTATATGTATTATAATATTTAATATGGAATACCTCAAGGATAAGTTCTTGGTGTTCTTTCTTTATATTTCACCTTCAGTCTGTACGTTTGTATTGCTATGCAGATGATACTCTGCTGTACAAACCTGTAAGAGCTCATGTTTATACTCAAATGACAATTTACAGGTTCGCTTGGCTGCTGTGAAAAACTGTTTGTCACTAAACAGTTTGATCAAGTAGCAATACGGGTCAGTTGCTGTCTAAATAAATGCTCTGAGGGCTGTCACACCGATATTGATTATTTCAACTGTCCTGATAACCATTGCCTCATTCTCTCTAAGCTGTTGTTTATTTGTTCCACAAGCACATGAGTGTCCGAGAACTGTGTGACCCTCTCTATTTTCTCTTTTTGTCCTCTTGTTGGACCACCATGGTCCTGGAGCCACTTGGCTTCTCTTTACAGTTTCCCTGCCATTTTCCTGCGCTTTTGAATCCGGTTCCCCCATCCTGGGTTTAGCTTCACCTGAAGCCGCTCCACATGATGTCTTTATCCTCTTTCTGTCCTTATGCGAATAATGACTTTTCTTGTCTCTTCTCCTGTGTATGTGAACGGTGTGATGCGAGCCTCCCCAGTGTGCATGTGTAGTCTGTCCTCCTGCCAGGTCTCCATGGTAATAGAGATCACATGGTCCAGGTTCTATTCTGTTCTGATGGCACCTGGAAGCTGCTCTGCTTCCTCTTCCACAAATGCTCCATATATATAATAAATCCAGAATAATTGCCTATCCTTTGTGATGCTTGGCTGTACAAATAAAACTGATGTGATGACATGAACATAGACCAAAACCACATGAATACAGACACAATGGAATCTTGCCTGTTGTTTCTAAGCCACAATTAGCTGAAGGAAAGCTGCATATTTATAGTGCACACATGAAAGCTCAAGTTATAAGTTTTGGTTGAGAGTAGAGGAGACAAAAACAAGCAAAAGTACAGCTACTGCATGGCTGTCATGTTTAACATAGTAAATACCAAGCATTTAATCACTTTGTTATGCTACAGTTGAATTGTAATTGATTAATCAGCAACAGTTGTTTCTTTGAGCCTGTGCAGCTGTAATGTTAATATACATACTGAGTTAGAGCCGATTAAAAATTACAGAATTAAATTTCAGTGATTGGTATTTTTCTGTCAGAGTGAAATAAGATGATGAAATAGGGAAACACAAATGCAATATTCTTTGGTGTCAAGAGAGATTTCAAGCGAGGAGGGATGAGCTTTTGGGAAGCCAGAAAAAGGATCAGTGGGAAAACTTAATTGGGAAGGGCACCGGATTAAAATTTTGATTGGTTTAGGGTTTAGATGGTGATATCTTTTTCTTTTTTTTTTTTTTCCTCAACACTCTCATTGTCTTAAATTGTGGGGACTATATATGCTAATGTGAGTTTAAAGGATGAAAAGAAAGTGTACAGAATGAACAAGAATTTTAGTTGGGGAGGGGGTGATGTGCCACTAGACACTCTGGAAAAGACGCAATGTTTCAAAAAGATAAACATGAAGTGAGGAGTCAGAAGAAATGAAGGACACAGTAAAATAGAGATTCACTGAGCTAAGTGAGTCAGAGGTGATGTAGACGTAATGAAGGCGCTATTCTCTGCCACACTCTAGAAGAACAAAAGATGAACTGAAAGAAAGAAAAGGAAAGGTTGTCAAGGCTGTTGGTGAGAAAACATGGTGATCTGAACTTACAGAAGATTTCAGACATTATGACGATAGTCAGACAACTCATTTAAAATAGTAGGAGCAAGAGATTATGTAAACTGTAATAAAAAAAGAAAAAAAAAAAAACTAACATGACAGGAAAAATAGCTTTTAATGTGCCATTATTTCGGCCAGCTTGTTCCACACTGAACATGTCCCACTGAAAATGAGGTTTTAAAAGTGTGACCTTTTGACTTGCATGATTTTTTTAATGCATTGCTTTTATCAAAAACAACAATGGGTTTTTAAACACTGAATGGTTGTTAAATTTGACAGTGTTTATCCAATTTCCGTCAGGCTTGTAAAGAATCTTAAGCACCTTATTGGCATGCTCAGACATACTGTTACATCCATGCAACTGTGTTTTTTGTATTCAATATACAGTTGCCTAGACAGTAAGTAAATAGAACTTTCATCCTTTTGGTTCAAAGGATTCAAGTTCTGGTTCAATTTGAATTAGTTTCTTTCTTCGAGTGATATAACATTACAGGTGGTGAATATTTCTCTACCTTTATAGATCTTAGTATATTGCAGCCTCCTCTCACACCCAGACATTAACGCTCCCTCGAAGGCGACACTATATTTGTTGCCGTTGCATTTAAAAGAAAAGTGCTGTGAATTTGAGTGACTACATTGTACCTTGGAGGCAGGCCAGCAGGGTGCAGGTTAAGTGAGAAGCACAAAAGGCTCTAGGAAGTAAACATATGATTATGAACCGAGACTTTTTACTCTAGCCAGCCTTGTCTATGTTGGAAGGCACATTTTGTAAAATAATTTATTTTGTCACACTGTCACATTAGCACATGAGCTTCATGGTCGCCACGTAGGTAAAACAAACTGCAAAAAACCTACGGAAACAATAATGCTAGTTATGGCTGTTACATTATGCAATTCTATATTTAAACACTAAGTAGATTCACATCACCACACACGGAAAACATGCTGACAGTGATTCAAATTCTTCCGATATTGTGACTCCCATAAAAAAAAAAGAAAAAAAAGAGAATCTGTATCTATATTTTAGGTGGCATATTTTTTTCACCTTGTGAGTCTGTGCCTCCCAAACAAGAACATCACCCTCTTCTTGTGTTTCTCTGGTGAGACACAGTCAGTGTTAAGCTGGTGGCGAGCCCGACCAGCCCATGTGCCACCACGTCTTTATCCTGTCTCACTAACCTGCACTGTAGGTAAAACGATTTGGTCAAACCCAAATGATCAAACAATGCTAACTTGAGGCAGCATCTGGGCTTGAAGCTTAAAGTCGAGTCCCGATTTCCTATGCCAAAAGCGAGAGAAATCAAATTTTACATAAACGTCTGGAATTGGCCCAAAGTTTGTCAGATCACATCTGGTCATGCTCTATAATGTTGCTGAGCAGACGCTTTGGCAGCTTTGCAAATTGTGATATCTGTGTGTGTTTGGCCCATGGGTTCAGAGCCCTCAGATGGTCAATTGCAGCTACATTTTTTTTTTATCTAAATAATGTCTCAGGGGCAAGGCTCCAATTCAATCTCCAAGAGCTGTGGTCCTAAACAAATTGAATTAAACACAGACAGAATCTAAAGGCAATACTTTAACAGAAAGACATGAAAAGGAATAAAGTCAATTGAGTAATATCCCACCATGCTGATGGTGAGTAGACTGAGGTCTAAAAACTCAGCCCATCTGGATGCTACATCTAGCACTGATGCTTATTTTTCACCTCAAAGTAGGACTGTTCTGGTTACGATTCGCATCGTAAAGTCTGACATGGATTATGGCTGAAACATGCAGTTTGCATCTTGTATTTGTTTAAGCTTGCAAACACCGCCTTCAAGTTCAGTGACACTGATCAATATTTAGTGTTTTTTAAGCCCAGAGCAGAAGCTGCACAGTCACCACACCTTAATGGCTGTCTGTGGGCCGATATACAATTTGTCAGTATATTCATGTCAGCAAGAGACTGGTGAGCCCAATAGAACAAGGTTTACTTCAAGGGCCTACTTCAATGTTCTGATCCATCTTGAAGAAGCTACTCATTACAGATTGTGGATTGCCAATTAGCTTTTTTTTTTTTTTTTTCTGTTTCACCACACGTTTCAAAATTCAATATGAGATTCTGTAAAATAACACATCTTCTAAACTGCCACTGTGAAGGACATATAGGGAGTTAATAACGCCAGAAGGGAACGATAGACAGAGAAGATGGGCTGATGGGGGAAGTAAAGAATCAGACATGAGAGAAATTAATCCTCAATATCCACTCCCTGCTGGGTACCTTATTGCCTCTCAAACTTCCCATCTTCAGAGTTAATATCTCTATTGCTGCAGCATCTGGCTGAGAAGCATGCATACACTTCCATTTGTTTGAACTGGAACATAATTGGATTGGGGAGAGGGATGAAAAAAGCCTTCAACCATACTTAAAACTTTTCCCTTTTTTTTCCAGCCATGCATTAATATCGTCAATGCGTGCGAGCGTGTCGGTGCTCCGACGTGCGTGTGCACACGCGCACGCTTGTCCCGCTATTAATAGCATCTCTTATGGTCTCGCTTGTCTTGATTTGTTACCCAGCATCCAAGATGTCCCGATTGGCAATACATTCTGAGAGCTGGACGGTTTCAGAAGTGTGTCTGCACTGCATTCTTGCGCCCAAAGTAATCCTTTTGGGGCAACTGGACGGGGAGCCCTCATGCTCATCCATCTTATCAAGGAACTTAAAAATCATGTTTAATTAGATTCATAGTGACCTTTTTCATTTCTGGCTGCAAGCATTCCAGCCACTGTGCCCCGCCATTGATCTTCCTGCAGATCCAGGGATCGAGACAAGGCAATGAGATGAGGCAGAAAGACAACATATCAGAAATCATCAGATGAAGAGATTACTCCGTTTGAGTGAGCCGCTCTGTGTGTCGAGGCCTTGAGGAGTTAGCGTGTTTTTGTGAGGATAGCTCGGTAATCCACCTACTGCGTCTCAATCACGGCACAAACAAACTCACACACAGGCATAAAAGTCCTGCCCCGCGCTTCATCACCCATTTGCCAGACATGCGAACATAATCCCGCAGCATTTCCCCACTCCCAGAGCCCACCTCGAACCACTTGTCCTTTTCGCATCCCTCCGCCCCTGCTCGCCACTTTCTGCAGCAGAAGTCTGCAATTGAGCAATGGTCTTCCTGCAGGCTTCAAACAAAGATGACTTACAACCTATATCCAGTGAAAAATACAAGCCAGACAGTCATTTCAAGTCATAGGGGGAAAAAAAATTACTGCTCACAAAATTTAAAGTACCGTAACACACACACACACACACACACACACACACACACACACACACACACACACACACAGGACTGTAGCACATACCCCCAAATATACTCAATCTAGTTCACACACTTATTAATACTATGTATATCACTAAAACGATGGATATTAAGACATCTAAGCAACCAACTTTGAGTATAACAACATAGGGAATTCTCATTTTTGAAATCTTGAAAACATTAGCAGATTTGTGTTCATCACAGTCCCTCTGCAGCTTGGGTAATACTGTGGGGGGAATACACAAGACACAGTTGATACAGATACGCTGTGATATTGATGACAGATTTGATTAATCTTCCGATGAAATTTTGTCCGAGTGCTCAACAATAGGCTTAAGACAGAGACCCCGAGCAGGATATCCAGTATGAATACTCGATTGCCATATCCTTTCAGAGCTCATTTGAGTCATAGCTGACATATTTATGGCTCATTACGTCATATCGTAGCCATCAGAGAACAAGCACCATGAACCATTTAAATACTGTGGGCCATGCTGTCATCTCCTGTTAGTAACATATGTCTGATAGATGCCTTAGAAGAGGCACTCAACTTGATTTTTCCTTTAGTGCTGCAGAAAAGCTTAAACCTTGTATTTACTGGCAAGGGTAATTTTGTAAGGCGCCCTATTTAGTTGAATAAAAAAAAAACTATTCATATTGAATGGAATGCATGTGGGACATAGGCACTAGATGAACAGGTAAATACAACAAACACAAGCATGTATCTGCATACAGAATAGTACCATTTTTTTTTTTTTTTTTAAAAGACTTACAAGTTAACAGTTGCACACAAGAAATCTATAATAGTCCTTTGTGTGCACTTAACACGCTTGCCTGGCAACACAACTGGAGCGCCGCAGTGAATTAAAGTGTCACAAAAAAATACATTTGTAATCCAAAGGCAACATGGATTAAATTTTAGACAGACGGGAGTGCCTCTCGGACAAGATTTCAATAGCCAAGGTGGGCGAAGTGAATTGCAAAATGGCAAATAATTTGCTGCACCTTAATAACGTTCAGAGCGCTTACTCGTACCTGAATATGGATGCTTGAACGAGCACAAAATAGGCACAACTAATTAACTGTGTAGTTGTAAAATGGGCAGTCTCAATGGGTACAGTTTTTCACCTGCCTTCAGCTCGAATCTATAAAATATCATGAGGGTGGACATGAAGCAGATAAATCATGATAGCATATAGATCAGTGTCATACCTTTTTTCCCTCTGAATTATTGATTAACTAGTACACAGAGCTGCTGTGTGAAAACACATTTCCTGTTCGCATTCAGCTGCTAAGACCCGCTTGATGAATATCACATCAAAAAGTGGGTTTCATGGACAACAATGCCGCTAATATGCTCAATGTGTGTGAAACATTTGAAAAAACCCTGAGACGCTCTCATCCTAGTCCTAGACCCATGCGTGCACAGACAAACGGCTGCACGAGTGGGGCGCTTATTTTCCGTTAAACAATGCTAAGCATTTACACAAAGGCTCCTAAATGAGCCTCCAACTGAAGATAGAATCAATGCCCGAGTAACCCATCTCAGAACCTCTCAATCCTACATATGCATGATTAAAACATCAAACAACATCAATTCTTCTTCCGCTTCCATTTCGTCAATGAGTGCGCGCACACACACCCACTCACACAGTAAGCAGACAAACTCACACACACACACACACACACACTCACACATATACACAGCCCACGTACAGACAGACACAGTGTATCCAAATCCTTACAGGACTGCATGAGCACACAGACACTGCCCCCTCCATCATGGTTAATACATCAAACAGCATTAGCTTCCTGGATTCCTGAAGCTTAGACAGACATGGTTCTGACATCCCATGATTCCTCGCTGGCTGCACCCCACCCCCCACCACCCCCCCCCTCCAGCTCCCCCACTTTCTTTATTCCCTATGAAGGCTGCTTGGGTGGTTGCAGAACATGCTGCCAAAATAGATTCACTTACATATTACCTTTGCTTTTTGTAAGCTTGTATAATGTCATGTTACAAAGACATCTCTACAATAAGATGACACTGCTGAGGAGCTTTATACGCTTGGGAGACGCAACAATAATAACCCCGGAGTCGAGAGTGATCAACAGACTTGTTATTTCATAAGAGTTCCATATTCTTCTGACATCAGCAGGTATTTATAACCACGGATGTTCAGGAGTCGCTTCTGTACTATCAGTTCGTGGAGATAAAACTCACAGATCAGCATAAAAAAAACAGCAGGCCATTCAAAGTGAACCTTTATTATTCAAATATGTTTTCAGACCAGTCACGGCATAAACATCAATAAATACACGCTGAATGAGAGCAGGTGGCTTATTGGATCATAGTCAAATAAAATGGACATTCATTAGTATATATTCAGCATAAAGTGCACTGTAATTACCATTAGAGGCCTGTATCCTACAATGCATATGATCTCCATTTGATTTTATGGTGCTTTCACTGGGATATTGATTGGGATTAGATTTTAGAGGTATGAGCTGTAGTCTTTTCATAAATTAGTAAACAGGCATCTCTGACTTTGTAGTAATGAACCTGAACAAAAGGAAGTATTAGCTGTAGTATATCTCCCCCTAATACTATCGACAAAGTGTCAGTGTTTGTGATGCTCTCGATATCAAATGAATAAACATGCCGCAGTCTGTTTTCACTTCATTGTGTACTATACCAAATGTAAGAGCGGTCCTCAAATTCCTGAAAAAGCCTTGCAGTTTAAAGCTCATTATTCACCTTATTCCAATACAAACTACAACATGCTGTTATCAAGCGAGACAGATCCAGCGCCGTTTTTTTTTTTTTTTTCCTTCCTCAGCATTACTTTCCTTGGCTTAAAGTCTGAAAAAGTCTCAACGTTAAGGCACTTAGATAATTGCATCATGCTTTTGAATGGTATCAAATGAGTATAGCTCCCCAATAAATACAAAAACAAACAGAATGAGGAGAAGACTGTGTGTGTGTGGGTGTGTGTGTTATGGATAGCCTACTGGGCTGCTGATGGGGTAGCTTAAGTGCAGGGAGACTCGCATGTGATCTGCTATACGGCAAATCCTCAAAAAGAGGATAAAGAGGCTTTAAAATCACATTTACAGCACAGGAGCAGCATCCCACTGATAAATACAGATCATGGTGTTTGACCCTGTCCGTCAGCGCATTGAAAGGCTCATGGCTTCTAGGCTATAGAGACACAAACCAGTCTTTGTCACGAGGAGACACAGGGCCACACTTCAATACCTCCAAATAATAGCGCCGGTTTGTGAGACCTAGGGAACAACTAGGGGGGAAGCCATCTATGACTCCGGAATTTTCCAGAATCTTGCGTGGTCATTTGACCTTTTATTTCGTCTATTAAATGAAAACAAGGCTCGGATTTTTAACTCTCAGGATGTAGACGCTGCTGTACGTCAAACAAATCAATAGGCTTCCTAAAAGCCGGCGTGCCATATTTTGTTCCCGCATAACATTCAACAACAACTTTTAAATGTCAATACTGATCCCCATCTGGTAGACATTTTCAGTGGTACCTGAAAGGAATTACCTTCGCGAGATTACAGGAATTCAATGGCAGCAGGAGCATGGATCCTGCTCCTCTAGCCATGGGCATATTGCTTTTGCTGAAACCAATAACCTGCTATATGAAAGGTAAGTAAGTAAGGTAATATGAAACCTGTGACCTTTACTTGAGCTAATGGGCCACAATGGACTTTTGTACAAACAAGATGACAAGTGTGCAGATTAGCAAAGAAAAATAGCCCGCAGTTTACGTAAATGCAATTTAGCGCTGGAAATGTGGAAAAAGAGGAGCGGCGCGAATACTTTCCGGATGCACGGTAGACGGCAGGGATGCGGACCCTGACAGCTGCAGCTCTCCGAGTTCAAATCAGCTCGCGAAGGGGGAATTAAATAATTAAATTGGACGAGAAAACATCATACATGAGGTGACATCTCATGTTTATTTATTTGTTCATGCGGCAGACACAATAATGTCACACACTGTGGTGTGCAACGCTCGTCGCTGGATGGACTTTTATACAACAAAAAAATTCATATATGCATATAGAGCACAATGAAAAATGCATAATGTGGAAAATACAGATAAAATACAAAACAAAAGAAACAATGGAATGACTGTGATTCTAAAAAAAAAAGAATATTCAGAAAAAGTTTCTTGTTTGTGCAAAAGCTTTACATTGGTCTCACATACATAGGAATGATGAGATATTTGCAGAGACTGGCTAACTAGTAAGTGAACAATAATTATGGTAGAAAATGCTTAAAATTATGAACTCTTGCACCAAATTAAATAGGCAATAATAATATTGAATGAATGCATATACATTCAAAATAAAATGTTGCTAATTCTAAATGTACTTAAAGGTTTCAGAAGACCTTTATGAAACAGCCTCTTAGATCTCAGAAATAGTCGTTTTGCAGATTGCACATTGTGACTCAGGCTAAGGGAAGCGCTGGCAGCGGAGGTTAAGTTTCAGACTAAGTGCAGTCATGGAAGTACAGTCACGAGTGTTGGAGGTGGTTTGTCATGCTTTCTCCCATTCCAAAACTGAATGAGAACAGATCTGGATGACTCATTGACACTACCATAGTAGGTTCCTGCTTTATTTATGAGAGCTTGCGGTTTTCTCCTGTGTGTCTCTGGGTCCAGTGATTCATGAATGGACTAGACAGCCTGAGCCTGCAATTGTGGAGGTGCATTGGGAGCAGTGGATATTGAGGATTAATTTCCATCGTGTCAGACTGTTATTCCCAACCCCCATCAAATCCATCTCTCTCTTGCTCTCTATCTACAATGACTTTCCCATTTCTTAGTTTAATAGTGTGCAGCACAATTATTTGTCCACTGTCTGATAAATGGTCTGAATATTACGATAGAGCAACCACCTGATATACCGTAGTATATATTTTGTTGTTGGTGGTGATGATTTAGGCACCACGAGTAAATTCTAGTCTGCACTTACGCACATATAAGGTTTCATTACTTGCAGTGCACCATGGCAGGGCTGAGTATCCTGCAGGGTGATGTAATTGAAGGTTCAAAAGAAGGAATGAAACAGTATATCTGACGGTGCTAATGCAACTAAGCTCAATTATGGCCCGGCTACATCTGACTATCTTTTTTGATCTCGCTGCATTGTCCCGGTGATTAAATGAGAAATACCCAATGATTTGATTAGCTTAACCTTTACATACGATTCAGGCCAAATTTGACATTTGAAAGCAGTAAAACACACTAAATGACATTCTTTAAGCCTGACATTTTCTGACTCTTCCTAACGTGGCCTATACACAAGAATATATTATATCCAACAATTAATATTTTTAAATGATTTGTTTTCATGCAGCTGGTATACAGTTATGCATATAGTATATGCTCCTGGATTTATTCAAAGGGATTTTAAAGTAGACAGATTGGCATGTGTATTTTTGTCATGGTACTGTAATGACAGGGTACACGGGGGACTTTGATAATTACAAGTTAATTACAACTTCCCATGTTCCCACTATATTGTCACTTCTGCCAGGGTTCTGACCTAGGAAACAAGGCTAGACAAATTAAATTCCCAGGAAGCCAACTCTGAGGTTGCTCAACATAGTCTTCCCTCTTACCCAAGGAGAAAAATGGGCTTTTCCAGACATGGTATGTTGTAAAAGAAGCACAGAGAAATTATATCTAGGACCTTCAAGGATCATAACCTGGGTGGACAACCTGGTCAACCAACTGCTGGAAATCTACAGACAGCAAAAACTCTAAATCACTGCCACAGAAAACCACTGAAGGTATAGGTCAAACCGAGCGGGGTTAAACTTTTAAATTACCTTAAACGAACTAAACTAATGCCCTGTCATTTATACGTGTGATCATAAGATCTACAACACAGAAAACCTTTAATTAAATAGGGGTGCCGTGGCAGTGATTTACAATTTGCGCTGCCTGTAGAGTTCCAGTAGCTATTTGACCAGGTTGTCCACCAACCTTGTGATCCTTGAAGGTCCTAGATATCACTTCTGGGCCAACCTTTTACAACATTCCATGTCTGAATTTCAAAAAAAAAAAAAGAGTGGGGGGGAGTTTGCCCCCTGGGTATATTGTGGAGGGCATCTTTCATAGGACTATAAAAAAAGTACCTGAGCCCCTATTTCACTGAGTTAGTGGAGTGGAAGGAATGATTTGGAGGATCTGTTATTTCAAGATGAAAAAGGAGAGCGTGCGTCGAAGAGAACGTAGATTAGAAGAGGGGGGACGATATGGAGAAAATGGAGGAAAGGTACTTAGGACTTCTCTCATGCAAAAGGCGACGCCACCTTCCCCGCAAGCAGGCTGCAGCGGCCTGATCAGTCTGCAGTCCCACGGTCAATTTCACAGATGAAATGAGAGAGAGAGAGATAGACAGAGAGAGAGATGCAACTTCTGAACTAGGAAAAAAAAGGACAGTAAAAGTAATTGTGTCTCTGCAGTTCTTTTAGATTTAAATTTGCAAACCAGATTGTTTTTTTTTTTTTTTTTTTTTTTTTTTTTTTTTTATCACTAATGCACTAAATTGACAGAAAAGGCTCTTCCTTCAGGGGCAGTGTTCTTGTATGAGGTTCATGATGTCTTGATTCAGAGTATGACTGGTTACTGTTTTCTCTCTCTTTTTTTTTTTTTTAATCTCAGACATGTAAAAGATGTTGCTTTCACCTGACACGTTTCGACGGTGCCACACAAGATGAAGAAGAAGTCGCCGTGTAACATCGGCCGATAAAAGCACGTCTCACCACGCGTCTTGTATGACACTCCGAAGAAGACGGAAGTTTACCGCCGAAACGCGTAGGCAAGCGACATCTTTTACATATCGGAGATAAAAGAAAATAGTAACTAGTCATCGTGTTGAAAAATGGTTTCAGCGGTTGAAATAAAACCTTCCATTCAAAAATGTTTCTGCATTTTGCTCTATTAATACAAAGAAATAAAGTTCTCTTCTTTTAGATAACACTAGATCACAATATACAACAGATTACCAATTACCTATTAGATATTGTTGCAAATTGAGAGTGATCTTTGTCAAAAATGAAGTCTTCCCCATATTATGAAGGGTATGAATATGAACAGCGTGTAAGGGTTAGATGACAAAAAAAAAAAAAAAATCATGTCACATTCCGTCACAGTTGGAACTGTTCGACAGTTAACTTGAAATGTAGCCCATGTCTCCGGTTTCAATGACACAGTAGGTGTCCAGAGGAATCTTTGAAATAGATGAATACGTCCCGGTTTCAACAGTACATGTCCCCAGATATTCTGTTTTGGCAGATTGTTAAATATTCCTTTCTAAGTAATGTTCCTTCTGCATCCTGACCCAAAAAGAATCAAACCATAAAACAAACAGCTACAACCCCATGTGGGGTTATTTCTGCAGCTGTTGATGGTTGCTCAGCTGCTGACACGCCAGTCAATCACAACGGAAATAGTTTGAACCTTCCTCGCGACATTGATTCTGAAGCAACTCCTGCTGTCAGCCAGGAGAGCTCGCTGACATTTCGTATTTTACCTCGCCGAACACAAATTGTTCACGAAAGACCTCTAGTTAGAGTTTCTTTGTCTTTGGCTTACACTTAGTCAGCCTGTGATATTCAGACACAAAAAACTACAGGGGTTCTGTTAGCACACATATCTCTATTGAAAAAAAAAAAAAATGAAAGCACAATGTGTCTGTGCAATGCCAATCCATTTTATTTCCTTCTTTCATTTATTAAATCTGTAACATATACACTACATTACAACTTTATGGTGCTTTTAGTCTGCATTTTACTTGAGATGTACATACAGATACTGTGTATACAGTATGTTATGCATGACTTAATCAATGCAAGCCACTGCACCGGTGCAAAAGAATTCCAATGGGGCAATCGTATTTGCATTAACTCATAAGAAAAATAAATAAAGTACCGCAAACTTTAAAAGATCAATGACACCATTTGCTGCCGGCCCGCTCAGATTTGTTTAAACCACTTTTTGGTTGATTCATGTGTTAATTTGTTTTACAGAGTACAAGATGTATCGAACTTAGCAGTTACTAAAGCTTGTGCAGAATAGCTGCAGAAGCTTTATGCTCCCCCACAACAACAACAACAACCACAGTTTGTGCCATAGTGTGTGTGTGTGTGTGTGTGTGTGTGTTTGATCTTTGAGGGAACAGATGCTTATCTGTACACATCCCGCCCATTCTAATCCCATTCTGCGCTATAATCTCTTCTCTAATAGTTCTCCTTCGTAGATCAGCAGTCGTTGCGAAATGTCTATTTCAATTTTTAGCAGATCAAGGCCGCACACCGTCACATGACCATTTCTGATGTTTTCTAGAATGTCAGCAATGTGATTCTGTAAAAGCCAAAATATTTTACAATGAGAGGTTTGTAAATTTAAAAAAAAACTGGGAAATTCAGTTACACTTTTCAGGCACTGGTAATATTACAAGATAAGCTGTAGGAAGCTGGAACTAACAGCCCTCAAGACAACACACGAGGGAACCTCTTTTCATAGATATCACAGCGAAAATGGAATTCAAAACACAATATGACTGTACAGTACTTGCGTACACTTTTTTTTTTTCAGCAGCCTTGTGACTTGACCTTGTGATGATTTATTTGTCAAACTGAAAGATTTGAAAGATCAAATTTATACTTGTGATAAAACTGGAAAAATAATAGATGCCTGAACAATGCTCAACAAATAGGTGCACAAGCAGCATTGCTTACAGAACACTGACTATAAGAAATAGTTGCTGGTTGGTAATGAAAGTCTAGACTCCAGGTACAAGATCACAACACCTATTTAAGATTCAGTATCTGCAATGCAGTTTCTATCCTATATATTCAAAAGTAGCAAATTTCATATTATATCAACTATGAAGAAAACAAGGAATTAGTCTAACTGTAACCAAGCTTTCCAGTGCAACCTCACAATATGCACCATACTGTGACAACTCTTACGTCGCTAAAACTAGCTAATCGGCCATTTTTTCCTATGTTTAAAAGTATTTTTTTTTATTTGTGTAACTCCCCACTGGAAAGAATGGAACCGCTTCCCTCAGTCTGCAGTCAGACCTAACTAAATAGCCTGGAGGTTTATGATTGAACAAAACCAACAGGACTCCGATAGCCCCGGAGGTTAACAGTGTGTTTATCATAAGATAAATATTAGAAGAAAGAGATGGAGTTATTCCAAGAAGCTCGATGCCAGCTGAACAACATGACCCAGCCACTCTTCTTCTACATCTTCTTCTTCTTCTTCTTCCTCCTTCTTCTTCTTCTCCAACTCTCTTGTACTGGTGCTCCATCATTCACTGTCTGTGGTCTTGCATGGTGTGAGAGCATGTCTGACACATTTCCATTAGAGGGGAGACTATTCAATTACCATAGCTCAAGATATTTAAACCTTGCCAATTACTGAACATCTCTCCTTTAAATTATGCATACACAGAGCTGATAAGGTTGTGCAGTGATTTCTCCTTTTGACACGATGGAGTGTGTTCTGCTGTGTCAGACTCGGCACACACATCCATCCATTCATAGTTCGCGTTTCAAACATTTGTAGACTGGAATCGGGAGCGTCGTAGCCCAAAGGTAGCATGCAACACCTTATTTTTTCCAGTGTGAAGAGTTGGTCTACGGTTAAATTTGCGAGGCTCTGCGATACACCGCGCATGTTTTTGCATGATGAACTGCTGATTTAGCAGCGGCCTTTGTAATGGCCAAAAAAATCGCTAGTGCTCGGTAGTTTTCTTGTAAACAAGTAATAATGGCTCTAATTTTCTTGATGCCAAATCCGCTCAACAAATTGTGTGTGCTTTCCGCGAGCATCTGATCTCTTCCCCTGTATCCTAGCAACCCCCCTCCATTTCAAACGATACAGTAACATTCACACATCCTCCTACTCGGCAAGCCCACGTAGCTCTGCCTGCCCTCTGTCTCTGCTCCCTTCACCCGACCCAATCCCCAGGTGAGCAGCTACCTTCAATCTCTTACCGCACTTTTTTCTTTTACCTCCACTCCCCCCCACAGCCCACTCGCTGTGGCTCTTTTCTTCTGCTGGCGACACATATGTATGAAATAATAAACATAAAAACCCCCTCGCGTTTTTTTTTTCCCTCCCTCCCCTTCTCCAACTGCGCTGGATGTGGATGTTGTGACATTTGCTGTGGAGGATGGTGGGTGCTGCTGTTCAGCCGCTTTGATTCCACTGGAACCTCCGTTCCGAGATAATTGCTTTTCTTTCATGTTTCAGAGGAAGTTAATTGAGATGATGAAAGAGGAATGAAAAATACAGACTTATAGAAGAAGATCTCTATTGATTATATACACTAAAATAAATTAAAATAATAACAAAACACAAATGGAGGAGGTCCTCATTGCTCACATTGCATTCTGTAGCTGCCCCATATCAAGACAACTCTGCTGCCTAATCCAATGAGCACATATACAGATTT
The DNA here is from genome assembly GCA_036785175.1 of Eupleurogrammus muticus. NCBI lineage: Eukaryota > Metazoa > Chordata > Actinopteri > Scombriformes > Trichiuridae > Eupleurogrammus > Eupleurogrammus muticus. The sequence goes on along the minus strand of JAYKQN010000007.1, from coordinate 17,330,631 downwards.
GATCAATGATGCAAATATACTGTATAATTAATTGGTACTCAGGGAATAGGTTAGTTAGATTATATCTCTTTCTGCATACGGCGAGTGTTGATACAGCAGGCACTAAGTGCTCGGCGATGGGAGGCGGTGACATCAAATCCAAGAAAAATGAGATGCTTCCTCCGGTCTGCCAGACTGAGTCAGAGTCAAGATAGACAGGAAACAGATGAGCTGTGCCTCGGCTTGTTAGTCCAAATGACATTAAAAAAAAAAAAAAAAAAAAAAAACATGCGCCGTGTCATTGCTTTCCGCCAATGTTGTTTGATCGCCCGCCATAGATCTATACTTTAGTTCGACGTGTTTGCTCCCAGCTCAAACGCTGCAGGCAACAACTCGCGTGTACAGTGCTAGGCAATTCCTAAGCTATCAAGTTGGTAGCTGGCAAGAGGCCTTCATTTCTAACACCAGTGATCTCTAAATAATGTATCTCATATATATGAATATATTATAATTATGCAGCAATATTGACGCTTGCATTATTTATCCATCGCAAAAAAATGGATTCAGTATTCTTTTTATTTTCTCGCCACATTCAGGAGCACACACCACAATAGTTACTGTCTAACTTGTTAAGAAAAACACAATATAAGTAAGTAACGTATTGCATTAGAATACATTAGAAGACAGTAGCTTACCCTATATATATATATATATATATATATATATATATATATATATATATATATATATATATATATATATATATATATATATAGTGGTGGCACAACTTGCCAAAAGAAGGATATAACCTTTTCAATTATTTCTTTCTTGATCCGTGTGCATATGTGACATCTTTACATCTCTTGAAGCCTGACCTAACTGCTGAAAACATAACAGGAAGCCCTTAATTATCAGAGAGGGAAGCACTGGAAACAGGCCTGCAATGCTCAAGGCAGGGGAACAATTAAGGCCAGACCGGTTTGCAGGATTCTTTATAACAAGGAGACCCGTATCGCCAAAACAGTAACAACTCAGGGGCATCATACTGACATCACCTAACCCCTGATCTCATTCCGCACAGAATAGCACAAAGGATCACTTGAAAGGAGGAAGAGGCTGGTTTCAGGCAGCAGGGAGACTGCAGACGAAATTACGGTTTTAAAATATTCCATCGGTATGAGATTCTTGACATAAAAGTGAATGTCATCAGGACGTAGATTAGAGGTGTCAAGTTGTCGGGAATGGGGTTGTGGCATATTATTAAATACATGTCAAATTTAAACAGAATGTGTGAGGTGCATCCTTTGTCCCAACCTATTCAAATCAATTTAATCATCACTATTGTGACTGACAGGAGGATAACGCTTGCAAGGAGGAGGCACGGGAAAAAGATGAGCAGGCGCAACGACTCGAGTCGGCATGTTTTTTTTTTGTTTTTTTTCGCCGTCCTGCTCTCGGCTGATAAACAAAGTAAGGTCTCACTACAAACTCATGAATCATCTCACTACAAACTCATGTATCATCTCACATGAGTGGAGAAGATTAAGGACTTTTATGGAATTGCGTATCCAAAAAAAAAAAAAAGCAGAAAACAGAAGCCCACAGCAATTGTATTCTCTTGTGAAAACTATATGTCTACCATACAAATGAAGAAAACAAACTCTGTTATGCGTTATTACTTGTGAAATGAAGGAAATTAATTGAATTATATTCTAGTCATAAGGGTAATTGTTTCTGAGTCAATGACTGTTTCCGACAGTGAGGCAGACAAGCTGAAAGACACAAACAAGCTCCCAGCTGGAGAGATACATGCAGAAGTTGAAGAATCAAGAAAAGTGTAAATGGATATAAATCACATCTATACCAACAGTATAAAAAAACATACACGAGAATAATCTAGACTCCAGACATCTTGTGCCATCTGTGTAACAAGTTAACATTTTGGCTTAACCCCATACATATATACTGTAGATATGAGAGGAGAGGAAGAAGAAAGATTTTTATTGCAACGCTTTCTCCCCCCGAGGGAATAAAATAAAGTTTACAATGCTGAGCCAAGGGCATTGAGCCCACGAGAGAAAACATTCGTCAATTAAAGATGGCTCCTCACCGCGTGTCTGGGGCATCGCGGGTGTCAAACGGGTGCAGCTTCACATTTAAATCTCTGGTTGGATTCAATGTCATGCAGCAGGGAGGACAAGTCCTCTCATGTACATGAGTTATAAACAACTGTAATGTCTGAAACGGAACTAAGTCCCCGCTAGGAGCAAAGTAAAGTCGTGATATGAAACACTCTGTTCTCTGCTACAGACCATAATCCATTCGCTTATAGAAATTTACACAGCTATCATCAAATGCATAGTGTTAAATACACAGAGAACACACGATCAAAGGCACGGGCTTTATGAAGGGCCATAATCAAATGTAAGCCTTATCACACATTCGCAGCACATTGATTAACGTCATATCAAGCACATACAGAAACACTATTAAATGCATGGACTTCTTTTTGAACATTTTTCTTGGGTTTGGAGCAGCCCCGAAATGTTGAGGTTTGTGGTCTATGGTATTTGAGCTAATCCATCGATGCAGGCAGTCTGCTGTCCAGTTAACACGGTGGGAAGAACTCAAAGGAGGCACTGGTGAAAGAGGATATAAGCAGCTCATATTGGATAGCAATTATACATTGGGCAATCATGTGTTTCCTTCTTTTTTTATTTTTAACTCAAAATCTGATCTGATGCTTAATTCTCATTTGGTATTCAAGCATATATGGCTCTAAGAAGCTGCATTGGCAGAATGAATTTGATATGGTTTTGGGATGCGTGTTTATAGGACCTGATTGCTTACATGTTATCCTGCAAATATTCATCTGCTAAAGAAAAAATGACTTTAATTCCTTAATACTTAACCTCCATCAATTGTGTGGGGTTGCGGCACTACATCAGTGTGTAGGTCCAATGGTGTAGTGTCAGGTTTCAATGTCATTATTGTAATAATGTAGTAAAAAGTTTAAAAAAATGGTAATATGAATAATATATATGGAATGAATTCAGTGATCTACTGTAGAATCTGCAGCATTACATTTATTAATCAGGCAGGAAGAACATGAATCGTCGTGGTTTCTTTTATTTGTGTCAGGGATCTTTCAAAGTGGTGTAACTGATGATGAACAAAAATGAATTATTTTAAAAATATGTATGTAATTTTAAAAATATTTTCCGCTATTCTTTGTGACCCAAAATTATAGGATATATACTACATGAACAGAATTTATATGTAGCTTGTGTAACCTGAGAGTGGTTCAAAAGCTTAACCCTTCATTACATTCACTCAACCACCCACCTACTCACTCTCTCTCTCTCTCTCTCTCTCTCTCTCTCTCTCTCACACACACACACACACACACACACACACACACACCCTCATAGCCGAATCTGCCATGCAAGGTGTTGACCTGTCTGAGCTACTGTCACCCCATGTACAAGTGCATTATCACGCATGAAAAACATGGTGATGGCCTGCCTTCAACGTGAATTCAAATAAAAAAAAAAAAGGCATTAACATTCAAAGGCAGCATATTCTGCTGAATATGTGCACTTGGAACTCATTGCATGTTTTGTAGAAGAACAATAAGCAAAGGTGCTTTGGACACACCACTTCATTATCCAACTGTCAATATGTCATGATGGGAGAGCACTCCATTTAAAGGAGACAAAGGATATGTGATTAGGTACAGTGGGTACAGCCCCTAAACAACCCCTGTGCACACCTATAATGTATGAAAATTGATTCTCCTTAATCCAAAACCACTTAGACGTGCACCACATTGAGCTGCATGCCCTAAGCCATAAGAATATGAAAAAAATGTGTTGCCACTCTCCCTACATACAGCACTGCATCCGTTTCCTACACCTTGGCTCGCAAAGTTAGGGCCAAAAGCCTGATGACTAAACATCTATAAAGGCTGAACGTAAGATGTTGGAAAAAAGCCTAATTTAATTTGATTCATGCATTTTTAACATGATTCGTGAAAGTGTAAAGTGCAAAAATGTTTCGACATACAAGACATTTCAAAAGTTAGTTTCTTCTGGAGGAGACTTTTACACACCAGATAATTTGATATGTGATTCCTTACTGCTGCGTGTACATATAGAGGTTTACTGATGTATTCTGTCGTCATCTGCGTGCTAATATGACATCTATAGGGAACTGGCTTTTAAGACTAATGCCTGTTTCTTTTCCTTTTGAATCAAGGGTCAGTTAATTAAATTGAACTGTGGTCTTGCCCCACTGTTATAACAACGTTATTTTTCCATCATCATTTTACCAGATACACATTTTCTGAGAAAGTTCAAGGTTCCAGGAATATGCCTCAGTTGATAGGAAAGAAAAAAAAACAAGATTTCAAATAAGTAGCTATCCATATGGACTAAATTAAACACACTGCTTGGGAGCCAAATTTACCTGAGCTAAATCTGCAGTCAACAGAAGTCTGTCAAACATAGTACTGCCTGAACACACTGTGCCAAAAGAATGCTTTTGATTCCAGTTTCAAATCTCATTTATTGTTATTATATATAGATATATATAGATATATATACATACACATGTCGTATAGCTACATACGCCATGCCTTTATATAAGGTTTTAAACATTCATTAAAATGTAGTGAGCGTTTCAGTCCAATTCACCTCATGAATTACACAAGCTTAAGAGAGACCTTCTTTAGCTGCATACTAAGAAAAAAGCGGCACACTGCCGTTGTAGCTGCCTCTTTTGTTGTGGAATAGTTTTGATTATTATGATTATTTCTAAATACATATACTACGAGATTGGAGTGAGAAAGTTAGGAGCTTTAATATTGTGGCTCTTGGGTCTTTGCATGTGTGCTGATTGACAGACAAACGTGTGGTCTCGATTTGGCGATACGTGATGCATAGTTTACTAGTATACTGAAAATACATATATACAAATCTATTCTTTGGTACGCAACAGTGGATTCAGCTGAAGTGGATGCATATTGTTTGAACTGAAGTGGAAGCTGGACAATCGTCCTACTGTAGGATGCCCTGGAGCTCAAAATGTGCAGCCATGGATATATCGATGTGTTGGGCAAAAGAAGCCTTAGATGAGAACCCAGTCCAGCTGTGCCACTGAACCTCTCAACAGCTGGAACTCATCGCACGAGCCCTGGCAGCCCTGTTTTCTTCCCCAATCTGCTGCTGCATAAGTGCAAGGAGAGCCGGGGTTGTTTGTGAATGCATGAATTATAAATTACAATAAATAACTAAAAAACGAAAAAAACAAAGAAACGCCACGGTTTGAACACTGACAACTATTGATCTGCAGTCTGTAAACTAAGAGAATGCTACAGATGCATCTATCAGAGAGATAGCAATGCTATGATGTGATCAGGGCTCTGTGATCACGACTCTTTTTTTCAGGCTCAATTGTAAAGCACAACTGGGAGCGTGACTTCAAAGCAGGAAACATATTGCATTTCATTATTGTTTGTTTATAGATAGCTCTAATTACAACTTGCCTTAAAACAAGGTGCAATGTTTAAGATTATACCATAATTGGAGTTGGAAAAAAAAAAAACACTATAATTATCGACGGTTTGTGGAGCAATAACATGTTGACATTATGTTACAGACGTCTACATTAGGTATTTCTGCAAAACAATAGATAATTAGCACGTTCACTCCTGTCTGTCAGATAGTCCTGCAAGAGTGAAGACACGCCCACTTCTAAAGACACACTCACTGAACACATGCCCACAAGACACAATACCAGACTAGACTATGGCCTGGGATTATATTTTGAAGGTAGACCTAATATCACCAGCTACCATAATAAGACATTCTAACATAAAATCATGGATTAGAGTTGAATACATTTTTATGGATAAATACATTTTGACAGTGACTGGATTGAAAAAAGGCATCTGATTCTTCTTTGCCTTCTTGTATCTGCATTGTGTTAATGTGTATATCGTCGCCTACTGTAAAAGCTTACACACTGCACACTTACGCCACGTACGACGTGCCTCTGTCTTGCAGCCTGCGGCCACGTTCTTCTTTGCCACAGGCTTCCGGCTGCTGCTGCAAACCGGCAAAAGCGGTGGGTGGAGTTCAGTTAGGTACGTTTTTTTTGGGGTGGGATTAAATCGATTTCTCGTCACTTTCACTTCTGAACCGCTGGAGCAACAGGAGTGGCAGACACCCCTCAGCTGCAGCAACATGCCCGGCGAGTTTGGGAGAAAGTCAGTGAGGAAGTTGTCGCCCCCCCCCTATCTTCTCCCCCCTCCTCTTCCTCTCAGACCCACTGTCTGCCTCAGTGTTGCTCATTTTGCTGGTGTTCTGTCAGCCCGAATCTGTGAGAGGCTGTAGAGAGCCTGGTGACGTTGGGTTAGCCGAAGCACGCTATCTGCATGCTGCCTGTTCCTATTTGACTGCCGACACCACACTGTGACGCCCACTCTACTACTATCCAGTCTTTACTTTCTTCGGGGAAGTATTGATTTCAGGCAAATAAGCTAATGTGTAATCGTGTTACACAAAGTCTACTGCAGTAAAGGCCTTCTGAGTGAGTGGAAAAATGTTATCACGGGTTAAAAAAAACACTATTTAATTTGTTATACAAAAGCGTTATCATAACCTTGTTGGATCTTTGTGGCCAGTACATTAATAAACACAACAGGAGAATTACACAAACAATGTGTCAATATATTACCATGACAATGTAGTGCTAATGAAAAAAAAAAAGCATGGCATCTTCTTGGCACCGTGATATCAAGGCTGTTACAACAAGCCGCACATTCTTGGCCAGTGACACAGTATAATCAGTTTAATACTCTAAGACGGCTGCCAGTTATTCTGACCTCAAGACAGCAGAGCCCACAATAATTCTTGTGGCAAATAATTAGTTTTATCACACAATGACATGGGTCACCCGTAAGGGCTTGATTATAACAAGAGAACAATATAAGAAAATGTGCGGTTCAGCGGAGCTCTCAAAGGGGATTGCTTCTTCATATCTTGTCAAATTCCAGATGACATTTCATATGACTGCAAACCAGAAACAATCCGTCCCTGCATGAGCCGCTGCAGCTTCTGAGAGTCATTATGTTGAGGGCGGAAATCCCACACTGCGATGCATTTAGTCTTCATTCTAAGAGCGCTTTTTCTTTTTTTTCTACTGACACATACAGTCGCAGATTCAAAGAAGAGACAGAAATCAGCGCTAGAAAAACAATTTAAAACAGTATGAAGACATTAGGAGAGGCCTTGTTTGCTATTAATCCTTACCTCTACTGATTGACAGTATTTATTTGAGGTTGTGTAATTCATCACACTTTTCCATTACCCGTACCAAGAGTTTCTCCTAATGGCACTGCATATTGTGCCTGCCCAAAGGAATTGGTGTGGCGAACATGCACATTTTTTTTTTCTTACCCTGCCTCCAATTTGTATGGTATTGACCATATGTTGAATAATATAGCCTACTATTTATTATTCCAATTACATTTGGTACACAGTATTTTTTAGCTCCTGCCTGATGGATTTGCACTCATCTAATGTGTGCTGTGTACTGCTGCTTAACAGACTAAGAATTTGCATTATAATGATTTAGAACACCAATGCATTTTTAATGCTCATAAACAAGAGTGTGCACTGTGGCTTTTCTCACCGAATATGTTTACTTTTGCCGTTCAACTGTGCGTACTGTCTTGACATTTGTGGCAACTCCTTGGTATGAAATTGCTCTTGCTTGTATGAGACTAATTGTGATGTGTTCTTTTTCTGCAGAAACATGAAGACAGACACGGAGCTCGAAATCCAAAGCGCCTCTGTGGCGAGTTGCCGTGCTAAAAATACAGAGTTCGGGCATAGCTGTATGGCAACTGCATTGTGGATGTAAGCCTGCGTGCGAGACAAACATCTGATTAACAGCGTCTCCTATCCTAGAGAAAGAGATCTGATGTGCTGATACTGATCGGCTTTCGACAATACCTAAGGGAAATGCTTATCACCGCTGGGTTTCAGTATATTTTTATTTATTTATTTTTTTTAATTACACCTATAGGGTTCTTCAATATTCATGCATTTCTCTGAGTGTCACCACACACAACATCTCAAGATACCAGCAGTGGACTTTTTTTTTTTTTCTTTTACAAAACTTAAGGCAACGATTGGCCTGATTATTCCTTAACAACCTGTCACTGAAGTATATTTTTAAAGACATCACAAGCATATCAATGTGTGTGCTACTACCTGCATCGATATTCAGAACAGCATATTTACATATCATAATTGAATTACTATAGTACTGTGCAAACATACATATCCTGCTATCAACATTTAGTCTGTCTGTTAGCAGGTGGTAGCTTAATATAAACAGTTCTAGAAATCCGGATTTTGTAAATTACACCTCAATTAAAAAAAAAAAAAAATTAAAATATGCATTCACTAGCCAATGCATTTTTCTTAATTTGTGCACATTGCTGCTTGTTATCACTGAAACGTACGCCTGCAGAGCATTAGAACTCCGCTACTGTATGTCAGACAGGCGAGGCAACCTCACTCACACAATGCACCCACAATAAATGCAAAATAGTGAGACGGGTCTCTTAAGGTATTAGGGTGGCCTTAAGCCTTTATCTTATCAGGTTTCAGTCCAATACACAGGGGGATGGGGGTGGGGACAAAAGTAAGCCAAGCAATTAATTGTCTTCTCTGCTTGGCATCTCATTTCAACACTCCAGAAGGTCTATTACAGGAGCAAGATAGTCATTAAACCTCAACAATAATCACTGCTGAGCTATGCCTTCATCCTCCGTGCTACTTCAGTGTGTCCTGCTTAATGACACTCGGCTATGACAATTCCACTCAAAAGCAATAAAATTTTGATACATGCCAGGCAATTTATGGTATTTAAATGCCATGTTAGTCACATCATCGACATGAAACAGAGGAGGTAATTATTGTGGGCCAGAATCAGTCAATCTAAATAGACTAAATCACCCATGGGGAAAAAAAAGGCTACACATTGGAACGCACCTCTTCTGATGCAAATAAAAACTTCCAATACTCTTCAAGAGGCATAGCAAAAAAAGAAAATATGGGAATAGTGGAAGGCAAGGAAATGGAAGAGTATTGTGGGGAGTACAAAGGTGAAGTAAAAAAATAAAGTAGGGCAGAGGAAACGAAGGCCGAAATAGAGCTCAGTAGGTGAGAATGAAGAAGATGGGGGTTGAGAAAGCCCCAGAATAAAATGGTGGGGGAATAGGGAAGAGAACTGAGGGTGAGAAAGGAGTTTGAGAGGCATAAAATTGGCAGTTGAGGGAGCGGAGATGGTTCATTTGTCACTGTCAGATCAGTTTGTTTCTCCTTCATAACTGCAAGGACGAGATCTGGCCCACAACCCAGCCCCTGATCCTCCCCGTTCTTAAGCCAACCACCCATCACCATCTATCCTCCAACCTCTGCCAGCACCTGCCCTCGCTCCTATCGCTGGAGATGAGGATGCAATCCATGCTACAGTGCACACTGTACACGCACAATTTTGTCTGCCTGCATGGACATGCTCACTGAGCTTAATCGAATGAACGTCCCAGTAACAATGGCAGCGGCCTGGAGTAAAATCATCTATCAGAAGACGCGTCCGGATTAGCATTTCTTTGAGGGGCTAAATTAATATGTAGTAAGCCATAGCAATGCAATGCCATTATTTAACAAAGCTAATGTTCTACAAAGGAGATGAGTTGATTTTGACTGACTATCACACGAAGACAGAATAGCCGCTTCCAGCTCAGTTTGTCCATGGTCCCTCTTATTTCTCTGTTTGTACCTACTGCATAGAAGCAGAGGCTTCATGCTGATGTGTCAGGCAGGATTTGACAAACTTTTATTGGCTCTCTGTCTACCCCAACCTGGGCCCCGTAATGAATACTATGGTGTTGCTTCCTCGGTAAAAAAAAAAATGCTCAGTTGGAGGTTCAAAACAACACTTTTGGCTCAGGAAGCTGGGTGTAGTTAGCAATTATTTTGCATGTACGGTCCCCAGTGGGTAATGTGTCTACGCATCCTTCACCAGGTGTAATTAACCTGAATTGTCTGTGGTGTGTAGGTAATTACTGCATCTTACTGCGAAATGTTTTTGCTGCTCATGCAGTTATCTGACAAGCAATTCAGTTTCCAAATAATAAGAACAGCCCTGACTCTTTCCATAAGGATAGGAGTGTCTATTTTCTTTCACCAGTTCTGCTGCCTTTTGATGGCAGATCTATTAATTCCTTTCCTCCCTGCTGCAGTATTATCTGCTCATTTCCTTATATTCTCATCATTCATATCCATAGTTTGACATTTATTTCTATCATGGGTGATTTATTCCTCTTTTAATCTTTTATTTTCCCCCCAAACTACATTTCTCTGTGTGTTCTCGTTTGTGTGTTACCATCCCTAAGTCCATGTCCATGAGAGCATGTTCAGGATTTAAAGGCATATGTAACATTTTGACACATGCGCGCCAACAGGGCACGGGTAGAGGTGATGCGTTGAAACACGTTAAGAAGACCATGAGGTGACAGTTTGGGGAACGTTGTCAACATTTGTGGCCGTGCAACGAAACCTCGAACACCGGCATCGGGAGATGAGCAGGTCGGTTAATGCCCAAAGAAACCGACAAGCCAGACAGCTGTCACCCCTCGACTCACAAGAGGATGCCGTGACATGTCGTGTAATCCCGACGCCTACAGGTGAGTCACACCTATTGCCCCTAGGCCATCACTCCAATACAACATACAGGATGCAGGTGTGTTAGAAAGAAGGTAGACAGTGTTGGAAAATGTGTCCATAGAGCCCAATGCAAAAAAAAATTATATATATATATACACACTTATGTCCAAAGAAGAAACATCATAGACATCACTGCTTCTGTCTGTTACCTTGGTAACAGAAGGATATCTGCTGCTAATACTGTGGACATTTTACACAACTGAAATAATATAAATTATGTATATATTATAATATATAAGTTAGTTTAATTACCTTGTGACTTATATGTTTCAACGAAAGCCTGGGTAATCATCTTCTCAACTTCTGGCAAACTGATGAACCATTGTTCAGGTTGTCGCAGTAAATTACTGTAATAAGTCATTTTTTTTCCAAGTTGCTGGACAATGCATGCAGGTCAAGAATTAATTCTAAAGTGAAAGCTTACTGCTACTACAACTCAGCTCTCGGGTTATGTTGCAATATGTGTTGAAATGAGTAAACCAAAAAAATGTGTCTTTGATAGAACAAGTGGCTAGCTGTTCTCCCCGATTCCTTTGTGTTAAGCTAACACTTTACAGAGGTTCCGTCACGAATGCACAGACACTTACATTGAACCACACAAACAAATCAGCAGCGTCTATGTCTACTAGGATATATATAGCATCTGAGTCTACTGCTGTGCCTCCTGCTCACACACGACTGTGTAGCCACTTTCAACCCTAACGTCATCCTCAATTTCTCTGAGGACTCCTCTGTGGTGGGCCGGATCACAGATAACAATGAAAGGCCCACCTGCACCAAGCGGAGGATTTGACTCGCTCGTGTCAGTTCAATAATTTATTTGTGAACGTCAGCAAGACTAAGGAGCTGTTAGTGGACTTTGGGAAGAGGCAGGGAAGGAGCTACGCCGCATTAATATCAATGGGCCCCTGGGCGGAGAGGGATGAGAGTTTTTTTGGGGGGTTGCATGCTGATTAGAGTCCTGCTCCGATCATATCAGTCTACACATTAATTATTGCTTTTTTAAATTTTATTTCTAACAAATTAATTATCATTACTATTACATTCATTGCAAAATTGAAGGAACGGGTTGCAACACATTTCACTGTGATAAAACTGATCACTAATTGACATATTGACATATTGATGAACGAATGATTACTCTCTGTTTTGGATCTGTCAAAACATTTGTCGGCTAAATAGAAATTTGACATTATTAATGATCCTGTTCCAATAACATAGTGTCGTTTTGTGAATAATCACAAGCTAAAACCTCAAACTAAAGTATTGCAAGCACATTGACATGTGTAAAGTACATATGTTCAATTCCAGGAATGTTTTCATATTCACATGTAATCATCCACCATTATCTCCTTATAAATATAGAATTATAAATATAAATGTGAGAAAACATATAATATAATATTGCTCTAAAACCTGGTGCTCACAATTTTTTATTCCATTTTTCTAAACAGATAGGCACCAGAAATAGGAATGCAGGGCCAAGTCAGGAATTCACCTTTGACCCGATGCAGGATTTAGAATTTAAAACTCACTATGAAAATTGTGTCTGCCTCCAGAAGATTTGGGTCAGGCTCATCAAACATAATAAGCAGTGCTCTAATCACATGAGAGGCCGCGCACTGAAACCTCACAGCTGTATGCAGTTGTTCCAGCTGAAGGAGGGTGAAAGAACTGCCATTTGCAGAGTTGCGTTCAGGCAGGAAAAAGAAAAAAGTTATTGTGTGCTGGTTTGCTTATAAGAGAAATAATGTGAAAGTAATCTTATCAGTAGAACAGCTGTAGCCAAACATCACTCTTTTTGATGGTGATGATGGCGAAGGTTGAAACATGATCTGATGCTTCACGAGTAACAATCTCTGACCCGTGGCTCTGAATAAAAAATAAGACACGACGAATCAAATAAGTTTTACACCATCTGTAACTGAGCACCTTTGCGGCTCACTGGCCTTAAAGGTGTCTGTGGGCCAGAGCACTTCCCTAATGGACCTTAATGGGTTTTATGGTGCACGGCAGGCTTCTAATGGGGTAGTACATCTGATGGGGATGCCGCTCTTTGGCCCTCCTGGGTCCTGTCTATGTTCCTAATGTGACCTGTAGAGAAGAATACATAATGTATCCTCCAAGTCAGAGGTTAAAATCTGGAGGTAAAGAAAGTGGAAAATATAATGGAAGGGGGGGGGGGGGGGGGGGGGGGTTATGCGAATGTGTTTGAGCGAAAGACAAGAAAAAAGAAGCCCAAGAGTTAAAGCAGCGGAAGAAAAAATACCATGGCATATTATTGAGGGACACTTTGGTGCTAAGCTGCTTATTGATAAAAGCACTAATCTGCCTGGCAGAAGGTAAGGAGGCGGGAATGTGTGGTGATATAATATCTTAGCTAAAGGCAATGCCATCAGGGAGCTGAGCCTCCACACAGCTTTACCTAAAAGAGTTACTCGTTTTATTTATTTATTTATTTATTTTTACATAAAAAGAGGGAATCTGACCATGTGCCACTCACAGAACGCCTAGGAGCCCGAGGAATGGATTACTGTGAACCGCTGCCTTTTCATCAGACATTTCATCAGACATGATCGATAAGGGGAGACCATCACTTTTTAATACCTATATAGATCACGAGCATCGCTTTAATTATTTTCCCTCTACATCAATGAGCGAGTCAGCAGAGCCGGACATTTTGATGACATCAAAAGGGCTGATGGTTGGCAGTCGGGCTACCCACACACACACACACACACACACACACACACACACAGTTCACGTACAATTGCCAAGTCGTTTCCCCCCCTTCTAATCGATACGGAGTTGTATTATTTAAAATGTTCAAATGTATAATTACTACATTGAAGCTGACACGAAGCATGACACCGTATTCATGAACAGTGCCAACGACTGTTGGCTTGGTTTGAAAGGTGTTAACTTGTCACAGATTCGTTGTGCACCAACGTCAGCAGCCTTACGTTATTGCCACACATTCTTTAATGTTGTGTAATATCTTCTTAGGCCTAGTCCATATGAACATGGGTATATATATATTATTTTTTTTAATCTCAAACTACATGAAACAATGACAACAAGAAATTGTGGTTTTCCTGTCTCCAAACTACTGCTGAAACTGGACTTTTCAAACTAAAAGTGTACACTGGACTCCAGGTACAAAAAAAACCCCTCTACCGTGGTTACGTATGGATGAAAGGCCAAACCGTGCAGAGAGACATGTGGTTTAAAAAATAGCGGCGTTTGTGTGGAAGGCCCATTGAAAAGCAACGCTTGCCGCCGCGAAGCGTGTCACGTTACCACTCCGTCCTCTTCACGGTGTTAGTTCATTACCTACACCTGTCAGTCCTGCCACATAGGCCAACCAATCTCAGAGGGCCAACGCTGATCATTCAGTCTAAGTGTGAGGTGCAAATGAAATCAATCCTCATGTCCTACTTCAAAGAATGGCTCTCTCATTAGGGCAAGCCTGCTAATTGAAGTCATTTGACTCTCTGCTGTCTCCCTGGCCCCTCACCATGTTGCTCATCCCTCTAGATAAGGGCTTTTTTATCGGGAGCATTCTCGATCAATACGGGCTCTGTAACTTGTAGAGGAAAACCTCTAAATATTATCTGCTCACACTAGTGTTGGTGAATATTTATCTTCTTTTCCAGTTTTGTTATACCCCCAAATAATGAAATGCGTTTTCAAATTTAAGTTATTTATTGCATACACTGCAGCACTGAAAGAATACGTCTCTTTAATACTGAATATTGTCTAAGGAGAGAATGGCAACACATTCTGCCTTGAACCTCAAAGTAGGTTTGGAATTCCTGCAGACAAAACAATCCTGTCAACCAGGGACATAAAATTCTGTCAATAAATCTCTTTTTAGTTGAACATCTTAATATGTAAATAGATCCTCCCGAAACTATTTCTTTTTTTTCATTGTAATCCTTTTAGATCGTAACTCTCGTCATATTCAATTAAACTATTTGCAGAATGAAAGGTTTATTCTGCAAATAGTTCAATTAAACTATTTGCAGAATAAAAGGTTTATTTGTATTTTTTTATATTTAAAAATCTAATCACACTTTCTTTCTGTTAGAAGGAAATGACAACTTGCCCAGAGTAATTTAAACCAATACTACCATTACATCCACCTGTAAATAAGACTTTTTTTTTTTCAATTAACTGGGTGCTTGCTGAATTTAAAAGTCGACACGAATAAGAAAAAAACATAGTATTTTGTGTTTCTTTTTGTGTATGTCTGTTGTGTAGTAGACTACACATTTTGTGATTGGGTCTGTTGTATACCTAATTGGATGATACACACACTGGAGAAGGGCTCTGTCTAAAACATCTGTGTAGCAATTAAATCTATCTATAAAGCAGTGTCTGTCAGTCTGTGGCTTGTGTATCTCTCTGACTGTTTGTTGGATCAACCTCAACCTTAGCTTGTGCATGGCAAAATGCGTGTGTATCCTTATTTGTGAATACCTTTGGATGATTATTTGTACCTTTTGGTTAAAACTTTAAACTTGGTGTGCTGTGGGCGTGTAGGGGGTAGTGTTCTTGCCTCATAAGCAGCAGACCAAGGTTTGGTCCTAGTTGAAGCATTCCTTTGCTTCTATGTCAGAAAATAGATTTTTACAAAATTAAATAAAAGATAAAATCCCATGCAGTTACATTTTTTGTCCTGTGTTAAGTCCAGATCACGATGAGGATTACATCCGCCATTTCCATTACCAATCAAACCTCTGTTGCCTTCCTGTTAGCTTCTACTTTTTTCCTCACAATATCACAGACAACTGTGGCTGTAGACAATGACAAAAATCAACAAACTTCATAAGAAAAGGTCATGTGCTGTCATCTTTTCTTTTTCTTCAGCAGAAACCTACTCTTTAGACAATAGCTGCAGCCTCTTAAATATAAACTACAGGTATAACTACGTTGGTACTCCAAGACACGTTCACAGACCCTCAGGAAATCCCAACACTATCATCATATGGATGGATGGATGGATAGATAAGTTGCTGAACAAGCTGAAACAAATTATTATTTCACCATTTTCTACACATACTGTGGTTAGGAGAGCAGTGTGTGGGACATGCAGAAATCACTTACATCTAATCTATCTACTTTTTCCTCCATATGCTTAATTTCTACAGGTACAGCAATAGTGAGTTTAATTTGAAGCAATTATTATTTTTTTTCCCAATCAAATGCAAATCTTTTGTACTATCTTTATATACTGTCTTTACAAGAAAAAACATTATGATACATAAGGTAGATACTCGCATTCACTCATCTTGTGGGAACCAAATCATTTTGAGACACATATTAATGTTCCACGCAGTATTTTTTTAATATGTCTTGCAACATGTCTAGAAGGGATCTTTAGAGGATCCCAAGCCCTCAAAGTGTTGACAGTTTGATTGGCCTCTGAATAATTAGGAGCTCCAGTCTTTAAGTGAATATGAAACAAGGCAGTCTCCGGAGGGAGCCAAGAAACAGTAAATGCGCTGAAGTAGCAGGTGGTCTGTGCAACCAGCGTTTCCGAATAAGCCTTGATTATTGAGCTGTGCCATCTTTTATATTGTGCGGCGCCAGATCGCACAGCTGACATCCATCTCCGTCTACTGTAACTCAAGGTAACACCCTCTTCATCCTGGCAAGACACTTCAGAGGACGTCTGCGGATGTTATGTGAATATTTTTTGGCCACTATCTTCACCTGCCTAGTTAAATTTTTAATAGTAATGAGCAGACACACCAAACAAAATATAAACGAGCAATTTTAAAATTTTAGGTAGTAGCCCAAATCGACTCATGCAGTAAAATTATATTAAAGGCAGATTGGTTTGTGTACTTTTACTAGTGCAGTGTCTGTAGGAGGTATGTATTCCAATTTTTTTTTTTTTTTTTTTTTTTTTTTTTCGGCCAAATAAGGGTGTGTCGGACTGTCACTCTTAATAGACCAATTGTACATTGGGTAAGAGATAGACATATTGTACATTGAGATAAAGAGAGACATAAAAATACATTAATTGTAAGCATGATTATTCATAGGTTTTTCTGTGTAGTGTAACAACCTGGACATGTTACTGTTATATGTGTTTCTAAATAAATAAGTATAGGCCCAGATTCTGTTCTATTAGATGATGGTGCTGAGATTTCCTGAGGGTCTATGAACGTGTCTTTTAGTAAGACGGCTACAGTCCCTGCATTAATTCTTTTTCTTTGGTTTAAATTAGTTTTATGCTATGTTATATGTCTTATAGTTGTGATATGTGTATATTATGTCTCTTGCATGAAAACGTCTATCTATCTATAATGCCCAATTATAGTGTGTCAAAGAGCCAGTGAGTGAGGGGGAAAGGCCAACATTTGATAAACAACTTATTAAAATATTTAAATTTTTCATGTACAATTTTATGTGACTAATTCTGTTAATAGAATAACCTGATGGTTGTTTGAAATGTTTTATTATACTTTAATTTAATTATGGTCCCAATGGGAAGTTGTCAGTTCAGTCTTTGTGTTCAGCCATCCCAAACAAAATTAAATTAAAATCACACAGTATTTAAGGGCAATGCTTCAGCAGAAAAATAATGAAAATCCTCTCGAGTCTTTAGCTTCATTGTCTGTTCAGAGAGGAAGAAAAAAAAAAGATTGGATGGGATCAGTTGAAACGTACACAATCCAGAAAACCTGTGAAACTGAGCAGTGCATTGTTATTCTACACATATTGTTGTTCTGATGCTCCAACCAAACCCTGAATGCTTTCTATGTGGTATTATCTCAAAAACCATGCCAACATCTTGCTCAATTAAAAGTGCATTAGGTTCTATGCAGGCCCCTTATTACATGACCTGCAACCAGGGTACAAGACTAATGGCTTATTAGTATGCAAATCTTTAGCATCCCTTCAAAAAGACAAATTGTAGAATAGAGAATAGAGATAGAGAATAGAGAACATAGGACTTTAGCTTCTAGTGTAAACCTTTTAAATACAATTTTAAAACAAGTACAAACTTTGTCCTTATCTGCTGTTACTTTACCAAACAATAGCCTGGGTGTTTATTTGTTGTTTAATGACTTAGCAGATCAGACGTTTATAAGAACCCAGGTGGCATTTTGGGATAGGCAATTAATTCTCTCCTGACCAAAATAATTTGCTCAAATTATTTTATTAAACCAGTATGACTACCGTATAACTTACATTTTTCAAATGTAAGATTACAATACTGTAGTTAAATGTCTCATGGCTGTTTCTCCTGAGTTTTTCACTGCATAATTTATGACAGAAATTTTAGGATTCATGTTGTACTTTTTATTTTTTCACTGCAACTGAGCCATGGCGATTAACAACTAAACAATAGAACCCGATACGGTGTGCTTTAACGTCATTTAAGCATGACAGCGATGTGGCCAGGATAGAGGTGCTTGACAAAGAAAGATCTTTCTTGATCTTTTTTTTCTTTAAAAATGTTAGACTTTTGGAACCGGTTGTTTTTTATCAAAGTTTTATCAAGCATGTATCCGTATAGAAAAGTAGATGGATTGGATGTATGTAAAAAATCACAAGAAAGGATACAAATATCTACCAAAAAAAAAAAATCATTAGAAAGGATACAAACTATCTTACCATGCACAAGCTATATCTACAAGTTAAGGTTATAATTTGGTAATTTATGGTCCTAGACCTCATCATCAGTCATGTCATGGCTCACCATGATCCAGTGGAATAATTTACAACTTATCTTCATAGAATTATTCCTTACGACCACAGGATCATGTCCATGGTTCTTCACCAGTAGCATTTGACACCAAGGGTTCTGGTAACATGGATAACCTTTTCTTTTTTTTTTGTGTGTGTGTTTTCACAAAAACACACTAATACGGAAATATTTGGCAGATAACAATATTGCAGAATTTATATTATAAGGTTCAAAGCATTTGTTCTGGCTGATATCTACAATCATTAATATAGTAAGGTACTGTAAACTTTCCCATAATAAATTTTGTTTTAATAGGTGGACTAATTAAATCAGACCACAGCTCCTTAATGACAAGAAAGTTATAATAACCTTTAATAGAGGAAGGTCATTTCCTACTGTCAGACTGTAGTGTTTAGAGAAGCCGCGGGTCTTTATCAACTGGTTAACAGCTTGGTTGCATCATTCCTCCTTTGCTCTGTCCTCCTCCATCTGCTGTGGCTGCTGCTGGTGAGACTCGCTGCAGCAGGTAGTGTTGGTGAAGAGGAGGGGAAGGCTGTTTGACGTCTGTTTTTAGCTCATTCATAATTACCGTTACTCTCGCCTGCCGGAAGTTAAGGACGTCATTTTGAGTTTGTGTTCGGCTTGGTTGATAAAGAGCTCGACCCTGTTCCCCCTTACCGCCTGATTGTGTTGCACTCACGGCGGTGAACAGTTGAATCGTGTAAAGTAAAACCTAATGTCCATTCCATCCTTTCTGCCTTGTGTGTGTGTGTGTGTGTCTCAGCCCCACCCTTGTGCAAACAGGCACCGACGGAGCAAAGCAGAGGAGAGACACGGAGAAACAGACCTCCCATTCCCTCCCCACGAGCTCCTGTCAAATGCTCCGAGTGGACAAAGTGTGTGCTGTTTGCGGCCGTCTTGATTATTATGTACGATGTGTAATTTCAGCGGTGGTGTTCATCATTTAGTAGCAGTGCTTCACCACAGTGAAAGTATATAGGGGAAGGACTGAAGCACATAAAAACACACAGTGATGTAGACCTAAATTATTTACTGGCGAGTGACTGCAATTTATTTCTTCCACCAAACCTCGAATTTGCCTGTATTTGGTGCTTAGAGGGTGTTAAAGAGTAACTTAACCCCCACAGCTTTTTTTTTTCTCAAATTCCAAAAAAAACACACATCTAGAGCCTGAAAAACATAAGCAGTACCAGGGCTGAGCCACCCAGAGCCACACTCTATTATTTCAATAATAAAATATATAGAATTCAAATACTAAAATGTCAAGATTTAGGCCTGAGTCAATTAACTATACGCCTCGATTCTTAGAAACACTGGTGTTAAGTTTAAAAAAGAATGATTTTGGGGTCTAGTTACTCTGTAGTTTTGGACTGTGCCTGGAACTCCCCTGTTCCGTTGGGCACAGTTCTATAATGTGATGTGGGTTTGTTATCCATATCATTTAATACCCCTGGGAGTGTTTCGCCAGTCTCAATTTTGCGTAATTTTCCCTTGACTTATGTGCTTCTGTGGAGAAGTTCAAGGATTAAAGCCAAAAAAATCATCTGAAAGATTTTTTTTATTTTTTTTTATAGTTCTAGACTAAATCATATTCCTCCACCTTCTATGTGCCAGACTTCACATTTAGAGCGGCTTTAACCTACACTTCATTTAAATACTCATGACGAAGCAGATAGATGAACCTATGTCCCTCACTGGCCCTGAATGACATTTCTCATCTTCTTTCAGAAGATTTTTTTTTGTACACTTTTAAGTTGAATCTCTCAATGTCCATGATTTCAAATTCCATGCTTGGAGCCATCCGTTATGAAGTAAAGTTTTATTATTTTTTTTTTTTTAATGAAGTGATATATGATCGGGAGTCTGCAAAGGGTGTTATATTTTTTCAAATTGACCAGATGTGCTGTGCCTCCTCTGTTTCTGACTTTCCGCCCTGCTAGATCTGCTTTGTGTGTGTGCGCGATGCTTTCCGTCCAAAATAGATTAGGCGCGAATTTTCAGCGGAACGGCGCTTCTGGAACGCACAACTGGTGGAATCACAAACACTTTTTTAGAATGGCCCCACGATCAGCTCCAGCTGGCGGTGTCTGGTGCGATGCAGCCGCACCCTGTGCAATAAAGCTGGAACCATCCTTCACTCACAACGGCAAACGCGCAATTCTGACAGTTCAATTCGATCTCTCTCACACACTGATATTGTTGGTATTATATGTCGAACACAGATTGTGATCACTGCTCAGCAAAACTACACACATGTTGCTCTCTCCATTGTCCCCCCCCCTTTTTTTCAGCTACACATTCAGACTGAATACACAAGACTCTGCACTCCGTCTTGTGTATTCAGGAATTCATGTAATCCCCCCCCCCCATGCCCACTAAATGGACCCTTTTCACGGCACACACAGGCAGGAAAAGCATACGTTTAAATAATAACATTAACAATGGCTACATTCCATTAATTGTCCCAGGAAGCCACGTCCGTGAGTGAGCAAGCACAATACCAGAGCCCTGAAAACGGCTCAAATAAACGCTTACTTCACATTTCTTCTTTAGCAGTCTGGCCATTTTACTTGTCGCCGTGCGATTGCCTGAAATCTTCCTGATGATAGTGGTTTTGCCTTATAAAAAGGTCCAATATATTACACCTTTCCTTGGAATTATTGCAAGTTTTGATATCCCTAAAACATATGTGTGGTTGTTAACTAACAAAAATCTTCCCAGTACGGTTTTACATCTCCTCTCTCACGCTTATCTCTGGAGTTCTAGAAGGAACAGATTGTTATTTTTGTCTGTCTGTTAATTAGCCTCTTCTCTGATTATCTGATTTGAATTGACGTCAGTGGGTGCGGGTGGTGACTCTATAGTTGTCACATGAGAACCTCACAGACGTTTAAGGGACGGTTTCTGAATACAGGCAGTGTGTATTTCTCTGTGGATTGATCACTTTTATACACTAGACAGTATTTATATAATGCCTAGACATTTTTTTTTTCCTAATCGAGAAGTTATCAACGTGTCACTTTCTATGATTACAGTATAGTACAAACTCCTGGCACTATGAAGTACTTTAGTACATATTTCAAAAATAAAATGTTTTTGATGATCTTAAAGATGTTTTATGTGCATAGGGAGTGGAATGTGCTGCCTTGCCATGTTTCTAAAGTAGCCCAACCAAACACTGGCTTAGAGAGACAGACTTTGAAGGTTTCAGGGCCAAATTCTCTGGATTTGTCGATCAGTTGGTTGCAATCCGCAACCTCACTATTAGATGCTATTATTAACTTCGCACTGTATCTTTAAATAACCCATATTTTGGGGGGCTGTAAGCCTGAAATTACTTTACCTAGAGCCATTCAACTGTTCTGCTCTGTACATTAACATGGTACATGGTGACCATCTTGTCAAACTACAGACCTGTGTTTTACTTTACAATAGAAGATGGAAAAGAAGGAGATGGTAGATGACATAATATAACAAACAAACCTACTGTGTGCATTATTCCTTAGCCTCAGTGTATCTGCTTTCTCCGATGCAAGTGCAAGATCCCCAATTAAAATGGACTCAAGCCCATGAATGCCGCCTCCTAGAAATCTGCTCCTGTCATCACAGCACAACTACGTTTGATGCAGCTATGTCTTGGCTCCATCAAGTCTGGATCAAAGAACCATACATTCATTACTAGCTTCTGATTTAAAACGTCCTCTCTGTGTTTGTTCCTGTGTCAGAAATGTCGCCTTATCTGAGCTAAAAATATCGATTTTCTCTCAGCATGCTTTTCGGTTGGTGTTTTAAACTTAATTAAGGTGCTATAAGTAAATATACTTGTTTTACTATGAAACTTTTCAAAGAAAAATTGGAACATGTTAAATGTTGCAGGACAACCTCAAAAAGAGTGCATGGCACCAATACACCAATATACGCATATATACAAACACACAGTGGGACTTATTGAATATTTTTAAGCACCATTTCTATGGTGGTCTACTTATTATATGCTACAATTATAAAAAGAGAAAATGACTTGAATGTCACTATTCATGAATAAGAAGGTCTGCCAACCCAGTAAGCATACGGTTGTATGGGTGAACGTGTAAATAGTGTTGTTAAAAAATGTGAAATACTGCAATATACAGCATTTTCAATACAATGCAGTGACAACACAATGTATTGAATGACACTATTATGCTATAAAACAGTAAAAAAATGCAGTACAGGCAGGGTAAATTATTCCAGCATCTACAATGCCTTTTCACCTCACTTTGCTTCTAGCCTTCCTTTTCTGGGTAATCAGCCAGGGCAAATATGAGTTGCACAAAGAGCCGTGCGTGTGCTTGTGTGTGTGTAGGTGTTTGTGTGTGCATGTGCATCCCTTTCAGTGTTTGGATATTTTGCCAGTGTATGTGTCACGCTTGTTACCGGAAGGCAGATTGGATACCGAGATAGGAGAAGATAGGGAAAGTATGTCAGCTCCACTCCTTGCTTTCCCAACTATGCACTGAAAATGCACATGGCATATTTCCATTGATTTCTGGGTTTCACCGGTCTTGAATGCAAGTAAGAGAGAATAATGTGTCACAGTTTTGTAGAACAAGTGCGAATTTTGCCTTAGGCCTTGTCTGTAAAATACACCTTTGCCGAGTTCAAACAGCAGTATTGGGCTAAATTGGGCTAATCCCAGCTCAAAGGGATGCCTAAAGTTCACAAAGAGTGGGCCCTGCTTAACAATGAGGCAGGTTAATTAAGACTCACACTGACTCACTCTACCTCCTTTCCACTGGATTGGCTTCAGGGAATCGCACACAGGAATGGAGATGACCGCGTGCCCTCAAGGGTAAAACACTCATCCATTCCGGATACATAAAGCATTTCAATACTGAAATATATAGGATGAATATACATAATGGTTTTGCATCCTAGAATTTGTTTTTTATACCGTGTCTAAGTGTGGGACTCTCATTAAGTGCAGTGTGAAAAAAAAGTGGCACCTCTTAGACCCAACAGGGCTAATTATCAGCTCTAAGGGCCAATGTGAGTGACTGGTTTCTGCAGCAACCATCATGTAATATCACACATCCATAGGTGACAAGAGGGCGACGGGAAAAAAACAAGAAAGAAAAAAAAAACAAAAAACAAAAATAGTAGTTCTTAAAGGGCACCACCATCCAGTTTGTTTCAGAACCTTGGCGAAACATTGTATCCTCCATAAGTGACGGAGAAAATGTAAATGTGAATCAACCTTATGTTGTGTTAGTTGAATCGAGAAAATCACCTACGGATACAACCATGTTTTTAAAACAATCCTAATGCTAAATGTGTACGCACATTTGTGTGACAAAAAATAATTTTACATACTATACATTATGCATTTACACAGTACATGACATGGGTAATTATTCTTTAAAAATATCCACCTTCCTGTATGTTAATGCCTACCCATGCAAAATGGCTCAATTCTGGCACACAACTGCGAATGGTTTAACTTGCATAGACCCTGAGGAACATTCTCAATGTCCCCACTTTAATTACAATATTACCTTAACAGGTGCGAGCAGTATGGGAGCAATTGTAAGGAACACCTTTCAGCACAGGGAAGCTGCATCACGCAGAGAGCTCTTTCTGGCGAACTCTAGAATTGAGACATTTTGGGTTTGTTTAATGATGCATTTCCACTTTGAAAGGCTTTTTGTCGGGAAAAAAAAATAAAAAATAAATCAACAAAGATAAAAGAAAATGGCTCTGTTTTTCTTCTTTTTTTTTTTTTTTACCTTATATTTTAGATGTTTGTGGGCTTTTACGGTTTACAATAAAATACTGTTGTTACAGTAAAACACTTTTTTTTCAATACAGCATTTCAAATATTGAATTAGAGTGTTGACCACAGAGGTTATAAGATTCTATATCAGCCCCACACAGGCCCATCATCCTTCTCTCCTCTCATGATGCAAT
The DNA here is from genome assembly GCA_036785175.1 of Eupleurogrammus muticus. NCBI lineage: Eukaryota > Metazoa > Chordata > Actinopteri > Scombriformes > Trichiuridae > Eupleurogrammus > Eupleurogrammus muticus. Next base: position 17,306,178 of record JAYKQN010000007.1, on the reverse strand, counting down.
GCTAGTTCATCTGCAGGCTTTTGAACAGCAGAGACGCTGTCCATGGTGCTGAATTAAATTTTGTTTGAGACACATGTTGTACATGACAGCTGTTGCTTACAACTGTGGTTGAGAGTTTCATATCTGTAAGTGTACTCCTGGCATTACCTGTTTTTGTGAAATGAGCATTTCTGAAAAAAAAAGATATATATATATATATATATATAATTCGTTTTTTCTTGAATTGAGTATGGCGCAGTGGATATTTTTTCTTTTTTCCTTCAGTTTTGTTTACAGAAAGTGTGTCTACGGTAATGTATTACTGAATTTCCCAGAAATTGCATTTCAGGAATTCTGTGCCAAAGTGGGTTAATCTAAAGCAATTAGAGGGCTGAAAATGTCTCTACAGAGTCCTGGGAAAACATCAAAATGCGTCGGAATTGATAGCAGTACTAGCTCCGACTGGAGAAAACAGAACAAATATGGTTTTGCACATGAAGCTGACAAATACTTAAACAATACAGTGATCAAATAAGGGAGAGATCTGTTTTCTGACTTGGTACCCTCAACAAATCATCCATTAGTATACATGATTTAATTGTAAGTGATTTTTTTTTATGTTAAACCCTTGTTTAAGGCCTTCTTTTTCACAAGAACTAGAAACAAAAGACCAAAAACACATTTATCAGCATACTGCTTATCTGCCTGGGATCTCTTTCTGCAGCTTCCTTGCACTTTGTGACGCGCTTGATGTCAAACGCGTCACAAAAAGTGTATGGAAGCAGTGCTCTCTGCCTCTGCTCTGTGTGTAACATTGCATTGCAATTAGAAGGTCTCTTAAGAAGAACCGGAGTGAAAGCAGCAGCAGTGCTCGCCGTCTCTGCTCCACTGTGAGCAAATGGGATCTTAATATTTCATTTATGCATTTTTGAAGTTGTTTCTGGGCTGATTTAAAAAAAATATATATATATATCCAAAACACGTGTACTCCTAAGGCACCATTCTCTTAACAAACATTGCGATTCACAACCCTTCACTTACACTTATATAGATATTTTCCACTATTCAGCCTCAGACTGTTCTAGAAACTAGCATCTATAGGTGCAGATGTCTTTATAAAGTTAATATCAGGTCACCTATACAATACAGTATATACAGTGTATATATTACTGTTGTTTTGTCAATATTTTCTCATCATCATCATCAGTTTTCCATATATGTAATGTCATGTACTTGTTCAAAGGGAATTGTGCTTGGAATTAGTGTATGTGGACAAGTAAGTGAAATCCCTAGCTGCAATGGTAAAGTTGGGTTACATACAGTATTTGGGTGAGATGTCCTTAGGACACGGGTTGGAGGAAGGAAACCAACCAAATCACTGTAGTGTGGATAAAGAGGAAAGGAGTTACTGACAGCCCATCAGTCTGAGAAAAGATATATAGCTATAAGACCATCTCCAAAAAGATTCCAGCTCCGTGCACTGTAAGAGTCTTGCAGCATTTGGACTAAATGTACATATGTCCACAATCAGGCAAAAATTGAATAGAAATGATATTCATGGGAGGGTTGCTGGAAGGAAGCCTCTGGTCTTTCTGGCAGGGAGACTGCCAATGAAAGTTAGCCTTTTGGCTACAGTTAGGTATATTTACATTTTATTTTTAAAATGTTATTTAAAATGTATTCTGTGCTGAAGCTGCTGCCCCAGTGAGCCGACCCGGATCAGCAGTAAAAGATGAATGGATTGATGTTATTTAATTGTCCTTCAATTGTCTGTTCTCCAGGTCCATTGTCTGGACACATAAATCTAATATAAAATGGTTCGATCACAATCAAAACGGCTATGTTTGAAGAAAAAACAACACAAACCAAAACCTTCTTCCAATAGTGAAACCTTGTGGTGGAAATGTAAAGGTCTGGGGTTACGTTTCTGCTTCCGGACCTAGACGACTCCCCATTATCCAGGGAAACATGAGTCCTCCTATTGACAAATTTTCGATCAGAATCTGCTTCCATCAGTCAAGGAGTATAAGCTGGGCAGAATATTGGTTCTGTGACAAGACAACACAAAGCCTTCCTGAAAAACTACCAAGGATTACCTTAAAAGAAAGAGGATTTATACTCTGGATTGACCTAGTCGAAGTCCAGACCTTAATCCGATACTGTAGAAAGTTGTGGCTTGACCCTCGGCAGATGGTATATGCTAAATGTTCTTACAACCACTCCTGGCTGCAAAAATCGCCAACAGCAGATGTGTGAGATTGGTAGTTTCCGAAGATGTGTGGTTGAAGTAAAAGCTGCAAAAGGAGGTGCCACAAGCAACTAACTAAAATATTAATACATAGTTACTGTAGCAAACGTCTTATGTTTTTTGTGAGATTAACCACATTTGTTGAATGCATAATGAGAGTACAGAATTGTTCTTCGCTTGTGTCTATTATTTTGAAAAGACTGTTTTCCAAATTGGTGTTTCAATTTATATTTAATAAGTTTAAGTTTGTTTTTTTAGAGAGACATTGACCAGGGCTGGCGGGGGTGGGGGGGGTCATAACTTTCAAGCAGTCTTTAATGCATGTTTATCTCTCTAGGGGCATTTTTGTGGTGAAATGTGATGCACTCCTAATCTACTGCACAGTACCAAACATGCTGCTCCTGCAGATGCTTTGCTATATATTGATCACTACACGGACATGACAGCTCTCATTGATATAATACGTTTCATTGCTCCTAAAGCCACATTACTGTGCTGTTCATAGTGTACACACTAGGGCTCTTCACCAGCAGGCATCGCCACTGCTTGGTTTCCAAATGCTGTTTTGTATTAAAAAATGAGTAGAAGCACAAATACAAACATAGATGTGGAGTAGAAAAGAGCCCTCTGGGTTGTTTGTGCAATGTTTTGCAGTAAAAAAAAAAAAAAAGAAAAAGAAGAATAGAATACAAGTGAAGGAATGGAAGGGAAACTCTGCTGCTCCAGGGCACTTCAGTATCCACCATTGTCTGTCTGCTCTCATTGGCTGTAACTCTTCCATGATACGACCAGATATTTAGCATGCTAGATATTCAGACAGGGTCCGTGACTCAGAGGCGAGCTGTCGGCAAGCTGTTGGCGAGCTGTCAGCGAGTGCCCGACTTACGTCTTTCATTTGTTCACCCATAGCGATCCAGGCTGCTAGCCGAGTGGACGGATGGCTTTCCCCGGTCTGGGGGAAAAGTTTGTCAGCGATCTTCAAAACCAGTCGGTGAGGTCAATTTCGCTAAACTAAATTTGGTGTTCCCAAAAATACAAGTAAAATACTGTACATACGTACAATATGTACTGTACGTGTACAGTATAGTACAAACTGCTTTCAGATGAGGGAACTCCAGGCGGTCAAATATTGACTCAGACTTTACCACAGCAACAACATATTTACTCATTTGTTCACTCATAGTGATTTTAGTCTCTTAACTAAAAACAAAAGAAACAGTTTCATAATTAAAAAAAGACAATTTAGTTACAGAACTAAACTCTGTTTGTAGTACAATAGTTTTAATCCTTTGACGAAATGAAATACAAAAAAAATGTGCTCACAGTCAGTAAACATGCAAGCTGCGACTCTCCGACATAATATTGAGTCCAGAACAAATCAGACTAACCACATTCCTAATAAAAAGCCATTGTTGAGCGTAACACAGTTAATTAAAGCAAGGGCACCCCTCTACATCTGTCACATCACTTGGCAGTTTCTTTAATTATATATATTGGTCAATCTGTTCCTCCTGATGTGAGAGGGGATGCCATACATAAGACAACATCTGCTGAGGTATGTCACATGTGCATCAACATCTGTCCGTGTTTTCACAAAGCCTATCAATCATTGAGACACGTCTCATACGCATTTATGTTATCATATTGAGAAACAAGCGCTGAGAGCTTACATCTGTGCTACCGTTACGATTAACAATATTTTACAAGCAGCAGATTTACACACATACGCAAGGACTGGCAGCACACACACACACATACACCAACACACCCTGTGGCTTGCAGTCGTTTTGGTCCCTTATGTTGTCCTGTCACAGAGACAGTGGTGACTGTTCTCTAAACTGACTCCACCCACAAATGCTTGTGATCACCTAAGCTGTCAGCCGGCATCTGCCGAAACTATCAAGCAGCCGAACGTGAGGCTGGCTCTGAAGATATCGCCACAGAAAATGTGTCGCATACACATGTTCAGAAACCCAGCAGCATATTTTCCACTTCTACTTTGGTTAATTCGTATGTGGCAAACATTATCTGTAAAGCCTTGGGAAATGTCAAACTGTTTTTGTATGGATGCCACCGCTGTGTGATATATGGAAGTCTGTGGTATCTTGTCTTGGATGAAAATAAATTGTGGACATCAATCATCACTATGTTTAAGACAGACTGATGGCCAATTTATTACTGGAGTACGTGTATTACTGTATCATCATAAACACGTCATTGTTAGAACTAATCGCTATTTGTGTCATTCAGAAAAGTAGCACCTGTCACTCAGTTAAGTTCAGAAGTGGAGTCATGCAAGCTTGCCATATTATGGATACACTGTTTATTGAAGAAGAAATGCCCATATGTCTCCTGTTGTTTTTTTTGTTTTTTTTCTCCCTTCATGGTGAATACGAGTTAAGCAAAGCAATTACTGGCAAAAGGGAGATGCATTTCAATAGATAAGTATAGGTGACATCTGGACATGTTGCTGTACTACAAAGAATGTTGCACTTTTAAAAATAGTCCTTTTTATTCCCTTTGCACACACAGACAGACACGCGCACACAAAAACAGTCTAGCCCAAGACACACATTCACACACTTGTGGATGACACAGAAACCTAGAGACATACTAGCTTTATATCCCCAGACTCTACATTTTTTCCGTTCATAATCCCCTCTGAGTCTATTAATATTTCTGTTTCCATGGTGATTTGCGCCTTGCCAAATGTTGTACAGATAAGAGGAGATAAGAGCATAAGGAGCAGGGAGATAAGAGCAAGTGACCTGCAGAGATCAGAGCACTAGAGGTCGCACAGAAGAACAGAAGTAAGCCACTGACAAATGGACCTTTCCTTCCCTTCTCAACTGGACTGGCAAGCCAATGAAAAAAAAAGTGAATATCAAAGGCCTGTTAAGTTTTCTCGGAGTGTAACGCACTTGCAGACATACCTGGAGGTAATCATTTTGCAGCAACTTCCTTTCTGTATCTCAACCTCTGGAGAGAAATTTACATGGGAGCGACCTCAATAGCATGACTTCATATCACTGCAATAATATACAATATTCTGTTGATAACTAGTCTGAAAAGCTATAAATATCCTGATTTAATTATTGTCAGATTATATTAATGTTGTCCACGTGACCATAGATATATTGTAGTGGCAATTGCAATTTATAAATTGCCATTGTATCTATAAAGCCAGTAATAATCTTTCAAAGTGAAGTAGATATTTAGTTTATCTTTGTCATCTCACATCTCATTGAGACTCTCTAGTAAGCACTTACTTGATGTGGCAATAACAAATCTGTGGTAAAAATACATTTTAAAATGTAATTAATTAAATTTTTCTAATTTGATATCACTTTTTTTGCCATTCGGGTAGATAACAGCATTTTTCTGTAGCTGACAACAAAAGACGTGGCATTTTTCAATTAGTCTTAGATGAGTGTTTTTCAAGAAGTAAGTGCAAACTGTTGCACTCAATATGAATAATATATGTGCAGTATTTAAGATAGAGAGATTGAATTTAGCCTTTATATAAAAGTCTGTAATACTCAAACTCATACTAAACAATTTTTTTCCTACAAAAGAGAAACATCATTCACTTTTCAAACAGACCTTTCACACAATAGTTATGTTTCACAAATTTACCTGTTTGTTGTACTTCGGCTGGCTGGTCTTATAGCTGTAATCTGAATATTGGTCTGAGCCAGTAGAGTTGTCATCTCCTCCCGTTCCTACAAAGGTGTTGGTGGCAGGAAGGTCCTGGACAGCCTGGTGCTTCTGTGAGGCTGAGGGGGATTGGGCCTGCAGTTGAATGGAGGGTAACGGGGAGTTGGAGCGGTAGTGCCTGCCTATATCGGGACTTCCTGGCGAATAGTTCAAGGGCAGATGTATCCTGGGGCTATCATTGACTCCATCAAGGTTGAACTTCAGACTTTTTTGAAGGCTGACCTCCTCCTCTTCCCCAAGTGGTTTTGGAGACTTATGTGGTTTTCCTTTCCTTCCCCGTTTGCCTTTGGCATTCTTTGGTGCCTGTTTAGGTGCATACAAGTCCTTTGTTTCCTTCTTGCCGGCCTGATAACCACTTTTGGTTTCTCTCTGGATGCGGTGTCGAATAAAAACCACCACCAAGATCAGCATGACAACACCTGCCACTCCAGCAAGGCTTCCAAACAAAATGTTACTTCGCTGCGCAGCAAAGCCATTGTCAGGATCACCGGCAATATCCCTGTCCAGAGGAGTGTAAAGACTGTGGCCAACAAGGGCTTCCACTAAGCTGACATTTGAAATGGTTTCATTGACGTAGATGTGAACCAGGGCTGTGGCATGACGTGCAGGTTTCCCCCTGTCACTCACTCGCACCACTAGGCGATGCAGTCCGCCATGTTTTCGGGTCATCTCTTTTGCTAGAGTGATCTCTCCACTAGAGGGGGAGATGCGGAATAACTGGTATGGGTTACCACCAGCAATGCTGAAGACCAGCTCAGCATTAGGCCCACTGTCTAGATCTTCAGCTTCGACTACCTCCACATGGCTGTCTGGGGAAGCTAGAGGTGACAAACGCCTGAAGGAGGAATTGGATGGCTTGGTGACCACAGGATCATTGTCATTTTCATCCAGTACATTGATGGTAACACCCACGTACGAAGACCTGGGAGGCTCCCCTCTATCCACTGCTTTAAGTCGGAAAGTGTAGCTGCTTTCTTTCTCTCTGTCAAACGAAATGCTTGAGAGAATGGTGCCTGTTCCATTTTGAACAACAAACTTTCCTCCGTCAGGTTCTACAGATAGATGAACTCGGGCGTTTTCACCTTTGTCCACATCCAGGACTGTCACCATGCCAACTGGACTGAGGGGAGGCATGTTTTCCAAAACTGAAAAACTGTAGCCACTTAGCATGAACTTGGGGTCATTGTCATTGCGGTCAAGGACTTTTATTACAACAGTTGCGGTTCCCTTATGAACAGGTGACCCTTTATCTGCTGCCGTTACACGGAACTCATAGCGTTCTTTATGTTCACGATCAAGTGGGCTTCGGGCTCTGACTTCTCCTGTATTTGGGTCAATCTCAAACAGACCTTTGATGGAAGAATCTGCCACAATATTATAGAGAAGTTCTGCATTGGTGCCACTGTCAGCATCTGAAGCTTTAACATCCAAAACCTTCTCCCCTGGTTGGTTTTCTTCGGCAAAATCGACCTCAAACAAGGTTGGGGAGAATATTGGTGAGTTATCGTTCACATCAGTCACCTGCACCTTTAAAGAGTTTGTGCTAGAGAGCGCTGGATTCCCAGAGTCCACAGCCACAATCTCTACTCGGTAATCCCTAACCATTTCAAAATCAAGCGGAGTGGTGGTCTGTAGGAAATATTTCCTCTTGTTGTCACTGGATGAGTCACTGGCAGGACGAAGCTGGAAGGGCACATCTCCTGCTACCACACAAGTGACCACGGCATTCTCTCCCTCATCCTTGTCTGACACTTGCACCAAAGCGACAGCTGTTCCGACTGGCATGTCCTCTGAAATGTTAGCCACTCCTTCGCTATGGGTTAAAAGACCAATTCCACGAATCTCCACTGCTGGAGCATTGTCATTTTGATCAGTCACCACAATCGTTACAAATGTGTTGGAGCTTTTGGGTTGAGGACCCTTATCCCTCGCCACCACATAGAAGGACAAGCTGCTGATTTCCTCCCTGTCCAGTGATCCTTTGACATAGATAATGCCAGTAGAACGATCGATTCGTAAGAGTTTTGGCACCGGGTCTACTGCTTGGTGAAGGGTGTACTCAATTTCTCCATTAGGACCCATGTCAGAGTCGTTTGCTTTGACCTACAATCAAAAGGAATTGTATGGTTAATGGCAAGACTAGTGTGAAACGACTGAGGGTTAAATTTACAGGTAGCCAGTGTAGGATTTTCTCTACTAAGCATTGGTTAATTAATTGAAAAATGGATCAATGGATGTCTGATTACTTCAAAGCACAGCTTAATTGTTGCCCTTCCTCTGTGCTCATGACTACTTGTAACTACTTGCATGCTTTTAGAGCATAGTTTTGATCAGTACTGAGAAGGCATGTGAAGAATAGTACTGCAGGTTTGAAAAGAGACCACAAACTGGTTAGTAATTATTGATTTTAAATGAATTACTCTTGCTGACTAAAGTGGTTTGCTGTGTAAGGTCACAGATTCTAAAAATTTTTTTTTCAAAAACAACTTATTTATGATAGTAAGTTTGTTAAAATAACCTTAAAATCGGGTTAAGACCAACCACCTGTAAATTGATATACAATATGTTTTTTCACCTATATCTTTTATTCCTGAGAATAGGCTAGAGAATGGGTTCTCATGAAATATGTTGCAAACTATGAAGGCTGTGATTTCTATCATGGGAGTCAATTTCACAGTGGAATGCAAAGAAAATCCTACACAGAGCCTACACTGAAACTGTATCTCTCACTCTATTTCTGCAAGTATAACAGCACAACAAAAGCAATAAGTTGCTTAATTACCCGTATAAGCATAATATGCTATTACTCTTGTCTAGTACTTAACATGCACATTTGAAGAATGGAGATATGCGATCAGCCTTGGTTCCCCAAGAGTTTTTTTCATTAGATGTTAAATTCTATTTTTAAACATGTTAAAGCTCAATACCAGAATAAAAAACTATCCGTCTTTGATTTTATTTTACAAAAAAAAAAAAAAAACGAACGTACTGCATCTGAGGAATAAACACTGCACAAATATGATGCAGCCTAATTTTTCAAAAACATCTTGATGAATTAGTTGAGCACTGCTGCTGAATATACAATTGAAAACAGTACATCAAGAAAGCCGTAGAAACTATTTTGGTTGTAATTTAGTGTTACACTCCAGATTGCAACTAATATTCAATGCAATATTTGCAATACAATCTTACCTGCAACACAGAGTGGCCCACTGGACTATTTTCAGACACTTCCGCCTCATACGTAGACTTTTCAAACTTGGGGGAGTTATCATTGGCATCGGTAACTACCACTCGCAGCAAAGCACTGCTGTAGCGCTGTGGGTTTCCTCCATCCACTGCTTTGATGGTGAGGTCATAGGAATCCTTTAATTCACGATCTAAGTTGCCTAGGACAATGAGTTGCGGGAGCTTCCCACCCCTGTCGTCAGCCACTTGTAAACCGAACAGGGTCGCTGCGTCTGGGCCTGCAGTCAAGGCATAATCGCTCACCCCGTTCCTGTCTGAGTCCCTATCCGTAGCCAGAGGTATTGAGAACAGAGCCCCCATGATTGTGTTCTCGGGGACGGAGATGGTGAGCACAGAAGAAGGAAACTGGGGGGTGTTGTCATTGATGTCCTGTACCTCAATGCGTCCTTCAATGAGTCGTGGGCTCTGGTTTTGTATCAGGTCTGTCACGGAGACTTCAAATTCCAGGTAGCAGGGCTTACCCTTAGCAAGCGAGCGACAGTCCCTCAGGGTCTCTCTGTCAATTGGAATCTCCGTGGTGAAGATATCTCCTGTCTTGCCATCGACACGGAGATAAGGGACACCCACCTCCAACTTGTAGAGATGACCCGAGTCCGGCAGTCCCTGGTCCGCTGCCAGGCTACCAATAAGAGTGTTGGGAGGCTGCTCCTCCTGGACCCGGTACAGGATACTGCCTTTAGTGGAGCCACAGTGCAGCACCAGGAGCCAAAGCAGCACTACTTGTAAAGTCAGTTCCATCAGGTCATCAGAAGATCTGCCTGAAAAAAACAAAAAGCAGTGAATGTCAAAATGGCGTTTCCTACAAAAAAATCATGTTTGAACATTAAGCTGTAACACGCTTAGAATCTCTACCAAGCTCCATAGGCAATTACTTCACTTGTACTATAAAAGAAAATCACAGAACTCATTAAGACCATGGTGATATATTAAGTCAGCAAAAAAAAAAAAAAAAAAAAACAATATCTTCAAAGAATTGTTCTATTATAACTGTAAGGCTGTAAAATTAATTATTTTTGTCAATAGGTTGTACAAAAACCTACAACAGGCCTGCAGCGCAACCTAATAATTAGACAACAACTACAAACAGAAAGGAGGCATTTTTAATAATGCAATCATAACTACATTCCAGCAAGGGTTCTGCACCAGAGCATGAATAGCTTCACTGTATGTCTCATCCATTTCTCAAATCATGTGTGTAATGTGTAAGATGTAGGAACAAGAACGTATATCTTGTGAGCTTACACATAAATCTGTGGGGCCAGCGTGGATTATTTCAGGTGTGAAATCAAATAAAAAATGTAATGGAAAATAGATTCCACACAGCCGAAAAGACTCATTATTTCAGTATTACACCACTAGACATTGAGTGGTTAAGCAACATAGCTGGAAAATAACCTTCCATGTACGATAACATATCTTCTAAAAAAAAAAAAAATCCTTATAAACCTGCCTAGATATTTTCTATTGACGGACACACACTGTTCGATCGCTTTTATTCCCAGAGGGGACAATAACAATAAAGCTTGCATACTGTACATAAACGTCCTCGAGGCAATCAGTTTGATGCAGATATCGCAACTTGGCTGTTCATCTCATGCAGCCAAAAAATTATGCACAATTCTGAGAGTTCCACCCATGCGCTATTGCTACAGACTAGTTCAGACACTGCAATGGTTATAGTGGATTTTTAACCTTTTACCTCTATAATTATAACCTATCACTTTAGGGTCTTTGATCTGTATTCCCTTTAATCCCTAAAGAATGCTGTCTTTTTTCATGCTGCAATGATTCTAAACTATAATTGTTTTCTCTGTGTGTGCAGAATTCCATTGGTAATTAAAATGTGAGCAGACATTAGGGTTAAGTATCAAGGTCCAGTGCTCTTAAACTTAGTGGTGGTAACATTTTTACCAGCCTCTGAATGTGAGGTGCATCGGGACTGTCAACTCGGTACTGCAGTGTTAATTTCTATGCGTGCTTTCACTGCTGCCTGTTGTGTACAGAATCTGTTAGAGGTGTCAGTGATGCACCAATCTGTATTAATAAATGAACCAAATAGCCAGAATAGACCGTTTCTCAGTGAGTCTTAACAAAATTGTAACATTGCAATGTGAATTTCTTAAATCATATACCTACAGTTTATACAATCTTATATACCATAGTAGTCTCCATTTTTAGTTAAAACATAATGTGTAGCTGGAATTACGGAAAGAGCATGTGGGATCATCCCTAAATCAGCCTTAATAGGTAAATTCTGCATCTCCTGACATGACACAACATTACAGAGAGGAGCAAAGCAAATATGCATTAAACTAGATCACAGAACATTGAATCCAATGAGAAATCAATCAATCAGTTAATCAAGTTCATTTGTCACATGTAATCACACATAATACGATCATAGTGAAATGTAATCCAATTCAATTTGAATACATTAAAATTCAAAGTGCAGGTTATTGATGCACTAATTGCTCGGTTATCGATGTGTCCTTTTTTACATTTGCAGGGGGAGCCTCTCGTCAATATAGCGTGAATGGTGAGTGTTTAGTCTGTGTTCATGTGTACAAAGAAAGATAAAGGAAGGTAGGAGGTAAAAAAAATACATATCAGAGGAAATATTTCATCTACTTAAAACTGACATTACAATTAAAATGTCATCAGTTTTGACAAAACTGTAATGTAGAAATTGTAAACATATTATATTGCTGTCACTGCGTAAATCAATCCCTTGAGGTTAAAGGTATTTACTGAATTAAAATATGTGATATTTTTTATTAATTTGTTTGCCTTGGTCAAGCAAAATACTTATGTTGGTATTGTATATTTAAGAATAATATTGATGCTTTTGTAATGAACTAGTCCAGCAATAAAAGCTTTATTTAAAATTTTATACTAGAAGAGCCGCATTTATATGTGTGCAACTATCCCTCTTCCAGTTCACCACTCATCAGGTGTGAGTGCATTGTCTACTGCGTTCTTTTGTTCTTTTTTTTTTTTTTTTTAAAGAAATATAATACTCACATAGATAAAAGCAACCAATTATATTGCCTTTTGAAGAATCTGATCACACTCCTCTTAGGAAATCAGTTCTCATATAAGAGAGATGACCCAGGGATGATACACATGTCTGCAATGTAACAGTGACTCATAGTTATGCTCTTGCCAATTTGGCTTCTTTAAGTGTGCACTGTTGTGTTTAAAGTTAGCAAAATATATTCATACAAATGGCCATTTAAAATGGAGACTATAATTAATTTCACAATGTTTTGTTTAGCCATGACCGGCCCCCTCCTGTCGCAGTCACTCCTAGAATGAATAGGCTTGCTTTGATAGTGACATGATTGTTATGGTTGATGACACTCATGACTTAATGTCTTCCAGTTGGCTTCATGCCTGTCTTCCAGATGGCACTGTGCCTGGCAGCCACAATGAATTGGTACCCCCCCCCCCCACCCCCACCCCCCCTCCATTTGTTTAGGTTTACATTCAAATGCATGTTGTTCCTGAAATATCTATGCATTTTGCCATCAGTCAGTGAAAATCTCTTATCAGATGAATATTGACGCTGCACCTTTAGATTTTCATCTACCGTTCTTCAGCTATCTTACGAACATTTGATCAAAACCTTGCCTGCGTCAATTGTTTTCCAGCCCTTGCTAATGAATGTGGAGACTTCTTGGACAAACTGTGTGTCTCACCAAAGTTCACTACCTGAATAGTGAAATGGATAAATTAGAATTGCTGAACACAACCAGGAGTGACATATCCCCGCGTGTCAGCACTTTTCCTCTGAAAAACTTGGTTATCATCTGCCATCCCAGATGGTGTAGGAGACCCACAAGACTACGAGCTGAATCAGGCAGATCGCGACATACATAACTCAGCATAAAAATCAAATGGAGGAAAGAGAGGTGAGGGTTTTTTTTTTTTCCCCCACTGTTCAGTCTGTTTTTTGCAGTCCTGGGTCAACTAGTCTAGCATCAAATTGTTTCTGCCATTTAGTTAAGCTCATTGTTCATATAGAGATTAAATTCTATGAATCAAAATCCATGCAAAGAAGGGGGTTGTTAGTTATTGGCATAACTAGCGATGGTCTAATATGTTCAACTTGTCAACACCAAACGCTGTGACAGGAAAGTGTTTGTTTTTTTTTAACCAAGAGGATCACTGCAGAATTTTTTTTTCATATGAACACAGATTTGTGTACACTTATTGGTAGCTACATCACAGGACAATATAGACCTGCCTGATACTTGGGTGACCCCTACTGTGCTACAACTTGTGAGTGCACTACACACTACCTCCTTTAAAATTGCTGTTATGGCTCTGTGCAGCCTAAAGCGATCATAAAGTAATTCCCTTAAGCACTGTATGCTGCAAAAAGCATCCAGTGCAAACAGACAATCCAACAAACACACTGAGCCAGATACTTGAGGAGGAGTTACAAAGAAACACATATTAAAAAAAATATCTTTCCGGATAGAGTGAAGGAATCCACTGTCTTAATGAAAAAAAAAACAGAAAAAAAAAACTTTACGGCATCCAGCAGAAGCAGCATTCGACATATAAGCTCACGCTGTGTTCATGCATTGGTCCAGATGGTTCCAGCATGGAGAAAAACTGAAAGCAGGTTGCACCGCAGTATGGAGGTGGACCTTCAAAGATGGTCTGTAACTGGCTGATTGGTCTGTTATTTGCTATAGTCTATCTCTTGCAAAAAAAAAAAAATTGACTTTGCAAAAAAAAAAGAATGCAGTCAAAGCAAAACTGCTCAGCGAGGGAGTTTAGGACCCTGAGGAACATCATAGAGTGGGCCTGCCACACAAAAATAATATTTGCCTGGCCAAAACCCAGCTTATTAAGACCATCGGGGGTGCCAAGTCTAAGTACAAGACCAGACTAGAGAGTCTGTGCTTCATGACTCATGCCCAGCATGGCCATCACTCCTCAGACCCACAAGCTGCAGGAGAAGCTCGCCCAAGCATACCCCTTCACCTGCCAATGACCTCTACAATAATGTCTCTAAGAGCAAGGAAAGCGCTTCTCACTCCCACCCACTGTGTCATCACCTAGGATTCTGTTGTCACTTATGTTGGGGTTTCACAGAAATAGAAGTGTGACAGGTTTTTTTTTTTTTTTTTTTCCGTTCTCCTCGAGACAAAAGAGGCACAAAAAACACATATATTATACATATATATATATCAGGAATATAGAGAGTGACAGTCAAATTTCTTTAGACTTTATATTACAATAAAGCATTTTGTTTGTTGGAAAACACAATATGCAAAATAATAAAAAAAAAAAAAGGAAATTGCATTCACAATCAAAATATTGTAATAGTTTCAACAAATTCCATTGAATTTCAATAACGGAAGACGCCTCCTCACATTTAGCTGTGGCTCCCGTCCCTTCATTCCAATCACTCAGTTACCTTGTGTTTCTACCCACTTCCGCTAATGTCATTTTGAATGACAGTGAAGTCCCCAAATTCCTCCTAGCAACTGGCTACAATCCTCTATCCCCGCACCTCTCCCCGAAGGTTCAGTGCCTGGCGACAGTGCCGCTGCGTCTCTGCTGCTGGCGGAGGAGAAGGTGAGAGATTTCCACTGACAGCTGAACATCAGTCAAACTGAAAGGCCTGATTGAGTCTCACTTGGAGCCCTTACACAGTGACTAAATGACCCCACTGTCCAAGAGCACGTTTCAACTTCGTCATGTCTATTATTATTAACGTCCATACCTGTGTCAAATTGTGCAGAGTTAGCCTTGTTCCAGTGAGGCATAAAATTCCCTGCCTTAATGAGGCCAGAGGTGCTGACCTCAGTTATAAAATTATGACAATGACGTCATGACTGATACCAGCTTCCAAAAGTGAGTTTGAATGAGTTAAAAATTATATATATATATCACCTTGGCACATATAGAATGCTTGTTTCCTGACTGCCGAAGGCCCTTTGCACCACAGGCGGTTGTCAAATTGTCTTTAGATATGTTGACGTATTATAGGTAGGCGGAAAGTGGAAAAAAAAAAAAAAAAACAAGGTTAACTGGTGCATTCTAAACTACAGTACATGCTGTGAGATGAACAAGTTGCGGCGCATGTGCACCTGTCCTGGTTACCATAGAGACAGACTTTCTACCGACTGACTGGGTGACATTTGCTCTTTAAGGTGGCTGTTCCACAGGTCCAGCAGGAATGACTCAAGCGTAAGAAGACAACTGAGGCATGATTGTCAATGACTAATATGTCAAAGGGTTTGTGTCGTGTTGGGAAAATGTCATTAACTCAAATGAAAAGAAAAGTGCCATTTTGCACTAATTGCTTGCTTTGAGGTAACTGCAGGCACGATTGGTATCTACCAGCACGGGCAGAACCTGCAATTTCAACCTGTTACTTTGTACAGATCAAACTCATGAATTTCTACTGTAGGATGTGCTCCTCCCTACTTTGCCGGAGTGTGGAAAGATAAAGGGTGATTTAATGATTTTCTCAACTGATGCGATTTGATATATCGGCTGACTCTGCGCCTTTAGCTAGTATAACAGGTAAAATCCATTACCCTCCCACCAGCATGATTTATGATAGGTAGTATCACAGCCGTGGGTCTCCTTACAGCTGATCCACCAATAGAATTTACTGCAACACGTAACTCTACACACTTCTACTGACTGCACCGGCCATTGCTTGTCAGAATGTAGCGGCCAATGCTTTGAAACACCTGCTAAGGGTAATGGCATTTAAATCAGCTATTCATGTGGGCTACTCAATACAAAAAAAAGTGATGGAGGGTCACACCTAGCACTAAAATAAAACCCATTAAATGCACCGAGATCAACACGACTGCAGTCAGACATTGCCAGAAAGTTGGGAGGGGATATTGACATACTGACAGCTTACATATTGCTTCTTTGCTCAGTCTATGTTAAAAAACTGGAGTTCAGTGATAGATTTCTTTGAAGGGGTATGTCACTGTTTTATATAGCAGTATTCTATCATTTTCAAACACAGGCTTGTTCAGTTGTGCTAGAAAAAAAAAAACTCTACACCCTTTCTATGTTTTTTTTTTTTTTTACCATTTATACCATTTGGCAAACATCCCTTCATTTTATAGCAGATGGGTATTCAGAGCAAGTGTGCAGAGTACAATTGTTAAAAAATAGCATCATCTTTGAAGAGTAATGAAGTGGATGCCTGTTCAGGATGCTGCTGATTTGTCATTTGCACCTTAAAGACAGAGACAGGCAGATACTCCATCATATCCCCTAACCCAGGAATTACTGGCAGAGTCTGTCTTTTGTCCAAACCTCCATGCACACACAAACCCGCTTCACGCTCGACTGACTCGCACCATTCCCATTCATCAGATTTATGCTTTTATAGGCACTTTGTCAGATATGGGGTTAAACTTTACAGGCCCGGTTTGATGTGGTTTTGTTTTGATGGCCGTGTAGCCCACAGTATGAGTGGGGAACTTAAGGCTTTGACGGCGTAGTGCAGACTATTAAAAATTGTGCCTGGTGGTCGGTGGAGTGGCGAGAAACAACACCCACGACTCTCACTGGAGAGCGTGGGGAGATTACCAGTGTGGATGCGCTGATCAAAGATCTCTCTCTCCCCCCCCTCCCTCCCCCTGTCTCTCTTCCTGTCTCTCTCTCTCATCCAAATGAATGCACGGATCTCTCAGTATGAAAACTGATCATTAGTTACGTGGCAGACTATTCGTCGGAAGTATTTGCGCATAAATCGTTAATCGTGCATCTCCAAATAAAGAGCACTCATAAAGGCAATTAGTAGGGATGTTTGCAGTTAGTATAAGGAGATGAAGAGAGAGAGAGATGGGGGGGGGCGAGAAAGAGAGTGCGATCACACAAATGGATCATGTTTTCTGCTTCACATAATCATAATGGTAGGGTATAATAAAATGCAATTAGCCGATCGCCGCGTACAAATCACGTCGAGGCGCAAACGCTATTGCAGCCCAAGTGCATATATGCGGACTTAATGACTTAATGCCATTACTCACGCGGGCTACACCTCGGGTCTGAGGCGGAATGCGCGTTTCCCCATCGCGTTGCGTCGCCGTTATCAATCACGCAGCGCGGCGTTTATTGGGAGTGACAGATCCGTTCTGCCCCCCCCCCCCCCCCCCCCCCCACCCCATCCCCCCTTACCCCCGGAACCGTCAACCTGTAGGCGACCACCGCCGAGTGTGCACACCGAAGTGCAACTTGTTGTATGAAGTCGGACATATAGGGTGAAGTTCACCAACCCAACGCGCGCGCGCACGCACGCGTCTCCAAAATATATTCCGCCAAAGCAACTTTCTCGGTTGATTTTTTTTTATTTTTTTTGTTTTAACGCAGTCATCCGAGCAGCCTACCTGCAGCCAGAGACTTGTCGTGTTGAGCGCTCGTCGCCCCGAATGCGTCCAAGCGGCCGACAGCGTCCGACGGTGCTCCCCGGAGGCAGGTGTCCAACCCTCAAACCTCCGTCACGGCGCTGACATTAGACAAATATAAATAGAAAAAAAAATACCGGTGACAATAAGAACTTGGAAGAAAAAAAAAAATCCCTTCGCAGCAGTTCACAACTTCCAATCATCTAAATTCGAGATACCAGATTCCACCGTCGCCACAGTCTCGCAGAGCAAAAAGAGAGAGAAGAAAAAAATAGAGAATTCAGTCCGTGGATATGTTTGAAGTTCTGAGCGGCGTTGTCGTAGATTATTAGTGCTGTTCTTTTAGAATAGAGCTGAAACGCGAGGGTGCTCATTCCACAGGGAACGCGTACAGTGGGCCATTTTTTTTTTTTTTTTTTAATTTTTCTTGCCTTCAATCCACAATAACTGATCCCTGACAAGATTGGCGCATCCCTTTGGTCCAAGTTTCTCCAGCGCTTTCTTCCCCCCTCCTCCTCCTCCTCCTCCTCCAGACAGAAGTAGAAAAAAAAAAACAGACGGAGAAAAAAAAACGCGCACTTTTAAAGACGCACCGGACGTCTGAACGATTGCAACGCGAATGGCATTTTTTGCACCGTTAAGAACGGGAATGGATAAGCGATCCTAAACAAGGAGCCCATCTGAAGCATTTCCAGAGAGCAAGTGGTGAGACACTGTGGGTAGGGTAGTTCTCTCCCTCTCTCTCCCTCTCCCTCTCTCTCTCTCTCTCTCTCTCCTCTCTCTCCTCTCATCAGAGCGTGGGAGGAGGTGGGGCTCCCATCCACCGCAGCACACAGCAACTTCACACTCAACATCACATTATGCCCGGCCTGCCTACCAGGAAATTGTGTGATTCCTACAGTTTAAGAAGATCTCATCAAACTGGGTCACCTGCACCCTATTAAATCAGCATCTGACGCGCTGAGCAGGTCCTGCACTATTCCTGTCGCAAAGATTATGACATTAAAAATGCACCGATTGCGCGTCCTTTTCTTTCCCTTCTTTTTTTTTTCTTCCTCCTCTTATTTTTTTCTTAATCCGATGTAACAGGTAGGCTGATCCTACTTGTTGATATTCATCCCATGTAGCAAAACGAGTTGGCCTAACAATAGAAGCCGGTTGGTCACTGTTTATTCATTTGGCGCCACCCTCAGGCGGTTATTATAAGTAGTAAGGGATGTAATAGCACATCAGATGAGGAAATTATGGGAAATTGCATGTTAATATTGTTTGATGTTAGAGTAACGCACATTGTAATGTTCTTGCCGGTGGATAAAATAACTATCAATTGCACAGGAGGAGGAAAAAAAAAAGCGAGGAGGGTACGCTGTTGGTGTCCATTGGAATAAACTAGTTATGTCTGACATCATCTGTTAAAACTGCAGCAGTGTAATTACAAAAACAATGCCTTTGCTCAGGGCTATAAATCAGCAGGGCTCAGCGGGGAGGGAAATCCATCCCACACCAGTTACTCTCTTCCTTTCTTTTCAAAACACTTATGGCGGTGATCATAATTACTTATGCATATGCAAACGGACCCGGAGCAATGAGTCAAACGTGGGTTCTGTCACAAAGGAAAGCCTTGAGCCACGTCCTCGGGAGAAAACTTGGTTTTCCTATCTTCCCTTGCCATTCCGAAAGCAAGAGTTTATCAGTGTTTCCAGTCTGTGATCCTTTACTCCTCCCCCATCTCTCATTAGCTGCAAACACACAGCTGTCGGGTTACCTCTCCAGGGCTCCCATTAAGGGCTGCCACTCAGGCTTACAGTGTCCCTGAGCCAATCATGTTAGAGCTCCCGCCCACGCGCTGCCACCGCCGCGCTATACTACTCAGCAGCCATACTGATAACATTTAAGTGTGTTCACAGGTCAGCGATGGCCATAGCAGTTCTTTTGATTGCCCCGAACGGCCAGAATCTGTTCATTAACAAGTTTTGCCTCAAAAGAATTTTTTCTGTTCATGGAACAGAAACTCTGGCTACCTCCTGTTGTGACCCACTTAAATTGGGGTTAAAATTATTAAATTGTGTGGCTTTTCCAGACTTTCCAAACCACACCGAAAGCGAAATGAGTCATATCGCGGGGGATTGTGACTGAAGCCATTTGTTCGCATTGAACAAATCATATCCGCTCATAGCAGTCCTGTGCACCACCTCACTCACAAAAGGATCGTTTCAGTAAGTGATTCAGTTCACTTCATTCACCAAAAAAAAAAAGACTCTTTTGAACTCAAAGTTCACAATGCTACCACAGGTGGCCTCAGGTAGGAAGACAGGAAAAACAAGCTGCCATTTATAGGAATGCTAATGAAGGCGAAAATCATGGAGACTAATGAGGAAATTGGAAACCACGACCAGCCATTTGATTCAAATCATTACATTTGACATTTCTTTTAAAGCCTAATTAAAAATGAGGGTTTATGTCATCGTGAACTATTCAAATTCATTTCAGTCAGTTCACAGAAATTCAGTTTCTGTGTTTAATCAAATGTTTTTTTTTCAGCTTTATCATGAAACACAAATCAAAGTGTGAACTGTATTGTCCATACTGTGGAAAATTGTCTTTGGTTTTAGCACAATTAGAATGAATTACAAAAAAGACAATTGACAATGCACTACTATATATATGATAATAATAATAATAAAATAGCAGTAAAATGGAAGAGTTTGGAGTTCATCATAGGCAATTTCAAAGTGGTTCGATAGGCCTATTAGGTGCAAAAAGTACAATGTGCCAAATTCTGTAGGCAAAAAACAAATGTACAAATTCAGCAAGGGGTGAGATGAGGGAGCGGCCCTGTTCGATTGACTATTAAAAATTTAACTGCACTTGGGACAAATGATTTCCCGTCTACACTTTCCTGAGGGAAGCTATTCAAATTGTGTGCACAATGGATGGGATGAATCACTTATGTCAAGAGCTTTCTTTCTGGTACACAGTACACGCCTGTCACCTAATTGCATCTGTGTTTTCCATATGATTTTACTGGCCAAATTAACCACTTTTGACAGTTTCCCTTTACATTGACAAATTATTTTGTCAACGTTAAGGAAAGGGCTTCTTCGACTAAACAGAGGAGACAGTGGTGATGTCTGTTTCGGGGTTGTCAGTGTGTGGGCTGAAAGAACGCTTCATTCACGTCTTTATTAGCCACTGGTCTGTTTGATTTCCCACTTATGTGTTCCTGGTTGCCATATTTGAATATGAGAGAGAGAGAGAGAGAGGGGAAAGCGTAGACAGGGCGAGGGAAATCAGTGCATCAGAAGAAAGGCAGTGAATGCCCTCAAACTCTCCCAAATTCCCCGAACCGGTCTGCACACCATATCTGGCCAGGACATTGTCTGCAGCCAGTGGCCTGAATATCACAGCCTCATGTTATTTTAAGTTCCACCTGAATACCTCAACACACTCAACAGGCGTCAATTAAGTGAGCAAAAAAAATGGTTTCTTTTTTTTTGGGGGGAATTCCACATTCATATATGTCAAATGATGTTGAAAACTTTGAAGCTCAGCGTGCTTGAATGGTGTGAAGGCAGACAGAATGTTATAATTCTAAACTCACGGTGTGTTTGCTATTGCGGCACAGCATGTGAATATGTTCTGTATACATTTACATCTATTCTCTTATCACATACCACACCTGGAGCACCTTCTGGAGCCCGGCCCCCGACACACACACACACACACCCACACACACACTTTCATATAGAGAGAAAATACAAACACAGACACACATACCGCAGACAGACTCACATACACATAGCACATATACGCAGAGGGAAAAAAATATGAAAAGAAAAACAAGTTTTAAAAATACTGCAACCAAGGTTGTCAGTGTACACTTTGAATAGTGAAGAGTAAGTAAGAGTGGATTCCCCCCCAAAAAAAAATAATAATAAAAAACCCTGCTGAAATCACAACCCAGTCAGTGTTGTCACAGCAGGTGTTACCTTGATGGGAAACACGTGGTGTTCTGGATTCAATTTGTTGTTTCTATATGCAAGTTGTTTTTTTTTGTTTCTCAGTCAAAAGCCCCTATCCCATTTGTCTCCTTTCTCATAGATATGAACTCACTTATCACTTAAAATCACTTAATTTTGTAAAACATGCACACACACACACACACACACACACACACACACACACACACACAAAGTATTAGGATTCGTATATGTTATGAAATCTTTTGCTTTCCCTACAACTGCGTATTCCTATATGTTTATATCCATTTTTTTCTTTCTCATTCTTCTATCATACTGGTGTATCTCCAAACCACTTCTCAGACCTACCACTCAGAAACATGTCATCATGTAGCTGTATGACACAGGTACCACCCACCAGAAAACACTCCTACAATTATTATTTTTTTTTCTCTCTAGGTTCAAGGCACATTTTTAGATTTTACTTTTTAGACCTCAGCTATTTTAAACAATATCTTTCAAGTGCATAAAGTAAAAAAAAAGTCTTTGGATGTCTGGCTTATAAGGCGTTAGAGAAACACACTAAACAAACATTTGCGACAGCAGCTGCTGCGCAAACAGCGTTAATGAAACACTGATTTTTTTTTTTAACAGGAAACAGTTTTATTCAGTGTTTCTGCAAGGTTTCCATCACAAGGTGTGTGTGTTCTCGAGTAAATTGGACCTCTGTGGACACTTAAGCTTGTTTTTAGCAGTTCTTCACATAGGCCTCCTTCACATGCTGGACACTTTTTTAGCTGATTGGTTCATTGTTTATTTATCGTAAGTAGTATTGCTTTTTTCCAGTTTTCCAGTCGATTTTGCTTTTACAACGATCATATTCCGTTCTGGGCTATCATGGCTGTGTAGTGAGAGTAAACTGCAGTACTCACAAATAAGAGAAACATGCAGTAACTAAAATCTGAATTTCAGCACTCTTGCTTGTTTTATATATGGTTTATTGCTCCAGACATTGTTTTTTCTCGTTGATGGGGAACACCCACCGTGACACGAGGAGGCGTGGCCAGTGCAGCAGCCGTTTTCTGCCATGTGATTTGGGGCGGATTTGCTCTTTAAACGTCATAACAATGAGGATACAGGCTGAGAAATGCCAGCCGCTGTGGAGAGAAACACCCTTTACCTTCCTAATGCCTTATTTTTTTCCTCCTCGTGGGCAGGCCCGGTTTTAAAGAAGACGTTGCATTCAGATTTGCAGCACATCCACTTGTGGAGCAGGAGCGGTTACAGATGGATCAACCGAGGGGACAGAATGAGCGGTGATGTGGAAAAGAAACTTCATGATTCTTGAACTGCTCAGCCCTCAGAAAAAAAAAAGAGGCAGCGGTTTATACGGATCAAACCGATGCCTGGATACAATCATGATGTGCAAACGCTTTTCATCACTACGGAAATTATTTTTCCATTTACTTTGGATTCTATTCATAACATAACATAACATAAAAATATGTTGATATGCAGCAGACTAGTTGAACTATTGACAGTTTCTAATCATTGATACAGTGCTGGCATTTAATCACAGAAAGCAAAGTGTGCCTTGAAATGGCAGACAGTCAATAACTGTAAACACTAATGATTTGCAAACAATGCAACATTTTTATCCCAAAATATGTGCAAATATTCATCCTGTGTCTACATTCCTCAGTATTACAGTACATTGTCTTCAACAGAAAAGATGCAAGAACAACTTGACAGCAAACACCTGCATTTTAATTTATATGGTAACATATCTTGATTCTGTAAATGATATTAACAAAAACAAATCTGTATTTGAAACACCACTTGGTAATCAGACGCTTTTTTTGTCAATAAGGAAAAAATGTTCAAGTAAAAAAAAGATAAATAATTGTGATCCAACAACTGAAACGTGTTAACGGACAACTGATTGCCTAATGGCACACTGGCATCTGAAGAGATTTAAAAGGGACATGTTTATAAAGCTGTCAGCGCCACATGAGCGACTCGCCCTCATTCCTGTCGTGATTTCGCTCGGTGTGCGCGCGTGCGTGTGGAAGGGCGCACGTGTGTTCCTGTTTCTGATTGGCAGCTACAAAGGCTGAACAATTTATCCACTAATGTCTCCACCAGCAGCTGTCAATCCAGTTATCACTTCAGCTCGTGCACAGGTTTGTCTTTTCCCAAACAATATCATCGATGAGACAGGCGGGGGAGTTTAAAGGTGAAAGAAAAAAAAATTTGCAAAGACTGAAGAATGGTGGTTAAGGCCATACTGTACTTAATAGAACATCTATTCTTTCTGCGCTACGTGACATCTGGCTTTCAAACCCCCCTCGCAGCCTATCACTGCACGTATAAGCACACGTTTATTTTATGCTCAGCTCTGCTCCCAGCTCTTATTCATGGGGAGAGCATACTGCAGTGAACT
The DNA here is from genome assembly GCA_036785175.1 of Eupleurogrammus muticus. Taxonomy (NCBI): domain Eukaryota; kingdom Metazoa; phylum Chordata; class Actinopteri; order Scombriformes; family Trichiuridae; genus Eupleurogrammus; species Eupleurogrammus muticus. The sequence continues at coordinate 17,282,184 of JAYKQN010000007.1, read as the reverse complement.
TAAATACATTTGGACTTATGTTTTGCCCCATGTGGTTTGTTAATTAACAGAATGGGCTCTCTAGCAAGCAGAGGGTATTAGGAGGTGAGAGGATCCACATCCCTCCTCCTCCTCCTCCTCCTCGTGGAAGAAGCAATATCCGAAATTCACAAAACCGGACTTGGAACAAGAAACCTACAGATGAGCCTTTAGCATGAAATACAATCATTTCATGAGTAAATATTCCTGTTACTCTCAGGCAAACATGTCTCTTCACTCCCAGGTTCTATGCAGCAATGCTGGATTTCACTATACAGTAGTTCTTTACATGTATTTATTTATTTGCTTATTGTTTCTGTTTGCCACTGAGTTTGGATTAAAACTGACAGTTAATGTAGCCATGCAATAACAGCAACAATGACATTTCTGATGGTGAGGAAAAAAAAAAAAGTAGCTCCAACACTCGTCATTTTCTGCACAGCACAGCTGCTAAACGCACACTGAGCTAAAAGGAACCAGCAGAGAGAGAAAGAGAGAGAGGGAGAGAGAGAGAGAGAAAATTAAGCTACTTATCATTTTGGTCTTGCTTTTTAAAATGATTAAATTATGCAAAAAGTCATAAATAAAATTCTATAGATTTGAATGGTTTAGCGAATGGTAGCATTCGTCTCGTTCTGCAGTCTAATTCAAGGCCTGGACTAATTGAATTGTGGATCAGAAAATATTTTCTCATTTTCCAAACTTGTATTTTTCTTATTTTCTACTGAAGCCAAACCATTCAGCTGATTACATCCTCACTCTAATGGCAGTGAAAATTCCTCAAGATCTTTCCCTCTAGTTGATTTTAATTTGTCTTATGAAAATAACAGTGTTCTGCAAGCTCTTAAGATCAATAAAGCCCCTGGAAAAAACAGTATTTTGGACTAGTTATTAATGTGTATTAGCAGTAATCATGATGACTCTAACATTTGGATGTGTGTATCATAGCAAAGACTAAGAATGAAAGATTGGTAGAGTTGACTTATTGTACTTCATACAGAATGTTACATCATTCTTCCTCATAGGATTCTGGTTCACACAATGTGCTTAAAGCCTTCTCTCCCCTACGACTATTACAATTCATAGTTTAGTTGTAAATGAAGCCATTTAGATAAGTTAACCTGATATTACCAACACCTGAGGTTATTGTTTTATTTTTTTTTTGTTTTTAACCCTCTCACAATTTTAGATGCAGCGAAGGTGCATACCTTTCATTTAAGATTCAGGTCAGTAAGATATTAATGATATGGTTTTATTATGAAATATCTCTCAATGCCCTGGAAACAAATCAAATAGGAGTGAAAATTCAGTGGAAAAAAAAAAGATGTGAAAGACAAAGTTCCATGTGGTGAGGTAAAATATTCCATATAAAACATTAAAACACATTGTGGAAATATATGGGTTCCAAAGAGAAAGACACCACTGTACAGATGAAACGCCTCTGTAATGACTGCATTTTATTTTCATTACAATATTTATTTTGGTAAAATATGACCATACGTCCATGAGTGTAATGATGTTCAAAATAAGAATAAGGTCTTTAAAGAAGTTTGGGCATAGGGTATATCATTTTTGTATTATGATTATCATTCTCAAATGTTTAAAGTCAACTTTATGAACATATTTATTATGCATTTAAAAATAATAGATGGATAGATAGAGCGCTTGTGAATGCTATGATTGAGGTTAAAACAAAGTGTTGCCAAGATGGGGAAATCACTCAAAAATAATGCTTCTATTCTCCATCTCTCCTTACTCAAATAGGAACAATCTCAGAATTATACTACCGATTAAAAACCTCCTTTAGAGAATATTGGGTTAAAACCGTTTCACTGCACATCACCACAATCTATTCTGAGGTGAAAAATATTGTCCTTGACCATGTGAGCAAAAAAAATTCAACTATGAAAATAAATTATTTTTTTTTTAATTCCAATGCCAGTTTTATTTCATTTTCTGTCTAGACAGATCAAAAAGGACAACTTATCATTATTCATATTTTTTTTTTCTCATTACAGACTCGTGTAATAAAGCGTTCAAGTGGCGTAGGCCTTCACTGTTTGATCTGTCAGACCTGTTGAGACTGCACAGCCGCATTCACCAAGCGCAGGCGGATTATGCCATTGGGTTTCAATACTAATCCAGTTAGTAAGTCATAATCATGTATTGTAATTGGGTGTTTTATAGTGACAACAATTAAAGGGGAAAAAAATGCTATTCAGTGTAAGTCAGTAAAAATAATTAAAATATTATCATTAATAATGGGCTGGCTTCTCTCTTTGTAGTACTGCGGCATGCCAAATGTTTAATCATTGCAGTTGTGAAGGATTCTGCTTCTAGTCAATACTAATTACTAACAACTACTACTAATATATATATATATAAAACATCGCAATTCATAATTACTCTGGAAAGTAAACAGCAGTTGCTGAGGTCCCCATTTCAATTTGCCAATGATTAACACATCTACTTTATGTAAATAAGGTGCCCGAGTGCAAAAAAAAAAAAAAGAAAACAACAAAACTGAGCTTTTTTTACCCAAAACAACTAAGCCCCAAACGTCCTCATATCCTAGGATGGCTCCTGGCTCTAGGTTGTAATTTTTCAAACAGCAAAGCATGGATTTATAATACAGGTACATCTTGCATCTTCGGGTATATCTCAAAGCACAATGACGACTTGCAAAAGGTGTGCAGGGTAGCAGTAACAATCTAATGTGATCCAATTAACTTGCAACAAACATCTTTGTAAAGCTTATGTGCTACCATTGTTTTGTTGACTGAGTAAGAAAGGTGTTGATTGGTCTCTTTGGGAATTTTGGACGCTGTTGTTTATAGTGATGCTGTATTGATTTTGGCTTTTTTTTTATAAGGCATTTCTATTATTTCGTCCACAAGCTGTAGAATTTGTGGATTATGGATTTTTTTTTTCTTTTTGAAAATGGAAGCCTTCCTACTCAGGGATGTAATGTTATGGATTTTGACTCAACAACTTGATGAATGCGAGAGCAGCTTAATCAGTCCTGAACTTGAATGTATTAAGCATTAGCCCGTCTTCATGGCAGCTAAAAGGTGGAACAGTAGCAGCAGCAGCTCTTCCTAAATCTCATAGCTCAGTGAACAAAAGCAGCGGTGTACTATCTTGTGCCATTAAGTGTTCAACTATTTAAAGAAATGATCATTTTCCTCTCCTCCATACCAGGCGGTATTGCAGACATCCAATTCAAGAGACAAGCATCCAGTGTTTAGATGACTGTTTTGGTAATAAAGCAGAAGAAATAATATGAGAGCAGGCCACTAACAGTACATACCCTTGTGGTCTTATAGCATTTTGAATGGAGAAAAAAAAAAGCAGCAAATGACATCTATATACTGCTGGAATATCCACTGGCTGAAAATGAAAGAAAATGTTCTCGCTTTATTGTGCATCCAAATAGCTTCTTGAAAAATACAGAGAGGGGAGGCTGCCAATAGAATACTTTAGGGAAAAGAGAGAAGGCAAAACATCTGGCCTCCAAATTTTAATTAGACTTACCGATGGGATTTCTTCCATTTTGTGTACTGGGATATTTCTCATCCTTAAGGAATTCTTGACATCATGAAATAAATAAAATATATTCATTTAAAGTGGAAGCCCATTCACATTAGGGATCCATATTCGTTTAGAACTCCTAGAACAGCAAAGGGAAAAATCCCCACAAGCTGCAATAATGTAATCTATTGCATAGATTCAAGTTCACAAGTTAACATTAAAACCAGTACATAGTAAGATGTGGACTAGGGGGGGTGATCATGATGTCTCAACCTTGACTGTAAACAAGCCAAGCTATTTTGTCAGGTTGTTTGATTTGAGCTTGTATACGCTCAAATGACTGTAGTTCAACTGAAGTGCAACTAGCACTGAAGCAGAAAATGCATTAAAAACACCCTAAAGTAAGTTAATATCACACAGGGAGGAAAGCTCCTGCCTCACTTTCTGTGAATTGGTTTAAAGTTTGAAGCATTAATCTTTTTCTCCAAGCATTCTGTGGGCAGTCTCTCAGTCACCACTTTACATTGTATTTTAAAAACGAAAAAAGGAAATACAGGGCAAGCCCTTACTGTTATTCAGGATAACATCGCAGACCTGTAAGTTCTGCTGACCTAAGACTTGAGATATATATATATATATATATATATATATATATATATATATATATATATATATATATATATATATATATATATATATATATATGCACCTTCATTATCTATGCCCCCTGTACCAGTATGCCAGTATGAAGTCAGATCAGTTTTATTATGAATGAAAGCACATCCAAGAAGGATCCATGCATGTATTTCTGGATTTATATATAATGTATATATATATATATATAGAATGTATATATATATACATATATATATATATGTATATATCATATCTTTTTTTTCAATGTACACAGAAATAATAGATTTGAAAGTTGTTACATTTATAAACCATCTGATGAATCTGCAATCTGCAATGACTGCTTTGTCATTTCTGAACTTGACTGCGCCTGTGTGATGTTTTATGAGGCTCCCCGGAGCACAATCTTGCAATTTCTTTTTTTTAACAGGGCAAGAAACACAGGCCTTTTTTTTTTTTTGGTTACGTCATTTTTTTGTATAATTAATTGAGTGAAATGATTGTGAGTCTGGAAAATATATATTACATACAGGTTTCTTTGTGCAGACATCTAATGAAGACACTAGAGGTACACCGACTTCACCAATTTAAGCTCCCCAGGTAGAACGTTCTCAAAGCCTCGGGGCCTGGAAAGCAAAGTCTGAGTTGCCTTTGGTCATTAGTCTGCAGAACGGCCCAGGGGGTCCTGAAGCTGTCAGGTTACACACTGGCACAGGTTTAAAGATCAGATATAGCTTTACTCACATATAGCAGAGTGTTAAAAGAGTCTATATAACCTAAGCTCACGAGCAGACACATAAAACCAACATACAGTCAACCTGGAAAAGATCAAATACAGCTACTATGGTCTGTATTAAGTTTTCTTCAATATCCTACCAGTAGGTTTTGCAACAATGTGAGATAGAGAAGTGCCTTACAGTTTACAAGTGGTGCCACTGGTTCACATCTGATCTGATCCACACTTTAAACACTGGATCCAGGAATGTTCCAATATTTGGTGGAATGGATCGTGGGTTGAATAGAAATATTACAATACATGTGAAAAATGAAATGAATAAGTGAGTTATATGAATTTACATTATTAATACCATGCATTACAATACATGTTATTAATAATGAAAATTCATATGTTAATCTAAATTCACTTTTATTTCATGCACATGTCATGTATAATGAAATGAATAAGTGAATTAGGCTACCATATGAATTTACATTATTAATGCATCCATAATCTCCTGCTTTTTTACAACATGAACAGACAGAATCTAGCATAATACAATGAAAAATAATCTTTCAAAAAACATCCATATAAAACAAATAGGGGTGAAAATCTATAGTGAAACGCACATCACTTCATTCTTTGTACTGCATGCATGAGGATGGGGAGTGAGAAAAAAAAGAGTCACAAGACTTGAGGGCAAAGTTATTCATTCTTTACTTAATTTTAAGATCCAGGTTTAGCAAAATGAATGATTTAAAACTACAACTGTAAACGTTTAACAACTTTGAGTTTATAGGTCTTCAGCAATGAACAAAATCGCAACAAACTTTGTAGCATGGATTATTGGAGTATGTAATTTCTAATTTTGAAGAAAGCAATGGACCAGTGACTTGTGTATTTATTTATTTTTTATCATTATTATTTTTTACTATAGTATTCTAAGTATTCCTGTCAGCTTACCTAAAATTAAAAAAAAAATTATTCATGTCTTATACTGAATTTGTGAATGCCAATGAGCCATTATATTGCATATTTGGATGTTGTGTGTAATTAGTAGTTATTATTGTGCCATGAGGACTTTAATACTTGAGGAAATGTTTCTGAATAAAAGATGTGAAAATGTAACGCTAGCAGACATTCAGAGTAAAGCATAAAAATATTTTTTAAGTGACAATTAGGTCATTTATGCATGATTACACTGCGGATGTGACAGGCCAGAGATTGTGGTGTTTTAAAAAAATCATGCCTTAAAAATGCCAAATATTCTCATCACACTAGCCTTTGTTTTACATATGTCAGGACAGATAAAGTCACATTCCATTTCTGTTTTTATAGGTTATATTGCTGGTCAATAAACAAATTCTTCATTCAAACAAGGGGTATAAACATTTCTTACCCATCTATGTGATTGCAGCAGAAAAAAAAGCTCATAAAACCACAATCAAATGGCACTGGTAAGAACTTGAAGCTGATTATCTTGATTAATTGTCAAGAGTTTGTGATGACCAAAACAGATCTAGAAGGGGGACTATTGAGCCCAAATTCATCAGAATAAAATAAATGTTTCTTCATGTGTCCTTGAAACATGTGAAATGTGTTTGATTTTGCACTTGTTCCCCTAAAAAAACTCATTAGTGGTCCTAAGGTGGCTTATAGTGAATACTAATACAGCAGCATTCAAAAAAAGCTTCTGTGGTCACAGACCTAGAATTAACCTCAAGTTTAGTCTGACATTTTTTCTCAAGAGGCTTCTGGAAATTTGCATGCAAGAACACTATGGACTGAGTAATCTTGATAATGATCAGGCGAAGCAATGTAGAGATGTGTCTCACTTCCTCTCTCTGGAAAATTGCTGCCAAATGAATTTGCATGTCATAGACAGACTTCTGTTGATATGCGATAATAGGGGCATGGGAACTGAGTCTCCTTTTTGCATATGGTGAGGAACGGATCAGGAAAAGAGAAGTTAGATGTGTCGAGATCTAACATCAACTACACAGACTGCATTGAATGGATGCGTTGAAAGTCAAACTTTGGACAGATGGTGACACGAGAGGAGCTGCTGTTAATGTGCACACAAGTTGTGTATCTATTTTCATTAACGTAACATGGTGCTCAATGGCAATTTTGATTGAATGATGAGCTAATGCATTGCAGAGAATCAGCTTACCTAATTGCTTTTGTGTTTCACATGTTTGGCACATATTACTCCGCATATTATATCTAATGAAATGGTATGGGGGCCAATAAACATCCATGGAATTCAGTCTCAAAAAATTATTAAGTAACCAGTAACAGCATGTGAATCTGAGCACTGGCTATTATAATAACCTTAATCAGAATAGTTGTGCAAAATGGAGGATGTTGGGCCTGTTACAGTATTTGGTATTACACCGTGTTTGACCTGGAACTAGATTTTTTTTGTTTTTGTTTTTTTGTAATGAAACATGATATTTGCTTGTAGCATTGTCAGGTCAACTACATTTCTCAGTAAAGTGGTGGTGGCGTAACTTTTTTTTTCCTGAATCAAGTAGCTTTTCAGTACCATAACTCTTATATTGATTTAGTAGTACCACAGTGGCCACACAAGCTACTTTTTCCCCCGAGCAATTCCTGAAGCTGAAGCAGAGCTTTATGCTGAGGTCGGGAAAAATAATAAGGATAAGGAAGATAACCGCTTTGGGTTTAAAGCACAGTGGCTACCATTAGCTCAGCTCTAACAATAAACCATAATAACAATAATAACCTGTGGGGCAAAACTAAGTACTGTTAGAAAGTTTGCATATTTAAACACACAAATGTGTGTTTGAATATGCCAAAGTGTGTGTATGTGTGTGTGGTTAATAGCAAAAAGACAAAAAAACTAAAGTAAAAGGTCTTAACTGTAAAGTAATGTTTGCAAAGCATGGAGACAGGTTGGGTTTTAGTCTCTATCCTCTGGTCTGACAAAAGTATGATAGACGCTTAAGATCTCTCACATAGTAAAAACAGTTAACACACGCAGTTAACACAAGAGTTTGGACAAGAACACATAATCAGCTTCAGCGAGCTTCGTTGCAGCTAATAATACCTTCCTAGTATAACAATAAACAGCAGCCGCAACTGGACATGTGGTCCGTTAAATCAACAGCAACAGTTTATAACTTTACACTCACGGTGGTAAAGCTTAAATAACACACCAATAAACAGTCGCTCTCCCCGGACAAAATTATTGCCTCTTTGCATGGAAGCCAGACATTTTTTTTTATTTTAGAGGCAATGAAAAAGCATAGAGTCGACTTGGCTGAAGAGACAGCTGTTTTTTTGTTTTTTTTTACTTCTGCAGGCATGAAGGTGGAGAGAAAAGGCTGGTTGCAACAGCATGTTCAGAATCCCAGGGGCAGCACAGTGGGATGGTGGGGTGTGCTCTTGCCGCACAGCCAGAAGGTCACAGGTTCAAGGCCTTGGGCTGGAAGCTTTCTGTGTGCGGTTTGCATGTTTTCCATCTGTCTACGTGAGCCCCCCCCAGTTTCTCTGGCTTACTCCCACAGTCCAAAAACATGCTTAGGTTAAACGGAGACTCTGAAACGCCTGTAGGTATAAGTGTGTGAGCGAATTGTGTGTGTGCGCCAGCTTGGCCATTGTCGTCTAATAGGATCCCAATTACCTCTTTCATATAGTGGATTAAAGAGAGTCCACAATTCAGATCCAATACACAAATTCAGGAAATATCCTCCTCACTGCCATACACAAACACACACACACACACACCCTTCCAGCTAATTAGAAGGGGAAAGAGAAGCGGGCTATACCGTGAATACAAAAATGACACTTCTAGTGACCGTTTCTAGCTGCTGTAGTGCTAATATAAAGCGACTCAGAAACTGCATGGTTTATTTGGGGTCTTAATTGTTTTCAGAATATTTTCTTTTCAGTAAAGTATTCAACTGTCATAATTAAGGAAAACAATAACAACTGAAAGTGTTCAATCAGGAGCACCAATTAGGAGAATCCACTAAGTGTTATTATACATGTGCATCTCAGATAATTATAATATTGTGGAAAAAGTTAAATATTTTTGTCAATCATTTCAGAAAGTGAAACTCATATTATAAAGATTTGTTTTAAATCAAGTGAATATTTTAAGCCTTGATTTCCTTTACTGAATGATATAAAAATATTGAACTTTTTCATAATAACACATATATCTAATGATATAGGATCCGCCTGTAGATTTATGCATTGTAGACGTAATCTCTGGTGTTTGTGTTCAAATATCAACATTCTTTCTCCAGAATTGTGAACGAGAAGAAGGTGATTCTGAGAAAAATGTGGACAAATTGAAAAAAGGCAAGAGTACAGTACTGCTGAAACCCCGTCCAGAAAGTATACCAGATGGGCTCTGCAATTGGGGCTCTGTATGATTTACAGGCAACAAGGGTGCCGATTAAGATGGTTTCGAGAGGATTTCATTTGAAAGGATAAGGATGATGGTGCTCCAGCTTTTCTGTGAAAATGAATACTTGTGACTTTCAGAGCTATCCTGGGTGAACCTTGGGGATACAGATCAGCAGTTTTGTGAGCAGCAGCCTTTTGTAATCCATTGCTGGAGTCCTCAACCACCCATGGTGATACTCTGCACCAGAATCTTTGAAGACATCAGTCTGTTCCTCGGGTCACGTCGGGAAAAGGGGTTCACACAGGTTATTTGGCAAAAGACTGTTTAACAATCCAAAAATTCTTATTGCGAACAAAGAGTCGTGTTGCGGGGTATTTCTATCCATTATATCCACTCGCAGATGTAATTGAGCTTTCCAAATCTTATTTTTAAGCATTGGCGATCAGGCAGATTTTGAACTCTCCTACTATGAGAACTGTCACTCTCTGCTGTTTTGAAGAAGACGCCTTGATACAGAGGAAATGAGAAGCTTTTCATGTTTAATTAATAATGCTAATGAAACTTAATTAGAGCAGCTTATGAAAAATGCATTCAAATGAGAGATGAGCTTTATCCTAAAATAACAAGCCTCCTGTGCTGGATTTGGTGTCCTATTACATGCTAATTAGACTGCACTAGGGACTGTTAATGAGCATAGATCATCTCAATCTTTAGCACAGCAGGGCCCCCACCAACTGCTTATGACCATATATGTCGTTCTAGAAATCGCCTTCCACAAGCATGTATATAACATTAGTTCATTATTCGTAATAATAGCTGAAAATAGCATAGTGGTACTATCCACTGAAATAATGGATTATAATGTATAATGAATAATGTATTGGGTATTGGTATTAGATTAAAAACATGGAAATATAGGTATTACATTATTCAATTCTAAAGTCAAGGTACAAACATGTTGGTAATAGTGTTTTTTTTTTTTTTTACATATAAAGAAAGGTTAATTCTGCTCAATCAGTTTTTTTTTGTTGTTTTTTTTTCTTTATAGTAAGCTGCAACTGTTTTAATCGATGACTAACAATTGCTACATTGGAAACAACTCAAGACAGATTTGTGCATCATATACATAGCCTCAGAGCATTTGGGCATTCTGCAGTCCTTTGGGACGTCTATTAAAAAGACCTTGCAGACTCCAGGCTATCATCTCACAGTTTACAGATCGAGAAAAAAAAAAACAAAAAAAAAAGAGCTCACACTGTTCATTTGCTGTTCACTGAATCCCATCCAAAATCACGTTTTCAGAGATGCAATTTGCATCTTTGCATGCAATTTCGAATGTTAGTCATGTCTATTATGTACTTTTGATTTGAATTTCATCTAAATGCAAAATGTCAAAAATAATAGATTTGTAATGCTAAGCAGCAGAACTATTGATGCATGCTGTGTGCTGAATGTACACGGGTGTCATTTCCAGCTTTCTAACAGATTACTAACATCACAGCTCAATTGTTGAAAATGTCGGTATACCCTGCAGGTAAGGGTCTATTAAATCCTCCTACACCGTGATCCTGCTCCTACGCCTGATTCTATCTCTGGTCAGCAACACCTATTGCAATTTACTTCTCCTGAATTCCAACAAATTAACCCTTGAAATAGGAACAAAGCAATCATTGATTTTATAGCTATGACATATGACAATTCATGCCGAGGATAAATGATCAGAGAGATACGAACACATAAACTAATTAAGAATATAACGGTGCCGCTGTGCTAAAGAAAGAGAGGGGGGTTGGATGAATGGGTGGATGTGTGCGCTCTGTTTTACACTGTCAATTTGGCAGACGCCTGCAGGGGCTGGTGTGTTGCCATGGTGATATGAGCGAGGCATGAAAGAGCAGCAAGGTTTGCCTAACAGGACCAGTCTCATAAAGACTGATAAAATAAGAACCTTTCTTTAAGACTCTCACATACTCTCTATGCCTGTTCAACACGAGCCAGAGCGTTCCTCCTCAGCACAACAGGATTCCCATTATAAATAAAAATAGATCCTCCTAGTTAATGCTTGACTCCGTTTAAAATATGCATGTTTATGAAGATAAAATTCTGCCTTCACTCCACTATTGATCAGTTATTCTACAGGGGCAAAGATTTCATTTCCATGTCATATAAAAAATACTGCTATCAATGATAATATGTCATCACTAGATCAAAAGTCCAAAAGAACAAAGGAATAAAATAAAAAGGGATCAGTAAACTGAAATGTCTAAGCACTCATAAATAATCATTATTAGAGGTAATATCTCAGAATGCCAGGAGCCAGAAATTTCCCAGGTTATTCGGGTAGAAAATATGGAAACCATGAATTTATAAGAATAAGATATTTCATAGCAATCCATCTGATAGTTCTTGAAAGGTTTCAGACGTGACCAATGCATCGGCTCGAGCAACTGACGGACAGACAGACCCATGGAGCGACACTGCCATCCCTAGACCCAGGAACACCGGTGTGGCCTTTGCAGAGTGGGGTTATAGGATCTTCGGGGACAGATAGTGTGCCGTGAGGCTCCATTTGGATTACACCCTCCCGGCCGGGCTACTCGCTGTCAGATGAAAAGAAGCGGAAGAGACTCCATGCCTACATGGCTGACTACACCCTCCATAGGCCAACGGTGGGAGTGTGCGGGGACAAGCAACACATGGCACGGTGAATAAGCCATTTCACACAGGGAGAAAAGGGGTAAACATTTGTCAGGCAACAAGCACAGACACAAACACATACAAAAAGAAGTGTGCATGCACCTACATACTGTATGTATGTATTTTGGTCTCACGTTGACCTCTACTGTTTAAAATGGAAGCTGAAGAGAATTTGAAATTACATTTTCCTGACACTGGGATATTAATCTGATTGATATTAAAAGATAAAGCACTATGCCACATCCACTTTTTTTGTAGTTAATAAAGATAAAGTGCACGACCTGTATATATCCCCTTGAGGGATAATTAAAGGTCCCATATTGTAGAAAATGTGTTTTTACTTTCTTTTTGATTATAAGAAGGTCCAGATGTTATATAAACACTTCCCTATGTTTCTAACATCTCAATTCAGAGGAAAGCACACAGCCTGTGCAGTGATGTCACTTTTACTGCTCACCCTGCTTTTTCACAGCCATTCAAATCAACCAATCAGAGGTGAGGCTCATTATTATTAATGAGCCAGACACAGAACCACCTGTCCTTTATAGCTCTATAGAGAGAAGCTTGAGAGAGGAGATGTAATACTATTGAGATGGTTTTGGTATTTAAAACCAAAACATCTTGTTGGGGATATTAAAATTTCACATAAAATTCAGGATATGGGACCTTTAAGACATAAAAATGGTATAATGGTTGCATGTGGTAATTCCACAGCAGATAAATAAGGGTTTCTGGCTGGGATAGTTAAAGTTGTGTGCAATCTGTGTTCCCGTTCTTATTTCTCAGTGACTGTGTTGGACAATGCGTTCATTCCTTTCAGACCTCTTCTTGATTTCAAACGTCGGTATTGAGCACATGTTCCTTTTTTTTTTTTTTTTTTCTTTTTTTCTTTTCCGATGTTCGGACTGGATAATGTTACTATTTCATTTCTTTTCGTTTTCAAATATTGCATCAGTGTTACCTGGAGTTGAATCACATGCATTTTCAAACAAAAACCCCCATTAATCGATTAATCCTTCAAGTAATTTCAATATGCGCTTTCATGTGTGCGTGTCTCTCTGTCATTGTGTTAATCCCTCTCGCTTGGTTCTCTGCTTTTATCACGGCTCAAATACTAGCTTGTTGGAGTGTGAAGGTTTTTTCGACTGACAAGTCATCTACCATCACTAATTGTTTTGAAGCAGTGTATTCTGGTATTACCCTTTCTCATCTTTTTTTTTTCCATGCATGGCACGCTGGATTCAGCTAGAAATGTTTTAATGATGCAAATTGCCTTTCTGGAAAAAAGTCTTCCCCCACACCAGGTTAAAGCTGTATTACCGTCCTACCCAGCTATAGCAGATCTTCTTTTCTTCTTCTGGACATACTATGGAACAATTGACTGTTTACAGTTCTCATTAGTGATCTGATAGACTCCAGTCATTATTCCAGCTGACAGGTCAGCATACCCTTTAGGTGAGCCTGATTCGTTTTAATGCTTGAGCCCAATCATTAATTCAACCAGCAGACATGGCCCGCAGCTTTAGAAAAGACTTAATGATGCCTTTCAGCATCCTCTAAGACCCGTAATTAAGAACTTCCGATCAGGACAGATTCACTGGGCCTGCTAACTCAAGAGTTTTCAAACAGAGATAAAATCTCTCGAATCAATCCTAAAACATCATACGACTTCAACAGTGTTCGTGAAAGATCCACGTCTGTTCACATTATTAGCAACATGAAAGGGCTTGAAATGGACATTCTGGTTCTTGGTGAGTATTGATGGACAGGTGCATTAAAAATAAGAGATCAATCATCCTCGGTGCTAAGTACATCCAGGGCATTGATGCGAGACGGAAGACCTTTAATGCTTCGACTTCAGACAAAGCGAGCTCAGCCGGCAGCCAGCGCGTTATTTTCCACTGCGTGCATCCAACCAGACCGAGTGTCACAAACGAGAAAAAAAAAAAAAAAAAAAAAAAAAAATCATCGGGGCTGGACAAAACTGGTCCAAAGGCTCCGTAATGCTTTCTCATGTGGTATTAGCAAAAAAAAAAAAGGAAATAGATGCAACACAAATGCTTCAGCCTTCAAATGTTTTCACTGATAATTACAAGGCCTTCATATCCTCAGCCCATGTAAATCATTCAAACATTCACATGCTGAGAAAGGTTTTTAAGCTTTCCTTCTGCAAACTCTCTTTCATTTGTCTTATTCCTCTGTGCCATTGAGATTCACAACCAACACGTTCTCACAGCTTCCCTTTTCTCACCTATTCTCGTCAGTTGCTTCTCTTTTTATATATTCACCTTTTTGTTATTCACACTTCTTTCTACATGTTATTTGTTTGTCCACCCTCCCCGTACTGTAGTAGTCTGCTCCTCTAGCATTTAATTCCTCATCTTTTTGTTTCCTCACGTTTTATTCTGGTATCTTCCCTCTTTCCCTTTTACCCTAGTAATTCCCTTCTCTGTCCTGTTCTATTGTGTGCCTGTGCTCTTCCTATTTACTCCTGTCCTGCAGCTTCCTTTGTGTTCACTATGCTCCTAATCATGTGCTTCCTTTGCCCATCGTCTCAACTCTTTGCATTTATTCTTTAGCTCCAACTTTATAGTCTTGTAACCTTAACAGTCCACAGCATTGTTACATTGTTATTGCTCGCATTTATTGTGTTCATTTAGGCAGTCATTTAATCCGTATTGGAAGTGTACGGCCAATTTCGTGAAGATGAAGTTTGCCTGAGAGCTAAAAGCCAAAACGACTCAGTTTTACTGGCAAATGTAATCACCGAGCGATAAAATGATAAATGAATTTGCATGCAGATTGTTTTGGGGATTTTGATGAGAAAGGAAGGGGAACTGAAATGGACCAACATGCTGGCAAAAGACGCTGCTTATGCTGCAGTAGGAATTAAAATTGAGAATTTAATTCGACCATTCATTTTGCAGCTTTTTTTTTTTTTTTTTCGTGCAATAGGGCTGCTGCTATGAATCATTTCAGGAATTGAGTATTGTATATATTCCAGATGATCTGCTAATTCTAGCGCTAATGCTCACGCCAACCTTCACTTGTGTCATGTCCGTTCCTTGTCTGGCTGCTTCCTGTTGAGATGCATTATCATCAGGGTTATGCATTTGAGGTTGACTAGTTTTTACACAGCGAGTTAGAGTTTTTATTGGTTTAGCTCTTGACATTTCCAACAATCTCTTTCCAATCAGTAACCTCTGTTTTGTATTTATTTATTTTTTTTCCCACATGCCTGAACCTGTTCGATTCAATCCAGTTAATAAACATAAAAAAGTCACCTCACAGGTTGGCTCCATGGTTTACCATGGCTCCCTGCAACAACCAGGAAATCTAAATTTAAATAGCCTCTGCATCCCATAATTGCAGCTTTTGTGACAGTGGATATTTACAAAATACCACTGGCTACTTATGCTACTGCTGATCAGTCAGTGACATTAGAAGTGAGTCAGGTTTGCAGCGTTGGCAGTCAGCAGCAGGTACTGCAACACTAGTAATCATCCATCCATAAATAACAGGGCACCGTAATATAGATTCGTAATCAAGTTATTAGAGTTCCTTGAGAAATCATTTTCAGCGCTGTTGTGCGCGCTCATTTAATAATTCCTTAATCTCTTTCATCATATTCTGAGCAGAACGGCAGAAGGTGTTCAACCTGTGGCTAACAGGTTCCAATGGGACACGCGCACAAGTGTCTGAAAGGATTATATGTTAATGACAACGCGGTATAATAGTAGTCTGACAGAAACAGCTGAGGGAGCTCCGGGTCTGACGTTACCTCCTGTAAAACACGGGTGTGCGGTGACACATCAAACGTCAAATCGACTGGATTTTACCGCGCTCTCAGCCGGGGTTTGCATGCAGGAGACGCAAACCCCCAAAACTGCACTGTGCGGCTTTGAAGATACATAGTAGCCAGGAAAGGAACTGCTGCAACGAGCGCCATCCAAAAGTTAGAAATTCTCTCACAACTCAAACATAGGACTACGCACCCAATTTGTCTTAACTCTGCTAACAAAACTTCTGCTTCTTCCGAATCCTGACGTGCAGGCTACGTTGTTATGTACACGCTTAATAGTTGTGCCACTAATGAGCATCCATCCTTGACAGGTACTGTGTTTATGTGATGCGTTGCTCACGCTGAGCTTTTGCTTTTTGAGTGATGTGTTCTGAGACAACCTCTTAAGGAACTTGTTACAGAGCTGCCATGAAACTGTCCCTCGTTGTTTTGCGGAAACACATTTGTCTGCCCACTTACATCATGGTAAGAATATTCACTGTACTGTGAAACTTTAGTAGTAGTTACCTGTAGTGATGGGGAATGAAGAAAGGTTTCTTAGATGGACTGAAGGCCATCTTCAGATTGCGTTTTGACAACTTGTAAATCTCAACCGAAGTTAGAAATGTCAAAGGACACTTTCTGGGAAGTTTTCAATAATAGCAAAGCAGCTGCTTACAGTACCATCGCACATTTTAGGTTTTCTGTTTGTTTCGGCAGGATATACTGTGTTTGTGCACACATGAATCCTAGATTTTCTCTTAGCCAGGCCTCCTACAGGCTTCTTCAAGTTAAATTTAATGAAACGTAAAACATATTTCAGGCCTATTTCACACCCAGCAAAAAGTGAATATTTTCATAAATTAAATGTTTAATACATCCATATAAATTGTTGTTTTAGTAGTTAGACATTTTAGTGAGCATTTTTCATCAATCAACTCATTCTGAAACATGTAACTTGCAGACGGTCCCTAACACAGCACAGCAAATGACGATAGATCGGCAACGTAAAGACGCTGTTTTCTGATAAAAGTTAAAATGCCGAGGAAAGTATGATGGCGTTGCTGTGTACTACCCATTTTATTAATGTGGACACAGCCTTGGTCTCTGATTAAAAGCACAGACAAAACCAAATGTCAAGAAAACATCCAATAACCAGTCGACTTCACGGCAGTTTGGTTCCTGAGGTAAATTATCTCGGCTCACGCACACATAGCAACCACCCTGACAACGACACTAAGATTCTAGAACAAAGCGACTGGCAAGACAGAACGTTTAGGTTCCGGCATTTTTTTATTTGGGCTATGTTATTTAAGCAAAATAACAGTGTTTGATAAATGAATCTTTTGAAGAGAATGCACACATTTTAAAATTCAAGATTTTAATGGCGCTAATTTAAAATCCAGAAATGAATCTTGTAGTATGTTCCATGACTGCTAGTGTACAGCTTAATATAGACCAGTGTGCCATATGCATCCACTCACTCTCTCTCTTCCAGCAGAGAGACCTGAAGCTACTGGCAATCTTGACTCAAGCTTGTAGATCATATTCTCCAAGAGCTCAGAACCTGCTGAAAGAAACCGGTGAGGTTAAGGCATTAACCAGCGATTCCAGTGAGAGAGCTACACAAAGTAACCACCTCCATCAAGGACCCTAACAAATTTGATGTCAATAAATAAGCAGACAGGACACACAAACCTATGCAAGGCCGTCTCTGTTCGGGTTGTTACAGCGGCATCGCAGTTATGCTCCAGGAAGTCTTGGTGACATTCATCAGTGCCAGACTCCCTGGCCAGACTCAGTGCTGCTATTTGTTGTTTACACTCCTAGTGACATGGCAACGAGAGCAGTATTGTGGCAGACTTTGTCCACATGGTGCAGCAACCACATCCAGACACACCAGTAATTGTTGTTGGAGACCTCCACCATGCCAGATTTCACACAACAATGCCAGGGATTGGTTATTTGATAAGGCACATACAAGAAATTCTATTAGAGTTGAGAAAAATGCTTTTTTAAATGTGGAGAGACCATGCGTGGACTGCTAAAGGTTACACAGATAATGCAACATGGTTCATCTTTTAGTATCTTATAAAATCAAATAAACAAGGCGCAAACAGAGAAAGAAGAAAAGAAGGTTTGGTCATCTAAAAGCAAAGAAAAACTTAAAGTACACTTTGATTGTACCGTGCTGCAGGAGTTTCATCATGGCTCCTTGGATGAAATAGCAACCGTGATAACAGACTACATGGAGTCCACAGTTACATCAACCAAAGAAATAAAACATTCCAAAGAAGATGTGTTAAGCAACCTACGGGTTTAAGAAATAAAAAAAAAAAAAAAGAAACTCTCAGAAAGAAAGGGAACATGTATAAAAGTTAAGGGGGGAATCACAGGCAGAGAGGGTACACAAGCTACAATTAGAGAAGACCAAACACTTATTGAATTGTTCAAAATGACTCTGGGCAGTGAGTTGTTATTGTAATACCAAGGCTAATTGCCTGAAATGACCTTATGAATTACCCATTTGTGTTTGATTGATACAGTAAATGAAACAAGTAACTGTGTTCAGATTCGGCGGGACCAGACAGCCGAAGGGTTTAGGGGAGCGGACCACACGGGCGCAGACACTCCGAGCTGAGAAATTCCTCGTTCAATTCCTGGCTTATCCACAATTTGCTGTATGTCACTCCCCTATACGCTTTCTAACCTAGTATTTCCTGCCCTTCTCCACTTTTATCTATCAAAAAAAGCAGACAAAACCAAAAAAACACCCCACACACACAAAAAAACAACAAATTCTAGCAGTAAGTCAAATCTACACTTGTTATACATTCAAAAGAGAATCGTGTGTTTCTGCTTGTTTACACAGCTCTAAGGATAGGTATTGATAGGATTTTATCAATATCACGTATATATATACCAATACATAATGATTCTCTCATAGACTATATTCTTTTTCTTTACAGTTGGTCCATCTGTAATTCAATTTATATTGCTGAAACATGAAACAAATATTTTATCCAAACAACTTTTTTATATGTCAGGCAATGTTTTCCTCTGAAGGAGGAATATGCAGTTTTTTGGGGTATTATGAGCTAGAATTGTATCATAATACAGTATACTTCAATATTTTTTATATCTATACATCATAATAAATATGTAACTATTTTGTGCCTTTTTAAGTAAGTGGGTGCCAGGCAGCTGCCTTTCCTGATGGTAAAGTCCGCCCCTGAATATAGTAACTTCAAAAACATTCTTGTGTATGTCGTATAATGCTCCAAAAATATTCTGCTGCTGCTGTTAAAGTAGCACTGCTCCCATCTCACATTTATCTGCGAAGCCTAAAGAACACCGCTGTGACAAAAAGGAAGTCATGCACTCGGTAGACATAATAAACTGGCACGCTGTCAACATGCAGCTATTTTTTTCTACAAGTTCTACATTTGTCATTTAATCACCTCCATGTAGCTGTAATCAGTACGAGAATCCGGCGGATCAGAACAGTTTGCTTATTTAAAATGTTTTTTTTTTCAGACTCCCACACACTCTAAACCAAACCCACAATTGGCTGGTGGAAGGCAACTATAAAGTGTGTGTGGGCCAAATAACCATAATAATAAGCTGGATGTCTCACCAAGTTATAGAGAGCGACGTGTTATATCACATAGGTTTGCTAGTACGGTCACTTTTTTTCCAAGTTATGAAGGATTAAATTATTGATGGATGAACTATCTCAAGCCAGTGCCTGTCACCACTGCACTGAACTTGATGTTTTTGCTAGTCACCGTTTCCCTACAATCAACCCCTTTGTTCACATTTGCAACATTTAAATTTGACATCAGAAACTAGAAATGTAGTAGCATATTCATCCTCCTAAATGCCATTATATTGAATATCCACTGAATATTGGCATGCGATTCAAAAAGTGTAAGTGAAGGTTTACGGAAATATTCAACTTTATTTATTATATTGTCTAATTTCCTCCAATGAACTAGTAAACGTAAGACTAAAAACGGAGACAACGGCCGCATGTTTATCTGCTGGAGATCTTCTTCTAGGGAAGTTGTGCTCTCTGCCTCCGCTCCGTCTGGAACATTACATCACATTTATGCGGGTTTTGAAGCCATTGCTGGACCGATTTCAAAAAAAAATTCCAAAACGCGTGGACTCTCGAGGCTCCATATTCTCAGAGCGTAAGTGTAAAAGCCGGTGAATCAGTGGGTCTCTTAAGAAGAATCGGAGCAGAGGCGTCTCTGTTCCAGTTTGAGCAAATGGGAAATTGATATTGCTTTTTTACGCCGTTTTTGAAGCCGTTACCGGTTACTGATTTTTTATTTTATTTTTAATTCCAATTTGTACTCCCGAGGTGCCATTCTCCTAACAGACATTACAATTTACAACCCTTCACTTACTTTTTAATGATGAATATTTTTTTTTTCTACATTACATAGAGCATGCCCATTTTTTCACAACTTAAAGGTAAAACCACATGCCGATCAGTTAAACAGATAGTCGAATGCTAATATACTGGTTTCATAGCAGCTAATAATATACAGTAAGATGCTTAAAAACACAATACTGAGCCCTTTTAATTACTTTTTTTATTTAGAGACTAAAACCATGATTGAGCCGTCTGAATGCTGAAAGCCAATTCAATTCTTGAATGTAGACTAAGAAAGACTTCTGGATCCCTGGAGCTTTGTTGATGGCATACTTTTCTTTCCATTGCATGGAACTCACACACACACACACACACACACACACATACACACTAAAATACAACTATGCATTAAACATTTTTTTTTTCCTAGCGAATCAAGCAAACTAACATTTCTGCTAACAGCAACAACGTGCTTTAGGGCGCCCCCCCCCCTCTAAGTATACAACGAGGATGTCTGATAACATAACAGCAGATAATAGTCCACATTTCTGTCGAAGCTATGAGCATCCCACTATATCTGGAGGGGAGATGAGTCTAACAGCTGCAGTGCCGGCTAACAAGCCTGTAAGTAATTGGTACAGCACTCTGGAACAATCCATACACACAACGGCAAACAATCAGTTCAGAAAGAGCAGCAGAATTTGTTTGCATTCTCTGCGCTTTTCCCGTCCATTAGGCGAACGTTGGCACACAATAAGTATGATGCGTAGCGTGATCTATACAACCTCCACCTGCTTTCAACTTCTATGTGGACCCATATAGAGTCAAGTGAAGGGAAAAATGACTGAATTTATTTAATATATACTATGTGGAATTTAACAAGAATTCTATCTCCAATAATTGAAACAAATTACATCCTTTTAAAAAAAAAAAGAAAAACAAATATGTAGAGCACTGCTCCTGGTGTATCAAAAATAGATTAGTTACCACCTTTGGTGAGGATGAATGGAACAATGACATTAGTTTTTGGTGAGACATCAATGTTTAATATTTTACTTCTGATGACTTCCGCGGGTCACAAACGCCACTCTAAAACGTAAATCCTCTCCTTTTGTTTTCCCCCACGTTACGCGTCTGCCTACAAATTGAACCGAACGGCGTTAAAGCAATGCGCCAGGGAACGGGTGTTAATGAAGTGTGTTTGTCAATCAAGCCTCACACTGGTACGAGCATGGCTTTACATATACTCCCAATGGGAGTGCCATAGCGGGGCACGCATTCTGCATATTTGCACAGTGGAAGACTACGTGCGCTCGCTGGTGGAGATGTGTCTGTCACCGCCTCTCCTGAGGCTGTATCCAGGAGGAGGCCATCTGTTTGTGTTGTCCTGACATCACCTCTGTCTGCGATACTTTAGAGGACTACATATTTTTTTTTTTTTTTAAAAAGGTATAAAAAGACATATTTTAGATATAGATGATTTTCCACCTTTTCAGTTTATACTTAATGTGACAAGTGTTTACTGTAAATGTCAACAAGAAAAAACGTATTTGCTCATGTTTATGACACAGTATACAGAAGGGTTAGCTCATCCCGTGGATTGGTGGCCACGCAGAATTAACCGGAAGAATTTAATAGAAACAAAAACAAAAAAAAAATAATGCTCAGACTGTCTTCTTCAAGCCCACATGTCACGATCATCCATCCCACGGTTGTTGGGAGAAAAGAAAATGATACTGTGAAATGAAATTCACAACATATTCCCCTTGGTATGACAATGGCAATGAATGACAGATTCAAGGACTTCTCTGTATTTTCAAGTGCAGCAGAAATTAAGCATCCGTGCTTGACTGCAGGGGCAGCGATTTATCAGCCAGATTGTGATAAACCTGATACCAATACTGATTCTGCGTAGTTGAATGAAATCCTGTGTCATTACTCGCTTTTAACAGGCAGTCACCGTCTCAAACACAATTTGGAATATTAACTTTTTTTGTATTGTCATAGGCTGTTACAAATGTGAAGTGAGTATATCCAAATTGCCCATTACACACTGACTTGTAAATAGTCACAATTGGGTTGTTTTGAAGGGAAAAAAAAACATTTCTGCAGTCACACAGATAGTCATTATGTAACAAGTGGGTATCTTGAATTTGAAATGGATGTCCCTACTCTTGAAATTCCTCTATTAGCCAGCTAAAAATTTGCCAAACAGGATGGAAAATGAATATCAAGTGCAATACATCATTCTTGTACGGCCGGTGATATGGCAATCCCCAGTGGAAAATTAATTTGATTTCCACTACATTTTGACATTGTGAGATGAGCAGCAGGCACACTTTCTGTATTTTCTACCAGTACTGATCATCCCGGTGGGTCCTGATTTGGAATATATTTTCATATTTTTTGGGATGGTTTTATTTGATTTAGTGTTATCACATTTTCATTCTGGACTCTCAATGGCACCGCAGGTTAATGTGAAGATATTATTACTTTTAAATGTTGAAAAAAAACATTTCTTTTCCCAAAGACACCCCATGTGAGAATAGTAAAAGTATGTATTATGTGCAAAGAATTTAAGCAGTATATAATATATATTGTATTATACTATTAATAGTGCTATATTTTATACAGAAAATATCTGTGGCTGAGGTTCATACTGCAAGATGCGAGCCACAGCATTCAGTATTGAAGGTTGTTTTCCTATAAAAGAGTTTTATAGATAAATTTGGGCTATACTGAAAAAAAAAAATGTCATGACAACTCAAACTGTAACTTCTTGCAAAAGTTTATTTGGACTGCAGGTATTAATAAACCTGACAAATTAGACTGGTTTATGTACAGTGTGCACAAAATAGATTCAGCACAGCAATGAATGGCAAAAAAAAAAAAAAAAAAATATATATATATATATATATATATATATATATATATATATATATATACAGTCGTCCTCAAAATTATTCATACCCTTGCTGATTCTTGTGATTTTTTCATTTAGTGATTAAATAAATGCTTGTTTTCAAATTTGTGTTTTAGCTTCATGTGACCAACAATTGAAAGAATGACAACAATATAAAATAATTTTAAAAAATCATTTCTGGGGTATTTTATTAACGGAGTCCAAAAAAATGCCATGTTCAAAATTATTCATACCCTAGTCCATCGTCTTTATTTAATAGTCAATGGCATAGCCTTTATTCTTTATGACTGCTTCCAGACGATTCTTGTACGTGTCCACAAGCTTCTTGCACGTCTCCTGTGGGATGTTGGCCCACTCTTCCTTGGCCAATGCCTCAAGCTGGGTCAGGTTGGTTGGTTTCCTCGCCATCACTCTGGTCTTCAAGTGATGCCACAGATTCTCAATTGGATTGAGGTCAGGACTTTGACTTGGCCATTCCAGGACACTGATGTCATTGTCCTT
Organism: Eupleurogrammus muticus; assembly: GCA_036785175.1. Taxonomy (NCBI): domain Eukaryota; kingdom Metazoa; phylum Chordata; class Actinopteri; order Scombriformes; family Trichiuridae; genus Eupleurogrammus; species Eupleurogrammus muticus. The sequence continues at coordinate 17,258,617 of JAYKQN010000007.1, read as the reverse complement.
GAACCATCTCTTGACTACCTTGGCGGTGTGTTTAGGATCATTGTCTTGCTGGTACATCCAGTTTTGGCCAAGCTTGAGTTTTTCAGCAGATTCCTTGACATTTTCATCAAGTATCCTGATATAATCCTCCTTCTTCATGATACCTTGGACCTTGACGAGATTGCCTGTGCCACTGGAAGAGAAACATCCCCACAGCATTATGCTTCCACCACCATACTTGACAGTGGGCACAGTGTTCTTTGGTCTATAGGCTTCTCCTTTCTTCCTCCAGACATACTGGGTATCCATATGGCCAAATAACTCCAGTTTTGTCTCATCAGACCACAGGATTGTTGACCAAAAGCTGGGTTCTTGCTTCAGATGACCTCTACAAAAGGCCAGGCGAGCTACCAGATGTTTTTTCCTGAGCAGCGGCGTCTTCCGAGGTTTACGTCCATGGAGACCTCCTCTGTGCAAAACTCGCTCAATGGTGGACCGTGACACCTTTGTCCCTGTCTGCTCAAGGGTTTGAATTAGGGCCTTGGTTGTGGTCCGTGGGTTGGTGTTGACCTCTCGGCAGATTCTCCTGGCAAGTTTGGGGGACACCTTACACTTTCGGCCACGCCCACTGAGGTTTTTGACAGTGTTGAACCTCTTGTGCTTGTTGATGATCCTCTGGACGGTTGAGACAGGGACACCATACTGCTTGGAAATGGCCTTGTAACCCTTTCCTTCACTGTGGGCCTGCACAAGACGCTGACGCAGGTCCTCACTGAGCTCCTTCTTCTTTACCATGATGACCAGAGATTAACAATGACCTGAACCCTTTCCCACTATTTATACTCTTCTGGAAAGATGCTATTTTTTTTAACCTTGTTTAACATTTGGTCAACAAAAAAGGTATTCATTCCGATGAGACATCATGAAATAACTTTGGGACAAAGATGAACACATTTGGGACATTTTTGTTGAGATATTGCCAGGGGTATGAATAATTTTGAACATGGCATTTTTTTGGACTCCGTTAATAAAATACCCCAGAAATGATTTTTTAAAATTATTTTATATTGTTGTCATTCTTTCAATTGTTGGTCACATGAAGCTAAAACACAAATTTGAAAACAAGCATTTATTTAATCACTAAATGAAAAAATCACAAGAATCAGCAAGGGTATGAATAATTTTGAGGACGACTGTATATATGTATTTCACAGTTTGTGTATGCTTGCATATGAAATAGGGAGTGCATGGAGAAATCATTAATTTAAGGATGCCAACAAGCTGATATACATACTGAAATCTGCCTGAAGCTACAGCTATAACATTAAACAGTCGGTGTAGGTAACAAATTCAGCATTACTGCCAGTTTCCAACTAATTTGGACAACTCACCTGTTGCAGAGCTCCGAAAAATGTCAACATCGTAGCCGCAGTATTACATATTGTTTACCAGTCTAGTTTGTGTGAAATGTGTACTGAATATAAATATCCCATCCACACTAATTTCATGGTGGGAAATTGCCACCTAACACTATAGAGATTTTCTCAATTTTTAAATGCCTAATAATGATCTGCCAAAAACATGTGTATTGAAATGAGGGCGTTTTTTTATCTATCTATCTATCTATCTATCTATCTATCTATCTATCTATCTATCTATCTATCTATCTATCTATCTATCTATCTATCTATCTATCTATCTATCTATCTATCTATCTATCTATCTATCTATCTATATGTTTATAAGGAAGTCTACATGTGATATTGGTGAAAAAGCACTGCTCAGGTGAAATGGGTTTCATCACTGTTCACTGAACAGACGCTTTAGAGCTATGATTCATCCCAGTGAAGAATTCTGTTGGAATGACTCACCTCCTCATCCAGGTTATTCAGATGAAGAACTTCAGTTATTTCAGCCCAGTTTTCTGGAACCAGTCGTCGCATGCATATGCATATTAAGCGTGGCGTGTTGGACTAAAGGAATATGACATCTTAGGTTGAATCTCACTTTCAGGCCAATGGTCCTATGCATGTCAGAAGGATATTAGTTGTTCATGCCACCAATTAAGGCGAATCATGAGTCTGCACTCTGTGTTGGTGATGTATCATTCTATCAGTTTCCACTGGTTTCAAAACCATGCTACAAATATTAAGCAGGTAATCTAAATTATTCATATCTCAATTATGATTTTAGTTAGATTTTTTGCATCAGCTATGCAGGTGGGAAATAGTATAATGGAATGATAAAAAGCTGTGTGCATGCATGTGAGAGGGATGGCAATAATGATTATATTGAACCTCATGGTCTGTATATTCCTAAATTTCTGAAAAGAAGTATCCTTAATATTTGTGCATATTACTTGTGAAGTATGCTGCTTTGTGGTAAGCTTAAATGCACAAGACAATTAGTACTTGCTCAATCAGAGGGAAACATGTAATATAGCAGTAAAGAGCACACCCTGAAAGGACAATTTATTTTTATCATTATACGCTGAAAAAATTAATTCAACCCTTTAGATCGGTCCTCCCGACCACCTCGGAACCCAGTTCCCATTCAACAGACAGCATCTAAAGGTCTAATCATGCCAGTCCCACAGCCTGCAGTTAGGGGAAAGCCACTCCATTCACATGGCTTTTAAACTGCATCTGTGACACTAGAATCCCCAGGGCACGCTCTTCACAGATGCTGCTGCCAGACTAGCTCTCTCATCTACAGTCCCTATTTGGAAAGAAGAGATATGCAAGGGAAAAAGAACAGCCTTCTTTATATCTTTGACAGCTCATTACCACGGAAACAACCCTGGCCTGACATCACTGGCCAACCCCCCCTCACTGGAGGAAACGGACAATAAAAAGGGAGTGTTGGGGAGAAATGAGTGTGATATGAGCGTATTGTTAAATATACTAACTGGGCCTTTAATTAAACAACGCTTAGAGGTCTGCTGAACGTTAGGGCTCTGTCAGCCCCCACCAGCGTGGCATTAACTCTCACATATGGTTGTGGGTAAGACCAGGTGCCAGAGCCTGTGACATAATAGATAAACATGACTAATTTGGCATGAGAACCATCACTTTCTGGGCCCTGCGGTGGTTTGACGCACTCGCCGTTTTAAATGTGTCATTGTTCTTTACTCAGGCATGACAATAAAAGTAACATGGGGATAGGGGAGACAGGTAGGGGGAGCTGTAGTTAAACTTAGTCCCAGCCCATTAAGAGAACAGGTAACTCTATCCATGCCTGTGCTTAGGGATACAGTTAAACGTTTGTTTAGTTTTCAATGTTTCACACAAATCCATAAATATAGCGGTTGTAAAAAAATTATTAAGTGAAATGTAATCCCCTTAATTTATGAGAAAAACAATGCAATTGGAAAGGAGAATAGTTGCAGTTGCTTTACATTCCTTTACTCCTGCTAAATTTAAACTGTCCATGTGTATTTGCTGGTCCTCAGTTTCTTACCTGCTGCCTGGATATTTTGTTCTATAGATTAACATCGTGCTTGGATGTTTCACTGACCTTTCATGCACCAAGAGCAGCGCACTGTTTTTTTTTTTTTTACTGGATAATGTGAATTTGTTAGTAGAAGCTTGGAGCGATTTTGAAGCAAACACTGGAAGACTCCCAAAGATTGTTTTTTTGTTTGTCACTGGACTCTGCCAGAATCCCGATTTAGCATTGAGACATCAGAAAAGAGTCCTGTCTGCAGGTTTGGGAAGTAGGTCATTCTTTTAAGATCAACACATGCAAATACTCTTCACAGCTTTGAGCAAGGGAACCATGGGTGTAGAGTCTGGTTTGTTCAGTAATATTTCAAAATCATGTCCATTCAGTAAGATTATTGGTTCTTCCTCTGAAGCAGGGTAACTGGGATGTTTTGTGCATGTACTTGTGCAGGTGAACTATGCTCAGTCAATATTAGGTCATTACATAGATGCTACATGCATTCAAATTGGCCACATGAACAAGTAATTTACAATGACTCACATGTTGTTGAAATTTCAAGGTTGTTGATGAAGCCTGTGGTGTATAGTGATTAACAGTATAGGGCGAAAGCATAAGGGGGAAAGTGTCTGAGCAGAAGAGACCACATACATGCATGCATGCATGAAATCAGTCTCAGTTCTTACAGAAGTCACACCCCTAACACATAGCCTAACAAACTGCATTAATTAGCATGAGGGACTTGCCATAAAAGTGGGGAGGAGGTTTCCCCAAACTCTATGTGTGTCACAGGACACAATGCAGGAAAAAAACAAGATCATCACGGGTAAACTCACAACACGAACAGGTAGTTTGGTACAGGACACGAACCTTAAGGAAAAGGAAGAACACTTCTCTACTCCAACCAAAAGGGTGCAGGGATAGAGGATTAGTCTCTCCACATGGAGCAAGCAACCACACAGCCTGCTCTATATCATTAGTCAATACTATAAACAGAAACTGAACTTTTTCCACATGCAAATGATTGTCATACGCCTTCTGCATATTCATATGCAGAAATGATGAAATAATGTATGTGTTTCCAATGTGGGTCAGTGCGTGCAGTGCACACCCGGGCAGGGCGGCTCTCTGGTGTTATTTTTTTCTAGACTCTTCTGTGATATTAGTTCAAACCTGTCTGTTGTTTTAACTACTTTCAGACGGCAATTTGGTATTATTTCCTCACTTGTCTCCCTCCTGGGAGTTAGCTTGTTTGTCACAGAATGTGTTTGGCTTATTTGGGTTTTTTTTGGTGTCATAGAGGGAGCGGTGACAGCAGGGCTTTAACTAGTAGAATAATCAATACAATCAATTTAAAAAAGAAAAAAAAAATCATGTGTGAGGAGTGTATCTTGCTGAGATAGAAGTCGGCTAGCCCCAAAAGGAGAATAACTTTCATGTCATTTTTCTAACTGAATTTCTAAACTAAATATAGATTAATTTTATAATCAAATGACATATTGACATATTCTAATATCTGATGGTCATTATCGTAATCAAACATCAAACTGTAGAAAATTGGGGGTGGCAGGATCAGCGCGTCAGCAGCAACACTATCCCTGTGCGGACACTACACATATAGCTGAGGTAGAGCCGTGTAGTCCAGGCATAAGCCTTCTGAACTTTGTATTGATATGGTTATGCAGAGAGGACCCTCTGTCTGCTGGCACGCTGAGACAGGGATCAAGCAGTTTGGCCCAGTTGGGATAGTGGGCCTAACTGCTGTGCTTAGAAGGAATTATTTTCACCGACATTTTGGCTGGAAAGATTAAAATACGTTAGGCTTAAACTGATTTTGCTGGATTTTAACGGTGTTTATCAACTTAAATACCAAAAACGCTGCCTTTGGCTATCGGCAATGCGCTACACTTATTCACCTATGATAGTGAAAAAACCCCGCCCATATTATGAGCCAAATGTCATAAACTCAGTGTTTTCCGTAATTGATTTATTGGTTGCAACCCACCAAATTTTTTACAATGACTGCCACACTTTATTTTTTTTTTTACCATAAAATGGGCAAAATCATACCATACTATGAAGCTTCCTATCGATTTGCTCAGCCCTTACTTGTCCAGCTCTCATTCTCTCTCGCTATCTCTCTCCCCCAAACACATGAAAACGGACCATCTGTGAATAGCCCCTCCTCTCTGTGCACACTCCGCATCAAAACAACTTTTATGCACAGGAGGACAGATTGTTGTTGGCTTTTCCCTGCAGAGAAGACGGCTGGCCCTGAATAGAATCAATCACGACTTCATGAATGGTTAGTATTGTATACACCTCACACTAATTTGTAATAAAAAAAAACGGACCCATTCAAGTTAATGCTAAGTTACTTGAAAAACACGCACCTCACATTATTCTTAGCATCAAGAATGGAGTAAAATATATTGTATCGTGAGCCCTCATAGACATAGCTGTCTCTTATAGGTCTAAATCTTTGCTTACTTTAGCAGACAAGGTCATATACCCTACATTCTCTAATAAAGGCCCGGGCCTTTATTCACTTATGCACATTGAACGATTGGAACAAGGCGGCCACAACAACAGTTGCATTACGGTATGCATACTGAAGAATTACAACCTTAACAAAGGCAACTTACTGCATCCTTAAAAAAAAAAAAAAAATCCCCTGGTGATGTGGGGTGGCTGTAGCTCAGTGGTAGAGCAGTCATCCACCAGTCAGAAAATTGGTGGTTCGATTCCCAGCTCCTCCAAGTTGCATATCACTGCATCCTTGGGCAAGATACTTAACCCCGATGAATGTGTATTTTCCTGATGTGCAGGATGCTCTGTGTATCACCATCAGTGTGTGTGTGAATGCATGAATGGATACTTGGATTGTAAAGTGCTTTGAGTGGTCGAAAAGACTAGTAACATGCCAAATAAATGCAGGCCATTTATGTTTAATCCTCATCAGGTTCCTCCTCCTCTCTCATGGATATGTCTCCTTACAACGTCATGACAGCCATGTTATCTAAATGTGAAAACGTTCTATCTGTGTGTTTTTGCTTCAAATTACACATTACAAAACATTAGTTCTAAAAATAGCTGCAGCCTGAATTAGAGATCAACCTTTATTTACCCCTATCTGTTAGAGAACTGGCCACTAATTGAATACCGTCCAATATTAGAGAATATTAGAGAAGATTATTTATAGTTGACCCTTCCTAACTTCTTCTCCTTTGCACTCTGTGCCCTGATAAGAGTTGAGCAACTTTGGCTAACTTTAGTTTGAAAAGTAATCTGCAGAAAAGAAGCTGCAGGCTGAGATACTCACATTCATTTTTAACGTAGATTTTATTTTTTTTTTATTTTTGGCGCCTCTGGCACTTTTTTTACCGTGATTTATTCCCTTCTTCCCAGCTAAAATGTCATTCACTGTTGTCACTTTTAACACAAAACTCCACATTCCATGTGTGACACGGCACGTGAGTTACTTTGGAACTGGATTCAGTAAATACAGGGTCCGTTGCATAGCTGTTGTTGAAACACCTACCATGATGTTGACTTTAGTGCCTGTAGGAAATAATGCCTTGAGCTCTGAGACTCCGAGGAAAAATTACTAACACGGCTAGAACAAGATGGACATAAGCTAGTCCAGGACACAGATCCTAAATATTGTGTTGACATTACGAGGACACGTTAATTGGATCTGTTTAACTGGGTCTTCTGGGAGCACAACCGGTTCCCCTGTGGTTTTGTGCCGTCCTCAGTTGGTCGGTCTTGGGACAATTCTTGCTTTATCTGACATCTTTTCATATTGTCGGAGCCAGACACCCATTTTCATAAACATATGCACCAATTACAAAATCCATTAATATCCATCATGTTCTGTCATAAATCATATAGCTGCCATGGCAGCCAGTCCGACTATAATTATTGCTGAGCAAGAAGCAGAAGTCTGTGATTAGGTTTAGTCATTATTTCCCTCCGTGTGATTAATCTCAGCTTTGAAATAATAAATGGGGAAAATGAACCAGTTCTATGTCAATGCGTTTGTAATTGTGAATTTGAGCGTGACACATTATGAAGGCAAGTTTGACAGAAATCAGTATCTGTCGCTTCTCCTCCACACCTCACCGTCTGTGACAAATACAATGATCAATGCTTTGTCATGTTGTTTGTATCAGAGCACCTAAAAATATCATGAAACCTACAAATGTCAAATTCAAATCAAACCATTTCCTGTGTGCCCTCATGTGTTTAGACTACTTTTGCTGGATGTCAGGATAAGGAAAAATATTCACCCATAAGAATGCAATATATAACTTGTACTACTTGGTAAAATTAATTTACTTTATATATAATATAATATAATATATATATATATTTACATGTTACACGGGGATTAGTAGTAATTATTGTATTAAGCTCAAAGTATTCCAAAATGATTTCTTTTACAAGAAGACAGTTTAATTTTCCATTGAGAGGACAAGTTTGGGTACACGCATATCATATTAATTTCCCTGCTTTGTTTGAACAATCATTAAAGCAATTCTTTCACCTCCTGCTGAAATTATACACGGTTTAGTGAATTATATGTGCATCATACTTTGCCTTCAAGCTTCAGCGAGCAGGGGATATCTTAAATACTAATTGTTAAAGGTTTGTGTTCTAGCCACTTGTACCAGGAAATCTCATTTGGATGTTATAAACCCCACTCAACAGAGGTCCTAATTCAAATTCAGAATGTAGATTTCTCATCATTGTGGATGGTTGTATACTTTAAATCTTATTGATCTCTTTGTTCAGCAATTTCTCTTCATTATGGGAATAATCAGATTTACCAAGGCTGCATATATGAGATTAAAAAATATCCCTCACCTTCCAGCGGCAACACGTGGGGCCCTTTCTTATGTACGGCATTGGCTTCCAGTCAACGCTGACTAATGTCTTCTGGCACACAGGGTTTTAGGGAAATCAATTTTTGCACAATAACTAACCCAGGCAAGAATCTGCCCTGTGGAATGAAGGAAAGCATATTACTTCTAATGCAAACCCTATTATCAAACACACACAGTCATACATTATTTAGTGAATGCCAGTTTCACAAGGCTGGTTCAAAAACAAACATGAATTATTCATCCATACCCATATTGTCTTGGTTTTCTGAACATACTGTAATTAATATTAACCCTTACACAGAGTTCAAGTCAAATCTGTCCATATTTGACACCCTAAAACCTAATAAAAAAATGCCTAAAAGGGATTCCTTCAACCTCATAGGCATTTTTGGCAAATATGACTAAGGAAATTCTACTATATATCACATGAGAAACCTCAGTTTGAATAAACTATTTGATCTGTAGTAAAACCCAATGTTACTGTTTCAGCATCAATATATATCATCAATATCCACATCATCAATACAGTAAGAATATAGTTTAATAAAATATCAGTAGCAGGGCTGCAACTAAGAACTATTTTGATATTTAATTTAGATTTGAGCTGTTTGTGTGATTATTTAATTGGATCCTTTATAATCTCCTTTTTAAACATCTTACAGAATATATTCTTAATGTTCTATAATGATCCTCAGTGTGATTTCATGGACAAATAATTGATCTTTGAACTCTTATCTTATTAATCATTGAACTTGCACTGCACATAAATTAGCTTATTTCATTTTTCTCCCTGATTTGGAGTATTTTGTATCTGTAGTAAAACACGATGCTAGATTTTTTTTTTTCTTCAATTCACCTTTTATGTAACAAATTAATAAATAAATTAATCAAATGTCATAGTTTTCTTTTAAAAACAGGTACATAGCATTTGTGGTTATAGAGATTTTCTATGTATGTTGTCATTTATAATAGACAAACCTCTAGCTTTTAAGTGTGAAATGGTATGAGTTTGCTAAAGTGGCCCAGAATGTACACATATCCTAAAAAAAAAGCGTATTTATGGGGAATCCTGAAACAATAAAACTGTAGATTGGCAAGTCTCGGTCAGATTTTTGTCAGGCGTCCTGTCGAGGTCTGGACCTGCAAACAAGCAGGGACAAAGTAACAAATCAAACTCATCAATTCCCAGGAAACCACTATGTTGCCTGGGAACATAATCCCCCCTTGTAGTGGAGCTTGGTTCCATAAGACTATAACAAGTACTTGAGTTCCTATTCCACTGAGTTGGTGGAGTTATTGGAGGGCTGTGGATTCTTGTTTTTTCTCTTTTAAAACACAACAACATTATAATTGCATTGCTTTACTTTCTGTTTCAGTTATTCTCTCTGCAGCCTTATCTTAAAAAAAAAAAAAAAGTTTCAACAGACCTGAGGTTTTTTGAGTGCTTGTTCCAGATATATGAAACATAGAACCTGTATGTATATTTCTATAATATTATGTATACCTGAGGTTGCAGCAAGGCTGACTGACAATTAATTGGCAAAACTGTATAAATATAATTAAATAACAACAACATTTTAATGTTGTGAAAAATATTGAATATAGTGAAAATATCATGATATTTCAATATGCCCAAAAATGCAAAATGTAGTTATACAGCAACATAGAAGTTCAAACTTTGCCTTCATCATTATGTAGTCGCACAGTCAATGTCAATTTTTTTTTTTTTTAACTGCTTGTTATTTTCTTTTATGAATAATACACTATATGGAGTTGTAGTAGTCGGAATAAAACCTGACATTAAAAAAATGTTGCTTTCTTCATTTTCAATAAAATTCATAGATACAATTCTGGCTGCTTCATGTACATGTTTTAAATAAAGTATCATAATGCTGTATAGTATTATTGTTGAAGTATTTCCTCAATTAACAAATAGTGTTAAACCTGAAGAAAGCCCCTCTCTGCTCTCTGAAACATCATTGAAGGATCAATCAGTCATTCTGCTTTGTACGGGGGTCACACTATGAACAGTATGTAGGGTTATCACAAATCAAACACTGCAGCTTTTCTATTTAATACCAGAGCTGTTCTCCCACATCAATGATGCACTTTTTTCCCTTTTAACTATAGATGTGTCCACAGGACATAGTGACAAGGTGACAATATCAGAAACCACAATTAATATTTGGACTCATTAGAATATCCCTGGGACTGATAACATCTCCCTAAAACTCATTTAAATCACCACCTGTGAGTCCCAGGACTCATTACACTAAAAAACCAACTTCATAGTAATACAGCATGATTCTGACATTGAAGATAATGACAGAATTTCATGACAACTAATGGCTGTTTAATGGCGCTGCTCATTTACAGTGAACGGGGAATCCTGCAGGTTTATCGATTTTAGTCCAGGTAAAAGGTTTACCTATGATCCTGCAGCAGAAAGGGGATCTTCCTTTTTTTTCCCCCTCACAGATCAATGCAGCTATAATTGCCATGCATTTGATGATATTATTACTATGGCATGCACTCGTGATATTGACTCCATAGCCTCATCAAACGCATGTCAGCAAACCCTGAAATATAGCCACTGTGTCATTATCCCTATCTGAATTTGCAGTAATAGCATACATACTAGGTTCCAAAATGATTTTCATCACAATTTTGGTGCTCATGAAGCTCAACTAAGCATGCATTTGACCTAACATTTAATCATATTCATTGTCTGAAATTAGTTTCAGCGCAAGAGCCGGTGCTGCTGTAAACAATCCCTGCAGCTGGCGATTTCAACTGCCCATCAAATCAACCCCGAAAGGAACTGTTGTTGTAGCAGGCCACCACTTTCAGTTCCTGTGATGATCACATGATCGGCATTTTAAAAAGAAATGTGATTTATACTACTACTACTACTACTACATGTGATGTTTCAGTAATGGTTAGAATTGTAATAGCAATTAGTGGATTTTTAAAAATTATATCCCTTTGAATTTGCCACTTTAATTCACCTAAAAACTTAAAGGTAATGATTTTTCAATATGTCCCTTTTTATCAACACATCTCTTGTGCAGAGCCAAATAAAAAATGAAATGTGTGTGTGTGTGTGTGTGTGTGTGTGTGTGTGTGTGTGTTCCCAAAGCCTGAATTCTTTTATGACTCTGCCGAAGATCCCTATTGTTGTCCAAAAACTATTAAAAAATGTCGGTGAGTCACATCACTGCACTGGATGACACGTTCCTCCATCCCTGAAGAGTATTCAGGGATGAAGGAACTGTAGCTTGTTTATCATCGCTTCAAATAGTAATAACATTGATAAGATTGTATCCCGAGGGAGTGAGGTTCCTTGTACGATAGACACCACTGCAGTGCAGACCCATTTACGTAGCCATGCTAGCTCCTTGTGCTACAAAGTCAGGAGGTGGTGATTCTCTTCGGGGATGACAGAACATGTCACCCAGTGCAGCGGTGTGACTCATTTTTTGTGTTTTTAATAGTTTTTGGACAACAACAGAGGTCGACCGTACAAACAAAATGCAATATATCAGCCTTTGGATAGATGGTTGTAAGGAAGATCAGTTCATTGTTGGCGTGGGTTTAAATATAAGATGTGTTGGCAAAAGAGAAAAATACAGAAGATTTCCAACCAAATCCTTGAAATATATTTATAGGAATATCTATACCAACATATTCATATATATCCATATATAAGGAACAAAAAAAGGCTTTAAATACAATTTATTAAGAATTAAGAATAACACTTGAACCTAATCTGTTCCATCAGGACCGTGTGGTTTGATTATATCAGTTTTATAATGACCTAATAAGACATCAGTTGTCTTTTAGAGGTTAATGAATTATGACAAAAAAAACCTCAACATTGGTCAAAAATCATTTGTTCGATTACTAATACATGTGGGAAGGTGCTGATTGAGAGAATACATTTCTAAGGTCCTTTTCAATTCAACACACTGGCACTATTTTTAGAAATGTATCCAACTAAAAAGAAGAGAAGCCAGAACCAGTGCTATAATGGCTACACAAATTGCTCTAACTGTAAACCTTTTTCATCTTTTGAATTTCTGGCTTTTGTGATAGATGGCACCCTGCCGCTCTTATGCCTACTTGTATCCCGTAAGCCCAATATTCATTTTACCAGTGAATCACCTCTGATCTCTCCCTCATTGCTCCAAAATACAACAAATTCTCATTCCCAGAAATTTGCAACATCCACATTTGCTGTCCTTCCAAAGCCACGACCTGTGATTTTATAAATTTACTTGAATCCTTTAGTCTCCAACAATCTGCAAATGGCTCAACTCATGCTAAGGTCCATATCCTAGATTTATTTCCCTCCTCAGGTCCTCCATCTCCAACCCAGTGATAGAAGATGTTCACCTTTCATCTGATGACAAGGCAATCATTTCTGATCTTGTATTTCCCTGCTCTTCTCCACCCCCACATTCTAAATTCTTCCACTGCCACTATGTTTGCAGAAGTCCATAAAGAGGCTGACCATTGCTAACCACAATCAAGGCTGACTCATTTCCTGTGAGCACTGTAAAAACTCGTCTCACTATTTAACAGTACTGTTTCCGCCACCTCTGACTCAGTTGCATGGGTCAAAACTAAAAAGTAAGCTGTTGACCTCACTGTGGCTTAGTGATGTTAATACTAGGGAAATGAGGAGAGCATGCAGAAGGGCAGAACGAAGGTGGAAGCAGAATAAATTCCAGATCTTATTTCAAATTGGATAAATACCAGCTGGCTGTCAAAAATGCCAGGGCTCGATACTTCTCTAATCTTATTGGCAAAAACTGACATAATCCCAGGATACTTTTTAGTGTGTTAAACACTGTCACCTCCTCCACTCCCACCTCCTGCTTAGAAGCGTCTGTCTCTAAATGTGAGTCATAGTGTTTGACAATGCTGCAGTGCTGAAGTCCCTTAGCTACATTCCTTTATCAGAATTTCTTACTATCGCCTTTATACATCTCACAACAAGATTCCAACGAAACTCTTCAAATAAGTTACTGGCACAAATAACACCAACATTATCTTTCAATTATCGATAGTGATTCTTTGTAAGACAGTTAAAACTTCTCCTTCCACAGCCCTCTTTGCAGCATTCTGCAGCCAGGGACAATGTTCATCGGGTTTATCCTCCTTTACTTAAATCCGCAGGTGGAAAGGGGGAAACTGGAACTCGGCTTGGGTCTTGAACAGTTGTACAATTTATTCACTGACAATTGACCTATTTCGATCTCAAAACGGCAAATTCCACCTAAAGGTGAGGAGTTTGCATCCCTGTGATTTGAGTTGTCTAAATGTCACAAGCCACAATCCGGATGCAGAATCATTCCCATAAGGCCTGGCCGAAGCGTGATAAAGGTTGCAAATGTCAATTATGTCTGATAAAGACAGAATGGCAGATTTCTGTTATCTTTGCACTTTTAGTTCTTTCATTTGTAAGCGAGGTAAGTAATGAGACTAGTGAACCCCAATGTTGGATAATGGCACCTGGGGTTGGAATCCCCAAGGAAAATAAATAAAGGGTTCCCTATTAATAGTGGTTATGAAATAATACTTAATTATTAATAATAATGAATAATAATCTATTGAACACAATTAAATTAGTATATGGTTCATTCATCACAAGGGCTGATTAGATTTCATTTTATTATTTATTATGTAGAAAACGTTTTTGCAAAAAATTAAACACACTGATTTAGCAGATAGCGTTACCCTAATAAAATAACGGCCTAGGTAATTTTTTGATGAAAGTGAGTTTTTGGGAATTTAACAAGCTTCCATAATGGTGACTGTTTTAAGAAATGAGAATAGGCTTGAAATATTATTCTTGAAATAATTTCTACTGGTGAGTGATAAAAGCTTTAGGTTATAATATTTTAAAGTCTAAATTTCACAAGTCACACTTTAATAATAATTTTATATAATTAAGTGCTGTGCATATCAATAAATTCAATAAATATGTAGCCAAATATGAAACAGGATCTTCAGTCCATTAAATAAACATCACTTCATTAAAAACTAAAAACCTCATGTTTCAAAAAAATGTCATAACTAGATGTTGGACATGAGTTACGTTCAATAAAAAACAGGTAAAGCAGACTTGGAAAAGTGATGAAAATGGTAATTGTTATTGCTAGTTTTTTAATTTAACTCCAGGTAAAGTGCACAGTCACTTTATTCTTTAACATTACATAAGTGACACACAACATTCAATGCATGTCCACACTCACCAACTGTCAAGGCCTTTTTGATTGAAATGATTAATAAGCATAATATCTGCAGTTGATTTTTGTTATTTTTCCCCAAAACTTAAAAATAATGTGATGTAGGCCATCTTTAATAGGGTGGTGACGATATGATGAGATGCTGATTCGTCCGTCTGACCCGGTTTGACCGGTCCCTGTGCGGAGCGGCTGGGGTGCAGCTGCACAGCGAGAGTGAGATTTGCAGCAGACAGTGGCAGACAGCTCCTGGCACGCTGTGGGACTTCTGCCCTGGTGTGGGTGCTCTACCTGTGCCCCAGAACACTACCGCTGTGGGGGAATTAAAAAAACATCAGTTTAATTCCGTTTCACGGCGGTCTTCTCACCACTGCCGCCTGGTCCCCGTCATCTCACGGGAGTCACGGGCAGGAGGGGCGACATCCCAATGCCGTGGTCACAAATAGCAACTGACGAATCCTGTACCTTTAAACTTTATTATGTCTACTGATTCACATATTGAGCAAAATCCATTCAAAATGAAATATAATTGCGTCGCACGAAAAATATTGATGTATGCGACTAATTAGATTAATTTACTACAAAGCATGTAATTATTTGATTGTTTTTTTTTCATGTGTGATAGAACTAATTACATGATAAAAGCACAGACAGCCCTACAACAAAGAACATAATATTAATGCCAACTTGCGACAGACATTAGAGCGAAAGAACGGCAAACAAGCACGCATGTGTGCATCGCCTAAACACAACACAACCACACAATAGTGACGGAGTTAAAAGTGCACACGTTTAACCACACACAGACACACAACCACAGCGAAGGGGAGGGGCTCCAACGGTAACCCTGTTTGTCTGGCAGGAACAAAAAGAGGGAAGGTACGGGCTGAGGTCAGAGCACACAATAAAACCAAAAATCTAGCTGTGTTAATCCATACACAAAAATCGATGATGGTGATGACAGTGTTCCCACAATGCTACATCAAGCGAACACAGAATGCTCAAGGCAGCTGCAGTATATGGTAAACCAATATTATACATCACAGGCATCACACACACACACAAGTAAAATGATGACTAAACTACAAGGTAACTTTTACCTCAGTGGGATATCAACTCCGGATGCCTTCCCCGTGGCGAGCTCCTGCACAACACAACAGCTTATCCAGCCTACAGAACGTGGACGACAGGTCTGCTTAAAGTGCCTGTAGTTAAGTGGTGACGCTGATCAATCAAAGTCTTTAAAAGTGTCCGTCAAGGTTAAGACAAGGTCAGCTTTAAAACATACATTACAGGAGATTTGTCTGTTGTCTAGCCACACTGGACAAACTGCATCAAGAGTGAGATCCTGAGTGCCACCTCTAGATCAGCTCTTAATGAGACATAATAGACCTGTTCCCAGACTACAGCTACGTATTGTAGAGTCAGGATGCTGCTACTGTGCATGTTGACTCACACGTAAGGCCCTGCTACACTAAATGGAACTGAACCTTAATTAGTATGATTGATAAAATCAGTGTGTATCTACTATTTTTTTTTCATGTTTTCAAATTTCATTTTGGCTTTGTCTGCCCACAGCTACTACAGCACTCAGGTTACTTTACCTAATATTACTTAGTAATGTTGTAAAACTGAGCTGCATAGAGGGCATTTACATATAGTCTTGGTTTTGATGTCCCAACAGGAAGTGGGAGTTAATAGTAACTGCCTTATGATCCATGTACACCCCCCCCCTTCTTTCCAAGCGCTTCTACATGATTTTGGTTTCTATGATCGAGTCCAGCTCTCTGAAGGGTGTGACATTTATCACGGCACTAGACCAATCACAACAGAGTGGGCATTTCAGTATGGAGGGAAGTATATTAACAACATGCCATTTTTTCATTAATAGATCCACAAAATTAAAATAACAATTTGGCAAATAATGCCCCTTTAAAATACATAAAACACTTAAGCACACTACAAAGATTTAGATTAAGTAGCCTAATAGCATTTACAGATTAATCAATAGATGCTATTCTCTCATAGAAAAAATAAACATGGTACATTTGGTTTGTGGAGTGTTTGGCATGTGCTCTTACAAAAGAACATGATCTAGCTTGTCATCTCCTTCCTCACACCCACACTGTGTGGGCAGAGAGGTCCGGTTTACAAACCAGTCGTAGCTCTTCAAGCCGTTGAGATCCTCACACACGCTTGAGGCATGTGAGCTCAGCACGAGCGTCGGCATCATCTCACCGAACCTCGCTCGCCTGTTTGTTTGCATATTAACCAATAATGGTTAATAACATGCATTATAACCGAACCTCGCTCGCCTGTTGTTTGCATATTAACCAATAATGGTTAACAACATGCATTATAACTTATCATACTCACAACAATATTAACAGCCTGTCTAACAGAGGAGGCGTTGCACGGACAGCATATTACACACGCATACAAATGCGCTCCGGTTGCATGGCACAAGTCAAAAGTGTGAAAACATTTTCCATTCACTTAAATGAGTAAATATAGTACAAGGGGAAATGCGAGTTACACTGCCGGTGCAGACAGCTGTGGTGATTAAATTAGAAGCACATCTGTTCTATCGCACGACCGCAAAACACGGCTGGAGCTCTGTGTGTGTGTGTGTGTGTAGACGCGGTGAAAGAGTCTGAAGCCATGCTAGCAGCGCTTTGAGGCTCAGGCACAACAGTGCTTTGAGCTAAATGCACCCATCATCTCACAATGACAACCCTGACTTTAAGCAGGTACAATATGCACCATCGCGCCTGGGGCCATATGCATAAAACTCGGTGTGGATTCCCTGACTAAAGCTGTACGCACAAAGCCAGAAATAAGAAATATAAAATAGCATTGTCTTCATCAGTTTTGTTTTTTCTTTTCTGTGTTTAAACCACAGTTAATCACAACATATTTGTGTGTGAGGACTTTTTTTTTTTCTTATAATTCCACGTTGGCATGTCAGAAAATGGAAGCATATATTCAGGTCATCATTCCACCTAAAATATTAATATACAGCATTCAGTGAAGAAGAAGTAACACAAATCCCAACTTGGCCAAAAATACATTCATGTATTTTGTGCAATATACATGAGTGTTCATGAAATATTGAATTACAACAATTGGCAATACTGTTGCTGGCGCTGCCTCGTCAGACTTACAAAACCAAGCCGTTTTCTTAACTTATTAACCCTGGCCACGGATGATATCCATGATCATCTCAAAGCTCAGGTAACAGAAATAACCAGGAGGAAAATGTGACACAATGATGCAGGTCTGAAATTGTTCGCCGACTGATTGAAGTGGAATAGGTTAAAGCAGTATTGCAGCAGCTCTGTCCAAAGGGTTAGGGCTAAATTGAGCGGGCTGATTGCTAGCTATTTTGCAGGAAGCGAAATAACTGGGTTCTTTCCGTACCCACATGTTTATGGTACCGTCTTATTTTCTTGATTAAAGTGAGACAAGACTAGAAAAGACTGTGATACAGTGGCCATTGGAGTAGGATGTAGCACAGTTCTGCAATATTGGAAAACTAAACAAACCGGCAGTACGTTTGCCTCTGCGGCCATAATTTTACTGCTACTTTATTTAAATGTTATGCCGCGAATGGATATCAATAACATACTGACTTAAAACACTGTCATGAAGAATGCTGTTTTACAAAGTAACAACAAATAGGGTTTGTTTGTTATGGAATACCTAAAAAATCCTGGATAGCTTTTGTTCTTCTGTTATTAGGTCAGGAAGTGTTTGAATTATTCCATGGATTGTGCCCTTTTGTTTTTTTCACATAGAACATAGTGCTGGATATTATGCTGTTAATATATTCTCTTTCATGATTTTGTGTAGAGAATGCCTTGATCACATGCTAGTTAATGGGGAGACCCTCCTTATTTATGGCATACGATGCTAGTGCAGGAACAACACTGTGCTACTTATCCCCCCCCCCACCATCTTTGTATTTGTGGGAACGCAATTAAAATAACTGGGTCACTGATTATTGAACTTGTGCTTGCACACAACAGTACAATGGTACACTATGATACAATATTGGATTTCTCTTTTGATGGCTCACTGTGGAGCTGGCTTTACATTTCTTGATGAAAGGTGTGTGTGTGGGGGGGGGTAAAGGAATAAGGTGAGTAAAGCAAGTGATGTTCCGTTTATATTTGTCCTGATTCTCCTGGTAAATAAAGTATAGAATAAATGGTGGCAGGTAAGTGGCCTATTGCCGCTTGAATGGTATCAGCAAGCAGATTGTATAGCAACAAATAAGGAGGAAATTCAGTGATCGTGTCAAGCTGAAGAATAGGGTTTCTGATTGGGATGCAGAGCAGACATAGAAAGCAATTTTATCTAAAAAGACTCATCTGAAGAGAGGACAACCAATAAAAAAAAAAAAAACATTATTTTTGAGTATTCCTACCATGCAAAAACCAACCTGAGTGATTACTTATAATCTCACCCACAAGCTCCGAAGCCACGCGTGAAATAAATAACACATCGACCCCAACGGTAGCCGAGGTTTGAGGGGAGTGACAGCCGATGGAACCTGTGAAACATCCCAAGGCAAAGTGATTACCGCCTCCGTCAGTATATGGGCTGTCACTGTCGCTGAGGGACCGTCGGGCTCGTTTTTTGGTGCCTTCCAAGTCAAATGTGGGATGTCAGTCATGAGGGGAGTATCAAACATCCTCTTATTAACCCATTAACATTGTTTGATGTTAAATAATTAGGATCTCAGGGGATACGTCACATATTTACAGTTTACTGCCATGATCTCATGATTTGTTTTCTTGTGGTCTCTCTCCTCATCCCTGTCGAGACAGACCATTAGATCAATAGACTCATATATCAGACGGATGGACTGACTGACTGACAGAAAGACAGATAAACAGATGGGTAGACAGACAGATATAGAGACAATTGCTCTACTGTCCGCTTAAAATCTTCAGGCTAATAGTATATCCCCTCGATACCTGGAGTCCAGGCAGCTTCTTCGCCGTTATCCAAACAAACAAGAGCTTACATCTCTTCTCAACTTCCTGTCTCGCAGCCTTGTTTCCTAGGTAACCATGTCAGATGAATTGAGAGGGGGACTGACACCCTCCAGAGAGCCAATCCTCTCTCATCCAAAGTTTGTCTCACTTTAGGTCATGTGGTACCTGTTCCCATGACAACCAGGTTGGAGGGCAGTCTGGATATCTCTTTGATCAAGGAAATACCACACATGCCAGCAAGCAACCTTGAAATCAAGGAGGAGATGCAGATATGCAACGGGTCTTTATAAAAATGTAATAGGTTTGTGTTAAAATCCTTTGCTTTCTTTGCTTTTTTAGCACAATACTGACAGAGGAATCACATCGCAAGCCTCTTGTGTCGCTACGGTGGCTTTTCGTTCAAAGAAGACAAAGCATTATATCAGTGGCAATGTGAATTTCATCTAAATATGGGCTATAAAAAAAAATTAAATCACCGCTTAAAGGTACAAAGGGGAGGTAACATGATACCCCCAGAATAAGTTGAAGATTGAGTGGATGCCTTTCTTGTCAGCTCACAGCAGCATTAATCAGCAGCAGCAGAGTCACAAAACAGATTTTATTTTGTGAGCAGGTGGCCTTAAAGCCTTAAAGGTCTTTTGGTCCATGATAAGCATTTGGCCTTTCTAAGCCTTTGAGCTCTCACAAACAAAGAACCATCCCAAACCTCTGGGCTGAGGTAAATGGTTGACTTTTCCAAGCCTTTTAGTCCGCACAAAGCTGTTGGAAAGCGTCCATCAGATAAGAGGTTCCCATGGGCATCCTTTCAATAAAATATGTGACGGGCAACAAATTGGCTTTACACACCTGTCGTAATATAGAAAGGCCAGTTA
The DNA here is from genome assembly GCA_036785175.1 of Eupleurogrammus muticus. Classification (NCBI taxonomy): domain Eukaryota; kingdom Metazoa; phylum Chordata; class Actinopteri; order Scombriformes; family Trichiuridae; genus Eupleurogrammus; species Eupleurogrammus muticus. The sequence continues at coordinate 17,238,182 of JAYKQN010000007.1, read as the reverse complement.
TTTTTCTGCTCTGCAGTTGTCTTAAAACACTGATATTAGCAGGGCAACAAAAATAGAAAAATATAAGGAATATTCATAACTGTCAATTAGGGCTGACCAATACATTTTATTTTCATCGTCATTGTGATGTGAAACAGATGTCATCACAGGAAAAGGGAGCGAAAAAGACTACCTCAACCACAATGGAGAAAAAAATAACTTCGTGGAGGCTGGATAACTACATATAACAAGCAAAAACACATGTACCATCATCACTACAGGAAGCAACAGAATAGATAAACGTAAGGAAGTGAAATAAGTCCAAATGTTTTGCAAGTAAGTAGCTGCTAACCCATTTATTTTGTTGAGGAAAATAATAATTATACCCACTTATAGCAATGTGTATTGTGATGTTGAAAAAAGGATGTATCATAATTTATCGGTATATTTCACTTTGAACGTAGGCTATTCACTGTTTGGGATCTGTTAAACAACCCACTCATTCTATTGTGGCCTGGCCTCTCTGCACGGTGTCTGAATCCTAGCTGGACACAAGCCATTTAGAAATGGCTCCGTTTTGAGATGTCAAAACCGGAGTGGAAGACACAGGCCCTCACCCTCTCCTTCCGAGTGTTTGTAGTAGATTTCTGTTTTCTCCAGGCCACCCCAGCTTTTTGAAGGGGGCGTGACAATTCCCACAGTGCCGGGCCATTCACAACAGCGAGTGTATTTTGGTAGGGAGAGGAGGAGGGGGACAGGATGTGAGGCATTGCTGCTGCAAGTCTAACTGGGTGCTTTTAGACTAGAAAAGCAAGCTCATTTAAAAAATATAAAACTAGGGAAAATGACAAATAGGATCAATTTAAAGCAGAGGAATTGTAGTGCTAATGTACACCCTTTAATACTTGTTGACATATATTCAACTGATATCCCCATCACAATATTCAACGTTATCCCACAACACAGATTTTCTCCCTCATCATGCGCCTCTACAGGCAATGCCCTCTTCCACTTCATTTACACGACACTAAAGGATGAGGTCTGTATAGATGCGGTTTTCAAAGGAAGCAAATTCAACATTTCAGGCTGCGGTATTTTCAGCAACCTTTTGAAAAAGGGAGGCCAAAAGAAAACCCACTCTTGATCTCAGAGCCGCCCAAAAGAAAAGCTAAACAAAAAGCCCTGATCTTAGGCAAAGTGCAACTTCAAATTGAATCAAGAGCACAATAAACTCCTACAAAGGTCTTGGAGTAATCAGGCCTGCCTTTAAAGCCATGCATATTTAAAGTGACACTAAACAGAGATGTTATATTGAATTCTAAGAGGCTGCAGGCGAGGCGAGGCGAGGTAAGGTTAGGTCAGGTATTTGGCCTATGACTTATTATTATATAATTATCAAGTAGCGTGCCTGAACTTTGAGGTAAAATGAATACTACTTTGTAGCAATCTAACTTGTTTATAGTGCTTCCTTCATTAATTCACTTTGCGAATTTTTTATTTTTTTTTTATATCAAATAAAAAATTAAATATTAATTTAAAAAACGTGACATTTCGAATAACATGAAATGCCAGAAAGTTAATAGCGTAACGTCGTCAAGGACATGTTATTTGGTACTTTTTTTTTCCCTTAGGAACAACAAAAGGAAATTCATAGGCAATACATACACCGCCACAAAGCCGCTGTAGTATCAGAGCTTTCAGGCTCACACAGACGCACTGAGACACAGTTACACACAATCACTCAAGCAGGGATGATTTTTGGCTTTAAGGACATCTCAGATTTATAGGGGATTTTTTTTTTTTTTAATCTTACTTTAAAATCACTAAACACACATTTTTATTTACTTCAACTTCATCCATAGCAGTAATTCTAATTAATTTTCATCAATAAAGATATAGTGTGCTATTATGTGTTCCTACCTAAGACACTCTTTCAGAGTAAATTTCTCATCTTTCCATTTTTCTTTGAGCTTGAAAGTACCAACACTGGCCAACCGGCCGTCAGTACCAGATATGATAAAGACCGCTCCCCTTGGCAGCAGGACCTGGTGCATACCAAAAATAATACTGCTGGCTGCATGACACACAGTTCATCCGCTGGAAGGGCCGAGCTGACCACGAGGCTATAGTGTAAACGATGGAGCTCTTATGCTGCATTCCTTTTTAAGCTTGGCAGCTCAATGGCTCTAATATAGGAGCGCATAGAGCAACCGGTAGCAACAAATGTCACAATGTGTCATCTCGAGGCTTTGTGCATATTATTTGCACAGTGTAAATATTCTTTGGAGTGTGGTGTTTCTGTTTTGGGTTGTTTTTTTTTTCCTTCCCTTTGCCTGGCAGGCAATTAAGACACCTCCCAAACACACCCGAGGGACATCACACAATCAAGAGAGACGCGTGAGATCGGACAGGCACTGATAAGCACTCGGCTTGGGTGAGATGGCAGCTTGGCAAAAGAGAGCAGGGCTCGGTGCGGTGTGGAATGTGGAGAACAGGAGACAACCACTTGGACGTCCAGTACAACAAACACCTGGGCTGATGGGGATGGTGCAGCAAGGGACTTTGATGAGTAAGATTGTGTGTGTGTGTGTGTGTGTGTGTGTGTGTAGTCTTAAAAGCATTTTTCCCCCCTTCATCTCGGTTTAGTTGGCAGGCTGACTATATATGGCTACTGTGGCCCTAACCAATGCCAAAACAACAAACTTCGTAACAAAGGTCACACGTGCTGCTGTTTTACTCCAAGATGCATTCACAGACCCTTAGAAAATCCCGACATAATCTAACAGAATAAGATAAGATAAGATAAGATAAGATAAGACTTTATTGATCCCACAACAGGGAAATTTGTCTGTTACTGCAGCGTACAGAGTAAAGAAAAGAAAAGAAAATAAAAGCTAAAGAAGCTATAAAAAAAAAAATACACAACACTATTCGTAGAATTTGTTGATCCGCATACACAGTATGCATTATGGACATAGAATGGATAAAAAATACTAATAAATAGTAAGAAAAGTATGCACAAGCAAAGCATATATACATACATACATGCACGTACATACCTACATACATACACATACACACATATTTATATATTTGCATATATATACGGACATACACACATGTACACATACATAGCTAATGTATACTTAAGGTGCAGGGTGTGTGTGTCAAGAAAATATATAATCTGGGCCTTAACTTAATCAACTTAATTAAATGTCTGTACAGAATTAACATTTTAAATCTGAAATGAGGTGTTGGGAAAACACTGGAAGACTCCAGCTTTGGTTCAGAGAACCTTTCAGAGAGGAGAACTGCCGAGCTAGACGGTTCATCTCATTTGCAGCACACACTGAGAGACCAGATGATACTCTGCCTGTAGGCGGGTTCTATGAAGAAGGAGATGAGAGACACACACAGAGAGAGAGAGAGAGAGAGAGAGCGAGAGAGAGAGAGAGGGGGAGAGAGCGCTCTCAAATTTGTTAATCACCTTAAATCCAGCTCCGTAGACACCCTCCTCTCCAAAGTCCTCCAAGCCCTGAGAGCTGAGCCCAGAAAGCCCCATTTCAGCTGCTGCTGAAACTATCTGCAGCCTCTCATTCACAAACTGACCAGTCTCACAGCAACACTGCTTTCCCAACACCAATCAGAGTGAATACAATAATGGCACAGCATAAAAAAAAACTCCAATAAAAATTGGAAAGAAGATATAAAAGCCATAGTAGATTACAATGTTATCTGGCTCTGAAAAGAGATTATTAATTGGCAGAATATTTCCCTGCTGTAAGAAATAGAAAGCAGAGACTGGTCCTAACCAAGACTTAGTGACCACAAATGGACATAACAAAACCTTTTGAAAGAATCATTAAAAAAAATGAATAAAAAAATCTAAAGTGGACTCTACACGATTTTGAATGCTTTTAAAACCCCAAGTGATTTTATATGTGTCTCCAGTCTTTAAAAGAGGAAACACTGTCCTTTAATAGATGCAGCAGCAATGTAACGATGTCTTTTTCACAAGCAATAATGGAGGGATAACATTTTTCTTTTTTAAGATAAGTAAAAAATGGTCACCATGATCTAATCTTTACACTATCACTATCTGGATATAGGCGAGGGTAGGGGGGGGGGCGACAGAGGGGGGGCAGCTTACTGCCCGATAGATTGCCGTTTCTCCCCGGTCATCTGCTGTGTCGTCCATGTCAGCCCAGTTGTTTGTCTTGCCGGACATCCAATCTGTTGTCCGCAGATCTACACGACCCACACCACGCCGGGTCCCGCTCCAGTCCGCCGGGCTGCCTCTCGCCCCGGCAGAGTGCTTATCAGTGCCTGTCCAATCCCACGCGTCTCTATTGATTGTGTGATGTGCCTCAGGTGTGTTTGGGGAGTGTCTTAATTGCCTGCCAGGCAAAGCAAGAAAAAAAAAAAAAAAAAAGAAAAAAACTAAAAGAGAAACACCACACTCCCACACTTGCGAAAATAGCATAGAAAACACCAGCTTCCTGACTGGAGTCTGTGATATACACACACACACTAGGAAAAAGCTAAATAAGATCTATAGCACCTACTATGTGATTTAAAACAAAGTGGAATACGGTCAATGCAAAGTGCATTTAATCTCAAATGATTTAAACGCTCTTTAAAGTGACAATCAATGATTCAAACGTGATGAATACCATGTTTCTGACCACTTACAGACCTTGCAGTTTGTTTCCTTTTCATGTTTCACGATATGACAATAAATTGGTTCAAACATCTCATAAGCTCACCAAGACTGCGCAACTGCACAAAAAAAGGAGCAAAACCACGGGCGTCCTTCCAGTATCAGCGTAATGACATTCAGAATCAGTAACTGTCATTACCAGTTAATGTGTTCCAACATGTCAGCGTCTGACAGCGACAGTTCACTTCCCCAACAAACCTGGCAACATGGAGCTGTGAAATGAGCCTCTGATCATTAACACAAAACACCATTCCAGTGTCATTTTCATGGTCGGGAAGATATTACACTAATGCTAGTACTCAAAAATAAAAAGAAAAAAAAAAAAGCTTCAAGACAATACAGACTGCTATTGGCAGCCGATAACAGTCAATTCACACCTAAAATCCATGTTATTTCCTGTCATAAGAAAATCCATCCACTTCTCTTTTTACACTTCTCCAACATTCAATGCAGATAAAAGGGTTTGATATTTATCTTTAAAAGATAAATAAACCAAAACAACAACTGCCAACAGGAACAAGAAAGGAGACCGCATACTGCTGATTTGCTTCTTTGAAAATAATGCCTTGCGCTTACAGTATTTTACTGTCAGCAATAGAACACTGCTTGGTTGTTAACTGTGGCTAACGGACTGATGGTGTGTACAACAGCCAACTAATAAGCAAATGTTCCTGCAGGACACTCTGCACAAAGCCTTTATTGTGTCCTGAGCCTTTGGTGTTCCAGCTCAGTTTGTTAATGCAAACTGCATAACTATAGGCACCGGGACAAAGTTTTTTTTTTTACCATGTACAGAGGAATCCAACTTCAGACCCAACAAACCACAGATCACATTAGGTATATCAGAAACACTATGATTATCCGGAGAGATGGTGATGGCACAAGCTAAAAGAAAAAAGAAACTAAAGGCTGATTATTTGATGAAAAAACAGAAACATGGAGGTATGACGGTAGCAGCATTTCATTGGTCAGCTGTACCAGAAATCCTAAAACCTTATTCTAAAGTCACAATGCTACATTGTAACCATCAGCGTGATTCTAATACAGCAATTCCCCAAGTTACAAACACTCATACATATGATCAACCGTTGAATGATGTCCATATATGTTCGTAAAAATGACGTAATGCGTTGGCAGGTTCGTGCCGAGCAGCACCCCCGTACTGGCCCCTCCAGCTCTTATCTTGCTCATTTCGACCAGTTCCTTCTAGCACGTGTCTCTGCGAGCGCCTCGATGCATCAGGCTTAGTACCCTCGGATGCTTTACTGTTTCCATACAAGTCAACCTGATTCGTCGTGGCCGATAAAGCAAAGGCTAGTGCTAGTGGCGGTGACAAAAAAAAAGTGATGGGAGTGGTAGTGGTAAGAAATGTCAGGCAATCTCCGTGGAAACAAAGGTTGCCATTATCAAAAGCAGTGATAAGAAGATGTTTAGTGTGGCGCGGTAAATCAGTCAATGATCGGAACAACTTACAAAGAAAAAAGATGACGTATTGGAACATGAGAAGAGTGCTGGCCAATAGCTTCGACAATTATCATAGTCATGTTTATGTATTGTTTTTATGTTCTGTAATTGTGTCTGGTTACGGCAATCGTAAACTTATTCGGAGGAGTAATGGCATTTAAATGACCTCAAATGGCAATTATGGATTGAAATTTGTATATAGCAACTTATGAATGATTCAGCTCACGAACACCTATTGTGTTCATAAGTCGGCCACTGTCTGTATATTTGCCTCGTGATACATGCCACATTTATTTAAAAAGAGACGGGACATTTAAATTCCTTCGCTGTGAGTTATGCCAATAACATTCTGTTACTGCCTTGCTTGTTAAACAAAAACATTATGTTGGAAGAACAGAATGAATTAAAATATTAACATTTTGGCAGAAGCCTTTGGTTTGCATACACAAAATAAATGCCACGAGCTGTCTATTAGAAATGGTTACAATGTCATAAGTCATCACCACCACACACGGGTCTTTAATCTGAGGCTGACAGTCAAACTTCACTTGACCTACTATATTCGGTGTAGTAACATGAGTGTGAGCAAAGCGTTAAATTAAACATACCGTAACAATTAACTATTTAACGCGGTGTGCCCTCTGCAATTCTCTCCCATAAGATTTCAGTTACTCTGAAAATGGGTCATATTAAGCAATCAACAAATTATGTTTACTAGTAGGATACAGCCGTTGATATAGGGAGGAGTGTAATCCTGTGGGCTCTGCGAGATTCAAGTACGACCTGGAGGTGTTTTGTGTTGCTTCACTCTAAAATGCCTTAGCTCTTAAAAGGGCACAGTCAGTGAATTTAAAACACAAAGGGCCTACCACCATATTTAAAAAATGTCAAAATAAAGCTATTAAAATGAACAGATAGATTTAAAGTTTTACCTTCCATTACAAAATGACTGAATCTAAACAAATGATTTACCAGATAATTGTAAATAGTGAACCCATCCTCCACCATAAGATACAGTGTGAGCCAACCTTGTTGAGTGCAGACAGGTCTCAGGGACAGAATGATGGAAACCCTCGTTTGCACACTGTTAAAGTTAATGCCACTGAAGTCAAGGCTTGTGTATGTGAGTCACACTTGGTCATTTTATTACAAATGCCACGAGCACAACCATCAACCAGGAAACCGGTCGGGGTGGGGGTGGAGGACTGGGTTCAGTCATTAGAAAGACAGACCTCTGTCTTCCAATAGCCACGCTGCTGAAATGTCAATGAGCAAGGTGCTGACTCCTCACCAGCTCCTCGGTCTCTGTTCTATCTGTAGATTGTATGCGCCGTCATTTAAGGATAAGGGCTTTTTTTCCCCTCCCCAGGTGTTGTACTTTTTCCTGGTTATTGAAGAAAAAAGAGTAACTGGTAGAGGACTGAAGTGTGACCTTTCCATGATTCCACCAGCACTGACAGCTCTTTCTTTGTTCTCTTCCCCATATTTGTTATGCGGCATGGGCTCGGGTTGTTTCAAATGGAGAGGTGGCGAACTGAAAAAGTTGCCGATGGTTTCTCCTTCAGAAGCCAAAGCACGATCACAAACAATCCCTCTGTAATTCTGCTGAAGTAACTCCTGCAGAGCAATTTACACTCTTAATAGAAGTAACATTGAGTAGAGGATATTATAGAACATTTTGAACAAAGGTTTCGATTTATCTTTCTGATGATGAAAATCAGTTTTCTATTTTATTCTTGACTACCACTTAAAGTCATTCAATTACACTGCAATTTTAAAGGTAGTGTAACAATACCGTCCAATTTATATTGATAGCATATTATAATAAATATGTTTTTTGTGAGTAGAATACCCAACTCTTACCCGTTATTAATAGTCTGCACTATTACTACATTTTTACCATTGCACTGTTGATGCGTGAGGCAGAAAGAAAGAGTTCTTTCACACCCATGGATGAATAAAAAGGGGCCTGGGAGGTAGCCACATCCTTGCATTTTTTTTTACATTCAGAATTTGGTTGTTATTTGGAACAGGTTAATTCCAAACCCAACGTAGGATGCTCTTGTTGTTGTGTCATGAATTATGCTTTCTGTAAACACATCATGAAGTTAAGGTGGATTTTACCTTAGCTTTGAGATGTGCTTGGAAAACACCGCCCATCCCAACAGTCTGTAAAAAGTTAACTGTTAACTTAGTGCGCAGACAGTTTCCATCTTGTAAAAAATTATTTTGACAGTTCTACTGGATGGTGAGTAGATCTAAAGCTGTATGAGATTCCCACCTCCCGACCACATGGGTGTAAGAGTATGGAATTAATGTGTCACTACGAATAATATGTATGAGGATTTTTTTTTCTAGGCCAAAAAATCCCATTTAACAAATAAAAACATCATGTGGAATAAACCATCAGGTTACTTTTAAAAATAATGTGTCCACATCTATTTATCTATCAAAGCAAGGAGCAGCCAAGTGCCTGTGGCCTATGTATCTCTCCGACTGTTTGTCAAATCAATTTCAACTTCCAGATATATTTGTATATACTTTTTGTGGAATCTTTGGAGGACTATTGAAAACATTTATAATAACATTAAAAGTTAAACTTGCTGGAGTGCTTTAGGGGTAGAGCCCTTGCTATTTCCCCTCTCTCCTATTACTTTACTCTGCCCACTATATAACAAAAGTGCCTATGCCACAAATGAATCTTAATAAACTGAACCGATCATGCAGCCAAGGTAACGAAAGTATTGGAATGTCTCTCAAAAACCACACGCTAAAAAGTCAGCTGGTACTTCATTACTCATACTAACACAGGCTACTGTGGGTTGTAGCCATCTTACTTCAAGACACATTTACAGACCTCTGGAAATCCCAGCACTATCACCTGACAGAACAAAATCTGGACGTAAATTCATTTATAAAAAAATATAATAATAGTAACAGTAACATGCTTATATTCATTACACTATACAGGAAAAAGAAGGAAATACGGATTTATCAAGATTTAAAATCTGATATGTAGATTGACATCTGATCTTTCAACATAAATTGTAGCCTTTTTCTTACTATAACTTAAATTTTTTTTCTTATCTCACAAACGACGAATGTAACGAATATACAATTACTCTATTAAGACTATGTAACAAACCAACACACCCTCATTTACTTATGCCCACCTTTCTGCGTACCAAGTATGTTTGCCATGCATTACATCCTATGGACAGTTTGATGAGTGCATGTCTAACATGATAGCTTTACATTTTGCCAGCACTCAACATACACATTTGCAAATATACCATGAAGCACTAAACTATAGTATAGAGTATTTATATAACCAGTCTAAAAGTGTGCGTATTTCCCTATTGTTACCTATTCATCAGTAGAAGCATGTAAAAGCATGAGCAATCCAGTTCTCTGTTTAGTATCTGAAAATGAATATTTATAGGTCGGTACAGTTAGTATACAAAAAGATACTTGCTTTAGAAGCTCATAGTGCCATTCTCTACACATCCCCTAGCAACTGGAAATCCCCCTGGCAGGCTCTAGCTGTGGCATCAACAAGCAGCCACTGATTGCCAGTTTGGTGCTGATACTGATTTAGTCAGTCTGCAGCACGGCTCTGTACGAGAAGAGAAAGGTGGATGATAGAGGCGGGCGTGGAAAAAAACAGTCTCCGCTCTAGGGGGGGGAAATGTTTCATAACCGGCTCCCATGCACTAAAAATATTCACTTGTCTTTCTCCTTCTTTCTGTCACATGCGAGCGCTGTCCTTTAGACCTGCTAATGTGCATATTATGCAAACATAACCTTCACATTATGCTACAAAAACTGATGCATAGAACTGTACTTACTGTATTGATTAAGTGATAAACTGAGTAGTAAAAATAACATTAAAGTCCAACCAATATTTGCATGTGGGTACTTAATGAGTTAATGGTGATAATTAGGACATCAGTTAGTAGTAAATTAAATAATTGAAGCCACAGCATGAATAGATAAGATCTAGCAATGTGTGTTGGGTTGTGGTTTGGGACAACTAAGTGGGAGACATGAGTTGATTGGAAATGGTTAGGGTGCAAGACATGGTTAAAATGCTCAAATAGGATTTGATGACCCAAAATGTGTCCAGTTGCCAATGGGGAGGAATGGATGGCAGGGATTTAAAAGAAGTGTGAGATTTAGGAGCCACAGAAGTCATGTGGCCCGGAGGGACAGACGAAAGGGGTCAGCAATGAATTAGGAGGAAACATCGCTTGTGCTCAGGTAAATGACGACACTTGCCAATAAAAAAAGGATAAAAAAAACAACAACAATATTGACATTTAGAGAGATTAAGAAAGGCGGAGGGAAGAAAAATATTATTTTGGCTCAGCGTGATTTTCTGATCCGAGAAAAAGAGGGCCCGTTGCATCATTAGCGGACCACAAAGATCTAGCAATTTCAGGAGTAGTAGAGGAATAAACGAGCATTCATTTGACAAGAACATTACCCACAGCGTAAAACTAAATAGTGTGTTAAAATATTACACCTATTCCACAAAGCCAAACAGGAGAATGGAGAGCCTTATGATTCCTGCATTGCGCAAAACTGACGGAATGATGGAGATGGTGATGAAAACGGAATCTTGGTGATGAAAACTGAATCACCTGTAAAACTTCATGAAATCTGGAATCTTGTAAACTTTTACTGGCTGAGGCAGCAAAGCGGCCCCTCCTCTGTCAGACTGCAGCAGAGGGAGGAAGACGGAGATAGGAGGAAGGCCCCATGCTGACTGTTTTATTGACATTTTAGGGGTTTGTTATCAGCGAGATATTATTGAGTGTATGTAGTGACTTTGCTGTTGGAAACTTTACCGTTGCCGCTGTGGAAACTTCGCTCCCCGCTCTGCTTGGCGACCGGTGAACAGGAATGAATGGCACCGGAGCGAGAAACGGGTCAGAAAGAGCTATCACCACTCCTGTCCACCCTAGATATTATCCGTACCACAGACTCTCCTCTGGGACTGAGGTCACACATCACCTCAACAGACCGTTCCCGTGAGATGTCACACTTCCTAAAACTCACCCATAACCCCCCACCACCACCAATCTCCTCCCTTGAGTACCATCTAACTCTGTTTTATGCCTACCTTACCTATTCTGAGATTTTAGTTTTACAGTTTTTTTTTCAGACTCGATAAATTGGCAATGTGTGTGCCTGCATAAACTTTAAACATCTGACACCTTTTATCTCTAAAAAGATTGATTCAGCACTGTTAATTTATGTCATGAATCTCTGTCTATTCAGCATGCTGCACTTTAGTGTCAGTAGTCACTACAAGTCAATATATTACTTGGCACAAAAATACCTTCAGCTACAGCCTCGGTGTGAGAAATGTATAGTATGCGGCAGAGGAAAGCACAAACATCCATACAATGATAAAATGAAATAGTGAGGAATTCTCATTTATTGTATTCTGAAGGCAGAATGTAAATATTTAAAACACAAGATTCAGGCAAATAATAAAACTTTAACCCTCTGGACTCCATAACTGCCCAGAGTACCATACTATACCTCACTTTAGTGTGCTGTATTAAATCATGAAAACTGATTCCTGAACTTCCTATGGTAGATTTGTCAAGTTGTACTGCACATATACATTGTAACGTTGAGACATTTGCTTTTTCATTTTCTTTCTCAGCAGACTAAGTAGTCTCATCTTTATAATGTAATGGAAGCTGTAAGATTGTGATCTTAACTCACCATCAATCATAGAATGCATCGAAGATAATGTGACTTCAAGTTTTCTGCTCAAACTTCCATAATTATGCGTGCAATCACTGTCAGTAAACAGCGGGATGTTCCCCGCTCTCCCTGTGGGAGATAGATGCTGTTTTCCGGCAGGGATTCATCGAAGAGTCAGTAGGAGGGCTGACCGGGTCATACCAAATTTTGCATCAAACTCTATCTACAAAGCTACAAATGTCACATCTTAGGTTTCAATTAAAGCATGATTTAAACAACTTGATTGACAATTCCTTCCTGTTTTTGAGATAGAGCTGTTGCTCATTGAACTAAGGTTTCTGAGTGAACTGCAGTAGCATTCTAGAGTTAGACCGGGGTCTAGAGGGTTAAATAATTACTCGCTTCTATGAACTCACTCACTTTTATTGCGCTTTTATTATCATTATTCTTAAATCACTTTCATTCTGTCTGATGATACAATGCCAGAACTGTATTTGTCACTTTCACTATCATTCCTATGTATATTCACCTTCAATACTGAAAAGACAAACAACACCAAAAATATATAGCGCTGGGCCAATCAGTTTTCAGTGAAGATAATCATAAAGGGTTCGATGCAGAAGATTGTATATGTCTGTGATATTTTATTTACCAAACATTTAGATTTATGCAAATCCATCCTTCCTTAGAGCCTAGCATCCCCTCTGTCCTCCTGGTTGGTGGTGTGCCCCCCCCCCCACCAATCAGAATACTACCTAATAAATAATGCAAATACATGGAGTCGGTAATATAGGATAGCGATCTAGAATCTGATCGAGTATTGGAACAGAAAAGAACCTTCTGTTGCACAGTAGATATTTCAAAAGGAGGCTTCAGAACTGTAAGATCAAATGTTGCCAGAGGTGGCTAGCTTTGCTTTAGCACACTTCCAGCGTCATGCTTTTCTTGTCATGTGGCTGGAAGTTAAGCAGGAAGTCATTGCAGGGCTGGGCAGCGTTGGGCTTTTGCTATCTGCATATCCAAATCCAACATTTTCTACAATACCAGCCTCTTATAGAATGTTGCATCATTTAAATTGTGCAAGTGAATGATTACACAAGTATCATAGCACAACACAATGTCTGTTTTTCATCTCCCTAACTAACCCTAATTACACTGCACACATGCATGAATAAGCATATTCTGTGCAAAGCAAAAGGGCAGACGTGCATGGACCAAGCTCAGGATGACGGGGTTGATCTACTGCCATCTCCCACAATATAAATAGGGCTTTAGACTCACTTCTTTGTATCTATTTTAAAATGATGGTGGGACTGATTTTTTTTAAGGGTAATGCTTAGTGTTTTTTTTCCCTATTAATTACACGTGGGATTTGCAAATGAGCACATCATTGTAAGATGTTTAGCTGTGTGTGTATGCCCACTGGATGCTTGGGTGGTGTTCAGAGGATTTTTATTCTGAAACCTGGTAGCTCCACATATTGGTCCCTAAGGAGAAGATGTATAGGGATGCAGACTTTTTTTGCTTTTCCCTCTGATCATCAACACTACAGTTGTATTGGTCTGTTCATAAAGACCTGTCTGAATCATACACATGATAAATGTTTTGTATAATAAACTAGCTGAAAGCCCCTTACTTTCAGGTAGCGAAATCCATTCCTCCATTGTTAGAAATTCATACTAGGTGCCAAATAAGACATGAAATTAAAAAAAAGCATTTTCTTTACATCAGAAATCCATAATGTATTCCAGCTCAAGAAACAACTGTCAAATTGTATCCTATACAAATGCAGCACAACAAAACACATGGCAATGGAACTTGCACTCATGTGGAATTTATAAAAAAAAAAAAAAAAAACCTGACTAAAACGACTTACTATAGTAAGCAGTAATAATATTAATGGCTTTTTCCCTTAATTCAAGATAGTGTTTTTTCCAATCATTTCTGAATGCGAGATTAACTTGGGTTTTGCTTTTTGAAGTCACTCTCCTTTAGTCACATGATATACTGTCAATGAAATGTCTTACACTATATATTGAAATCCCCAGGTATGGTGATATTATCATACTTGGAGCTACTAGCCAATAATCTCCTAGTGTAGAATAGAAATCTTCGAAGCAGGCGCACATGAGCAACCTGAGTGGGAGGAGAAGGACTGAAGCTGGAACAGGAAATCTGGGCAAGCAACAACATATCTGAGTGCAAGCACACAGTTTAAGAGTGAATCCAAGTGTAAGCAGGGGCTATTTCAGTGCGAGAACATGGTTTGAGGGAAAGAATTACGAAAAAAACTGAACGTGAAATCAATAAATCATGCTCTCAATTTGGGAGAACTCACTCATGAATAAAGATGCGGGGGAAAAAAAAATCCCCATAATAAGAGGATCACAATCATGGATGGTATATTTTACCGGCATCAATGGGGCCTTGTTGTTGTTCTCGTACTTACAGTGATGCATTTAGAACACATAGAGAAGCAAACAAGCTCAATTGTAATCAACTTCAAAAGTGTTGGTTGGTGCAAAGCAGCACACAGATTGAGCACAGCAGATTCAATCACAACATTATAACAACCAGTCAGTTTTAAACTGAAGTCAACCACTTCAAGTGATAAATACTTATGATCATTTTAAGCAAATCAAATAACTGAACATAAAACTTGCCATGTTGACATGGAGTTTGATGTATTACAATCCTGTTTAATTCAAAGAAAAATATTTGTACTGTATCACTATATTTTCTTTTATCCTTGTTTTTTGCCAGTGCGCAGTACAGTACTTTACATTAAATTAAATTACAGTCTTCTTTATAAGCACTTCCTTTTTACCTTTTTTTTTTTCTCCCCAAAACCCCTAAAATTGACTTTGGTTTTACAAAATCCCAAAGCAGGATAATAAATGCAAAATATACTCCATGTAAAGTGAACACTTCACACGCGCGGGCTGATTCTAACCTGTGTAATACCTTCTGAATCCCCTCCCCTGAATTCACTTCTAAGGCATTCAAACACAGACATCCTCACAGACATACATATCATTTAATGCCCCCCCCACTCATCCACACACACACACACACACACACACACACACACACACACACACACACACATCTCACTTTTAAAAGGAGATGGTATAATCAGAATAAGAAAAATAAACAAAAGACGATGTTGTATTCCTTGTTATATTTCTGCCTGTATACAGTAGGTATTAGGGCATTAAATGCAACTCCCCTCAAAATGCAGATATAACATTTGGGCATATCTGCAGATGTACTACTTTTTTTTTCCTCTCTCTGCACTGCAGTGACTGTGTTCCTGCGCTCGCTTGCCTAAAACTCCTGTGTATTGTGTAACATCCCACATTTCATATTCTCATGGGTGAAATATACAAGTTAGGGTAAACAGTTGTTCCACCAGCTGTCTCGGATTCTTCCTCACTTGTCAGCACACTTACAATTAAACAGACACGTGCACAGAAATGTGATGCTGGCTGTTAAGAATTGCTTATGTAATGAGGAGGTCATGAATAATGAAGTACCCCAGTAATAATGTCATCATTATTGGTCATAATGCCTATTAGAAGCTGATCTTACTGTGTAACGCAGCTAATGCTGATCTGTTTTCTTCTGTCACAACAATGTGCCGTATTAAGTCCAATCCCTTCTCATTTTTGTCACTGATCAATATAAGGTAATATGGCTTTACACAATAGTTACTTAACGCTTGGTAATTTAAACGCATAGCATGATAATTGATGTGCAATGTTTTATTAATCATAAAATTGTACCATCAGTGGCAAAAGATCTAGCAATACCAGACATAGGGCAGTCCAAAAAATCTAAACTGCAGACTTCAATAAATGCCTTCTTAAACCCTGCGGGAAACAGGACTTGGCTTTAGTATTTTTCAAGAGCGGTGTAGGATTGGGAAGTGACTGGCGATGATGAATGTAGTTTCTGACCTCTCAGATTGATATGCGACTTCACAGCATTCCAGTCTGCTGCCACGGATACTAGGTATCACGTCTAACCAGAGATCAATATAATTCAGTTCCTGGCACCCGGTCAGTCATTAATCTTTAACATCAAACATGTCAGTCACTATGAGGTCTCAGTGTGAAATTATCCAACGGGGCATGGCTTAATGAACAGTGATATGATGATAGGAAGAAAGAAAGCAGAATATTCCTCCCACCTTCTTATGTAAGAATCATTTACATTACAGAGGCTTTGGTACAAATCACTTCAGTAGAACATTTTCAGTTTTGAACTTCTTGCTTCCTCCGTCGAACCGTGCACAGAGGAAAATCCCTTCTTAAACACTAGGATTCAGATTAAAATATTGCAAATGTGCCCCTTTTATTTCTTGGCATTAAGATGCAATTCTGTTTTTTTTTTTTCTAGACCATGACCATGACAAATACTCAAGTTTAATAGTTCAATCATGCACCTCTGTGCTCCAGTTTGTGTAAATTACAATACCAAAGTAAAATACATTTCACAAGGTAAAATGGTCTGTTTACACACCAAATAATCTGCAGATGATGTTTTGCTCTACCAAATGCTTTGGGAGATACTGACACAAAACACATTAAAAAATGTTTAGCTTGGTTTTTCAAGTAATAGAGCATTTAAGAAAACTTATTTCCGGAATAAAAAGCAAAGTCCCGAAAACAAAGACACATATATAATCTTAATCTCCTTTGATTGTATGATATACATGAACTATCATCTGGGAGTTCTGCACAGCTTGGCCTAAGCCTTTGTAATAGAGGTTCGCTTCGAACGGCTCAGGGCAGCTTATAGAGTACATAATGCTCATATCTACTGCGCATTACAACTCACAGCATTAGTGTCTTATTGAGACATGCACTTAAACTTGATGAGGATAGTTTAGGGAAAGAGTGAAGCCAAACTTCTGTCTTGTCTATTTAAAACAGAACAAGCAAGGGAGCTTCAATTAAAAAAGAAAAATAAATAAAAAATACTTGTCAACTGTGATGTGTTCTGGCTTGAACAAAGCAGACTATTAATACAAGAGACATACTACAATACTAACAGTGGGAAATTTATTATTTTTGTCCATGCATGTAAGAGAAAGCCTGCTATTTTGCCATAATTGAAGTCTTGTAAAGTGCAGGCACAAAATATCGTTTCTTAGTCAAGATAACGAGTAGCTTGTGTTATTCTACATATACACGGCTTGCTTAGACCTCTGAGGTTGTGTGAGCATATCACTCAAGCTGTTCTATCAGGGAGCTCTGTGAGCCCCTCTGCTCTTGGCATAGTTTCCCTCACAAAATGTAAACACCTGCATCACTGCTGTGCTCCTACTAATTAAAACTCTGTCTGTCTAATGAGAGCCGTGCCTGTCAGGCCCCAACACATACTCAATAAATCACCGCTCCTCAGGACTGCTTTATCCCACCGTAAGGGGAGGGATGCGTGTCTCTCTATGCAACTCCGATACCCTGCACTCTGCATCCCTGTTCTCAGCATTCTCCACGAGAACTCATTGTCTTCTTCAATACTCGCGCCGAGTTGTAACACAGGCGATGTGGAATGGCAGCTGGAACTGCGTCTTCTCTGTCGGTGGCTGTGGTTACTAAGCACAATTTCCATTGACTATAGATGCAACGGCACGTAGAGGGGTTTACCATGTAAGATGTACATGCATGTACAACTGTATCCCTGAAGTTATTATGGTCAGTCATAAATCTAACTCAAAACAAATGATAACCTCCATCCCTAATCCTAAACAAAACAGCTATATCCACATTCCCCCATCAAGCCAAACAAATGCTATTAAATGGTTCAATGGTTCCAAATTAACATTGAATAGAAAATAATTTATAGTACACTGAAAGATCAGAACAACATCCCTTTATGTTGTGATGCAATGCAGTCGAACAATTGCTACTAATGCTATTTTATAAACCGCAGTTTTAAATGTTAGTTAAAACCGTCGTCTCATTTCACCTGCAAGCACCAAACACACGTATCATCTTCCTTTAAATGCAATTACAAAGCAAATTGATGAGTCTCTGCTTGGGTAAGTGTTATTCTAACTGCCATGACAGATAAACAACTGCTGTTTGCACTTTTTCGCAGACTGAGGAACCTTGCTGGGTTTCTATTTACCTCATATCAGCTGCAGGCATGGAACAAGTTGGACGGCAAAAAAAAAAAAAAAGACACGTCGAGATGTCCGGATATCTACTATTTTTGGCTGGAAAAGAGATATTTGCTGCATGGTCTGAAATATAAACGATAAAAGTTACTGAAAACTGAGTCGTTGGTTGATATATTTTATGCTGAAGGCTAACCTAACCATATTTGATGATTACAAAATTCATGAAAAAGCACAGGAAGGTAATGAGCCATTTGAACCCTATTTTCTGACTGCTCGTAAAAACTGTCCTTTATGCTAAGAATAAAAAAGATGATGAGGGATCAAACTGAATTCAGTCATCCACAGTAATGGCTCAGTGTCGGATTCACTTACGTTGAACTTAGCTGTGGAAATAGCTCTTTATCTTTACAGCGAAGATGCAACTGAAAACATTTTGCCTGTGTCAGTTACCCATACCCATGGTGATTTCTGAAATTAGCAAGCTGTCCGCAGTTTGAAATTTCACATTGCACATAATAATCATAACAACCCAGGAGGAGAACTGGTATCATGTGTGGTCACGTAGTGAACTCTCTGTCCTCGCCCCTGCTCTCTGTGTCAATGTTTGACCGCGGGCGGGGCTCGACGCCTCCACCCACAGACACACACACACACACACACTCACGGCACACAGCAGATGGGAGACAGTGAACCGGGACGTTTTGTCGAGTTGTAGAAAAAAGAAACTGGACTTCTTAGCTTAGTTTCAAAACACCGAGTTTCAGGGATGTGATCATGTGACCCAAGTTTCACCCAAAAACCAAACATAGGACCACAATTCTTGGTTTAAAAAGCTGGGTTCTTGCATTTATTTCATAACTAAAGAAGCCTCTTGGATGAGAGGCAAAACATCCTCAGAGCTGGATGGCTGACAAACTTTTTGCTAAAATTTAAATAAAACTGGAAGTAAAAAAAGCAAAAAGAAAAGTTTATAAAAAGCTGTTCAACAATCATAAACATTTGGAAAAGAGATGTTTTTTTTTTGACTTCTATATTCCCATCCACCTTCAGTATGCTCCACACACCCACGGTGCTCCAGTTCAGTCAATAACAAATTGCAATGAACAAGCTGAAATGAAAATCTGTTGGTGCTGTATGTACTGCTGTAAGTGTTAAGTTTAGTTTTCCGAATATTAAAAAAAAAACGAGTGAAATGCATCTAAACATAGCTGCAGGCTGAGACAACAGCTCCTCCCCTCTCTAACAGCGGTGCCTGCAGTAAATCACATCAGCAGGGGGAGGACAGAGGGCAGGAGGAAGGCCTGATGCTAGATTTGTTTCCAATCTGATATTATTGAGTTTATATAGCTACTTTGCTGCCATTGCTAGAAACAATATTAAGCTATCTTTAAAAATATGAATCAATTTAGTTCAATTCCTGCTCTGAATTAATTTTCAGGGCATTCATTCTTTAGAAGCATATTTGTTTTCTCCTCGCTAATGTCAGGGTGTAATGTGACAAACTACAACCTGTCCTGTATTTAATAAATACTGCAATGATAATGGTCCATCATGACATGATATGCATTGTTTTTAGTCAAACGTCATCAGATTTTCTTTGATGATGTATTTATGCATTTTATTTTTTTTTACATTCATTACAGTGACACTTATCTGAACCTGGAGAACACTTCTGGTGTCATCATGATGCATGTCCTGGATTATCCCTAACAATTCTTAGATAGTTTTAAATTCTTTCACTACCTGCGTGTGCAAATACAGGTATTGAATTTGTGGGCTCTGCGTGCACATGGAAAATTCTGAGGGGAAAGGCAGATAAAAATAGAAAGGGGGAGGTAGAAAAGGCTGGAACAACTGCATAGCTGCAATAAAAAAAATGGTTGCACTTAAAATTGATTTTCTTGTATCTTAAAGTTTAGAAGTAGAGGTATTGTGTATGTGTCTCTGGACACTGCAAAATGCATGTGAACCATACAACAGTGCTGTTCCTGCCATGAATGCATTCCTGTGGAAACACTAACAGAGGACTGAAGCCACTGCTGCACTACCGACCTGCTGCTTACATGTGTAGACGTGGTACAAACAAACAAAAAGCATACAGTGACTGCCAGCGAGAAGGGGTGAATGATCGCTGAGGTAATAAAGCAAATGGAGAGTGGAAAACATGTTCAGCCAAGGACAACCAGTGCAACGTGTGACAAATGGAACAATTTAAAAGGTCCCATAGTGTAGAAAGGGAGGCTTTAATTGCTTATTCGATTTGTAAGGTCTAGGTGTTATACAAATACTGTCCAATGTTTCAAAAACACTCAACGTGGGGAAATTCACTCAGCCTTTATTAAGAAACTGATTGAACACATAACAGCCTGATTGCTCAAGAGCTCCAGAAAGAAGCTGCATAGGAGGAAATGTAAAGCTATACTGAGACGTGTTGGTACTATAGAGGAAAATTTAACTACACAAAGTGTGTGCTTTGTCATTGAAAGTACTTGTAATATAATATAGCTACATGCAAATCTTGCGACTAGAATTTAGTGTGCATAAGTTGAGGTTCCTGCATTTATCATCTACCTTTACTACATTCAAGCTGCCCTATTTGATATGAAGTCGCTCTCTAACCTTGAACAGGATGAGTTCTTTCTTACATCTGACCCATGCGTCACCCCAGTACTTCCGACCTTGCTCTGCCGGTGCTTGACTAAAAAGACTTGTTCTGTTTTTTTCCTCCATATGAATCTCACACTCTCTCACAGCAGACATGCACTTGCTTGAATGATTAGTCATTTTCTTGCAAGAATCAAACCAGATAAGATAGTTGGATTTGGTTCATTTCTTCCTCAGAATCAGAAATAAGTTGAAACATTTTTGCTGCCAGAAGTAGGAAGTTTCGGGGTATTTGTGAGACGATGTGAGATCATCAGAGATTAGTCATTCTGGACAACAAGACAAAGTTCACCGGTTTGAGAACGACCATCAGCATGACCATCCAATCATTAATAATGGCATTTTTCCCCTGAGTTAAAAGGTTTTCATATTGTTCAGTTTGGCATCATTAGACCACTGTATACAAAACATATTGGTGGATGAGGTAGCATTTCCAAACGGAGGTTCATTAGGTAAAAAGAGTTGAAGGAAAAAGAGCAAAAGTTAAAAAAGAAAAATAAGTGTGAAAAAGCTAGAGCTCAATGATGCAAAGAGCAAAAGCATTCGACGCATTGGAAAACATCGGCAGAACCACATGGAGAGAAATAAAAGTGCAAAGGAATTGGCAAAAAGGGATGTTATAGAAGGAAATTTGAAGAAGAAATGATGGGTAGATGAATACAAATTAGGGGGGAACAGATAGCTCTCCTCAAGTGCCCTCTCTTTATCCTCGTGTTCCACAGCTGGTGCCTGCATGCAGACCTAGACACCTGCTGCCCTCCTCCCCCGCCACCATCATCTATGATAGAGGAGAACCACCGCTCTGACAGACACCCCCCGTAACCACAGGACCACCTCCTCCGTCACCCTCAACATCATCATTCAGCCCAGACACCATCGGCACCGCAGCCTCATCCCGCGCAGGTGAACAGCCTCCTAAACCTGTACCAGGTTTTGTTAAATATTAAATATTCTACAGAAGCATTTCAATGTTCGCCATTGTACAAACAGGATGATTTTCTGGCGGATTCGGGTGCTGCGTGCAGTCTTAAAAAGCAGCAAAACTGTCTTTGCCTCCAAAGCGCAGATTCATCCGCTCTGTTGGAGCATGTAGAGCGGTGCTGAAAAGGAGAGGATCACTTCCCCTTTAGCATGCAATTATGATGACAGTAAACCAAATGTTATTTTTTTGTTATCTCCAAATTGTCCCAGTAATCTTCCGAGCAGAGAATTAATGATCAAATTGATCCTTTTACTCATTTCCACACCTGAGGAGTTAAAAATCACCCCCCAAAAAAAGACACCCTACTCCGAATGCTCAATTATTATGCATAGACACATTTGTACACAAACCAGTGGCATATTATTCTTCTTAATAGAAGCTGTAAAAGTCATGGCTCTAAAAGCAGGTTGCATACACATTTGTAATTAAAATCTTCTGTATACAAAATGAACATGCGCAGTCCAAATAAATAAGAATAAATGTGCATGTGATATTTTCAGTGGTTCAGCATGGTGCACAGTTCATCTTGACCACAATGAGTAGCCCTCGCACTATGACACTATCTTAAAGATCTACTTAACAGGGTGAAGCTGCAAATCATTGCAAAAGTCACAGAAGCTACCAAATTTAACAATGGCTGCAAAATGAATGGTGGCATGGCGGGCTCAGACTATCCCATCAGTAGAGCTAAAAAAAAAAAAAAAACACATTAGAACAGCCACATTACCCTCTACCAACCCTCCTTGACATCATAGCTATGCTGGTAGGAGTGTGCAATTTCTGTTTTAATGATACCACTGGACCCATGGAACATGAAACTAAAAGGAGGAATCATTCACACTAACCAAATCTAACAGCATGTGCGGCTGCTATGGATTCCTAAGGCTACTTGACCTAATTTTGGAGTAGGAGCTGATGGCATATGACCATCTATGAGGATTCAAGGTCAGCCACTGTATGTTGGAGATCACCTCATAGCTGATAGGATGAAGCCTCGATTAAAACTACACAAAGACACAGATCCACCCAAATACAAAGGACAGCCTGGTAATGGTTCACTACAATGCATCTGGACACGTTTGCACATTACTTCTCTAACATAACCGCACCAACTGCACCACTTTTTGAAGAAAAGAGGCAAGTTCACCTGGGATCCACATCATATAATCAGGAAAATGAAAGAGCCAATGGCAGTTGTATATAATTAAAAAGGGGCCTGATTATTAGGATAAATAGGATATATTTATTCTGTTGTGGTCTAGCCTCCTCAGTAGTGTTGTTGATAGCTGGCTGAAAACACTATTTAGGAATGGCTTTGGTTGTGATGTCACAAAAGGAGCATTATGCTAATCACAACAGAGCAAGGCATTTCAGTAGAAAAACGTTTTCAGCGTGTGAGCGCGTGAGAAGACAGAGTGCATTTGCTGCTGCAAGTGTAACTAGCTGCTTTTGAACCATAAAAGCATTTATATATATATATATATATAAAAAGACCATTCAAATTTAAATATTAAACTTGGAAAATAGGGCTCCTTTAACTCTGTTTAAGAGCCAAGTTGATACATCAAAAAGGATTAGGTGCAGCCTTATGCGTCGAAATTACTGACTGACTGTGAAGTCAACTTTGCCGACTGAGAGCAGCTTTACGCTATCTTTTTCGTTCTACATGTTCCTGCCATGTTTAAGTCTATCACGCCCTTGTAAAGAAAAACCATAAAACACTTGGTGCTACCATGTAAAAACTACTTAGAGAAGCATGTCGGCGGCTTCAAAGGAGGGCGCTTCAGCTTCCTCACTGATAACCTTGTCGTACTACTATACAAGCTGTGTTGTACTTTTTCAATAAACACTGAGAACCTATGTATAATATATTAATATCTCTGATGGCCTTATTATCCACAATATACTAACTCGAAAATCATGTTACCTGCAGTCATAACATACATTTTTTTTCATCAAATCAATCTGAAAATGAAAAGATTATATAAATTATTCTA
The DNA here is from genome assembly GCA_036785175.1 of Eupleurogrammus muticus. Taxonomy (NCBI): domain Eukaryota; kingdom Metazoa; phylum Chordata; class Actinopteri; order Scombriformes; family Trichiuridae; genus Eupleurogrammus; species Eupleurogrammus muticus. The sequence goes on along the minus strand of JAYKQN010000007.1, from coordinate 17,214,525 downwards.
CCATTTTTCTTACAAGTATTAATGAAGGCAAAAAAACACAGTTTCTTGCTGTGTTTTTGACATTGACTGTTCAATGTTCTGCTGTGCTGGTACCATGGGGCAGAATGCACTATGTGAGTCATTCGTTAGATAATGCAGTGACAGTTGAAGTTGCATAGATTTATATAATATCTGTTGCAGGGTTAGAAACCCAATACCAACACATTCAGTCAACAACAGTTCCAGTTAAGTATAGCTGCAAATGGAACAAGGAATAGAGAGGCTTATAGTTTGGGTTGAAAAGTCTTTACACTACATGTATTAGACAACCAAGGCATGTATGATAAAATATGAAATTATTTAATATGTAAATGATACAAAGGAATCAAAAAAAAAAACAGTCCCTACATAATGTATAAATATACATTACAAATGTAACATGCAAAAACAGGATCAAGGAACCAGCACTTTTGCATACAGTTTGTTCATCTTGTATTTTTCATAAAATGAAAGACACAAACAAGTTCCTACATAATGTATAAATATACATTATGAATGTGGCATTCAATAACGGGTGAGAGGAACCGGCACAATGGCAGTTGCACACTGCAATGAATGGCATTTAATGTCTTCCTAATTGCCTATTGTACACTATGCTTTGATTATTGCAAACAAAATCCATAAAGAAACTGTACTCAAACCCAACAAACACCTTCTTCTAATCAATTGAAGTATAGTCAACATAAACATCAACATTAATAAAAGGTCTTTCTATGCCTCTGGACAACAACAAAGGCCAGAGGTTCACAGCAATATGGCTGTCAATCATACAGCATGGTGGTCAGTCCAGATTGGATTTAATAAAGCCACCATTAAATCCAAAGATTCATGCAGTGAATAGGATTCAACTTTAGTGGAGCATCTCTTATGGATTATCAGGATTAGTTACAAGAGTATACTCAGTGGACTATGCTGGATAAAACATTGATATCAGAATACTTTAGAATCACCAAAACTTCTCTGTACTGCAAATGAGAGCAGATGCATCCAAAGACAGTGCAGAGTTGGTGTTTTTTTTCTTTTGTTTCCCCAGTTTTGTCCAAGCTTCACTTGTAGCATAAGCTTTGTTTGCTGGTGTGTAGAAATATAAAAGGTGACAAGAAGGAGGACAGCCATTACATTCAGGCAGCTGTACAAGTAGCACACTCTGCAGAAATCTTACTTAAAACAATCTAAAGTTAAAGTTATAATTCGAATGTCAATATCATTGAATGAACACTCAGAGCATTCAATACAGCCCTACAAGAAACATTTATAATCAACAGAGACACAATACAATCAAGCAGAGACACAATGTACACAACAATCAACACAGTTGATGAATAAAAACAACAAAAAGCAGGACAAAGAGGAACCAACAAACGGCAAGTGAAAGCGTCATAATGTAGATCGGATAACCAATCTTTAAAATGCCCGAGAGGAATGCAAGACTGTGAGAGTTTGGAGGTAGTTTGCAGTTCATTATATTGAAAAATGTGCATTGTACCTAAAAACAGTTCTGTCAACTTTAGTGCTTGTTTAAGGACATCTAAGGAAGCAGTGACTGGATTGTCCCCAGATTAATTCCCAAAAGAATATATCTGTGTATTAATGTACCAAAATCATCTGAATATAGTTATACAGCTCACCTCTCAGGCTTCTCTCTGGAGCTCTAGAAAGCACAGGGCAGTTTAGGTCCATCTCATTAATATATATGAGCCTCCCCTCTGATTGGCTGTTTTGAATGACTGTGCATGGACATAAATTCTACGCAGTGTAAAAAAAAGCCTTAAAAGTATTAAGGCAGCATTTTAAATGCAGTGCATTTCACCGTGGATTGAGGTGGTTTGTGGCATGGAACAATATTTATAGAAAACCTATACTCTCTAGAGTCAAAAGAATGAAAATTAAAAATTTCTATGATAAGGGACCTTTAAATAAAAAAGTACAACACAATGTTCTATAAGAGTGAACTCCAACAACCTACATTGAGAAGAACTACAAGTTCAACGAAAAGCAACTAGCTATTATTGTGTTACATTTATTTTTGTTTATTGTTTTAAAGCTATTTAAATCTTTCAAAGTGAAAGTGTAATTTATGAGGCTGAATCTGAAAGTCGGCTATCATTTCCTTCCATTGTCAAGGTGGTGCAGCATTTTTAGATTCAATACTTAATGGATAGTGATTTATTTCTGATATTCCTTCTGATAGCCAATTTAATCAGAGTCATCATCATGTAATGCCCAACACTTTTGGTGGCCTGCCTTGGAACCCTGCATTGTTTTTGGCATTTCATAAGAGAGTCCAAGAAATTGTCTTGAAAATTATTGATTTATTCACATTTCAGTCTTGAAATATGCAGTTCTCTTGGCCAGCTGTTGTCCGTAACACTTATTTATTACAACACTATATGGTCAACTGTTGTCTTAAGAGACTGTGACTTTAACTGCACGATACTTATATCTAACAACTAGGGGATTAGGCAAAGCAGAATGTGTAAACATTGAGAAAGGGTGAAATGTATATGTATGTAGTTAGCCACATAAATTAAATAATAAAAAAATGTCTTTGCCTCATTAAATTTGAATTTAATGAGACAATTATTCTGTCACATTATTGCAACTCAGTTTTCTATGATTACATTCATCTGCAACTATGCTGCATTAGCAGTTTATGTTTAATGGCACAAACCTGTACCAATAAAAGTAGTAGTGAAACATTACGCAGTACAGTAAACTGGCGTAAAAATGAATGTTGTGGGGTCATAGAGGTGATTGAACATAATCATTTGGCCTCAAAATTGCCAACCCGGGTTTGTGTCCCTCTCCCACTAGTAAAATAGTACTTGTTGTACTTGTTAATGTATGCTCTATTGTCTTGTGCATGGCCTTTCTTGTTTAGCATTCTGAGGAGCATTACGAGCAGTTAATTTGTGAATACACTTCCATCTGTTTTCAGGACAACTACTCACAATGCAGAGAACAAAAGACAAATTACAGACACGCAAAAAAAGAATTAACGGGGACACGGGAGACAAAGACAAAAGACCATTAAATATGGAGATTATGTAGGTATACTTTGTACAGACTGAACAGCTTCATTATATACAGACCTTTTCTCTGCTCCAATTTACCAAGAAACTTTTCAAACTTAAGTTAATCAAACACATTTACATTGTGCATTATCAGAATAACTTAACACAGTGGCGAGACCTTTGCCTGAGGAGAAAGAGACATGGCAGAGTAGTTTCTTAAGCCCTAAAGACGAAGAAAGCAATACACCATATAGCGTATGATTCTGACAAACTACTTTAGTAAAAGGCTGCCTCTGTGTTCACAGGGGAGAGGGAAGCCATACACTGGTGAAAATAATGATGACCTTAAAATAAAGACATCTAGCAATAGTTATATTGATTAAACACAGAGACAATTTTGTGCCCTTTTATCCTTTAATACACTACAGTTCATGGGAAAAGAGTGATTTTTCCCTAGTTATGAAATGGCTTTTGACTGGCTGAATGACTTTTTATCTGCTTAATAAGAAAAGAATAATAACAGAAGATTGTTTCACTGACATAGTATTAGTGTACCAATTAGAAGACTTGGGATTGATCAATGCACTGGATTCTTTATCCACCTTCAAAACATGCCTCTTAAAATAAGTATTAAATTTACTATTGACTATTTAAGACTTAAAAAAAGCACAGAAGCAAAAAAAGATTTTTGAAGTTACCCACGCATCAGCCCTGTAGTAGACCCTGAGACAAAGAAAAGCCGTGTTCTGATTCAAAAGCACATGGTATTGATTTTCATCAGTACATTCATTGCTTGCACACATTCATATCTCTATCAGTATCTGTATGTATAAACACTGTTTTCTCCTTAGGGACCTATTTCTAAACCAAGAGATGATCTATCAGGTTGAACAGAGTGTTTGTGAAATAGAAGTGTTAGATTCTACTTACTGGAGGGTTAAATCATTGAAAATGAAAAGTGGAAATCTTTTAATAAAAAAGAAGTCCTCATAATCCAACCTTTCATCACGTAGTACAGCACTCAACCACATGACGTCGGACTGATCATGAGGAAAATTCCGGACATCATTTTCCGTAACCCCGTCGTCACCTCTGTACGTCTCCTGGCTACTGTTTTACAAAGGTCTCCCACAATGAAATACTAAAAAAATTACTATATTGAAGGCAACATATTTAGCTTTCTGGATTTGTGAGTGTTGTTACTGTTGCTGTAGAAATATGTAAGTATGTGCTTTAATCCCAGAAACGTCACAGATGCAGGTCACAAAATTCAGTTTATTGAATTAAGTTGAATTAAGGGTGTGGTTTCGCATTTCATGGGACCACTAAAAAGTGGTTGGAGGTCAACGAGATATGAGAGAGAAACAGAGTCACAAAGGACATGTTTTTAGATCAGGAGGATGAGGGAGAGATAAACAGATTAGACCTCAGACACATTGTTTTAGAAATGAAAGCAAAAAGTATGCCAACTGATATACATACACGCATCTCTACCCATCTCTCGTCATACTGCTTGGTTAGCTACTACAACCCACAAATGGTGAAGTGTGATTTTATGACCGGAGGGGCTACCCAAACTCACATTTGATTGGATGAACTTTTGTAAATGCCCTTGAGTGCTGCATGAGTCATAAAACATTAAAACCCTTTTACATGAAGAGCAAAGACAGAGATTTTGATTTAGAGTTTTAGACTTTTCATATATTTTGCAATAACAAGGGATACATGAACAATTAACACAGGGATACAAGATTTACACAGGGAAAATGTATTTTTTATTTCATGGGGCCTTGGCACGCCATTTTTTTTTTTCAAAAATATTCAGAATGCAATGTCCCGACTACTTCATCTTGTCGAAAGTGTTTAATGGAGACGTGATGCAACCAGCAGTTCAGCCTGTTTCAGACTCCCACAGCGTGTGTGTGACATGACAGAGTAAAACCCACAGCACTTTTTTTTCAAGAAAAGTCATAAATAGATTTAGAAAGGAGAAGGAAGGTTGCCTGATGATCGCCTGATGGGAAGTTAACATCAGATAGACAAGTCATTTATTGTACTACAGAGAATTCATTGTGGACCTCAAGATATAGTAGATATAAGAGTCTGTTATTGCTTTGAGCTACAAGGCAAAGCTGCCAATGTCGTTTTCTCCAACTGTACTTTGGAAAGACACAATGAATCAGTCACAACTGTCCCTTAGTTCAATCCAAGCTGTCACAGTCTATGAAGGAATATGAGTTATGGGAACATAAGCAAGAGCAAGTATTGTGAAAGCAATCATCACTGGCCAAAGAGTCTGAAAGGGGCTTCAGGAGGCAGTGATGTGTTGCTTTACAGTCTCAAATATATAGAGATAAAAAATAATCATTTAAGCTCCATACACTTGCCGGTTCAGTTTGTCTGCAAATCTGAGGGGATGGAACAGTTAAAAGGTCCCATATAGTAGAAAGTGAGATTGTAATTGCTTTTTTGATTATAGGAAAGTCTAGGTCCACGGAGAAATGCGCACAGACCATATTGGGAAACTGTGCCTTAAAATAAGCCGCCGGGATGTGATATTCCAACTATAAAGTCCCAGCCTGGCTAACACCAGACCTCATATCAATGTAGATTGATATTCGGTCTGGGAACCATCCGTTCATTTGTCCGTATTGGGAGTCTTTAGGAAAGTGGTTTATGGAAGTCCAGAGCCATTTATTGGGCACTGTGAATGTCTGTCAAATGCATCCGTACGTAGCTTATAGCGAATCATATCAACATACCCACATACCAGATTCCTAATGATGAAAAAAAAAAGGTTCAGTTCAAGTTTCAAATTTTTCTAAATAAACTTGTGGTCTAAATTACATAGAACACATTCTCAGGCTGCATGCTGGATCTGCAGTTATCAACATAGTTGCTGCTGTGTTTGGTCATCATCTCGCTGCACCCTCCCCCACTCCGTGATTAGCTCCCTAGATGAGGGGAAAATTGGGTCTTTGGTGTCCAGGCTAAATTTCACAGCGAAGTGAATTTGTGTGCATTGAAGGATGGATCTACCCAGGCTAATAAAGCCCCCCCCCCTTCAAATCAACCAATCAGAGGAGAGGCACATTAATATTAATGAGACAGATACAAACAGGCTTTCTATAATTCCTGAGAGAAGATTGAGAGAGGAGATGACAGATGTTATTTGTGACCCATTAAGAATCCAGTCAAATGTTGTTGAATTTTCTAATTGACTGTGAAAATAAGCGGGAATTTAGTGTTGAAACTTTCATTTAATGAAATGACTGATTAAATAGCAGGCTGTTTACAATGAATAAATAAAACAATTAACATATTGTAATGGGAATTCATGGATTTGCTTAACACAGTTGGTGATACTGCAGGTAATCATGTCTAATCACACACTTAACTGCCTGCCCCCCCCCCCAATATCATCTTACGAATTATGCTTGAAAGGAAGACTGGGCAACGGACCCAAGTGAAAAATCCTCACCCCCCTGTCAGCGACCGATGGAAATGCCCCAAACGCCGTATGGATTCAAACATATCACGGATTATTAACAGACCTGAGAACAAGGTCAAAGACTTGCAGGAAAACACAGAGCGAGTTAAACTTAACTTCCACTTCATCCCCGAGGCTCTGAAAATACTTAGGAGATAGTTGAGGCAGGCTCTGTTGAAAGCTCCCCCGCCGGCACACAAAGCTTTACTTTTGATGTTAATTCCTTGAAAGCTGTTTCTTTAGCTGGGGATTAGTGCATGAAGAGCTAGGCTTTACCATGCTCTGGCTAATAAAGATGAAACATCTAACACAGGTACTCGTACATACACTCGCCTGGGAACAGTGCCTATGAAGTTGCCTTAATTATAGGGAACTCACTTTGCTTCAGTAACTATAAGAATAGGACGACATTTGTACTTTGGCATTAAATGTTGAAAATCCTCTATATTCTTTAGACGAGTCCTGAGGTAAAATAATGAGTAGATGGGCACATCACTTCCTCAGCTCATGCGATGAAATCTGCCTGCATTTCCTAATATGCTCTCAGTCTCCGCAGCTTAGGTCTCCTCACCATACCACAAAAGACTGACAATTATGAAGTGTGTCCATTACAGCTGCTGATTAGTCTCCATGTCTGTTCTGGCTCGAGCGACTGTTGTAGCTAATGATTATGTGGCGGCTGCATAGAAAAACCGACACCGCAATTCATCTGCGGGGCCAAAATCTCCATGATTAATAGGTGTTTCACGAGAACATTCGCCCCCTTTGAATATTTGAAATGGTCCTCCCATCACCGAGCCCTCTGCTTTGACAGTTTAAGAAGTAAATTAATCAATCCAATCACTGCCTCCATCCTGCTTTCAAGCACAATGAAAGGTTTTCCTTTCATCACTTCCTTGGCTATTTTCCAATAATTAATATCAGGATGATTAATTCCAGTAATCTGTATTTACTAAAAGTATAGGTATGACTGAACCTCACAGTATACATATTGACAAGAAGACAATACCATGTAATTGCCTCAATAAGTTTTATACCCTGCACCATGCATTCGACTTTTTAAGCTAAGCCGGTACCTTAACTAATGCTTTTATCATAATTCAGCTTAGTGAAATGTCATTAGTTGTTAGGCCACACTGCTCCACTATAGCAAATGTGACTGTTTGTTCAATTTTTCATCTTCCTCGCCATTTATGTCCTGTAAAAACCTCTTTTACAAGGTATATTTTAATTATGGATCAATCTATGACCCAGTTTGCTCTTATGAGAAAAGCAATAAATATCGTGTGGTCACGGTTGTCAACTTGCATACAGTTATATCATAAGGCAGGAAGGCACAATTATGTTAAAGCCAATGAGGTCTGTAAGAGGGTGGTAAATCTTATCTATCTAATCTATAATGATATGGCTGGAAAACACATTTGCCCCACTTGTCATCATGCATATTTTGTCACGCTAAAAGAAACATTAAAAACATCTGCATAAAAGACTCTAAGGGAAAATGGTATCTGTTTTTTCCTGTCAAGTTGTAAATTTAAAAAGTCGTTAATTAAACCATTCATTTCCTTGTTTCATGGGGCTAAATTGCTTAACTGGCAAACATCCCCTCAGAGAGTCTACGTTGTAATTACTGATTGTCAACAATACTGTTATTGCATAATTTCCCAAACTCTGTCTCTCTTAGTAACAAATCTACATCAGGTATCTTTTCATGTTGCATTTTACTTATCCGTTAGGCATACGGTGCATGGTTTCTGAATGCTCATTCAAGCACAGGGAAGAGAAGGTGGTTCACTTTTACAGTATGACATTAGAGTCCATTTCCTGAGGGTTGCAAAGAAAAGCATAAATCATCACCCTTCTGTCACTGTAAATGGGTTCTTTGGTGTAATTTCAACATGGAAGTCAGGTACATTCAGCTAGTTCACTTGATGCCCAAAGCTAAATTTAAGACTGAACAACCCCACTCCATTCCCTGGCACACAGCCTTTATCAGTCATAGCCAGTTAAAATTGTATTAACACCTGAAACCCACACTTTAACATATACAGTACAATTCATAGCACTTCCCATCGACACACATAGAGCATATTCAGGACCATATAGTAAGGTAAATGGAAAAAATGCCAAAGAATATAAGCAAAAAGTATGGTATGTTTATTTTTACATAATGTGTATGGAGGGCAATGGTTTATATTTTACTTGACACCTCAGGACTTGGACCAAATGTCACCCACTAGCATATAAAAGCATACATCACTAGACATAAACACACGGACGCAAACAAAACACTGGAATGGAAAAATGCAAAGAGCAAAAAATGTAATGCCTGGGGAAGGTACGGCAAGATATAGCTAAGCAAGTTATGCGGTGCATGATGGGATAAATGAAAACCTCAATCTATTCTGAGTTAGCCTAAGGTCTGTCAAGTGCATCTGCAGCTCAAACATTTTCACAGGGAAATACGGCATTCCATGCACAAGTTTATAACACAGAACTGTGAAAAATGTTTCTGTGATAAAGTGTGATATTACAATATACCAAGCAGTTTATGAGCTTCCTCACTGAAAGGGTGAAATGATAAGGGAAAAATACCAAACAGCTTTGATTTGCTTTAGTGGGGAATATAAATCTACTTTTATACAACAGTGGCACAGCACTGTTGTATTAGTTTACATAATTTTTGGAGTCTTGTAATTATTGTATTTTGCAAATGTATAAAAGCATTGCTATGAATTGCATCACATGAGAATGCAATTCTTACACTCAGGCAAACAAGGGAGAGAATTGCGTTACTCTGTGATGTCATCAGATAAGTTGGCATGGAAAGGAGCTATTAAAATAGTAGGGATGAAGGAAGCCTGTGTTACGAAGACATGTCATCAGCACACAGGTAGCAAGGATTCTCGGTGCACTTCTTTTTAGCAGGTGCTTAAGTACATCCATCCATCCATCCATTTTCTATCCCGCTTATTCCTTTTCAGGGTCGCAGGGGTCTGCTGGAGCCTATCCCAGCGCATTTATGGCGAGAGGCAGGGATACACCCCAGATGGTCGCCAGCCAATCGTGGGGCACACACACCATTCACACACCATTCACTCACACACTCACGCCTATGGGCAATTTAGATTTGCCAATTAACCTGAGCATGTTTTGTATTGTGGGAGGAAGCCGGAGTACCCGGTGAAAACCCACGCAGACACGGGGAGAACATGCAAACTCCACACAGAAAGGTCCCAGACCCAGGCCCAAGGCGGTCTTGAACCTGCGACCTTCTTGCTGTGAGGCAACAGTGCTACCCACTGCTCCACCGTGTCGCCCGGCTTAAGTACATTTGGAACTATAAAAGCTGATTGAGGCCAATTTTGTCCAATAAACCAGGCTGAATACACAAGGTCAAACTCTTTTATAGCCAAACGAGGATATCATGTTATCTATTAATATGAATATCCCAATGTTTTGAAAAAAATGTAACTTAAGGTATTTCAATACCAAAAGAAAACCGAAAACATGTATTAATTATTTACTCTACCTTTTCCTTCCTACTGGTGGGATACATTTGAACAAAGTGTTACAAAACAGTTTTCTTTGGCTTCAGTTGTACTTTCAATATGCCTAACACAATATATGCGTAGCTTTAAGCACAAAAATTAGGGTTGTCTAAATCCAGCTTTTTCCACTTTTACAATCTGACAATGACATGACAGCCTTGATTTGTGGTCAATGTCAATCCGATCCACGCATGCATCATACGAGTCCACCTGCTTCACCTCACCTCCCAAAGCTAGACCTGCACTGATTATACAGCTCAGCCTGTCTAGCACAGATCTGCTAGAGACCATCATAACACAGATGCTCCCAGAGAACACCTGAGCCCCACGCCGGGTCGACCATGTTGCAACAACCCCAGACCTGTACCCCTCATGTCCCTTACTATAGTTCCTCCCCTTAATTGACTTAATATTCTCTGCTGCTCACACACCATTTCTGTTTAGACATGCATCTGTATGCTGGTAGATCGAAAAGTGAAAGTGAAAGTGAATGGACTGCCTAGATCACCTGGAAAACATAGATGTGTAAATGTTAGAATTTTTTTTTTCTTTTTCTTTTTTTTTTTAAGCAATTTGCAGTTTCAAACAAACATTTCTCACTCTCATTATAGGGTTTTGTATGTGAAATTCAGAGGGAAAAAAAAAAATTTGATCTATTTTGGAATAAGGATGTAAAATCCTAAAATGTCGGAAAAAAATGAATCACTGCGTATAATTTCCAGATTAATGATATATAACATCTAACAAAACTTTACCTTACTCTACAACATGTGAACTTTATGACAATGTGAAATTTGAATTATTTCATATAAAACAAGAAATACCAGCAATTCCGTAGCTCAGTTCCATCACAATTGACAACAATTGAAATGGAATGGGTCCAAAATAGACCATCCAATGATTAAATAATACAAAACAATATTCTTTGTAGTGGACAATTTAAAACTTTGTGTTGAATTGGTACTGTGTCAGCACATTTAAAAAGGCTGATTTAAAGGAGAAAAAAGTGTATTTTTTCAGGGAGACGGTATGCTTGGCAATTATTCATTGGTTATTCTTGTGTGAGTCGCTAGTGTGTGCGTTTTATATTGGGTTGAGTGATTCTGGAGTAAGGGAGTGAGTTAAATTGCCTAGCTTAATTAGCCTTGAGTTACTGTAAGAGACTTAGCTAACATTATTCGACAAATTGAACTGCGTCCATTAAAAATGCTCGTTGATTTTATTGGACAGTGCCCAGTGTCACATCATGCATACATTGGCTGTAAAGGGCAGCTTCCACTTGCCAAAAAGTCACTGAGTGAGTGTAGCTTGTAGTTTGAGGTCTTTAAGACTGGCAAGGGAAAGACTCGAGGCCCAGATCCGACACTGGTACGTGCCTGCATGTATAGCAGCATCATACATCCACAGTGTACTTGATAATCTGAAAACTAAACATGACATCATCTACAACACTTGTGAGGTTGCAGGCTTAATAATACCTCAAATAAGTAATCATTTCTCCAATTAAACCTCAGTGAAAAATTTCTCATTAGCCTACTATTCATCGAGCATAGTGGGACGAAATCCTATTGATGAGCAGCTGGAGCCAGCCTCCAGTGGCCATGCGTACTACTGCAGTTTTACTGTTTTTTTTCTTAACAGAAACTGCGCTATGCACATATTTGCAAGATTGCCTACGTACTGCTCAACAACAGCATTTGCACGTTGTAGGTGAAACCCTGAGATGGGAACAGGTGAGTAAATATAAATACTATACGAAATGTATGTACCTAAATTGAATTTGAATAACAAAAATATTGAAGAATGGAATGGAATTATGCACAGCTTTACTTCCTAATGCGTCTTACAAGAGGTATTAATTGTAATGTCAGTATACTTGCACATTACCTCATTAAATGCGCTTTGCTTTATGTGATAATTGTGGAATGACTGCTGAAATGGCAGTTGATTGAACGCCGTGCCTGTTAATTGCAATTGTGTTACTTTATACTGCACAACAGATTAACTTGTTGAGGAGATTAATGTTTTCTTATCTAATAGTCCCTAGGCTGTTGTGTTCAAACCAAGTTATTAATAGCATCGCTATTGATGAACTGTCAAATGCTCAGCATTCAGCAGATGGACACTTGTACTCGATAACAGGCTAGAGGCCATGTTACATTCAGAGTGCAAAGGGATGATACCGTATACTGTATCATACCAGACAGCTGCATTAACACTAAACTAATTTAGACTTGCACAACATGTCCTTTGTTGTATAATGCATGCTGCATTAGAAGATTAGTGCCTCTGAAAAACATAATAATGCATGTTCCACTTTAAAGAATTTTGCTTCAGTGTGTGATATTTTTGAGCTAGATAGATGGACGTCTCTAAGGGAATTACTACATCTTGTCTGAAAAGGAGACAAGAGAACGGTTGGAAGCACCTTACCAGCTTTAACACTGTTGTCCCAGTAGTAGAGCCCAATCAGGATAAGTGCTTTATATTGATTCAGCAGTCTGTTTCAGTCCCAGCTTTTCATTTTCCCCATTAGGTCAACAGAGAAGGTGAACCTATTATCAGTATGCTTCATCTTGATAACTACCATTTGTTTTTTACTTGTTGATACTAGTTTTTCCTAGACCAGACTGTGTGTATGTACGTGTGTGTGTGTGCAAGAAAAAAGAGCCAGAGATTGCTTCAGGCTGTTGGAGTATGACATTTAGATGTGCACACGATGTGCGAGATTCATGCGTTGTACTCATCCATTTCTGATATTTAGCATTAAGTCTGTAAATGCTAAAAAAAAAAAAAAAACGAAAGGAAATAGATGACGTAATTTGGAACGAGGATGGTTAGGAAGAAGTTGAATTATAATCACATCAAGAGCCTGTGGAAAATCCTCTATACGTCAGTTCATGAGATATCGAAGGCCCTGGATTTTGAGCTTCTGTCAAACCAGAGGAGCTCACTTTCTGCCATTACGCTGAGAACGTTTGACATGTTTTAGTGCAAACCTCAGATATTTAATGGTTGCTTTAATCGCTTTTCATATTTTTACATGTATAGTATAAAGTGATATATTTCCTAAAATTTACAGATAGAAATATATGAGCAGATGGCACAGTGAGAGTCTGAACATGCACCTAAATGACTTGTAAATTGGCATGTGTACAGTAAATACCACGCTGTGTTTTCAGCAACTGGCATGAGGCCATACCCTTAATATAAATAACATGAACAATCTAGTTTGGATATACTGAAATTATTCAGGATACATGTATTCTGCCATCTAAAGCAAGATTAAAATCACAAAGCAGTGTAGAGAATTTTGAAGACATACAGCTTTACCTAAAATCCGACCAGAATAGAGTTTCGAAGCAGTAGAACAACACTTACATTTTGTACATTATATAGCATTTAATTACCTGGTTAAAACACATTCAGTTTTGTACCCATGGAGCCATAATATCCTCAAAATCATCCTTGAAAAACATATACTACTAACTGTCAGCTCAAATAAGAAATCTCAAGCTTCCTTTAGAAAAACAGTGGCACATATATATATATTTTTAGTAACAAATAGGGAGGATAAACATAACAGAAAATGTCCTGTCCAGGGATAAAGATCGACAATCAAAAGTGTCCTGATATCCTCTGCAGCTCCATTTCTTCTTGCTCCAGGGGGAAAAAAACTGCAGTGTGTCATCCAGCTGAGAGGGTCATTGCTTGCCAGTTGCTCTCCACTGAGCAGTCGACTAATGCCAGAGCAAAGAGGAGGGCAGGGAGGATTGCCTCCGACACTGCCCACCCAGGCAATCAACTGTTGGAGGATTTGTGGAAGGTGGAATTAGCCCATCTCCAGTGGCCCTGGCTGCCGCTCCTGCAGCCTCTTCCCAGTACCTGTCCGCCTATGCAGCTCGCCCCCCAACCTGACTGTTTCCATACAAACGGGGCTGAACCATTTTGAAAATATATCTAATTCTAAACTAAAGGAAGGAGGGCAGTATCTGGTGAGAAACATTTTACGTTTAAATGAACATCAACAAATGAGTTTACACAATGCGGATTAAGCAGATCCACACCACTTAAATCTGTAAATCACAGTGTACAGAGTTTGTTAAATCTGGTGTCTGTGGTAACTTTGCGGTGAGCCCTCTGCTAATGTGAATGTGCATAAAATAATAATAATAATCATTGTGCAGCTCTTCTAGACTTCACGATGATATCAGACCGCATGGATCAAATATTGATGGTGGAAATAAGTCATTTCATGGGGATTAGTTATGTGACACTCAAAACAATTTATCCACCATTTTACAGCCATAAAGATAATAATAGATGGTGGAGTCTATGACATGAGCTTTTTTTTGTCATTATTTTAATTGCAAGGAGAGGGAGACAAAAGCACTATAGATTTATATGGGTGTTAATATTTGCTATTAATTATGTTTAAGGAGATTCATTGCAATTCTTGTTACAGTATTTTATACATGCATGCACACACACGCACACACACAGAGACATAGGAATCCTGGGTAAAAGTGTGTATGATAAGGCCTAGTCTGTTTGGTCTTTCTTTCACTGAGTCCTGTCACCATTATTATTACTACTATTATTTATACTATTAATTAGAGTGGCAGACGGAGAACATTCCAATTCTTTATTTATAAACTGCTGCTTTCTAACTCGTTTTTATCCATGCACTGGTTGTTTTAAACTCTGTTCTTAATCTGGTTGCCTCCTCGGTGCACATAAACCACTTTATATCAATGACTTGAATGGATTCTAGCTTAGCTAAGTTTTCCCTGCTCATTGTTTGTACTATGATATACCTCCATACTTTAGCTTTCACTGGAAGTTTGTGCACTTTATATAGAACAGTGGTAGAGCAGTTTGCCATTTTATTCACCAACATTTCAAAAACCAGAGTCCTGCTGACAACTGGCAGTGAAAATCCTCCTGGGGCAGCAGGTTTGCCCAGAGGTGGGGATGCGCAGTGATGACTGAAAGCCAAGGTTGGCGTTTTGATTTCTGATAGCATCACCCTGTTGGCGTAGTATGCTGGGAACTACTGTAGATGCTTACTAATATTACATCTGCATTACACAGCAATACTATGCACTCCCTTTCAACAAGGCACAGGAACCAAAATTGCTCCAGCAGTGCAGCAATAGAGGCGAGGACTGCTCTCTGACCTTTCCAATTAAGCACACGTGTCAAATGGGCTATTTGTGTACGTATCTACGAGGGATGTTCCTATTACTCAAGTGGCAATTAGCCGATGTAATGTTCACCTAGGCCTACATCTGAAAAATATACTAGTTTGGCATTCAGCCATGAAAATGTGCCACTTTAATCTGCAAATTAAATTGCAAAGAGTGGTAATTAATTTATATGTTACAGACTTTACCTGAGGCATTGAACATTCACAAATTTAGATATTAATCCTTTTTGGCATGTTTTGACATTGAGGGATTTCAGCTAATTATAATTGGTTAGATGAAGCACTCCTATAAGTGCTCTAAATACAGAGAGGAAGTTGCGAAGCGTTGGGAGAGGTATGTTGCAGGTTATGGAATGGTACGGTTGTTTCAAATCTCGAAATGACACATTTCAATGATTAATCAAGGAAGTTATACTGAGAGATGCCAAATGCCTGATGTTTTTTTTACTAAATTCTATCTAATCGCTCCGGTACTGGTATGACATTAAAACTAATTAGAACCGACACGTGTATATTGTCTATTTTGGCATGAAGCCATTTATTTTTTTAAGCATTCAAACTTGTTTTAGAGATTTGTGTACATTTTTGTTTGCTATTCACCTGTCTATGTGTTATCTATATATTCTGTGTTGACAAAACAGCATGATTTGCTTTGTCACTATGCTGCAAAATTATTTCCTGAGCTGAGTATTATATACAAAACCCTGCTGAGAAGATGAATACTATAATTGTAGCAGATAGATCAGTTGAAAGCTGGATCAATAATCCCTAGATTTACCTGAACATCTATAAAGCATACATTACACGTCGAGTCAATGATAATGGTTTGGAATTGACATATTTTAATTCAGCCATGAAAGAAGAAGTCAGTTGTGCTGGACAGTGCCATATTTATAGTTATGGTTTAGAAATGTCCAAAATCTGCTCTGTTCTCTTTTGAAAAAAAATGTTTTTAGCTTGTGAAGAGGAAGACTGATGACGCTCTGCCCACATAACATCCATATTCCATTAGAAAAAAGATCAGACAGATGCTGACCTCTACAGGTGTGATTCTGCCTTGCATTCTTGAAAGAGATCACTTCATTTTATGGGGCACATTAAGGGGCTTTTATTCAAATTAAAAACTGAAATGGAGTACCACTATTTACAACACACAAACAAACAAGTCTTACTAAGCAGTGTCTGTAGGCATGTGTGCCTATAAAGCAGTATAGATGTTGTTGTTTTTTTAAACATAGCATGAGTCTAGGTCATTTAATTGAGCAAAGCAAGCTTGAGGTATGGTAAGAAATGCAGTCTAAGGCACTGATAGATAATGAAATGTTCCACTGGAGCCAATATAGTGGCAGAGCAACAGAGAGGAGGCGAGCTAAACCAAATAACGGGGCTTTCAGCATCCACTAACAAACAGAAACAAGCCCGACTGAAGTGGGAAAATAGAGCTTTGGAGAATACATGGTAGCAATGGAGCACAAAGTGGAGATGACACCCTTTAGAATACAAGTGACTGCAATTGAAGGTAGACTGAGTACAAGTGAGTATTGGGTTAAGGGAGAAGCAATGCTGGTGCAACAAGCATGCTTAGGTCTTTGGGACCCGTTTTCAATGTTTTATCATACTTTTTTTATTTATTTTTTTTCTGAGACTCATTGGCCTTGGCTCAATCACTGTGAAAAACATAAACAACAAGGTTTAGTTTGCATGGTAAATATGAAATCAAAAGGTTTGTTTGCCTCCTATTGGGCCTGGTGTGAGTGAACTCTTTGGATTTGCAGCATTTTAAAAGCATTATTGACAATATTCTGAAGCTAAATCACATCAACCCCCCCAACCACACCAATCAGAAATCACCTCTCTACATCACACACATACAAGGTTTGAACGTAGCACCAAGAATGTGTCTGCTGCAGCTATTCTTACTCTCTAAAGACACTGTGTGTGGAACTGCACCGACACACAGGTACAGGGAACCTGTTTGCTCCCTTATATTTCTGCACTCTCAACCCTCTGTGGAGTGTGAAATGTACAAACTGTCTTGCAGGAAACCTGCGCATTTTTTTCTCACACCCTTTCCCCAACTGCAAATTGGGGGCGGGACACAGAAAATAAATAGCTTCGTGGCTCTTTATCACAATCGATCGATATGGCAAAGCGATTCTCTGCCCAGGAGGACTTGGAAACGATTGAAGAGGGGAGAGAAGCTCTGGAAGATGAAGAGTTTTTCAGAATATGAGGATCACGTTTCCGTCGATTCAGAGTCAGTTTGAAGAAAAGGATGAGACTGACCCTCTGCCAGCCCCAGGACCAGCCCTTCAGCAGCCGGCCCATAGGCAGCTTACAGAAGGAGAAATATGAATGTCAGAATTGGTAAAATTGTGTGGTCTTTTTGCCCAAGGAATGAGCCATCCTGCATAGCTGCCAATGTGATAAGGATGCATGAAGCCAGGCCTGACATCAACGGGAGTTAGTCATGTGCAGGACATGAAGTCCTTTTTTGAACTTCTCATCCAGAAAATCATGCTGGCCTACACTAATTTAGAGGGAAGGTGTGTTTTTGGAAAGAGGTGGTAGAAAATGGACCAAACCCATTTACATGTTGGTATTTTTAGATCCAATGGTGAATCCACAGAATCCTTGTGGGATGCAGAAACTGGCAGAGAACATTTCAATGCAACAACGTCGAGACCAGCTCAGTGGCAGAAAGACAAGATAGAAGTCAGCGTGGGTCCAGTGGGTGGAGCACCTTTCCCTGATTTACAACCCAGGGCCCAATGTTACTGCTAACAAGTAGCTGTTGTTCTACCGCCCTTTAAGGCAAGCCGTACATACCTTCTGAACCAGCAAAATATGCAATCAACAAGCTCCTATGAACCAAGGATTGCGAAAGTCGTTGTGGACACAACATCACGTGTGATAAATACAAGACTGAGCTCCCACGTCAGCTGTTGACTGCACAGAAAATCATTGGCTGCCCTCTGCCCTCACTGAAAGACATCCCCTGCTGCCTCAGCAGAGACACAAACATTTTTAAAGGACTCCTCCCACTCAGCACACCACCTGTTTGACCTGCTGCCCTCTGGCAGGCGACACGGGTCCGTCAATGCTCAGACCAACAGCTTCTTTCCCTGGTTCCATAGATCACTTAACACCAACAAGCCGTAAACATGTCACTACTCCTATTATATTTATACCAGTGCAAAATTCATATTTAATCTATTAATTATTTAAGTATTTTTTGTTATTAGCATAGAATAAATGTGTATTGTCTTGCTATCATATGTATTTTTATTAGCACTATCATAATTTAATTGTATCCTGTACAATAAACTTTTTTTTTTTAATTCTTGAAGTGTAAAAAAACAACAAAACAGCACCACATAAATCAAATGAACATACATTGGAACAGAAAAGATTTGAAATGTCACAGTGACTGCTGAGGGACTTTCTGGTATTAAGCCTCTACTCTGTGCACTACAATTCACAAAGCTGAATTTTAGAAATGAGGAATGAAAGAGAAAAGCGTATGACCTCATATAGGAAGACATATGTCTCCCACACCAGTTGACAGAAACGGCCAACCTGTCACGCTGGCTTGACTTTATAATAATAAAATAAAAATGGTTACAGATTTATCCACATGATAAATAAGACAATAAATTGTTATGGTTATAGTCTGTCTGCATTGACAAGATAGACAAGACTGCGCCAACACAAATCAATTTCAGAAAAGTGGTTTATTTTGTAAATGTTACAGGATCCTTGATCAAAAGTAGTAGTGATGATAAATTGACTGTCAACATCAGTCACATAGATGTCATGTTTGAGGGAAACATTACATAATGTAATGCTTTTAAACATAAACCATAAGAGTCAAACCTCGAGTGACATTTTGGATAAAGAATTGGAATTTATTGTCTTTACTGCCATTAAAGTCTAAAGTACACATCAAAATAAGCAATTCAGCCACTTACCAGAAATCACTTACCGAATCGTGCAAATGTTCCCTTTCATTTTTCTTTTTTTGAACTCTAGATAAGGTCAGTAAACACTCAGAAAAACAGACAAACATCCGGGATTTAGAAAAGTTGCCATTTCATGCCTAGTTTGTACTTCCACCACCTGTGTGGGTACATTAAATTACAAATACATCACGTTAGGGGTATCATATGAGACCTTTAAAAAAGTCACTTGGGTTAGTGTTGACCAAAACACAACCTTCAGTATGTGTTTTGTTCCGTCTGGTTTTGGAAACCTTTATTCTCGGCTCCTAAGTACCGGACCTCCTCTTAAACTAATAGTGATCCTTACTATAATACACCTAATTCATTCTGGTCCAACAGATGCAGTTGAGCAGAACTTATGATTGCACCCTCTCAAGTTAATCTATATGTCTTGGCGCATTCAAATATTTACTGTGCTGAGTTTTATTTCCTTTTATTTTAGTGGATTTACTGCATGTTTCGCTATGCAGTATATCTAACTTGTAGATTTTTACAACACAGCTTCTCTGCAAACTTGACCTTGCAGTGTTCTTTTTGTAATGTTTAATATAGTGTTTATCAGCCTCTTGGTATGTGAACGTAGCCGTTTATCACAGCCTCTTAGAAAATGCAATTTTCTCCAAAACATAAAGATGTTTTCTCTCTTATCACCCGCATTAACTGAATCAGTGATGCAAGCAAGGGTCAAACAGACATTGTTTTACTGATTATTTTAGATTAGCTATCCAAGGCTTTGCCTAACAGAAAAAGACAACACCGAAAATGTAGTGTTTGTTATATATAGTTCAGAGAGATAAAAGATAATGTGCCTTAAATGGTCCCATATCATGCAAATAACCACTTTCATGAGTTTTTTACTATAGATAAAGTCAAGCGTTATTTAAAACCTGTCCCGCGTAGGCATGCCAATGCTGTTTTTTTTACTCCCACATGTGACAACACTGAGAAAAAAAGAGAAATGCATAAAGCCAGAATCTTTAAAGTTTGCTACTATGTGGCTTGTTTGTACTTCTTTGAATTGCTCCCTACTTCCGTTCCCAGCACGGCACATCCCAGCGTACAGTACTGACAAAGGTTTTCAGCACTTTAGTTGTTTAGTTTTTCAATTATGCAACGCCATTAGTGAGGTGTCTTGAGTGGATCCAAGTTCACACTGCATTACGCCAATGAAGTTTGCAAGCGTGCAACCAGATTTGCAGAGAACCATCTTTAGAGACAAGAACAATGACTCTTGCAACAGATGGCATGACCCCCAGAGTCCTGATCTCTGAGGCAAACTTCTGGCATTATATGAAGAGACAGAAGCAACTGAGCTTAAATACACAGAAGAACTGTGTCACATTCTCCAAATTATCTACTACTTGCTAGTGCCATGGGACCAATTAAGCATCACCTCTATATCCATCTGTCAATCTGTCTATATAGATGTTGCGGGGGAGTTTTTTTTTTCTTTTTTTCAAATGGACATTTGTGTTAGTCTAAGTAGAAGCAAATTGATGAGTGCCACAGGTGTCCTTCAGTCATCCGCCACTTGCATTTTAATAATGGGCCTGTTGGCATGGCTGCTTCTTGCATGAGGCTCATTGTGTTTTATAAATCTGTTCATGTGTTTGTTGTTGGTCCAAGCTTAACCATACCCTGTGTTCACTATAAGTGCTCTTAGATTTTTTTTTTTTTACTTTGAAACATTGACATGAATAAGTCAAAGTGGTCAATCATGCCCCGGAACATGAAAGCTAAGTCGCTCACAGGATGCTGACACTCAGCAGATGCAAAACTAAACAAGGGAAGCAGAAAAAAGAAAAAAAAAAAAAGACTACTCTTGGGTGTGCTTGGTTAGTAATTGGCACTTATTGATTGTTTGAAATAAGTGGAGCACACTCTTCAAAAGGCTGACATAATAATTGGTTTGTGATGATAGAGGATGATGAGAGGAGAGATCAAGGGAGCCAAAAATAAAAGAAAGAAGTGTTCTGAATTAAAATGTAAATAAAATACCAAAATGCAAATAACATAAATGCCAAGAATAAATCAGTGCATGAACCAAGAAGGTATATACACCAACAAAGCAAATCAGAGCCCATGCATTATTGTGCAAAAGGCTTAAAATACTGAATAAAATACACGAGTGGATTAAAAGTCACAAAAAAACACAGAGAAGACGGATGTTTTAGAAGCGCATTGTCTCTGGATTAAAAATTCCACAACAAAAGGGACAAAACAAGCTTTCAAACCTCACAGGGAGGGCACAGTTCTCCCTGTCTGTGCTAGAGCAAATGTAATCAGGCCTCAGATTTGCATTCAGTTGACAGTTTTTAATTTACACTTAGCCGAAACTAATGCAGTCTAATACACCAGCGCTGCAATAAATCATACCTCCATCAAGGTTATAATGTAATTGTGGTCATTTTAGAGGCTCTATAGTTTGCGGTGCCGTTGAGCTGCACTGTGTTATACTGAGAGGTGTTTGTATAATTAACCAACCCCATTTATTATATTAATGAGGGTAGACTAAATACCCCTCAGTAGAGCATGGTATTTTGCACGGCTATTGTGTTACACTGCATAGGTTTTAGGTAAATGTTGCGAATAAAGTGGCAACTGAGTGTACTTCCACAGAGGGAGACTCATTAAACTTTCAAAAAGATTAATGGCTAACCTCAAAGGATGACGAGCATGGGGGGAATTACCAGACTGTTCCTATGAAGGGCATTGTGACCAAAACAGAGCAGACAAACAAATCCAGCACAAACACACTGTGCATGGCCGACACACCGCTGACTTATTACATCAATGATTCAGCACCGCGGACAGCTCCAACTTCAGCAGATCTTGTGGCAAATAAACACGAGGCACGAATTAACCCGCAACGCCGCAGAGGCACAACAATGGTTTTACAAAGAAAAAAAAACTTGACTCACCTTTAAAATACCTGGAGGTGGTGGTGTAGGCATGCAGGGTCTCTGGATAACATCGTTAAATCCTTGCCTGGAGCTATGGTCTCTCCCAAGCGCCGGCTGCACTGTTTGGGTCTTCCATATGTTTCCGAAAGGTGAAGCGAGGGCTCGACTATGTTCTGTGAAAAACAATTCTTTACATATAAGTAACATCTTGAATTCTAGGTTTTTACTTGTACTTTAGTTTTTCTTGTTTTTTGTACTTCTAACTTTACAAAAGTAAAGGATCTCAGCTTTGTCCACTACTGGACGGCACCATGCACTTAAAAACAGTTTTAGCATTGACTAAACGTACTGTATGCTGTTGACTTTGGGCGGTTTGACACACATAAGCAGCCCATGCTATAACGGCATTGTAGACGGTTTACAGGCCTCACCTGGCTAATTGCTAGCCTCAGAGGAGCTAGCCGAGCTCCGCCTTCTTTTGCTCCTCTATCGCTCTAATTGGTTCCTCGGGTGCTGATGCTGCGACTGCTACTGTCTAACCCTTACCCTAACCCTAACCCTAACCCTAATGTTAACCCAAGTGTTGTGGGGAAACACTTGTCTGTAATGTAATTAATGCGACACAATGTGACGCCCTGCTGTGACGTTAATTGACTGCCTGAGAAATCCAACGGTAGCTCCCCCCCCCCCGTTGGGGTGTGGCTTCAGAACAATTTAAATATTGGGCCATGCCCAATGCACATGTGCCTTAGGTGAACTTGGAGTGAAAGAAGCATGAGAGGTCTGTTTCCTTCTGCTGGCGGTGAGAACGTGGGATGTTGATAAAGTAGAGTAGTGCAAGAGTAGAAGTATAAAGTAGCATCAAATGGAAGTTCTCAAGAAAAGTTTTAGTGCCTCAAAATTACTGAGGTTAATGTGATGTGCAAGTACAGATAAAACACAGAAACTCAAAGTGCAGAGACTAATAGATACATGTCAGGAAAAGAGTAAATGAAACATTTTTGAGCTTATAGTAGCAGTAGTAAGCTCTTAGTCTACTTCACCTGAGTGAACCTATGCTACAAAAAACCTTTCCTGCTTCACTGTGCAGACTGGTGTAAGTTTTCTGTGCTCATTGAAAATCAGATATCAACAGTTTGGAAAGCCAATCCTGGTCCAATACACAGCTTACAAAAGTTTGAAGCGAAAAGTAAAAGCCTTTAACACATACTGGAAATAGAATGTACATCAAAGTAGAATACATCTTGTGTCCAATAGTTAAACTTTGTTGAAAGTTGAAATCACTCCAATCAGTTCTGTTCAATTATTTGTTGTTACTGACCGTGTAGTTTCTCTTTGGTGCCTAAGCTCAGCACCATTGAAATGCACTTTGGTAAGTGAATGCAGCAGTGCTCATGTATACTTCAGTGCATACTCTACAACAATAAATGAACTACATGCTTTTATAGTAAATGAACTACATGCTTTTGACACAAGGCGGGGCCGGAGGCTGAACCCAAATGCACGACTCTTCACGGATCGATCAAAGAAAAGGTCTTTATTATGGTTCCGTACAAAAGATTCACTCTGACGAGGAATGAACAAAAAATCACTCTTACGAGGAATAAACAAAAAATCACTCTTACGAGGAATAAACAAAAAATCACTCTTATGAGGAATAAACAAAAAATC
Source organism: Eupleurogrammus muticus (assembly GCA_036785175.1). Classification (NCBI taxonomy): domain Eukaryota; kingdom Metazoa; phylum Chordata; class Actinopteri; order Scombriformes; family Trichiuridae; genus Eupleurogrammus; species Eupleurogrammus muticus. The sequence continues at coordinate 17,190,647 of JAYKQN010000007.1, read as the reverse complement.
ACTCTTATGAGGAATAAACAAAAAATCACTCTTATGAGGAATAAACAAAAAATCACTCTTATGAGGAATAAACAAAAAATCACTCTTACGAGGAATAAACAAAAAATCACTCTTACGAGGAATAAACAAAAAATCACTCTTACGAGGAATAAACAAAAAATCACTCTTACGAGGAATAAACAAAAAGTCACTCTTACGAGGAATAAACAAAAAGTCACTCTTACGAGGAAAAATAACGAGGCAAAGGCCGACAAAACAAGACTGGGAACTTGAGCATGAGAGAACAAAACCTGGTAGTACTTGGAGCTGGGCGCTGGCTCTGACACATGGGACGTGACGAACTGGCACAGGACAAGGGGAGACACAGACAATATATAGGAGAGGTAACAGGGCACAGGTGGAAACAATCAGGGCAGGGGAAGGCAATCACTGTGGCGGGAAACACACAAGGGCAGGAAGCAAAGGTGCCTGAAACAAGAGGGAAGGGTCATTTCACAATAAAACAGGAAGTGCAGGACAAGACAACACGAGTGACAACTTAACATTTACGACGAGACATGACAGTACCCCCCCTTCTAGGGACGGCACCAGACGGCCCAGGCTCCTGAGGATGGCGGCGGTAAAAGTCATCTATGAGGCCCGGGTCCTCAATAAATCTGGAGGGTATCCAGGAGCGCTCCTCCGGACCGTAGCCCTCCCAGTCAACCAGGAACTGGCGTCCTCTGCCTCTGTTCCGGACTGCCAGTAGCTGCTTAACTGTGTATACTGGACCGCCGTCAATCATTCGGGGGGGTGGTGGGGGCTTGGCAGGAGGGACCATGGGGCTATCCTTAACTGGTTTCAGTCTCCCCACGTGGAAAGTGGGATGGACCCTGAGGGATCTGGGGAGACGAAGACGAACAGCAGCAGGGTTAATCATTTTTTCAACAGGGAAAGGACCAACAAACCTGGGAGCCAGCTTCCTGGACTCTACGTGGAGGGGCAGATCCCTGGTGGATAGCCAGACTTTCTGGCCAGGCTTGTAGACGGGCGCTGGGCAGCGCCTCCGATCAGCAGCCCTCTTCATCCGGGCCGAGGTTCGCAGGAGGGCCCTGCGGGCTGCTGCCCAGACCCGCCGGCAACGACGAACTAGGGCATGCGCCGACGGCACCGCTACCTCCTTCTCTGTGTCAGGAAACAGAGGAGGTTGGTAGCCGTAGGCGCCTTGGAATGGTGTCAGACCGGTGGCTGCGGTGGGGAGGGAGTTGTGGGCATACTCGACCCAAGCCAGGTGCTTACTCCAGGTTGCAGGGTTCTGGGAGATGAGGCAGCGGAGGCAAGTCTCCAACTCCTGGTTGAGGCGTTCAGTCTGTCCATTGGACTCGGGGTGGTACCCCGACGTGAGGCTAACTGTGGCCCCAATCAGCGCACAGAACTCAGACCAGAACCGTGATACAAACTGCGGGCCCCGGTCGGACACTATGTCTCTAGGGAGGCCATGTAGGCGAAAAACATGAGTTAGCATAATCTCCGCCGTCTCCTTGGCTGACGGCAACTTAGGCAAGGCAATGAAATGCACCAACTTGGAAAAACGGTCCACCACTGTCAATACAGTGGTGTTACCTTCAGATGAGGGAAGTCCCGTAACAAAGTCCAGTGAAATGTCCGACCAGGGCCGACTGGGAACTGGGAGGGGATGGAGCAATCCCATCTGAGGTCTCGAGGATGACTTGTTTTGGGCGCAGACTCGACAGGCCTCCACATACTCCCGGACATCCTGTTCCATGGCAGGCCACCAGAAGCGTTGCCTGACGACAAACATAGTACGGCTCACCCCTGGGTGGCAGGTAAGCAGGGAGGTGTGAGCCCAATGAATCACCTGAGGTCGCAGGGGCGCTGGGACAAACAGCCGATTGGCTGGGCAACCACTAGGTGGCGGGCTCTCACCATTGGCCTGCTTCACCTCAGCTTCTATCTGCCAATTCACCGCTCCTACCACACGTTTCAGTGGCAGGATGGGCTCGGGGACCTTGGCAACAGACTCGGGGTCATAAAGGCGAGAGAGGGCGTCTGGCTTGGTGTTCTTGGACCCCGGCCTGTAGGACAAGACAAAATCAAAACGGTTAAAAAACAATGTCCATCTAGCTTGACGTGCGTTTAGGCGTTTAGCCTTCCTAATATACTCTAGGTTCTTGTGGTCCGTCCAGACGAGGAATGGTTGTTGAGCTCCCTCCAGCCAATGTCGCCACTCCTCCAGGGCCACCTTCACCGCCAGCAGCTCCCGATTCCCGACGTCGTAGTTGCGCTCAGCTGATGAGAGCCGCCTGGAAAGATAGGCGCAGGGGTGCATCTTCTGGTCCTTCTCTGACCGCTGCGATAAAACAGCCCCCACTCCTTCACTGGAGGCATCCACCTCCACCACGAACTGACGATTTGGGTCAGGCATTGTGAGGATGGGTGCTGTCGTGAACATGGCAATCAGCCTCCTGAATGCCTGGTCGGCCTCAGGGGACCACTGGAAGGGTGTCAGAGGAGATGTTAATGCATGGAGTGGTGCCGCTATTGCGCTGAAGTTTCTGATGAACCGCCTATAGAAGTTAGCAAACCCCAGAAATTGCTGAACCTTCTTGCGGCTATCAGGAGTTGGCCATTGAGCCACAGCGCTAACTTTAGCCGGGTCCATCTGTATCTGTCCCGAGGCTACAATAAAGCCAAGGAACGATACTGTATCGGCATGGAAATCACATTTTTCTGCTTTAACATATAGCTGGTTCTCCAGCAGGCGCTGGAGAACCAGTCTGACATGATGGACATGAGTATGCTGATCAGGGGAAAAGATCAAAATGTCGTCCAAGTACACAAACACAAACAAATTCAAAAATTCACGGAGGACATCATTAATAAAAGCCTGAAATACTGCAGGGGCGTTGGCAAGTCCAAATGGCATGACTAGGTATTCATAGTGCCCTGATGGTGTGTTAAACCCAGTCTTCCACTCATCCCCCTCTCTAATCCGAACCAGGTGGTAAGCGTTTCTTAAGTCTAGCTTCGTGAATATCTTTGCTGACTGGAGCTGTTCAAACGCGGAGGCCATAAGGGGCAGAGGGTAGCGGTTCTTAACCGTAATGGCATTAAGGGGGCTATAGTCTATGCAGGGACGGAGCGAGCCGTCTTTCTTCCCCACAAAAAAGAAACCGGCTCCCGCAGGAGATGACGAGGGACGAATAAGGCCCGCCTTGAGTGAGGTGTCAATATACTCCTTCATGGCCTTTTTCTCGGGACCCGAAATGGCATAAAGTCTCCCCTTAGGAATCGGAGCACCTGGAATTAAGTCAATGGCACAGTCATACGGTCTGTGGGGAGGCAAGGACGCAGCCTTGCTTTTGCTGAATACCTCCCCCAAGTCATGGTAGTCCACGGGTACAGTTGCTAGGTCTGGTTCTTCCCCAGGAGATGGGTCTGCCCCTCTAGTATAGACCTGACCTATTGCCCGTCTCTGACCCGCGGCTAAACAGTTCTCCACACAATTCTCTCCCCAGGCTGTGATAATTCCGGTCTCCCACTTAACATGGGGGTTGTGCCTAGACAGCCATGGGTATCCGAGAACCATTGGGTGCCGAGCAGAGTTAAAAAGGTAAAAAGACATCTGTTCATGGTGGTCGCCAACCTGAACATGGAGTGGTTCAGTCTTATGGGTTATTCTAGAAATAAAACGGCCATCAAGGGCAGTGGCTTCCAGAGGCTGGGATAGCAATTCAGTCTTGACTTGCCACTTGCGGGCCAAATCCCAGTCTAACAGGCTTTCGTCAGCCCCTGAATCAATTAGAGCCCCTACTGAATTAGTGCGACCCGTCAGGGTTACCTGGACAGTCGTCAGTGCGCGGGGGGGAGTTTCTGGCGTAGGCAGCTGTCGCCCCCGAGTGCCTCCTCTCCCTGCTGGGCGCCCACCTTTCACCGGACATGCAGCCAGCAGATGTCCAGTCTCTCCGCAGTAAAAACATCTGCCCTCCAGTAACCGGCGCCGTCGCTCCTCTCTGGACAGCCTTGCCCGCCCCAACTGCATCGGCTCCTCCCTGGGCTCTGGGGGTGCTGCAACCTGTGGAGAAAAATGTGACAGCGTGGCGGGTTGAGCAGCTATCCGGTGGTGAGAAGGTGTCCCGGTCTCCCTCTCCCAGTCCCTCAGCCGATTGCCCGTCCGGATGGCTAGGGCGATGAGGGAGTCCAGGTCTGTGGGTAAATCCAGGGGGATTAGTAGGCTCCGAACGGAGGCAGCGAGCCCCGTCAAAAACGTGTCCCGTAGGGCCGCTTCGTTCCACTCGCTGTCGGCAGCTATGGTGCGAAAGCGGATGGCGTAGTCGGCCACCGTGCGACTGCCTTGCTTTATCGTACTGAGCTCTCTTGCCGCCTCCCTCCCTGGTACTGTACGGTCGAAGACCTTCCTTAAGGAGTCTTTAAAAGAATCTATGGAGGAGCAAATCGACGCTCCTCGAGCCCACTCTGCGGTCGCCCATGCCGCCGCTCGTCCCGTAAGGTGGGAAATCATAAAAGCCACCTTGGCTGAGTCTGTCGGGAAAGCTGAGTGCTGGAGTTCATAGTGTAGCTCACATTGCACGATAAACGATCTACAGGTGTCACCTTCTCCGGAGAACTTCTCTGGCGGGGCTAGCCGGAGCGAGGCTGAAGGTGATCCAGGAGAAGCAGGGGTAGCGGAAGAGTTCGGGGGTGGAGAAGGTTCAGGCTGTGATCGAGGAAGGGCCTGCTTGATCTGCAGGGCTAACTCCCTCATCTCCGTGGTCATGGCTGCCTGAAAACTGTCCTGGCTGTGGGCCAACCCTTGCAACCCTCGGGCAAGGGAGGTCAGGTGTTCCTCCTGCCTCGTTAGTCGTGCTTCCTGGGAGTGGACCGCTGTGGTCAGCTGGTTGGAGTCGGCTGGGTTCATGGCTGGCCAGTTCGTACTGACACAAGGCGGGGCCGGAGGCTGAACCCAAATGCACGACTCTTCACGGATCGATCAAAGAAAAGGTCTTTATTATGGTTCCGTACAAAAGATTCACTCTGACGAGGAATGAACAAAAAATCACTCTTACGAGGAATAAACAAAAAATCACTCTTATGAGGAATAAACAAAAAATCACTCTTATGAGGAATAAACAAAAAATCACTCTTACGAGGAATAAACAAAAAATCACTCTTACGAGGAATAAACAAAAAATCACTCTTACGAGGAATAAACAAAAAATCACTCTTACGAGGAATAAACAAAAAATCACTCTTACGAGGAATAAACAAAAAGTCACTCTTACGAGGAAAAATAACGAGGCAAAGGCCGACAAAACAAGACTGGGAACTTGAGCATGAGAGAACAAAACCTGGTAGTACTTGGAGCTGGGCGCTGGCTCTGACACATGGGACGTGACGAACTGGCACAGGACAAGGGGAGACACAGACAATATATAGGAGAGGTAACAGGGCACAGGTGGAAACAATCAGGGCAGGGGAAGGCAATCACTGTGGCGGGAAACACACAAGGGCAGGAAGCAAAGGTGCCTGAAACAAGAGGGAAGGGTCATTTCACAATAAAACAGGAAGTGCAGGACAAGACAACACGAGTGACAACTTAACATTTACGACGAGACATGACAGCTTTTATGAGTCCAGTGTGGATTCTAAAGTCTTTTAGATATGTTCATTATATAGTTGCCTGCTACAGTAGTGACTTTTATTTAGTTCAGCAGTCTCGCCTAATTTTGCTTAGGACAGACTCATCAGATGAGTATTGTTTCTGAAGCTGTAACAATCTTATAATAGCCTGACCCTATTAAAAAAATAGCCAAAGACATTTTTTTTTTAAACATTTTTGGGGGTGAAAATTATTTTTTATCAAATGAAAAAAATAATATATTTAATAATCATTTCTATCAAAAAGGCCATGACAGTGAAAGACTGTGGGCATACATAGAAAGTTGTCTGTCACTTATGTAACTAAGAATAAAGTGACTCAGGCCAATTTTTTAACATTGTAGGCTAAGCAGACATCTTTAAAACTGTGTCCAAAACAATGTCCAGTTTTGACAGCTTTTTGAAATTTGAGATTTGACAAATATCATTGAAGTTATGATGTATGTTTAATGAACTGATCTTTATTGAATTTATTGATATGCACGGAACTTTATATTAATTACTAATTATTATTAAAATGTAACGTGTAAAATTTGTACTAAATTACTATAAAACAGTATAGCCCAAAGTCTTACTCACCAGAAATGGAGCCAAGGATCATGTTTAGAGCTGCTTCTGCATCATAGAAGCTTCTTGAAGCAGCTGCCGTCATGAAATTTTGTCAAATTAGCATTTCACCCTAAGGTGGGCAAAAAACATTGAACAGGCAATCTCCTATAGGTCATAAAGAGTATGACCCTTTCAACTCAGGATTAAGGTGGTTTTATCATACTTGGCAGCATCATCAAGAGATTATTTGGGCCAAAAACTCAGGCCAGAGTAAATGCACAAAAAATGAATATTTAACAACAGAAATATTCAATCAGAGACAAATGAAGCCTGTGAAATTCAAGAAATAACTTAATGTGAGCAAAGAACAAACCAATTAAATTGGCTGCCACCTACTCGCTATCACGGACCAGTGACTTTCACCTTCTCAGCTTCCCATAGCTGGAACATTTCATCGACTGATACCCTTAACATACATTAAAAATACAGAAAATAAGCAAACAGAAAGAAACACTGTGCACAACATGTTCATACAGCTGTGTGTGCAACACATTATACAGAATATTAATTGCTACAGATCGGTTTTATCCTCCCTACCTCAACTTGACAGAGCCTAGTGACTCAGTGCTTAGTGCCGCTAATGAAACTGGCCTATTGTCACAGTTAGTGATTAAGCAGGATCTGTGAATCACAAAACTCCCAAAATTAATAACAGGGCTGTAGTCCTTCAATAAAATATGGCTTTGGGCAATGCAAACCACCCAAATTAAACTCAACAAAACTGATGAAATGAACAGAACTATTGAACTGAAATGAGTTATCTAACACAGCAGTGCTCTCAGGTGCCAGTGAGGGGAGCTCCACAGCTAAAAGGTATTTGATCACAGACAATTTCAGTTCACCTTGAAGATCCGTTAGTAAAGATGTGTTTGTCCATGCACTGAATACCTGTGAAGTGGCTTCAGCGCCCATGGTAAATCACCCAAATAAAAGGTTTTTAAACGTCATACACCATTGCTGAATGAAACAATTCTTTTTTTTCACTTTTTAGGAATATTCTTGCAAAGTAAGTAATAGGCAATAGGCAGTCGAAATTGATAATATGAGCAACTGTGATGTGGCTGTTGCAAAAACAGAAGGAAAAAAAATCTTTGAAATGTAAATATTAAGCTTTTATGAAAGGTGTCAACACACAACAGGTCAAACTAAGACGCTGCCTGTGGTCTGCTTCTCCTTTCCTGCAAAAGTAATGATCATAGCAAGAGAGGAGAAGGATCTCAAATTGGCTGTCTGACAGTCTCTTCTCCTGGGAAAGAGGAGCGTGCTGCACGGATTGGGCCGCCGCTCTATTGATGCATACTGTTGCCGTGTTGGATCTCAGAGACATCTGCTTGCTGCTGGGGGTAATTGTTTAGTCTCTCCATATCTGGCCATGACCTGAATTGCTCCATAATCTCTGTGCATGCATTCCAGGAGCTACCGTCCTCCTCATATAGGAGAGCATGCTCGTTGCCTGCTGCTGACGTGCGCTTGACAGCATTACTCTTCCTAATAGTTGCCCCTAGTGTATGGAACAGATGAGGTCAAGGTGGTTTGTCACTTCACCGTCAGAGACAGTGGTTTGCATCCTGATTCTTGTCTACATTCAACATTGTCTTTTACCACATGTTCTTTCCTTAACTATAATTATTACTATACACTGTATTTACAATCATGCACTATCAATACAATTTCACCCTCATGCCTTCCTTCTGATTTTTTTTCAACATTTGTACCTTTCTCTTTTTAGTTGATTTTTTTTAAATCCATTGTCTTTTACCCTTACATGTCTACTCAAATATACTACAAATGTTGTCACACTGATTTCATTTCATTTTGGCACCACCCTACAAAGTGTTTATAAATTGATATTAATAAAAAAGAATACAATGATACTGGATGTATAATGATTTCTGTACAAATTTGATAGCAACAAAGGCCTTTAAGCATTCGTTCATTTATGAATGGAAAGCTATGTTTACAGAAGGAATACTCACATGAAAAATTGATCAACTCAACCATCACTTTCTTTCTGACCAGGCCTGGATCAACATTTCTCTTGTCACAATATAAATACTGTATTAAAACTGCAGCATGAATGCCAAAAAAAAAGTTAAATTTATTATGTGACATGACAACTGATACAAAGATGAGGTGCAACTGTTGGAATTAACCTCATAACCGTAGCTATCAATCACATGAGAAGTCAACTCTGCTTTTTGGTTCTTCATACCAGGTGGTGCAGAACATCTGCAGTGTTTTCTAATGAGATAAATACAATTCGGGATAATTATTCAAAAGATGTTACGTGATAGGCAGTAAAAAATGTGGCACTGAATTTAAAATACTAATGTAATCAAATCAATTTTGTTGCTAATCATTGACACATTCAAGTCTCTAATCATTTGTTCTCTAAGCAGGCAAGTTTTAGATTGATTTTTGATTGGGACTGTGTCACACTGATTTAATTTAATTTTTGGCACCACCCCTCACAAAGGGTTTATAAATTGATATGAGGGCTTTATTGGAATATAAAATGTATGAATAATTTACATATCACATAAGCCATTAACAAAAACAAATTTTTGGATTGCCAGTCTGTGGATATTTTTAATTAAAGAGCTATATCAAATTAAAAAAAAAAAAAGAAGAAAACAGGGGTGACACAGTGGTGCAGTGCTGTTGCTTCACAGCAAGAAGGTTGCAGGTACAAGTCCTTAAACTGTTCAGAATGGTTGCCTGCATGTTCTTTCCACGTCTGCATGGGTTCTCTCCAGGTTGTCCGTCTCCCTCCCACAGGCTGAAGAAATGCTGAGGTTGATTTAGATTGTAGATTCTAAATTGCCCGTAGGTGTGAGTGTGTGAGTAAATTGTGTGTGTGCCCCACGATAGGCTGGTGAACTATCTGGGGTGTGTCGCTACCTCTCATCTGCAGTATGTTTGGATTAACTCCAGCAGACCCCTGTGACCCTTGTGAGGAATAAGGAGGTATAGAAAATGAATGAATGAAAAGAAGACAAAGCAGGTGTGACAACCTGTTCATACTGGCCATTAAGAGAACCCCTCCTTATACTCTACTTGCCTATAAATGATGGGGGACAAATTCCAAAGTCATCTGGTTTAAAAGTTTATTTAAAGCTAACACAAGGCTTCAGTTTTGAAAATTAGTCAAATCGATTGAATATTTTCTTTTTGTCCCAAATTTCCTTTTTTTCCTCCGATCCTTCCATTGTAACTGAACATGAAAACGCTGGCTGTCTACACAGAAAAGGGCCTTTTTTTCAACTAAAACAAAAATAGCTGAGGACGATATCCACTTGATTTGGCTAAATTAGGCATCTGAAGCCTCATTATCTCCCAATAAACTTTTATAAATGTGACTACCATTTGAACACATGTGCAGGGTAATTTCTAATGATCAGTATGAACAGGAGGAATGATTACAAACCTCTTATAATATTCATATGTGCACCATGTTTTTAATACTTTATAACAAACATGCCCTTCAATGGCTTATAATTAATATATAAAGCATTTATAAAATAAATGCATTAAAAAAATGGTATTTGTTTTAGTCTTGTGACATGAAATACTCTACCAAGCTTATAATGGGCATATAAGACTAAGCATGATATTGCCTTTTACTCTGCTGTGGCTGCGGTTTGCCCAGACAGGTATTAATGTTAGTGCTTTCAGAGGCAGGGGTCAGCCATCAGTGTCAGGAGGCCCACACGTGAAATCAAAAGTCCAATAACAATCGTTTCTTACCTGCTCCTCTTCCGTCTGACGTTCGTGTCAGGTTTCAACAAACGCAGGTGGCGACCTCATGAGATCCCATTTTCTGCTACTGTCAATTTGTTGGGGGCAGGGAGAAGTGTTGATTCATATATAAAGGGGTGGAACTATAAGGACTATAGACATCTTATCCACAGCTAATTTAATGTCAAAGGTAATGCCATGATACTGGATCCATAATGAATTCTGTACAAATTTGATAGCAACAAAGGCCTCGTTGATTTATGAATGGAAAGCTACGTTTACAGAAGGAATACTCACGTGAAAAATTGATCAACTCAACCATCACTTTCTTTCTGACCAGGCCTGGATCAACATTTCTCTTGTCACAATATAAATACTGTATTAAAACTGCAGCATGAATGCCAAAAAAAAAGTTAAATCTACTATGTGACATGACAACTGATACAAAGATGAGGTGCAACTGTTGGAATTAACCTCATAACCGTAGCTATCAATCACGTGAGAAGTCAACTCTGCTTTTTGGTTCTTCATACCAGGTGGTGCAGAACATCTGCAGTGTTTTCTAATGAGATAAATACAATTCGGGATAATTACTCAGAAGTTGCATGATAGGCAGTTCTACCATTTAAGCAGAATGCACAAGTGAGTTTCCAGCTAAAACCGATTAAGTGTTAGACGCTGCAGGAATATAGGCTAACCTGTTCTAATCCCACAGTTTTAAAGCTGGAAAGTAGTTAAAAACAAAGGGATTGATATTCTACTTTTGCCCTTGAGTGAGAGAAAGAGGGCGGACGAGTGTGTGTGTGTGTGTGTGTGTGTGTGTGTGTGTGTGTGTGTGTGAGGGAGAGAGTGACAGAGAGATAATCTCTTTTGTATTTTTGATCCCTAAATGTGGTGGTTGTGTCCCCTTATCCCAGCTACTTATTTTCCGCAGTGCGTAAGTGATGCTATGCACTTAGGCTGTGAAAAGCAGGTCAATATGACCACTGAGAGAAAACCACATGTGCATCACATGGATAGCCTTGGGATTATTTCTCACAAAATGTCTTAATTCCTCTGTTCACTAATGATCCAGGGAAAATGCCCTCTAATCTCCATTCCATTAATTAAAAAGAGCATGAGCCCGTGGAAAACCTCACCATCTGCTGCAGTTTCATTCCTGCAGACAGATTGTGTTTTCAGTTTTTAACCAGGGGGAAGTGGGTTTTTCAGAGCAAACGGGTGGAGCATACATTGAGGTGGATGGTAAACAGATACAACTGCTCTATTCGAGCATCGATACATTGATGTAGACTGTAAAAAGCGGTGTTATCCATGCCTGGGTGCAGTAATAATGTGGCTGAATTTAAACTGCTTCCTCAAGACCGTTTCAATTCTGTCCTGCAGATTGGATACTCACTTTAAGGCACATGAACAGAAACAGTCTCTATGATAAATATATGTAATTTAAATTTAAATTTCTGTCATACATGTGAAATGAAGCGGCTGAAATTATTCTGAAGAATCGCTATCATTCTTTTTTGCGAGACAATGTGTTGAACTGGTTTGAGTTGAAGTTCCTTTAAATCTCACTGGTTTGAGAAAAGTTCAAGTGAAGTACTTCTCACTTCCTTATAATGCATACCTGAGTTTATGTTTGTATTGTGGAAGTTTAGAATATAAATAGAAACTTGTTTTTCTTTGAGGATACCTTGCACAGGGCGACACGGTGGTGCGGTGGGTAGCACTGTTGCCTCACAGCAAGAAGGTCGCAGGTTCAAGACCCGCCTTGGGCCTGGGTCTGGGGCCTTTCTGTGTGGAGTTTGCATGTTCTCCCCGTGTCTGCGTGGGTTTTCCCCGGGTACTCCGGTTTCCTCCCACAATACAAAAAACATGCTCAGGTTAATTGGTAAACTCTAAATTGCCCATAGGTGTGAGTGTGCGAGTGAATGGTGTGTGAATGGTGTGTGTGCCCCACGATTGGCTGGCGACCATCTGGGGTGTATCCCTGCCTCTCGCCTTAACGCGCTGGGATAGGCTCCAGCAGACCCCTGCGACCCCGAAAGGGAATAAGCGGGATAGACAATGGATGGATGGATGGATGGATACCTTGCACATTTTACATCAGAGTTTATTAAAAGAAAGTTTCTGATAGAATCATTTCAATCCAAATCTCCAGAGGAACAAGTTAATTCCATAAACTGGACCATCTGGAGCTGTTGTAATAATAATTCATGCAGCACATCTTTGTTTAAAAAAAATATATATAAAAAGTAATGATTAAGAATATTCAGCCTAGAACCTTTTATTGTATGAATTTGAGCGAATGTGCTGCAGGGAGGTTTGTTTGTATATGAGGTGCTGCAGTGGATATGAACTATTGCAGTTCAAAATGATGAAACACTCGTGAAACTGAATCTGGAACGTTTGACCTGCAGTCAAAGAGACTGTGACATGAATGTGATGGAGCTATAGTAGGTAGGGAAGATTATCCGAGCAGATGTCGTTCCCCCCCTTATTGGAACAGTAGGGCCAATAATAAACACAGTCACACACGCTCACACACACACACACACACACGCGCGCGCGCGCACACAGTGTACACTAATCTGAGATAGGCTAGTAGCCCTTGCACATCTCTCTCTCTCTCTTTCCCTCTCTCTCTTCCCTTCTCTTCCTCTATCTCTCTTTTATCTTTTGTCTCAGGCAAGCAGGCGCTGTTCTAGTCCCATGTTAAGTTTTTTTTTATTTTTTATTTTCCATTTCTTTGTTTCCCCCAGACTGTATTTTTGCGCAATTCCTCTTTAATCGTCCTCCATGAGTGCTAGACTATAGACACAGTTGTTTGTGAGAGTTGTGGGATTGCTCCAGCGCACAGATGGACGCACACGGGGCGAAGGACACGCTCCGTGGGAAACGGCACGCGGTGCGCCGTTTGCTGTTGTTCACCTGCTTCTTGGACGCGGTCTGGGGACAGATCCGCTACTCCATCCCGGAGGAGCTGGAGCACGGAGCCTTTGTTGGCAATATTGCGGAGGACCTGGGCTTGGATTTAGACAAACTCTCTGCGCGCAGATTCCGGATAGTCTCCGGTGCCAAAAAGCAATATGTGGAGGTAAATTTGGAGAACGGAGTTTTATTCGTCAACGAGAGAATTGACCGCGAGGAACTATGCGAGCAGAGTTTGTCTTGTTCCTTTCACTTGCAAGTGGTCATAGAAAACCCTCTGGAGCTGTACAGGGTGGAGATGGAAATCCTAGACGTGAACGACAACTCTCCTAGTTTCCCGTGGACCGAATTTAACCTGGACATATCGGAGTCCGCCGCGCCAGGATCGCGCTTCCCACTCGAGAGCGCACAGGATTTGGACGTGGGATCCAACGCGCTCCGCACCTACTTGCTGAGCGTAAACGAGCATTTCCTCTTGGACATACAGACGCGCAGCGACGGCAGCAAATTCGCCGAACTGGTCCTGCAAAACCCGCTGGACAGAGAGCAGCAGAGTGCGCATCAGATGGTCTTAACGGCGGTGGATGGAGGCGCGCCGGAGAGATCCGGCACTGCGCAGATTGACATCACCGTGTTGGACGCGAACGACAACGCGCCCGTGTTCGATCAGTCGTTTTACAGGGTGAGACTCGCCGAGAACGCACCGAAAGGCACGGTTGTCATAAAGCTCAACGCGTCCGACCTGGACGAGGGCCCCAATGCTGATATCACCTATTCCTTCAGCGGACACGCGCCCATAAAAGTGCGCCAGCTCTTCAGCGTGGACTCGCGCACGGGGGAGATCAAAGTCAAAGGGGTGATCGACTATGAAAAGGCCAGGATGCATGAAATCTATGTCCAGGCTAAAGATAAAGGGCCCTCCGCCGTAGCGGTTCACTGCAAAGTGCTGGTGAACATTCTGGATAAGAACGATAACCTTCCGGAGGTGATCCTGACGTCAGTGTCGACACCTGTGCAGGAGGACGCGCCCCCGGGCACGGTGATAGCCGTCATCAGCGTGATGGACAAGGACTCCGGGGAGAACGGCAACGTGGACTGCGAGATCCCCCACCACGTCCCGTTTCAGCTCCACTCGTCCTTCAAGAACTACTACACGCTGGTGACTTCTGATTACCTGGACAGGGAGGCGGTGGCGGAGTACAACATCACCCTCACCGCCAGAGACATGGGCTCCCCGCCCCTCTTCACCAGGAAAACTATCATGGTCGAGGTGGCCGACGTGAACGATAACGCGCCCCACTTCAAGCAGCCGTCCTACACCGTGTATCTGACGGAGAATAACGCGCCGGGGGCGTCCATCTGCTCCGTGAGCGCACTGGACCCGGACTCGGGCCAGAACGCGTACCTGTCCTATTCCATCCTGGACGGGGACATACAGGGGATGCCCGTGTCCACGTACGTATCCATAAACTCGGACAACGGCAACATTTACGCGCTGCGCTCCTTCGACCACGAGCAGCTCAAGAACTTCCAGATCACCGTCCGAGCCCAGGACGCCGGTTTCCCGCCGCTGAGCAGCAACGTGTCGGCGACCGTTTTCATTCTGGACCAGAACGACAACGCGCCCGTGATCGTGTCGCCGGCGCGGCGGAACGGGACGGCGCCCACCGAGGCGGTGCCGAGGTCCGTGGACGCCGGCTACCTGATCACCAGGATCAACGCGGTGGACGCGGACGCGGGTCAGAACTCGCGTCTGTTTTACCAGATTCTGCAGGCGACGGACCCGAGTTTGTTCAGCGTGGCGCTGTACACGGGGGAGATCAGGACGATACGCCTGTTGGCGGAGGAGGACGCCGCGAGGCACCGGCTGGTCATCCTGGTGAAGGACAATGGTCAGCCGCCGCTCTCGGCCACGGTTACCATCATCCTGTCAGTGGTTGACAGCCTGCCAGATTCGCAGCCCGATTTGGGTGACCTGTCCCTGAGCCCGCGTCACAGCTCCAACTTCACCCTGTACTTAATCGTGTCCCTGGGCGCAATCTCCTTCACATTTCTGCTGGCTATAATCGTCCTGGTGGCGGTGAGGAGGCTGAAGGACGCAGCGTCCGGAGGGGAGTCCAGCCTCCTCTCCGCCGGCGACTGCAGCCGCTGCTGCTGTTCCTGCTGCTGCTGCGGCGGCGGCGGCGAAGGTTCCGGTTCGGACGCGTCCGCCGCCACGGAGGTTTTCAAAAAGTCCAACTTGAACGTCCGCATGTCCGCCGGCGCGTCGGGATGCGCGGAGGCGAGCGGCAGCGGCGCGCTGCCACAGGTCTACTGCTACAAGATGTGCCTGACGCCCGAGTCGTCCAAGAGCGACTTCATGTTCCTGAAGCCGTGCAGCCCCGTGATGTCGGCGCAGCAGAACAACGCCAAGAGCAGCGACTACCTGACGTCCGGCTGGAGCGCGCTGGACCGGAACGAGCTGGGCAACAACAGAGCCGCGACCCCCAACGAGGTAACCTGGAGATGTGCAGACAGAGCCACGTGGTCATGCGGCTGGGGCGTAAATCAGGAAAACTTTCACTTTTCACTTTATGAATAATCATGGTGGATAAAGTACTCCAATAATAATTATAATAATAATAATAACAAAAAACAAGATTAGATTACAAGGTAAAGTCCTGTATATCAGTCTTGCTGAAGACAAAGTAAGCATAAAAATTTAAAGTACTCATTATGCAAATTATTTTCCTATTATAATAATTCATTATTTTTTTATTATTTTAAAAATTTTTCCTCAAAAGATAATCATGATCACGGGTGTATAAATAGTTTGAGTGAACATCCCATAACATGCTCATTATATATATATATATATATATATATATATATATATATATATATATATATATATATATATATATATATATATATATATATATATATATAATACATGATTATAAAATTGTTATATTTAAAATATGACAAAAATAAGAGCAGAACCATTATACCCACACCACCACCACCAAAAAATAAATAAATTAGTTAATAAAATAAAACAGACCCAATTTATAGTGTCATCATTAGCATTTGTATTAGTTAAATATTATTATTATTGATTCATCTACGTGAACTTGTAGCATTCAATGTAGGAGAGGTAGAAACATCTTATAGTTTTAGATATTCTAATCCATGACAATGTACATGTTGTGTTTAACACAATATTGATGTGAACTGTAGTTATAGTTGTAATGTAACTGATATTTCCCTCTGAGAAGTAGTGAAGTGGACTATAAAGGAGCATGAAATGAAAATACTCCACTAAGTTCAGGTAGGCCGAACATATATTCAGGTGTATTCAGGGTATTTACTCTAGCATTTAGAATGAATAAATGTACATATTTGCATTCTACTACTGTGAAAGACACAGTAGGCTAGGAGTGTTGTTTCTCCACTTTAGGAGTTAGTCTTAGTCTATGAACTTCTGCCTGACTTCAATTTAAACTGACAGAAAGGTTGAGTTACAAGGAAAACAATCACAGTGCATTTTACACACACACACACACACACACACACACACACACACACAGGGGGCACTACGCATCATACGCTTTCTATTGCTTTATGTTTTTGATAACACGTTTTCTATGAGGAATGTTACAATGTAAAATGACACTGAAAAACTTTTCTATGAAATCTATGTTTTTTCAATGTGTGTGCGTAATACAAAAATGTTACTGTAAATAAATATTAGAGTGGATTGCTGTATTTTACAAAAAAATCACAGTAGTCAAAAGAGTTGCTGTAATATAGTACAATAAATCACCTAATCCTGTAAGTGAAAACACAACACTGTAAACAGAAGCACAATACTTCTACTCTTAAAAAATATATTTACAATATTTGTATAGTAACTTTCTGGATGCCATCAGTTCCCATAAATGTTGAAGTAATGGTTTTACACTGTATAATAGCATTTTGAAGAAAGATTACTTGAACATTTGTACGCTATCTTCAAACCTGGTTTGTTGCCTGTAATAAGAAGTTTCAACAAAAAGTATCACCCCAACGATTCCCCGTGCTTTGACAGCTTACCTTGCTGTCTGGGCAAATTATCAAAGTGTGACAAGGTGTTTGAGGCAGGGATAAAAAAAGTGTCACAGGGATGAAAAGAGATACACATTTCTCCCCTCGACTGGAAGCTTTATCTTGATCTTAACACTGACTGCTGTATTTGTGCTCCAGTCAGCTATACCACTCCTCATATTTTCCAGCCGTTTCACTTAGGCTTGACTTCGTCCGACTTCCGTCTCCGTGAAAACTTATCGGATGCTGGCTTTCAGCATAAACAAGGTGTCACTGTGTCTAGTTGAACTTGAAGAAAAAAACATTTCAGGACAGCACTCCAAAAGATGAATTAATTGTTTATTGCTGCACAGCTGTTTCCTGGCTAGATGCCCTTGTGATGTGTCTAGACATAAATGCAAATAACATTTGTATTTGAGCCGGTCATGGACTTGAAAAAGTTTCTTCATGTTTTTTATGTGTAGCTAAGGTACGCCAACGACTGGACCTGGACCAAGAACCAACGCAACTCCGCATACAAGAGGTGAATACAGTCCAGCCGATTACATGACACACACAAACACATGCGTAACTGAGCATTGAACATAAACTTGTATTGTCTTTATTTTTTCAGGTATAGTTCAGGAAATATGGACGGCACGCTGTCACGTCAGCAGAAGCATGACGCTGATGGCTTTTCCTGCTCTGTGGCACCACAGTACTGGACCTGGGGAAACCACATGAATGGTAGGTGGATGTGTGGGCTCATTGTTCACATAAAAGCAGCGAGGCTTGTGTGGTGGGTGGAGGTCTTCTTATGTCTGCGCCGAAGGAATTAGACGAAACATAGTAAAAAAAAAAAAAATGAGAAGTAGATAACACCAGGCCAGGAATTTGAAGGCATCAACATGAGGATTACTGAAGCCCCTGCGAGGAGTGTTATTTGCAAAATACAGCTCACATTAAGAAGAAGATGACTTTAAAATCATCTTATCCAGCGGAAGCGTACTGTATGTAAATATGAGTTCTTTGCAGAAATAATCTTCCCATTCAAAGTGTAATTTATGCACATTTTTTACAGACTGCAAGATGTCTCTTCAGGAGGGAGCGGTTCCTAACTACTCGTGGACTCCCAAGTACAATCAGCCTCAGTGTGAACCACCAGACTACCAACACAACGTGTACATCCCTGGCACCACGTCTGGCTACAGCACACTGAAGCTCACACCCAGGGGGGAACTGGATGTGTATAACACCTTTTCTACTTTTGGGAAGAAAAAGAGATTCATCTCAAACTACGAACAGTCTTTTGACAATGGTGATGGTCTCATAAGCAACCACATCTTTAAATAATGCAAAATATTCTGTGTGTTCTGTGTACGAAGCATATACTGTTGACTGACTGGTTCTTATAACTGAATTGCTTCACTATAATGGAAGTATTTCCCTTGGAGGCCAACAGACCAAGCGTGCAAATTTGGTTCCAAAACGTTCTGGAAATGTTTGGTTTTGGTTATTTGTTAAACATTGGTACATTGGTGAATAACCAATTCCTGAATCTTAAAGCCAGAAGTTTTTTGGCATTAAATTAAAATTATGGGTAGGTTTCAAGAACACTCTGGGGCAGTTTGTTAAGTGTTCCAGAAAGGTTACTCGAACATTCCCACTTAAGAATCCTGAATATGTTAACAGCAAGTTTTTCTGATGTTGCCAAATAGGAACCCAGGAGGACATTCCATGAATGTTATGGGAATGTAACATTGTGCGTGGTGCTCCTTTTATCAGTGTAATTTAACATCAACAATTAACACAAGTACATTTTTGTATATACTGAAATAAAATAGATCTATTATGAGTCATGTTGGGTTGTCCACTTATCAAAAATGGATTTCTCCATTGTAGTCTAGTTGGAAGATGGTAAACTAGAACACAATGTTTTTTTTTTGTTTGTCTGTTTTTTTCTCAGAAAGTAGTGCGCTCAGGTATTTGATTTGCTCTGTGTGGATCTTGTTGTCTCAGCATGTGGAGGATGTTTATTGAAAAGATTCATGATTTCAGCACAATGTTTTTTCCGAGTACCAGTCACTTTTATGTGGCAGCACTTTGTACTGAGTGCACATCTGAGTGTCAAAGATGTAAACCAACTAACTGTGCAAACAATAAACCTTACAGTGTTCAAAGTTGCTGTCTAACGTCGTCAAAATATGTAGATGCATCATGTGTACTCAAACGGAATAAGTCAGAATGCAATCTGGGCACAATGTACAAGCAGTGTGAGAGATTAAATCAACAGTTGTTTAAAGAGACATTTTGCGATCACTGCTTTTTAATGCAGTCAAAATTTAAAGCATATCACTCACTGGGTGTAACTGTATAGATGCTTTACACAGTTATAATTGGTAGCACTATTAACAGCCTATAGTGTTATGTATAGTATATAACAATAAAATATGTGGTCAACTGTTATTGTAGTTGTGTTTTTTTTGCGTAATTTTACATCCTTAATTGACATATATATATATATATATATATATATATATATATATATATATATATATATATATATATATATATATATATATATATATATATATATATATATATTTGTATAAAAGTGAAAGCATAAAATATTAAATGAAGAATGTCAGCTTCGCGCAGATTCATAAGATCAAATGCAAAGCTCGTGGCACTGACAGCGCTGCATAAAAAGTGGCAGTAGCACAGTTAACTAATTGGCGCTGAAACTGCCTCTCAGCAGAGAGGCTTGAAAGGAAAAGAGCTTTAGGGACTGAAATATCAACCCCACTGCACAATTTGAACCATTTAATCCTGTTTCCCTGCCAAAGGTGGGAACCTGGTCGTGTTTTCAGCTCTTCCCTCTCGTGAAATCTAGTAGAAGTGGAAAGCGAGAGCCCAGTCATGGTCAGGTGGCTGTGTCGATGAAGCTGTTGTTATTGTTGCGCTGTGACTTATGGCTATGGTACCTTTTAACCTTTTTTTTTTTTTCATGACATTCTTCAGATAGTGAACCCCCGGTTTTAAACTACTACTGAGGAGTTAATCCCAAAGACCCAAGGCCTCTAACTGCGCTACCACAGACAAATGGGTTAATCTGGACCCGACAGCCTCAGTAAACTGCTTCCTGGTAAAAAAATAAATAAATAAATCAGAGTTCAAAGGGTCAGAATCAGATAGATAAAGGCTTTGAGGAGAATCCCTGTCATTTAGAGACTACTGGAACACCCACAATTTAAAAGACATAGATAAGCTCACAATTTTATCCTGCCAATAATTACAGAGCCAAGATGTGTCTTTGACTGTATCACAAGAACCAGAACCAGTCGGGCTCGGCCATCATGCACTGTGCATATGGCACATGTTCTCTAAGCACAGACACATATGTTCAGCTTCTCTGCCATGTGAAATCTGTTCAGAGGCTAGTTTGAGTATCTTTAACTGCCTTCTTTTGCCAAACAATCCTTTCACGATGCTGCCTGACTATCTTTTTTAGTTTCCACCAGAGGGTGCATTTCCCTCACAGATGCCTCCTTTGTGCAAACCAACCTTTGTCCAAATTTTTGACTGGTGCTGTATACACAGTATGACTACTGTGGTATAATTCAGTATCATATTTTCATATTAGCCTTAGTAGCTGATAACTCAGTGTGTGCATTATTATACACAATGAAATACTGTTGTAGTTTTAAATGATTCATTTTAATATTTTCATAATTAATGCATAGTTTGGTTCACAGTATTTAGTCCACATTCTACCTAGTTCATATTACATTAATTTATCTTTCATTCAAAGTGATTTACATGTGTTTTGCATGGACATATGGGCAGACTGGGTTTCAGTGTCTTCGTCAAGGACACTTGGTGGAGCTGCAGATCAAACCAAACTGGCTGAACTTCTCTAATAATAATAATAATTACATTTGGGGTAATAGTTTGGCAACAATTTCCAAAATCTGAGTTAGAACATTTATGTCACTCAATCCAAAAGATGTCCTGTTACCATAATTCACAGGAAACAACTTTCCGACTTTTGCAACCATCTTTCAATGATGAGCCTCACTAAACAGTATAGAGGCTTTTTTTTGCCAGTTTGTTTGTGGTGTATTTTCTGATTCCCAAAACATATACCTGATAGTTAATTTATCCAACATTATGTCAAGATATCCCGAGTGTGGCTAAAACATTTGATAGGTAAGGAAATTATAACATTGTGTAATCTCATTGAAGATAAAGTCAATAACGTGTGGTGGGTAAAAATCAGAGCTCTGCAATTCTCAGAACAGACACTGGATGGCGCTACAGGAGAAGAATGTTGAGGATCCTTCTCTTTTCATCACTTTTCAAGTCAGTGAATAATTCCTCAGCATTAACAATGAAGAAGCAATTAAAAATAATGACAGAAAGAACAAATCTGTATGGGCTTTGACAGAACAGCCAGCTTTCCCCACCTGTGTCTTTACTGAATATCATTCCAAAGGATGATATTCAATTGTGATAAAATCATTCCCAGAAGTTCAATTCTAATTCCTTTTTGTTTTGTAAAAGCTTTTGATCTATTGGATGTCTCCTAATATATAAATGACGAAAATTATTTGAGCCATACCCAGTTAGACTTTTGAAGTAACATAATAAAAAAAACGTAATATCAATTGTAACCGTAGGGGAAAATTCTTGAGAAACTAGCAATGGTTATATATATATATATATATATATATATATATATATATATATATATATATATATATATATATATATATATATATATATATATATATATATATATATATATATATATATATAACCATTGCTAGTATATATATATATATATATATATATATACTGAGGGGGAGCTTCAGTAATAATTGGGAAAATAGGAAATTGGATTGTTATTATATTAAAAGAAGCAACATGACAGAATCAGATGATAAAATGAGCTTGACTAAGTTGTACCATATTTCAATTTTGGACTTTATCTCCTCCTCTCTCCAGGTGGTACAACAAATCACCTATTTTTTCTGGCTCTGCTGAGCTTGCCATAACTTTTTTGTAATTAATCCAGAAGCCTGGACCATCCCTATAAACACTTACATACTAAAAACTAAACCAAACCAGTCCGATCCGGACTTTGACTGCTCATTTTATGATTCTCAAACTAAAAATGCCCCAAAATCTGGAACAAATGTGACCAGTAACTTATGAACCAACCCAATCACTGATTATTTCCTCAGTGAGTGGAGTGCACAGATTTATTGAAGAGCAAAAAAGGCATCTTCCCCAGTGAAGAGGGCATTTGAACACATTATTTAGCTCCCAAGAGGGCACCTTAGCGCACATTTTGTCCCCTTTGTCCCATTTTAGTTTTGGCTCCTGTAGAATTTAGCACATTTTTGGCTGCCATGAGGCCACTTTAACACATATTTTGGCTGCAATGAGGGGACATTAACACACGTCTCGGCTTTTAGGAAGCACTTTATCACACGTTTTGACTGCCATGAGGGCACTTTAACATGCATTTTGGCTTCAAAGAGGGCACCAAAAAGTACACATTTTGGTGAATCATTAATTAATTAGTGAATTTTAATTTGGCAAATCTAGATCTAAATAAGTCTCCATTATGACCAGGGATGTGATCTAAAATGATCTTTTCACTTCAGGAGGGTTTTAAATATATGCATCCCTTAACCCCCCCCCCCTCCCTGTCAGTCTACGCAGAGGCTGCGCGCGCCCCTGCGGAGCTGCTGCCAGACTGCGCTCCTCCGCTCCTCCAGCGGTCTGCTGTGCTCTTCATGGCCTGCCGCAGCTACAGCTACGACGCGTGGAGGCGAGAATGACACCGGCGCTCCCCTGCATCAAGGCAACCTGATCTATTTCAACTCTTTATCTTTTTTTGGTTTGTTTTTTCAGCAAACCACGAACGATGGCGCTTTTCGTCGCACCTTTACGCACACGCTCGGCGGCGGGCGTCTTTGCCTTCGTTGCACTGTGGGGATCCGCGCTCTCCATCACTCGGTACTCTATTCCGGAGGAAATGGAAGAGGGCTCCTTTGTCGCCAACCTGGCCACGGATTTGGGTCTGGACGTGCGTAGTTTGGTGCAGCGGAGCGCGAAGCTCGATGTCATTCACAGCAAGAATTACCTCGACATCAACAAAGAAACCGGCGAGCTGGTGATCCGCGAGAAGATAGACCGGGAGAGCATATGCATGACCAAAACCACCTCGTGTTTTCTGAAGATGGACGTCATACTGGAGAACCCCATTCGCATTTTCAACCTCGAACTCGAAATCATGGACATCAACGACAACGCGCCGGTGTTTCGCAGGCGGACAATGTACTTGGACGTGTCGGAAGCAACCCCTCCCGGAGAGAGGTTCTCCCTGACAAACGCCGTGGATGCGGACGTGGGGGCGAATTCAATCAAGACCTACTATCTCAGCGAAAGCAAGTATTTTAACATCGACATACAAACCGGCAGCGATGGCTCCAAATATGTCGATCTGGTGCTCAGTGGTAATTTGAACCGAGAGGAGCATGCGGCTCATAATCTGATTTTGACAGCTGTGGATGGAGGGGTGCCTCCCCGCTCCGGCACAGCCAGCATCGTTATAAACGTCCTGGATATCAATGACAACGCCCCCCTCTTCAGTCAGCCGGTGTTTGAAGTCAATCTCCCAGAGAACTCTGCTGCAGGGACAGTGGTCATGACCTTAAACGCATCAGACTTGGACCAAGGCACCAACGCTGAGTTAATATATTCATACACGCTGTACACCTCCGAGAAGACACAAGAGCTTTTCTCACTTGACCCAAACTCGGGTGAGATCAAGGTGAAGGGGGTGATCGATTACGAAGAGAGTCAGAGTTTCGAAATGTACGTACAGGCTCAGGACAGGGGCGCCAACCCGCTGTCGGGACATTGCAAAGTGGTGGTGTTCGTCACAGATCTGAACGATAACTACCCCGAGGTGACCATCAAGTCTCTGAGAAGCACGCTGGCCGAGGACGTGGCTGTAGGGACGCTGATCGCGGTGGTCAGCGTCAGCGACAGGGACTCCGGACTCAACGGTGACGTGGAGCTCACCCTGAATCAGCAAGAGACCTTACCGATCGTCCTCAACAGATCCTCAGAGGGTTTCTTTGAGCTGCTGGTGTCAAAGCCACTTGACAGAGAAGTGATGAGCAAATACGACATCATATTGAAGGTGTCGGACAAGGGTTCACCCCCCTTAATTGAACAGGAGACCATCACTTTAGAGATTCTCGATGTGAATGACAACGCGCCCACGTTCTCGCAGTCCTTCTACACGATCCATGTCGTGGAGAATAATCTACCGGGAGCTTTATTGACATCTCTAAGTGCGCATGACCCAGATCTCCATGAGAACCAGTACTTGGTGTATTTCATAATGGAGAAGGAGATTGTTAACACGTCTATGTCAATGCTGTTCTCCATCAACCCGGAGAACGGAGATCTTTATGCCCTGAAGACCTTCGACTATGAGAGAGAGAGGGAATTCCTGTTCCACATTGAGGCCAGAGACTCTGGTGTTCCCCCGCTGAGCAGCAATGTGACAGTGCACATCATCATTCTGGACCAAAATGACAACACGCCTCTCATAGTGTCCCCTTGGCGGGCACAAGGCTCCGTCATAGAGGAGGTGATACCGAGGTCCACCGATAAGGGACACCTGGTGGCCAAAGTGATCGCCATTGATGCAGACTCGGAGCAGAACGCCAGGGTCACGTACCAGCTCCTGCAGATCACTGACGCGTCCCTCTTCAGCCTGGATCAGTACAACGGAGAAATCCGGACAACAAGAATGTTCAGTTACAGAGACCCTCGACAGCAGCGGCTGGTGATCGTCGCCAAAGACAATGGCGACCCTGCACTCTCCGCCACCGTCACCATCAAGATATCCACAGTAGAACACGTGATGTCCTTTTCAGAGACTACAGAGTTGCCACTAGAGTATGATGTCTTCACAGACCTAAACCTGTACTTGGTTATCGGTTTAGGTGCTGTGTCGTTTCTGCTCCTCATTACCATCTTGGTTATTATTGTGCTGAAGTGTCAAAAACCGAAGCCAAAGGCCTTCCAGATTCCCCCGGCCAATAGGAACAGCGTGATCAGCAGGAACAGCATGATCAGCCAGAGGAGCTCCACCATCGCAGATTCCACCCTGATCTCCAGTGATGCCTACTGGTACAGTTTGTTCCTCGCAGAGACCAGGAAAGGCAAAGTGGTTGTGAGACAGCCGATAATCCCCAAGGGAGCTGGCTATTTTGTTTCCAGTATACCGAGGAGCATAGGACCAAGTGAGACCACCGACTCCAGAGCGTCCACACTGGAGGTATGTAGACGTCAAATACTGGCCGGGGTTGGTTGTCATGTGATGACAGACAGATATGGGACATCATTTTGGTATCACATCATTACACATTTTGATGGTGGCATTGACCAGACAAGTTCAGTTCATGGACTTAGTGTAAAAGTTATTTTTTTTTAACTCTCACATGTTGCACTATGAAATGCATTCAGATTGACACTAATTCCGGGATAATCAAAGGTTATTACTTAGTGTGTGTAGTTTATGAATCTGAGGTTTGAAACTTTTTTCTATATAAAATCCTCAAACTGAAAGGAAGAATGTGTTTTCTTTAAAAATGCTGCATATGGTCTACATAATTTCCAATACTGATTTGGTATAAGAGTGAAGGAAATTATATATAATGGACTGTAAGTTAACTAAGATGAGAATGTAGACTGATGTTCATTAACAGTGTATTTCTGGAGCCAACTATCTTCAATCTCATTGCATAATTAGGCCAAACAAATAACTCCCCCGCAAACTGAAAATGCCCCAATGTTCACTGTCTAATGTAGTAATGTAGGTCATTTATTGCAGATGCATAACACACAATCACAGCGAAGCTAGTGGGTGTAAGAGGGGGAGTACTTCAAAGAAGCCCAGACATGAAGGGGTTCTCTTCAAGGACATGCTGGGGGTCTGCGGTAGCATCTTTAGCTGGGATCCTGCACACAGTAGACTGTATGCAAACAGTTGAAACTGACTCGGGTGTTGTTTGTTTTTGTACCACCAAAAGACGATTTTTACACCTTGGTGGACGATAAAGATTTATTCTATTCTATTCTATTGTACAGAAAGAAGAAGTAGAAAGAAAGACTAATGCATATGAATATGTTTGATGCACATGAGCCTATGTAGAAAGGAAGTGATAGAGAGAGAGAGAGAGATTCTTTTTGTTCTTTTTTTTCATATATATATATTTTTTAAGTGTTTCAGTGTCCGACTTTCACACCTACAACTGAACTTGTCTCTTTTTTTCCTGTTAAGTACTCAAAATGAAAGGAAGTCCATTCTACAACTGGAGGTATGCTGGTTGCTAACTACATCTTGTAGAGCCACTATAATTGTGTATATTTTTTTCCTTTCTTAATTTAATATCAATGTTTTTTTGGTTTGGCTCAGATTTGGGGATTTGATAAACTGCAGCACATCCTGGTTTCATGATTAATAGAGCAGAATAACATATTTCCATTTGTCCCCAATCGACCTGCGCTCACATTTGATTGCTATTGTGAGGGCGAAATTGTAAATTGGCCAGTCTCTCATGGGAGAAAACCAGCTTTACTGAGAGATGAGATTAGGATGAAATTGGCTGCTGGTCAGAGTTGTGGTTGTGCACATCTGGCTGGCTTGGAGATTTGGGGCATATATAATGGCGGGAGTAGAAAAAAAAATGGGATTAAGGAATGACTTGTACCTGAGAGCAGTGACTGTACCGACTCTCTTTGTATCCCTACACATAACCCCCGTTAGGACAAGTCTGTGGCCAATATTTTACAATAATTTGGATGCCATCCTCTCCCACCCTGTTAGAGTTACCTGTTTGACATAACCAGTGGGCAACAAAATACCAAATAGCACACTGTGATGCCTGCTTGTGCATGCTTTAATGCTTCCCGGTGTCATTTTAGCTGTAAATGCTAGTCTGGTCCTAATCTGAATAGCCGACAACACTTATTAAAAAAAAAAAAAAAAGCTGATGAAAGGAATGCACCTTTATATGGAAAATAATGTTTTAATATATAACCCCTGTGAATGATGGTGGCAGTAACCAGTCACGATCCTCTGTTGCATGAGTGAGAACTTTCTATATGTTTATATTGAGGTTGACTTTCTGTTTTAGGCTAATACTGTGTTCTGACTTTTAGCAGGAACCCAGAAGAGAACTGCCATGACCAAACCGTCTCTTCATGAAAATCTGGCTGAAATTCTTCCCTGTGACTCACAAAGAAGATGTAGAACATCTGTCCTCCCACCGTCCCTCTGCTCCAGCTGTTCTTTCTCTCTCTTCCAGTCCCTCAAACAAACATCAACCACGGATCACCTCAGATTTCTACCTTTCTGTTCTCTTTTAAGCATGAATCTGCATGATTCTACAACATGTTCAAAATATCTGGATATAGAAATCATTCGTGGCAGGTTATCAGGACATTTCTAGAGTGGCCTCATGTCATTGATCATCCCCTCCTCAACACTTTGAAACTTCTCAACAGACTAATTTGCCTTCTCTGCAGGGTATACGCTGTGTGCTGTAGTTCTAGAAACCATCGGAAGCTCAAACTATAGGTGAGTTTCTATCATGCAGCTGCCAACACGCCTATTCACATATACACACATGAATCAGGGCAATATGATTCTTCCATAAATCCAATTAAATACTGAACTGTAGCTGGTTATGTCAGTAATTCAGTTGTTGCACTTGGTGTTCTTTGCTTTTTCTGTTGTTTTTTTCTATCTTTTTATAAAACATTTTAATGTATTATGAGTCATGCTGAGTAAGGCTCACACTCTCTAATTTGCTGATGGAAAAAAAAAATCAATGATTTGATTTTAGAATTTTTTTTTTTACAATGTTTGTACTCAATGGTGATGAATGTGCGAAAATGAAAAGAAAAAAAAAGAATGCAATGAAGGAAAGCTGTAAAATATACATTTTGATTATCATGTCCTGTAGTTGTTCTACAGAAATGATAAGGAGATGTAGAAAGGTGCTGGGTTTTTTTTGTTTGTCCGTAACGGCGTGTGGGCTAGTCGGCCGTGCAAGAGATGGGAGTTGCACTGCAATATTTATTTCTTCGAAAAATTGTATCTGAAACCTGTTAATGTTCAACCTGTTTCAGCCTGCCTCTTCTCACATAGTTAAAAAGATGAAAAGCTTGCTGGGGTGAGGTGTACCCTCAAATAACATTTTTTTTTCAGAACAAGTGTGACATCACCGGTCAGGATGGGGTTAGTGTGGGCATCACGTAAAACATTAAAAACAGGGTAAATAGTCGGATCTGCTTTCTTTGAAACCAAATTTTACTTACTCATTTTAACTTATTTAAGCTTTTATCTTCCCAACCCAATGCTTACTGACTGTTCCAAGGCTGATAAAACTGGCAATACAATTATGAACTGCATCCATTTATTGCACACAGTGCACATCATGTTAATCAAATAAAAATACAATTGCAGTAGATATTAAAAAAAAAAAAAAAAAAAACATTTTTGTAATGAAAAATACTCTGTTTATGAAAATAATGGTGAGAATATATTGAAAAAAAAAATATTTATCTTTGCCATGGTACATAACAATGGGATATAAGATCTAGGCAAGGTGATGTTTTATGAATTTTCATGTTTTTATAGATATTTTACCTATTAACTTTTAATGCTGCTTTAGTGAGCTTCTTCAAGGGCATCTTTGTGTTGCATATGTGTAGTTTAGTGCATATGATGTTGTTTTGGTAGTGTGTAGAACTTAAATCAAAACTAAGGTACTTTTTTTTACCTGTTTGACCTCGAAGGTAGCGCTGTTGCACTACTGCAGACTTATCATTTCTCAGAAACAAGGAGCTTATTAGGATCAGGGTGCTAAATGATACCGTCTCATCGAGGAGAACATGGAGACACGGTGTTGATTATAGTTGCAGTATTCTGCCGCTGACTCTGCATATAGTGTAAAAAAGAAGAACAAATTCAAAAAATAAACACTGCTGAACCCATAGACAGTGCATAAGTAGTATTACGCAGATGACAGCACTTTGAAATATGCACCAAAATCTAAATATGATCGCAGCATTCTCCTGGTGACGCGGCGAAGGGAGAACGTTTCTGGATGTATCGAGCTACATATTCCGAGTCAGCGAAACCTAACCTCTCTTTTCCTCCCTCACTGTTGCCTGGCGTTCATGTTACACCAGGCTGCCCGGGCATAAACACAGCTGGCCGTCTGTCTGTCAGACTAAAGATGACACTTAATGAGGGATCTCTTGCTGTGGAGAACATGTGTGTGCAATCAAATGACTGGAACGGCTGATTCCAACAGCGTTTAAAAGAATTAATAAATTGCACATCTGATGAGCTCATTGCGTGCCTTCTGTGTTGAAAAAGGTATACATGACTTTTGATGAATGAAGTAATGGTATTTCATATAGTATTACAAATTACCAGTTAACCCCCCCTACGATGAAACACCACCTGAAGTCGCTTAGACAGGGGCTCAGCCTTTTGGTTTCAGAACAACTGTTTTATTTAATACCAGTAGATGCATTTACTGTAAATTTAAATGCTTTATACTGTTTTTTATACAGTAGACTTTTTTGATATCTTCTGTATTCACTGTGATTGAATGGCACAGGAAGTGCGTGTGCTTTTGCTTGGTAATAGTCAAAGTGTTTCATTTCTCATTTGTGTACACAGCTCAGTTTTTTTTTCCTCCGCTAATTTCATTTGCCAGTCAGATTGTACAATATGCTTCGAGGGTTGCATCAAAAGTAATCCAGTTCCATCCCACTTGGTGGATCAAAGACAGTATGGGAGAGAATGGCCTTGCTTTATTTTCAAGTCTAGTTAATTGTCGGATTTTGATGTTGCTTATTTGGCTTTAATGTTCTGCCTGATCATGCTAGTTTGAATAAAGCTTTTCAATCTGTCCCCGTGTTGTGTCTGTGATGAATCTGAAGTTATCAGAAGTGACTTCTGGAATGTTACACCCTCTCTCAGATATTCCCTCACATTTTTTTTGACCCAGTTTCTCTGTAAAACACTCTGTGCTGATTCTTGGAAATTGAAAACTAAATTAAGGATATGTGCCTGCAGTTCAAATTGCAGAAGCTGACAAATAATAGCTTTGTCAGGATTAGTAAAAGCCTAGAGTCTGATTGCATGGTCTGCTCTTCACTGAGACCACACAGGGCCTCTGTGACTCAGTTTGCAGTCCTGCAGGCGATGTGTGAGGGTGCATGAATTGGTA
This sequence comes from Eupleurogrammus muticus, assembly GCA_036785175.1. Classification (NCBI taxonomy): domain Eukaryota; kingdom Metazoa; phylum Chordata; class Actinopteri; order Scombriformes; family Trichiuridae; genus Eupleurogrammus; species Eupleurogrammus muticus. The sequence continues at coordinate 17,160,327 of JAYKQN010000007.1, read as the reverse complement.
TGATCAGGAGCAATTCCCGTTACATTGGCGGTAGGTTTGCCAATGCTGATATCAAACCAATTTATTTTGCATAGAATATATTATATCAGTCTCCCACTCCAAAGCGTGTTAGTGATACTCCATATATATAAAAGACTTTAAAGTCCTCAGGTTACTTGTGCTTTAAAGGAAATGAAAGTAGGTCAGTGGAATGAAGCAGTGCACCTGTGGCTACACTCGTGTGTTCAGACCTTTGCTGTGACCCATACCATCAGTTCTCCCTCCCAATAGGCTACAGAACATGTTCCACAACCGCTGCTGTCCATTGTGCTGAAAGTGCAGCGTGACGCTGCTTAAGAAGTAGAGGTTTCTTAGTGCTTTGATTTACTATGACCTTTGCTTCATAGCAAAAGTGAATAATAACCATATTTTTCTACTATAAAGTGCAAGAGACTATCTTAGGTAATCTTATGTTTCAGTAATTCAAATTACTTAGTATGCATCGTGTGAAATGTCTGCATTTAGTTTGCTTATAAGGCTGAGGTTTGCTCTCACAATCCAAAGTACTAGTATCTGAAAGATGTAAAGTATATTGCTCTATAGTAATATATTTAGTTACTCCGCACCACACAGTCAATTCAAGCTTCGGAATGCAGTGGCGTTTTTGGCTGAAGCTGTTCTCTGGTGCCCTCTGTCTGTATTTGTAAGCCTAGAGAGTTTGGAGATAAGTAAGTGGTTTGTCATCATGTCCCCTAACTATTCCCACATCTATCATTTTGAGGTGACTTTTAGAAATATAAACTAAAGATCTGATTTGATTAGGTGAGACATGTCATCAACTCTCTGATGAAAGATGACTTTGAATTCATTTTTGTATAAAAAAGTTATGCAATTCTCAAAAGTCTCATTTCATAAATTACTTTCCATGTGTTGCTAAAAATGCCTATGTTTGTATGAGTTTTGATGACTCAATCTTGTTCTGTGCATCAGTAACTTCATCAGAACTGAGAGACAATCTCCATGTTGAATTGCATGTAGGTGAAAATTAACCATTTCTTTCTAAACACAAAACCTGTATGTATCGTAGTGTTGCACTAAAACCAAAATACTAGGTGTAAACTTCGATCATTTATTGTCTTTGAAATGATTGATGTTGTTTAGCCATTCTTCTTTTACACCTGGAGTGGTGCCTAGTTATTTACTTGGTTGCTGCTGAGAAACATCTACAAAAAAAACTTGGCTTTATTAAAATTCTGTCCTGTGTTGTTCATTTAAAATGTTATTTTGAATAATACACCATGTTTGTTATGGTTTTCGTCATGGCTATGCACTTGTCATCAGACTAGCGGCCACTTTGTGGAAGCGAGTGGGGATCCAAATAAATAATGAAGAATCAAGAATGATGACTATACCCTGGCTGGAGCCCATGCACAATAGTGTAATGAGTCATATCACCTAGAGCCTCCATGGGTTCTGTAAAGTGGTATTCAGCAAGTTTTTAAGTAAAGTGTTGCTTGTCATTTTGGTTTATGACTGGCCTGTTTTTGAAGAAAAGACAAAGCGGTCACTGCGTCGTGGAAACAAATATGACTAAGACTTGGAATGCAGATCTGCTAATTCGTCTGCAAAGTCCAGCATGTAAAATGTAAGACCACTACAGACAACATCTGTCCTGTAGCCCAAGGGAACCAGGGACTGAAGTGGTGTATGTTGACCTGGTGGACAGACAGAGGGTGTAGTGCAGTGGATTTTGGCTCCATCTTGAGTGACGCCTGTGGCTGCCCTTGCCACGGGGTCACCGCTGAACTAGTTAGTGTTAGCCATTTTGCATCTGTTATGCCATGACCTAAAAAAAAAATACACAAATGTAGATAATTAGAATAATCAATATCTTAATAAATAATCATTTATTATGTGAAGTGATGCATGAGTGAAAAAAATGTTGTGCATGCTTAATACAAATAAAGTTAAATGAGCAGAGAGATTTGTGTGGGGGGGGGCCTTACGTCAAAATTAGAATGATGATCACAACTGGCACTGCAACATGCATCAAATTGCTTGTTGCTATGGAAACACAATTTTCTGTGTCTTATGCAACAAATCCAAAAATGGTTTGCATAACCATGCAGGCAGGTGAACAATGAACAGTGCAATGAATAAGGAGGTCCATTCTGTCGACTGAAATTCAAAAAACACTTTATAAGTCTCCTGTAGATGTGATGACGTCTCGTGGTGGTAAAGCTCTGCTAGATTATTCAAAGGAGCCATTATGGCTCTCCTCCATTAGACGCATTCACCCAGCGATCTATTCTGCTTAAGGCTATCAGGACAACCTTGCCCTGCCAGCTGTTATGACCGACATTGCTTGTCTGTTTTGGATGGAGGACCCAGACTTAAGCTTTGGCCTGAAATAGCCTCCCTTTCACAGTGAAATTTTTTTTGCACTGACTCTTTTATTTCCAGTGGTTTTGTTGCTTTAATTCTGCGGCTACTACCATTCCTTGAAGCAAAAAGCTGTGTGTCCCATATTCCTTCATTTCTGCTCCTTTAATACAGGAAGCAATGGATGCTATTTTATACTGTGTCTAAATATTGCCATCCCTAGGTTCTACACACATTTTAAACAAGAGAGCGAGTATTGCTGACCTGTTGAGTCTCATTTTACATGATTCAGATGCTCCTTTGGTATGTTTTCATAACACTTACATATTTTGAGACATTTTTATACACAAATGGATATTTCCCAAAATTAAAACTAATTAAGGACTGAAAATATATATTTTAAGACTGAAAATGCACATCCTCATGCACTTTTACTTTTCTGCACATCACCTTAGCCAGTCATGATCATAATGATCACCTGAAGATGCTTGTACGAATGGTATTATTGACAATGGATAACCTTAATGTCTGACTCATTGTGGGTGATCACATTCCCCACTCAACAGCAACGATATCTTACGATAAAAAAAAGAAAGTTACACTTAGTAACCGATTTGGTTTTCACACCAACGTAAGGACAGCACACTTACTGTACATGCCCCAACTTTCCATGTGATATTGAAGTACGACGTAAAGAATAATTATAAACCTCAAAAGATTATGATCTTAACTGGATTCTGACTCCAGAGTCCGAATCTGGCTTTTTGGCCAGCTATGTTTACGCCTAAAAGGTATTTGACTGGTTGGACAGCAAACACAGAGTGGAACGCATTGTGCAAACAGCCATGCGGCTCCCAGGCCAGGAGCAGATGCCTGTGTGTGTGTTCTGCATGATGCCAGGGCCAGGAAGCGGGCCAGCAGGATACTGATGAACCCATCCCACTCCTCTCACTGTCTCATTAAAAAAAACTACTCTCCCCAACACACACACAACTTACACTTACTATACTTTGGACCCATCCACCCTGTCATGACTGTTTAATAAGGGATTTTATATTCATAGTCATTCCCTGCACTGCACTTTTATTTATTTATTTTTACGTTTTAATAATGTACATATCATACGTGTGTACATATTCTGGATAATCACACACAATTAAAAAAAAACATACTAACACCAAAACATGTTGTATGAATAAATAACAGACAGAATGTGTTAGTTTATTTATTGTTTCTTCTCTATCACTTCTGTTGTTCCTCATTTTTGTCTTTAACTGGGCCTATGATATTGTACCATGGACCACGCTGTTGGTGTTTAATTCCTCAGACATCCTCACTAATATAAGACTAATCTGTCTGAGGGGCAGACAGAGTCAGATAGAGAGCAGACCATGTCGCGTCATCCTGTCACACGGGTAATCAAATACATTCACAACTGGTAAATCCTCAAATGCAGTGGTGGACAAAGTCCTTGGGTAAAAGTAGAAATACTGTTAATGTTAATGTTACTATCAGCAACACGTCATTAAAGTATCAAAGGTAAAAGTACTCCTATTACTATTGTATATTACACTGCCTGTTTTAATCATTAAATGAATGTAAGAGCATTTTAATGTTACATTACTTGGGCAAATGTACTTGCATTCCTCCTCTGCTCCAAGACACCCACATGGCGAACATGCACACTGGAGCAACATAAGTGCATGAAAACATGACCTCTTTCATGTGTGTCCCTTATTTCATCACAGAGTGTTTTTCCCCTTATTTTGGGCTGACATCTGTTGGGATTGCATGCTTATTCCTAGGAGCTCAGTTCACTGAATCAGTAAGAAGTTGGAACATTTTTTTTCATTTAGATGCGGAGGCAATATGAGAATAATGAATATAGACTGTGCATGACAAATGAAATACTCCTGACTAATAAAGCTTCTATATCTATTTGTTTTTTTCACATGACATAATCCACCGTCTTGTTCCCTGCCCATATATATAACCGCTTACCATATTTCTCCTCTGGAGGCTATGGCACCGAGACTTGTGCTTTTGTGGGGTCTTGCAAACGGGCATCTTATATATGATTATGTGACCTGACAGTCTGGGGTCTACCGCTGACAGCATGTGGAGGGAAGGTTGCGATTGTCAGTGCGATGCTTTCTCTCCGCTGCGCCTTGCCCAAATGCTCACCATGCGGTAGGCTGCGCTGCAGAACCGCCACCGGCAAACAAATCATCCTTACGAATCCAGTTCAGACAATGGAGGACAAACATAAGCCAGTCTCCACATGTGTCTGTGTTTGGTGACCACGTTTTTTTCCCCCTCCCTCCCCTTCATGTTTGCAAAAGGGAGACGTTCATACACATCTCCCCTTGCGCCTTTGTGCGCAACAATTCAGGCAAAAATAAATAGGCTAAATAAATGATTTAGCCGCATTTCCTTCTTATATTCTATATTATTTTTTAATCCCCGGACGTTTTATAACATCTGTGATCGGACGTCTGGTGTCAAAGATAAACGTTTGGCGTGGACGCCATTCTCCGGACCGGAGGTGCCTTTTAACGTGTTGGTCGTTTATTAGCTCACAGACCCGACACCGACATCGCAATGGAGGGATGAGAGGAGATGCATGGGTGGGGAGGGGGGAGTGGTGGGGGGGATGCTGGGAGGGGAGGGGGGAGGCTGCGCCACAGCGGAGAGCAGAGCTGGAGTCTGAGTGCGCGCTAGGGTGGGATGCTGCCCTTCCAAGGACAAGCCGGCCACATTCGATCGCGCGACTTCCGGCTCTTGTTTCCAAAATAAAATCCCGTGTGGACGACCGCGCTTCAATAAAACACGCGCACAGGACGTTAATGCTGGGGTATAAAGGTGGAGAGGTTCACTTATGTTGCTTTCCATGTAAAAACCGAATGAATTTGGAATTATAAATGATTTCAGAACATAATAGAATATAGGAGTAGAGGTGTCGCTGTGACAGATTTCTCTCCTCCTTGTATCTTTTTTATTTGCGGGGTGACACTTTACTTTGAAAGGGAGAACGCTCGCGCTTTCTGGCGTCATTCGGGAACAGCGTGGCCGCCTTGACGCATCTCGCGGCTCCAGCGGGCAGGGGAAACACACCCGTCAGCAGCGCGCACTGGAGACGCACGGAGAGCGAGAATAAAAGGCGCATCGCGGACAAAGGAAAATATGGGCGCGCTGGAGAGGATCCACCTCCGCCGGGCAGCGCGATGGATGAGCCGCTTCTGTTTCATTCACCCGGAGACCAATTAGCCCACCTTAATGAGGTGCTGGGACGCGAGATACTGCAAGCTAAAAAGGCGGAAGGCTGCGTTTTAATCCGTCTGCGGATCCTATGAGCTTGCGATGGCTGTGGCGGGGATATGCAACCGGATAGGGAATCATGTGCCTTTTTATTTTGTGATATTTTCCTTATTTTGTGGCCTTTCGTTCGGACAGTTGCGATATTCTATAACGGAAGAAGCGGAAAATGGGGCACTGGTCAGTGATCTGGTGCATGACTTGGGGCTGGATATCCGAAAGCTCGCCACCCGAAAAATCAAGGTAGCGTCCAACAGCGGCAAACGCTATGTGATTGTCAACCCCAAAAATGGGAAACTGCTCGTCAACGATCGGATCGACAGGGAGGCGCTGTGCGATTTGTCCAGCACCTGCCTCATCAATCTGGAGGTGCTGCTGGAAAACCCCACCGAGGTGCATCACGTCGAGGTGGAGGTCGTGGACGCCAACGACAATGCGCCGCAGTTTCCCAGGGACGAGTACCAGCTGGAAATCACCGAATCCGCTTTGCCGGGGTCTCGTTACCCCATCGAAAACGCTCAGGACCCAGACAGTGGGTCCAATTCCGTTCGCATGTATCAGCTTAGCACAAATGACCACTTCGCGCTGGTTTCCAACAAACCCTCCCTGAATACAAAGCACATCGAGCTGGTGCTCAAGAAGCCGCTTGATCGTGAACAGACGCCTTACCACCAGTTAATTTTAAGTGCTGTGGACGGTGGGACACCAGAGAAGACAGGCACGGCCCAAATCAATGTGCGAGTCCTGGACTCAAATGACAATGTTCCCTTGTTCGACAGCTCAGTGTACAAGGTGAAGCTGTTAGAGAATTCGCCCAAAGACACCCTGGTAATTAAATTGAACGCAACCGATCTGGACGAGGGCACGAACGGAGAGGTGTATTACTCCTTCAGCAGCTACACTCCAGAGAGAGTGAGGCAGATGTTCAGCATGGACACTAACACGGGAGATATAAGAGTGAGGAGCAACGTTGACTATGAAGAAACCAACTCCTACGAGATGTACATCCAAGCAATGGACAAGGGCCCCGGAGCGGTGGCAGCACACTGTAAGGTTGTGGTAGAGGTGGTGGATGTGAATGACAACGTCCCGCAGATAGTGCTGTCATCCCTGTCCAGCCCCGTGAGGGAGGATGCCCGCCCAGATACAGTCGTGGCCCTCATTAGCGTTACTGATCGGGACTCTGGTGCAAACAAGCAGGTGAGCCTAGAGATCCCAGAAGGCCTTCCTTTCAAGATCAAGTCATTCAGAAATTATTACACTCTGGTTACCTCAGCCTTCCTGGACCGTGAGACCACTGATGCCTACAATATCACTCTGAGTGCCACAGACGGAGGAAATCCTCCCCTTTCCTCCCAGAAGACCATACAGGTGGACGTGGCTGACGTTAATGACAACCCACCGCGGTTCGAACAGACTTCTTATACTGTGTATGTGACTGAGAACAATGCCCCCGGGGCATCATTGTGTACTGTGAAGGCTCAGGACGCTGACATCAGAGAGAATGCACGCATCACCTACACAGTGCTCAATGACAACAACCACGGCATCCCTGTCACCTCCTATGTGTCTGTGAAGGCCGATACAGGGGAGGCTTATGCCCTGCGAGCTTTTGACTATGAGTCACTGAGAGAGTTTCACTTCCAGGTCAAAGCCCAAGATGGGGGTATTCCTCCGCTCAGCCGCGTCGCCACCGTCTACATCTATATAATGGATCAAAATGACCATGCACCACTGGTTGTCAACCCTCCGGGTAACGGCACACGATCCTTGGAGACTGTACAAAAGAACGCAGAGCCTGGTGCCTTGGTGACCAAAGTGGTGGCATATGATGCAGACGCAGGTCCAAATGCCTGGCTAGTGTACCAAATGGAAACAGCCACTGACCTGGACCTGTTCAAGGTGCACGAACACACGGGTGAGATCAGGACCACTCGGAGGATTCTGGAGGACAACTCCACCTCCTTCGCTCTAACCGTCTTGGTGAAGGACCATGGGCAGCCTGCTCTCTCTTCCACAGCCACCATCAACGTGGCTGTCATGGAGGTGCCACCCAAGGTGGTCCCTGACCCCAAGAGGATCATCCGACCTCACAGCACCCTGCTTTTCTCCAACGTGACCCTCTACCTGATTGTGGCCTTGAGTGCCACCACCTTTGTTTTCCTGGTCACTGTGGTGGTGCTAGCCATCGTCCGCTGCCATGCCTACTGCACCCAACCTGGGTCCTGCTCCCCTTGCTGTGTGTCACAGAAGCCCCCTCCAGATGGTGGGAGCAGTAGCGTTGTTGCTGGTGGGCCAGGCAATGCTGGACCCGGTGCACAACCCAATAACAACGTAATGCTCCGGAGAGACCTTAAAGTGGAGCCTCATTACATTGAAGTGCGGGGGAATGGCTCCCTTACAAAGACTTACTGCTACAAGACCTGCCTGACAGCCACCTCCGGCAGTGACACTTTCATGTTCTACAACACAGGACGTCCCATTAGTGGCACCTGGGGCAGCGGCGCTGACCGCTTCTTCACGAGCGGAAGTGGATTTGTACGCAGACTGAGTATGCCTGATGCCTCCATGCAAATCTGCCCAGAGGTGTGTCATTAATTTTTCATCTTTACCGTTGCCTGCATAACTGGAAGGTCGTGAATCACAGTGTTTGCATATAAGTGCGTTTCAGAAATGCTATTTGGTTGCAAACAATATTAGATACTTTCAAGTACATGCATAACATGACCTTTTGTTAAGGTTAAAACTATTCATTGTTGTCACAACTTTTGAGGTGTGCTATTTTGTGTTCTCGTTGTGAAAGCATGAGTCTGTCAACTTTGATCCTCCTGTAATGAACTGAATCTTTGCAGGCCTCATTCTGTTTGCTCAGCTCTCACTTGTACTGTGCAGCTGCACAGCCCAGCCCAGCCCAGCTCTCACACTGCATTAGTGTCAGTTCTGATGCTTTCCAACATCGGCCCACAACACAAGACGAGTTGCTGGGCCTGAGTTAGACATCCTTGGTTTGCTTGGGTGCCTCTGTCGATGGATGATATACAGTAGGCATTGATTTACCTACAAGTAGTAATGGGAGCGTGATGAGACTTTTATCATGATCAGGCGTCTCTTCCTGGCGTTAAAAGGCTTCTCTACAATGAATTTCTATACCATTCTCTGAACTTTTTCAGCTCCTACTATATAATAAAGTAATAATAATAAGAATAATAAGAATAATAAGAATATTAATAATGCATTTTATTTGTATGCTTTCAAAGTTCTAAAATACCCTTTCCATGAACATAAGAATACTTTTACCTGCAAAGCCCATACTGTGTCACAAATGACTTAATGTATCACTCATGCATAAAACACTAACAAATATGCTTTCTGCTTCATTCACATGATCCCCTTTAAGAAGTCTGGGATTTCTGCTTTCCCATAGGTACACATACACAGTGTGAGTCCTCGTCCTGAAATGCAGATTTTTTTTTAAATGTCATTTTATAATTTGCTTTTGTGTTTGAGATGCTGGACAGATTGACGGTTCAAATATTAGAATTATATATGTTTAATGCCTGACTGTTGAAGCAAAAGTTCCAACAACTTATCAGGTGGTCACTGGTCATTAAATATGAATCGAGAACATCCCCAGCCAAGACGAGTGTAGCAGCCACAATCAAATTAACCTACAGCCTCTGCTCCTTGGCCCAGCAAATTAGCTTTAGTCCAAAAAGCTGAGTCTACCAGCAGAAAACACTCCCCTCTGAGTTGAACTGAAGAACATAATGTGCCATCTTTATCTGGGACACTTGCTACTGCCTGAGCACGTTTGTATCCTAAACACTTCTCAGCGAGTGCTCTCACAGTCCAAGGCTGCAGCCCACTCCTTGCCAACGGATTTCAGCATTCTCCGTAATAAAGATGCCCACAATCATTTCATGTGGCGCATGTGTGCCGTACCTACTCATGAGGAAGATAATTATGAGAGGGTCAGGCATAATTAATGTCCATGAAACATTAGCTCATTAAAAATATGAATTTTCCCCTGTGAGATACATATGCTTCTTTGAACTTAATCATCAGCAAAATTTGGCTATCATCAAAGGTAAATGAATGGAAGTCTTAACAGCCTTGACTTAAAATCTCTAGTCCAAAAACTATAACTCACTCAACAATATTAACACTATAGAAGGGTGACTTAAAACACATTCAAATAGATATGCCTTATAGGAAAAAAAGAGCTACAAAATATGTTGGGTTTCCATATGGTGTCCAGTTTCCAGATTTCCCTGAGGGAGCATCCCTTTCACACTGGGCTTACACATACCCGAGATATAGGATGTGGTTGCCCTGCTGATGATGACTCTTGCTTATTGGTTTTTAAAGGCAATAATTTACACAGAGGATGGCTGGGATTGTCAAGCACTCAGCCCAGGTTCGCGAGGTGCAGACAGATTTACTCCGGCTACAGACAAACACAAACACATCGCTATATACAAACACCCAAACACTCGCAGGAAGGACATAACTCTTCTGGCTCTTACGTTTATAGAGCAGTGGAATGAGAGTCTCTCCAAAAACTCATCAGATTTTCAGTCAGTCACTGTTCCTTTTTTTAAAGTCCTTGTATGTGTGTGTGCGCTGGAGTGTCTGTGGATATCACAATGCATGTGTGTGTGTGTGTGTGTGTGTGCTTGCAGTAGGGGACACGACTGCAGTGCTCCTCTAACATCCAGAGCTGGGATGTGTATCATGATTAATTGATGAGTTCCTGGCCCAGCCAGGCTCTGCACTATATTAGATCAAACTAAACTCTCTGTTCTCTTCCTCCCCCCATCTCTCTCTCTCTCTCTCTCACACACACATTCTCTTTCTCTGTCCCTCCATCTTTCCTTTCTATCTCATCTTTTTTTTCACCTTTCCTCTCTCTCTCTCTCTTTTCTCTCTCTCTCTCTCTTTGTGTCTCTCTACCTCTTGCTCGCTCAGCCAAAAGCCCCGAATGCTGACTGGCGATATTCTGCATCTTTGAGGGCAGGGGTGCAGAGGTAAGCACTTTGCAGCTTTGACTGTTTTGCAACTTGTGATTATCCAGAAAAAGAAAACAAAACAAAAAAAAAAAAAAACATACATCATACAAGTAACATATGTTTTGACACATTAGACTAGACAATACTACTTGTAATACATATATACATATATACTTGTAAATTAGACATTTCAAAGGTAAATGCCTCTTAAAATGACCACTATTGCAAAAAATACATATATACATACATTTTTCTTAAAGCCTGCAACATAAGACTGCAGGTCAGTATAGGACACTCTGTTTGAACCACTTTTTCCTTTGGGAAAATGTGCAGTTCCCATCAGTGACTGCACGACAGTCCTCCTCTGCAGTGTAATACTATATAGGTCATCTACATTCTGAGTGTTGCTTCCCCCAGTTACAGTCTTTAAGCAGGAAGCATGAAGGACAAATCGGCTGACTATGATCTTTCTCAGATTATCTGATGCACACGTACAACTGCCCTGCATGTAATTCTGTGTGTGTTCATGTCTTTTTGTCCAGAGATGTGGGGAGAATTTGTGAACACAGACAGCAGAGGACATTTGACTCTCATCATACTTGTGTTGCATGTAGTCTGCCAAGGTCTTTTTGACAATTATATTTTCATCAAATACAGATATCATCTCAAGATGAATAAAATATGAATGGTGTCACACAGTAGAGATTCGCTACAATAAAGCGGGCTTAATTAGGCTGTTAGAAACATTTTTTAAATGGTCTTCATGTAGCAGCACTGAAATTAAAATGATCAGTTGGGATGAAATAGTGAGTTCACTACTAGGTCAGTAAAAATTGTAACGATCAGGTTAGAAAAATTGCATTAGTGTATGTAATGAAATGCTCTGCTGCTATTTTTTATATGAGGACAGCTTGGAACTTCAGGGACTAATGAGTTTTTTCTCCACATGCCTTTCCTTTGTACTGAGATTTCATGCTAACAATGCTTACCGCTCGTTTGTGCAGTCTTCTGCTCCATCTAGGTCTGATTTAATTGGATATTAGTGTTAATTTCTGTGGTGTGGAGGGTAATATGATGTGCATCATGTCATCAAGCCACTGTAACATGACATGGATTAGCATAAATCATCACTGCAATTTGCCGCTGCCATCTCTAAAAGGGCAGTCCCCGCAACGCTCATACAGTAGAGACAGACACGCTCACATTAACACTTAACCCCAACATGTCCCTGACATCACACAGCATGTAGCACCAACATCACTGGCCCACATTCCTGGTGTACTGAGCCAGTGTAGAAAACACCAGTCCTATCATATTCACTCACATTAAACTAACAGCTTTGCCTTTGTAAAAGCCTGAAATGCACACTACTTCGAATACACAAGGCCATGTTGTATGCATGACAAATCCCTAAACCCCTATCGTAGCAAGCGTGTTGCAGGTCGAGATACGGTAGATACTGGATGTGCTGCATTGCAGAGGGCCCCAGTCAGGGCAGGTCCTCCTATACAGTGAGCTCTATATTCATTATGGATGTATCAGGGGCAACCTCAGCCTCGGCTGGAATCTGAATATTGTGATTCCTGACATCTCGGATTCACACAACTTGCATCTACTTTCCCATTTTTCTATTGAATTCAGTATTCACAAACACACACTGAAAATTATTCAAGGTACAAATATAGAGACTTTATTTTTGAAGTTTGTATTATTTTCAAATACAAATTTATAGTATAGAAATACTAACATAAAGTGTTTAAAATAATAAACACAATTATAATATGGTAAACATGCTATGTGGAACCTTAATAATAATTATTGACCATTTTCAAGTGAGGGTCAAAAGGTGACAATAAATCTTACCAGTGAATTTCTCTCCATTTCACACACCCCCAACTAAGTAGAATGGGGAAAAAAGAAAAGAAAACCCTCTTTGTTTTTTTTATGTGGAAATAAAAATAAGCATCATCTCAAATTGAAAGGACTTAACTTTGGTGCCATCCTGTATTTATTTTTCTTGGGCATGGCAGGGGTGTTCTACTTTTTATACAATTATTACATTTAAATATAACTAAATAACAAGAACTGAAAATACTTAAAACAAATTGATGTTTATTAATGGTATTAAATATGTTATGCATCCCAATTGAGCATGCATAAAAATGTCATTCACTGTCAACTACTGTATGTTGACAAAGCAAAAATCAAGTGAGCGAAAGGAATTATACTCTTTATGCCCTATAGAACATTCGCCATTTTACTTAGGCCATTTTATTTTTTAGCCAAGTCAACATTTTTTTGCACAAATGAGGATAAAATACATTCATGTTGGCAATTTAACAAGCTTTCATGATGGTGGGTGTTTCAAGAAGCAAGAATTGATTTTTGAAACAATTTCTACTGCTAAGTGATGAGTGAAAAAAGTTGCAGCTTTAATTTTTTGTAGTCATTTTATCAAAATTTCACAAGTTATACTTGAATAATAATTGTATATTAAGTGCTGTGCATATCAATACATTCATAAATATATAATAAATATCATATATAATCTAATATAAAGAGAGAAAGGTAGTTCCACCTTTAGTCCATTAAATATGTTGATGCCCGTTGAGTGTCATCACTTCATTGAAAATGCCACATCTCGGGTTTCAAAAAGGTGTCATAACTAGATGTTGGAGATGAGTTAATTCAATAAAATACAGGAAAACAAGTCCTGGGAAAGTGATGAAAATAGGAACTGTGTCCTGACAGTTTAATTTAACTCCAGGTAATGTAAGTTTTGAGTTTGCATTATGGAATAAAAAGGATAGTTTAAGCCGGGTTGAAAGTTGCTTCGAGCTTAACACTAGTCGCAGTAGGATGTTCAAAAATTAAATAAGTAAAGTCACTTTAACCTTTAATGTACCATAAGTGACATACAACGTTTTATCTACTGTATGTCCACAGTCATCCACTGTCAATGCCTTTTTGAGTGTAATGATTCATAAATATAATATTCTCTGTAGTTGATAAAGTTTTGATTTTTATGTTTTCCCCAAAACTTTAAAACATTACATAGGCCATTATGTTAATGGGGTGATGATATAGCAGTCAATTTTACAAGTTTAAATGTTTTATGGGAGTTTTCTTTGTAGGGGTTTACCCATTTTAATGCCAGGGTGTAAAAGAAATCCCCAACGACATGACTGCATTTGGTTTAAAGAAATGCAAACAAGCCAGAGTGTGATTTCCCCCTATAGCTTTACATCAGACATTATTAGTTATTCATATAGTTTAGTATGGGGTGGCTATGGGAGACTAATTCAACAGAGATAGTGGATTTCTGTTGAGATCAATGTCAGGTTTCTTCATGCTGTGAGCTACCATAAACAAAACTCTTGATGTGGACACAGCACAAATCGCGTTTCCATGCAACAGCAGTGGAACAGAAACAGATGTTGCTACCCGGATCTTCTTTTCTTCTTATCATCAATGCAGTGTTTTAAACCAATCAATGAAACAAAATTCAAAACAATAGTAGGTGCTGCACCCAGTTAGTTCACAGGAAGGTGACACAAAATGACATGGAAAAAGAACACATTTATAAATTTACAATAGGAAAAATGAATAATAACCCTTTTATTATCAATGTCTAGTGTTCTGCATGCTGGCTCATGCTGTCCTGGCTTACTGGGAGCCTTGCATAGGACAAAATCTATTAATACTGTTATTAGTTGAAGTGTAAAGAGGTTTCTAGGGGCAACTACACCACAAGAAATGTGTGACAGTGGTTTCCAAAAATGGTCGCTCAAGGCCACTAGCAAGTAATGCTCTTGAGGAACGAAAATGTGACTCACAGTGTTTGTAATTCTGACCCTGTAAGCAGTTTGTGTGTGGCATTACCCAGTCTTTGAAAAATCATTTAAGGAAAGGGAAAAAAATGACTAAGACCTGGAAGTCAAAATTCAACTCAATGAGTAAATATATGAGAATAATAATCATATTTAGATGTGTATCACTGACTTTACTCAATGTGGTTTCCCTTTTAGTTCGGTCCACATGGAGGAGTCCTCTGTGATGCAGGGGGCCCAGGGGATGCTGGTCCAGAACTGGCCCACCGTGTCCAGCGCTGCTGGTGAGTAGAAGCCTAACATTTAGGATAATGGTTTTAAAAACGAAAGACAACTGTTTTTTATTTTATATTAAATGCAATCCAGTAAAAAAAAAAAGGGAAACATCTTCAAGCTTTTGTCGAAGCTGCTGTCTGTTGTGTTTTTTTGTTCATTTTTAATCAACTATATTTTATACACACCTGTACTAAATATGCAACAAATAATAATTGCATTATTAGACAGCAGAGTTCACTACCCTCAGCAATTAATATCCATCCATCCATCCATTGTCTATCCCGCTTATTCCCTTTCGGGGTCGCAGGGGTCTGCTGGAGCCTATCCCAGCGCACTTTATGGGCGAGAGGCAGGGGGATACACCCCAGATGGTCGCCAGCCAATCGTGGGGCACACACACCATTCACACACCATTCACTCTCACACTCACACCTATGGGCAATTTAGAGTTTACCAATTAACCTTAGCATGTTTTGTATTGTGGGAGGAAACCGGAGTACCCGGTGAAAACCCACGCAGACACGGGGAGAACATGCAAACTCCACACAGAAAGGCCCCAGACCCAGGCCCAAGGCGGGTCTTGAACCTGCGACCTTCTTGCTGTGAGGCAACAGTGCTACCCACCGCACCACCGTGTCGCCCAGCAATTAATATATTTTTATTAATTTTATTGAAACATTTATTTGACAGGAATGATTGCATATAAAAATATGGTGAATAATACATTAAATGAGTAAACACAGTTGCACTTGTCACTTACTGCTGCTACTGCTGAAATTACCATTAAACATTAGTAAAATGCTGTTATTTTGACAATGGCTTGTAAAAAATGTATGTTCACACCTCTGCTGCTGCTGCCTGAGACAGTATTTAACTTCCATACTAAACCTGTATTGTATTGCATTTGTAATGGTAAGGACTGCTATAGGTGTGTACTCTGCACTGATAGGGATGATCCTGCTTTTTGGAATTCGACAGTTCAGCTTGGTTCTACTCCGTGTCATTATCCTGGAGCTTTTTAAACATCTGACACATCACTTGTGGGGCCAGTCCATTTAAACGCTCAAAACAACTTTAAGAGAACTTTATAAAATTGGAGAAAGTCAAGAAATTGTATTTTTATATTATTTTGCAGTGGTGGCATTCCTGTGGTTTCTGATCTGAACAACAATGATGTTGTTTGTTTATAGTTAAAACTAGTGCTTATACAAATTATGTTATGTGTTTTTTTTTTGTTTTTTTTTGACAAATCTTAATTGGAGGATATAAAATGTGTAACCTGACTTTCTTTTTTACCCGTAATAGTTAACTTTATATCAAAGGAAACATTCCTACAACAATCCAATTGACAGTGGTTCACAACCTGGGGGGCCACATAGGGTCACTGGGTTAATGTAAGGGGTCATGAGATGATAGGATAGGACAACAGAAAGAAAAAGAAATTGTTCCTTTTTTTTCGATTTCCTTTTTTTTTCAGTCTTACCTTAAATTTAACTGAAAGACAATGCACTATGATTAGGGGTCATTGGCAGATGCTGCTTTATATGAAGGGGTCACAAGCCAAAAAGGTTGGGAACAATAGCAATTTTATTTCATCTTCTTTTACTTCGGCTTAGATACTATTGCAAAACTGGGGATTTGATAGAATCTCCCCCTTGGATATCTTCGTAATCTTGAATTCCAGTGTAATGTTAATTCAGAGCTTATCTGAGAAGCCAAAAGCCCGGGGCCCTCATACCAAACCACCGATGAACAACTAACCTCCTTTAAAAGCAACCAGCTGTGTAAAGAGCAACAGACCAAAAAACAGGCAATGGTTTTTATGATGAAATCCTGAGTGGGTGGAAACATCGAAAATGCATCCCATGACGACAATTGTAAATACAGCCGGCCTGGAAGATGACCCGTGCTTCATCATTTACAGAAACACTGGCTCAGAGCTAATGATAAGGCTTTTAAAAAATATAGAAATCATGTGGAGCTGCTTTGGTTAAGTTTTATAGGCGTTTTAAGCAACATTAGGAACACTGTGTGCCGTCCTCTCCTTCCTTCATCCCCTCTTCCGTTCATCGATTTTCTGTCTTTGCGGCAAGAATTAGAACATATAGAGACATGAAAGTGGCAGGTAGCTTCACAGCCCATCACTCAACCAGCCAGTGACAGACCATATCTTACAGTCTGTCACGAGCCATGAACGGTATATGTGATTGTTTTCTCTCTGGAAAAGACAACTGGGAAACTGCTCACGACAGAAGCTGTACCGGTTCCCAGTAGCATTTAGTATGCATCTGAATGCGGCACCCTCAAAACTCTGTTTATGTAAGTGACCCACGGCGCAGATGAGGAGACGTTTGTCTAGTGCCACAGGGCGAAAGAAGCTATTATCGGTAATAAGAGTGTGCCGTGTAAAAACAGAGAGATCCACTAATATTAAAAGCAATTTTGGAGAGGGAGAGCAAAGGAGACGCACAGGGGGATGGAGAAGAGGGAAAAAAAAAAAAAGCGAGGTGTGGGGGGATGGAGAATGAGAAAGGTTAAGAGGATTGGCAGGTTCCTGCAGTAGTGTTGTTGCTAGGGAACGCCATGTGACCTGTTGCCTGGCAACACTGTCTAACTGAGAGATTGCTGCAGCAGCCGCACCCTCCATCAGCAGGGAGTGGGCGAAGGCAGTTTCCACGGCAACCGCTCATATCTCTGAATGGAAGATTCGGTGACAGGGGGAAAAAAAAAGGAAAAAGGAAGGAGTAGGGGAGCAGACAAGGGGAAGGGACTCAGCAAGGACAGGTATCAAGAGGAAAAATAGCCGACACTGGTCATTGAGAACAAATAACGTAGAAAAGGACGGTTTACGGCAATGCAGGATACATGTGATGTGCCGCATATATTAACACAAGCGCTGAACAACTGTCAGATTTGTGCATGTGCTACAGCCCACCAGAGGGATTAATTTTAGATCTTGAATCTTGGACTAGACAGGAAATAACATAGCCTACTTTAAATGTAGGACAGCAGGCTACAATTTGAGGCTTCCAACACCCCTCGTATCTACATCAGGTGTCATGGCAACCTCCTCACAAGGAGCTATAATGATCTGCTTAGCAGCAGTTGCACACATAATCCTTTTTAGATACACACCGGCTGTGAAATGCAGGATAATATGAAGCAATGGCAGAGTTACAAATAATCCTCCATGTTAGGGAAAGAGTCACGCTGTGGAGGCAGAAGCTCTTCGTAGTTGCAGCGACTTCTCGTAGCCGCGGACCGACCTGCACGTCACAAATTCATTCATTACTCATCCGGGTGCGGCAATATCTCTGATTAATACCTGGGCCAGGATTTTAATTAACAATGTCAGAGCGCTGGATTTGTCACAGGCGGAACAGAAAGAACTGGGATGTTCCAAGACACAGAGACAATATTCACTTGATTAGCGAACCACTTGACATTTTAGCTCAGTGCATAGAATATGAACTGTTTCCCCACTGCAGGAACACAGTAAGTACAGGATAGCGCAGTTATCACTGTTACTACTACTTCGACAATCATGCACACATTTTACTGAAGAAAAGAGAATGAGGCTATTTTAAATGCATTTTGTTATTCTACCATGTTGAATTGTTTTAGTTGCATTTAAAAAGCATTACATTGTTGGTTGGATCCAAGAACTCCAAACATGCTTGAAGACATTGTGTCAACACATATAGGTATATAATCTAAAGGAAGTATTCAAATTGTATAACATACTGTTTATATGTTAAAAATGATGAATTCTCAGGTTTATAATGAGTTATTGATCCTCCCTCAAGCCGCACCGCATTTATCAAAAAATGTTGAAGCAAACAGAGATGACATTTATTGAGCGCACCACCACATTTACATTTTCTACCCACGTCGACCTTTCCTCTCCAAAATGTAAACTTTGCACAGAATATATTTCATAATTTAACAGGCACATTGTCATCCAAAGTGTCCAAAGAGTGTGGGGAACACATTTACTTGACTAGGTCATGACCTCTCCTCTAGCACCATCCACAGGTTGAACCTAAAATTTCTAGACCCACTAGCAGCACAGAGCTATGAATAGTCAAAACATATTCTAACATATTCAGGCTGATATCTGGATATTCAAGAGCAGGGGTCCCCAAACTTTATCCTGTGAGGGCCACATAACTTTTCCCTTCTGGAGTGGCTAAATGTAAAGATGTATTGTTTTCCAGAAAGCCACAATCAAATAACCCTTTCTGGATTCTTCACAGAACATAAGTCAGAAAATAAATAACATTATTTATAAAATAAATAATAACCAAATAAGTCATTACTGTATTTAATACACACATAAGGTGCACCTAATTATAGGGCACGGGTTATACAGAAATAGATATATATAAAAATAGAGTGGGAACAAAAATGAGTTTGGCCTCAATAGGCACGGCATAGTAAAATACACAGTCAAAACAAGCACTCAAGTGTGCGTATTTAAAAATAGAGCAAAGTAATGTCATCAACAATCAAAGTCCTCATCCTCTGTTTCTGATTCCAACAGCAGCTAAATCTCTATCAAACATATATGGGTCACTTTCTTCACTTTCTGTGCCGTGCAGCTCCTCTAAATGATGCATTATAATCCACTGGAAGTTGCTGTGCTACGTAGTCCTGGTCCATCCAGACCAGGACTATGTTTTATTAAATGAAAGCACCAAGATGGAAATGTTCAATTTTCACTTCTTCTGCTAGCTTTCCTGCTTTTAATCCAATGGTGACCATTGAAACGCTTCTCGGACTCATTCTTTGCCCGATGATCCACTGATAGTGTTTTTCCTCCAACTCAGGACACCTGCCTTATGTCCGTGGAAACTCAGCTGCGTCTTTCATTAATCTTAAATTATCTCGCAGCTGCTTGATTTCCATGTTCTGATTGCCTTCAGTTTAAACTGTGCTTTATAAGCATGTCTCTTTGTGATTTTCAGGGTTGTTAAAACAACGATATTCTGCTTAAAGCACATCCCTGTTATTTTATATACAATCCACGAAAATATAAGACTAAATGTAAATATAAGACTAAAAGGACCAAATGTGGACGTGGGTCGTATCCGGCCCGTGGGCCTTAGTTTGGGGACCACTGTTTCTGGCATTTAGTGTGTGAGCTAAATTCTCCTGAAACAGGCATTGTGTAACTGACCAGGGGGCATTGTGTTGGCCACATCTCTGTGCTTTGGCAGTTCCAAACACACCGAGGTATGCACATTAGTATCAGAACAATAAAACACATCTGTACCGAATATCTGTTGAAATTAGGCAATAGAGCGTTTGTTCACATTCTGGCCAAACACTGACAATGTACTGTTATAAACACACACACACACACAGTCCTGAGACTCTCAACCATCAATAAAGCAGGTATTTCTGATGTGATCCACCTATTGACATAAAATAATATGCTTTAATAATATATTCTCACTACTCTTTTTTTTATTTGCTATGCACACTCTATGTGTATAATACTATAAAGCAGTCTGCATAATGTCTACTTTTACTTTTTACTTTTGGTAGATTTCAGAGTTTCAGGACTTTTACTTTTCATTGTCAAGCTCTCGTGACATAGCGCCATACCACCTTCCTTCAAACAGGAGCATCAAGTAACAGGAAATGGTGTGTCAGTTATATAAAATGGAGGTGCTTTTGTGTGCGACAATTCTTTGTATATTCCTGTCTCAACGTGCCTCTCCACATTCTGCTTTGCAGCATTTGCACATTGCCCTTAACTCACCGGCTCTCTTTTCAGTTTATTTTAAGCGTGTTTGTTGTCCTCCTCCGCATGAGGAGAGGCTGTCTTCCCTCCCCATCCACTGACAGCAGTTGAATGGGACTTATTTCAGATGCTGGAGCCTCTTCCCTAGGCCTCTTCCCTCCTTAATACCCAGATTAAATACAGGCAGACAGATCATGCCATCAAATGTCATAATCCTCAAAAACAGACTTGCGCTGCCTTATTACAGAGCTACTGTCACTCTACTGATGATAAGATAAGATAATATCCTCTGACACTCATTAAGCAAGCTCATAACATACTGTTGGTCAATTAGCTGCAGTTGGCTCCTGTAAAAATGTAAAATGACAAAAGAAATAATAATAAAGCTAAACTAAATCCGGATTATTCTTGG
This sequence comes from Eupleurogrammus muticus, assembly GCA_036785175.1. Classification (NCBI taxonomy): domain Eukaryota; kingdom Metazoa; phylum Chordata; class Actinopteri; order Scombriformes; family Trichiuridae; genus Eupleurogrammus; species Eupleurogrammus muticus. The sequence goes on along the minus strand of JAYKQN010000007.1, from coordinate 17,139,375 downwards.
TAGTCAAACCACAAGCCTTCTTGTATTATTTAATATAGTTAAAAATGAATACTTCTATTTTTGCAAGTGGAAAACAAATTATTTACGTGTGTCTGTGTTCCCATGGTGCCGTCACAATGGTATGTTGGTTATTTACAGAGGTGGTCCATGGTACAATATCAGCATTAATCAAAGCATTTGTTGTATTTTATTTGATCATGAATGAGTATGATGCGTCTCTGAGAAAGGTGTATAATGCTTTGTGTATGTTCTCTGTAGTTGTGTTAAACGAGTGGTAATGTTACGGTGTCCGTTACAGATCCCCTTAATACAGTCCATACATGTAATTTATTCTCATAATTGAAGTTATTGCAGAAGCTCAGTGAGACACACTGTGTACAGACATCACTCCTGTCTTCAAAATAATGCCAATGGGACAGTGTGGTGTTGGGCACATGACAGCAATGTCATAAATAGGCTACAAAGAAAAATCTATCTTTTTTTTTTTGTGGCAAGGGTCTGTGTTTGATCTAAATACAATCCAGACTGAAAGTAGGTCATCGCAGAGGGAACTGGTGTGGGCCGGAGAGCACCGCGTCTGCAAAACCCGCCCACCCCCATCTTCCTTACTGACTCTCTCCGTTTCCCTCTCTCTCTCTCTCTCTCTCTCTATCTCTCTCCTCAGCTCATATCGTCTCTCTCCTTTTCATTCTGACATCTTTAACCTTTTGACCTTAATAACTATATATAGATCCCCTCCTCTGACTTGTTTCCTTTCTTCAGTATCTTTTTTTTTTTTTCACCCCACTCGCTCTCTGTCCTTGCTTGAGCTCACCAGAGGTTGAAATCTTTTCAATCCGGCCTCCTCGTGAGATTATGTTGCCGTCATCCAAATACAAATTACAAGTCACGTTGCCAAATGAAATGTCCCCGTGGTTTAAAGGTAAATCCCCACTAGTGTTCCCTCCTGCAGTTTCCACTCCCTGGGGCTATCACTCCATTATCAGGCTGCTGCTCTGCTCACTGGTGCTTGATTTAGATTATTCCTTATATGTAACATTTATATTTAACATTGAGTCTAAATGAGACATTCTATGCCTGTTTTTGTCATACCTGTATAGATGGAGAAGGTGGTGGAGAGCTGTCACCCCCGGTTGGTGCTGGAGTCGACAGCAACAGCTGGCACTTCAGGTACGGCGCGGCACAGGGCTACGGCCCCCCCCAGCACCTGAAGCCAGGTGAGATCCCTCCCGAAGCCTTCATCATCCCCGGGTCCCCGGCCATCATTTCCATCCGCCACGACCAAGGCCCCGTGGACGACAAGGGTGACTTCATAAGCTTCGGCAAGAAGGAGGAGGCCAAGAAGAAGAAAAAGAAGAAGAAGGACAAGAAGGACAAGAAGGAGAAAGGAAAGGAGGACGGGGATGAGTAGAGGAGGAAAGGGGCGACTTGGAAACAGAGATACTAACAAACCACCATCCCAATTACAGAGCCAGAAAACAAAAAGCCAAACGCATATTGTAAAAACCTCCGGAGCCTCTTTGCACCATTATTTGCATAGACACTGTACAGCTTCCAAACCCTCATTAGACCAGGCCCGGCTCCCCACAACATGTGAACTTGCTAAACAAATATTACATTTACTTGGCTCATTTGGCCTGTAGCTTTGGCCTATTAAAGTCTAAAGTTCATGGCAAACAAATGTACTTCATTTAAAACGCTGGACCAAATTAAAACAGAAAGGATTTTATTGGGTTAAATTTGCCTTTCTGTGATGTATTGCCCCCCACCCCCTCTAGTTTGTATATTGAAAACAAAAACACCTGAAGAGGTGTACTATTTGTATCTGACCATTGTCAGCTGAGGCTGACGGTGTCGGCATCTCAGTCCTTATGCAGCCCCCTTTTTCCCCCCTTGGGCTCACCTGGTTGGAGGTGGGGTGGAAGCCAAAACTAAAGACAACAGAAACAGAGGCTTTTGTCTTCAATATTACGGAGGCCTTGTAGAAATTCAGAAAACGTGGTCTTTTGTATGAAAAGAAACAACAACAAAAAAAAAGGGAAAACTTAAAAAAGTAACAACATACAGTGTATCCACCATTTAAGAGAATGGGGTGGCTGCCACCAGCCGAACCACAACACGTTCCAGCGTAACGCTGTCGAGGCTGAGGACCTGGACTGGGTTGCACCAACTATGCGCAAGTTTGTTCCCAGGTTAGGGTGTAAAGTAGTGGCTTCATAACTGCTAGTTCATTTGCAATTAGAGAGTTACTGGATTGTACTATGGTAAGTAAGTAAGTAAGGGAGGAAGTCTATGACTTTGGCTAGTTGTAACATTTAAGATTTAGGATGAGTTGCCAGTCAGTAATGGTATTATTTTGCTGACGGGTACACACCACATGGATTTGTAATTGACTAGATTGGCAGATAAATTATGATTGGTAAACGGAATCCGTATTTGACTCTTAAAGGACGAGTCGTGTGTACTTTTCCACACTGCTGACCATTTTTCCCAAAATTGTGTTTTGGGAATTTTTGATTTCCAGTCTGCCAGTATTTAAGAAATCCTTTAATGTGAACTAGGCGTCTTATGACATGGTAATGTCAGCTCATGTGCACTGCATTATCACAATGTTACTTTGGGAAAGCTCAACACATACATGACGGACCACATCTGTCAAACAAGTCTCAGCTATGGAACCAGATTCTGCCTGACATACAACTAAATTGGAAAATGGTTGGCAGTATACGTGATTTATACGTAATTGGAAATCACTGATCGTCTCTTAGGTTTCAAAATGGCAAAGAATTGCTAAAAAAAAAAATATGCTATGCGTGCAAAAAAAGAAAAAAAATCCTACTTTATTGTTAGTAAGTGCAACTGTGTGACTTTGTATCATTTGCACCTGCTTTATTGCTTGCTTAACTATTTAGTTGTTACTTAAGATTTTCGTGGTGCTGCCGCTTGTATTTTAGCAATGCGTGGATCGGGATTGGTGGCGACTTGGGATATAACTAGGGAACCTACATGCAGCTGATGCAACCGGCCCCTGAACTTTGCCTCTTCTCTCGGAATATGGCACAGATCAAACGGGGTCTCGATCCCCTCGTGTATCAGCACAACCCGTCTGACACACACATTATTGTACAAAAACACTGACTCTCTCTGTCTCTCTCTATCTGACGCTTACACATACATGCACACAAGCAAACACACACACACACACACACACACACACAAGTAAGCTCACACATACAGACTATAAAAATACAATAAAAGAATACACACTTATGGAAACTCCAAGACTGAAGGCCGACGCCATCCTTAATATGGGAGTGTATTATATGGCTATGAAGCAGGAACGTTGCTTGTCGCTTCATTTCTGTTCGAGCCTGATCCCTCTACTTCTGTCTTTGAATGTTAAGTATAGTTGTTCTCCAAGCCCTGCACCACTGCCTCAACCGCTTCAGTGCTTGTACGATTTGCTCGCCCGCTGCCTGTTTCCCTCCCTCTCTTCCCCGTTTCCTCGAGTCCACATGGTTGGAAGACGTCTATAGAGTCGCTCTCCTTCAACGAACTGTGCAGCTGTAACACAGTGACATTTTGTGCATTTACATATTTACACACAGAACACACACACATACATATGCCGTAAAGATATGCACATAGACTACACACACACACACACACACACCGTTTATTGGTTTCAACTTCCACTGAGCTTCGGCGCTTCAGCTGGCGTGCCCCTCCTGACGGCTCCTCGTTGACAGCTCCGTCATCTCTTGTATCAGTCATTGGCATCGTGTTGTGAGGACATGTGACAGGTCAGCAGGAGCCCGGATGAAGCTGTGCAGAACATAATGAGGCGTCACAGAAAGGCGAGAGAATAACTAGAAAGTAGCAGTTAACGTAGCTCGTTGACAAGCTTCGGCGTAGAAGGAGAAGAAACTTTGCAAATCGTTCCTATCCGCCATTAGTGACAGCTGATTGACCCGGGTCGCCTTAAACCGCTAAGAGCGTAAGTGCAGACCAAAGGTAGTAAACCTCCTGATGAGTTACTGGAGTTAAAACAAATTGTTAATTGTTGGTTATGCTGCACCAGTGAGAGTGCAATAACATAATAAAGAAAAAATGTTAGTGCAATGGAAGAAGATACCAGCAAGCAAGGAAAACTCAACAATCATTGTTGGCAAGACCTTAAAATTTGGCTTTTTTTTTTCTACTTGACTTTTACTTAAGTACTGCACACGAATATTCGGGATAATGCTGCTAGGACGTGCCATGAAGACAAAACTGTTACAAGTTGCGGTAACCCCCGTGCGAACTGTGTAAGACAGATTACCTTTCTTTGGTCCCTGACATTGTGAAAAAACCCAGATCTAGCATGGTAGAGGAAGCGCAACCACGAGCAGTAGTACAACGGAAAAGCATCGGAAAAAAGACGGCCAAAAACTGTCATCAAATCCCGGCTCCTACGTTAAACCCTCGTATTACCAGTCACAGTAGGGGTATGTAGGTGCTGAGATCATGCTCAATACCTCCCATGCACATGTTTCCTTCCCCTCTGCCCCGTCCTTCAGGTGTACTTCTGTGCTGTCAGATCACCAAGTGGCTGTTTGCATGTTATAAGCAAAAGGAATCAGATACTATATAGATACTATATATACATAGATATGTTTTTCCACTGGGAAATGCGTATTGGAATACATAATACCTCTGATACACATTCTCAAAGGCGATAACACACACACACACACACACACACACAAATACACATAAAGATCCACACATAAAACAACGTATACGCTATTGCAAACAGCAATTTGTTAAAAAAAAAGAAACCTTAAAAGAAACACATTTTGTATCCTGTTGAAAATGAATTTAATCTTCTAGATATACATAATGCTATTGTGTTATGCTATGAAATGCCTTTTTTTTTAAATGTTTGTGTTTATCCTCGATGATTTTCATAGATAAGAAAATCAGTCCTTAAAACTTGTGTTAAGCTTTGAAATGATGATCGAACAAACACTGTTGTGAAATCATTTACTCACCCTCCATATCTATTCCTTCTGCCTAGTAGAGGAAAAAAAAAAAAAGCAGAAAAGTGACAAAAAAAAATAAATGCATAAAACGGTGAAAAAAACAAAAAAAAAACCAATGAAGTTGATGTATTCTCTGCTTGTGTATAGTGAATGTTCGTCAGTTGCTGGGTGTAGCGGCGAGTCGCACACACACCGGTCGACTGTGACAGTGCAGATCTGTTAATAACTTTTTTTGTACACCTGCTGATCATTGTTAAGGTGATAATAGTGATTCCTATGATTTCATCAATCTGGTAATGTGTTTTGTTAATAAGTCACAAATAAAGTTTTTCTTAAATATCTTAAGCTGTGTTCTGTATTCGTCTAAGGGGAAGTTATATTTTATTGATTTTGAATAAGAAAGTGTAACTAATGACAGGAAATGTGTGGAACAACAACCAGATGACTACTGTTATTGAAATATTAATGACAGAACGTAATATGATTCCTTTAATGTTCACCAGAAAAAAAAAAACCTCTAATATAGACATTTCGATCACACCCCTGGTTATATTCCTTCACTTACTTAACTATATTTACCAATAAGATATTTTCCAAAACTAAAAACACAAACTAATTTCCCAGTCAAGATAATGACAACAGACAATGTGTTAAAAAGCCAAAACTAACCTCTGAATGACCTCTGAACCTCAAACTCAAGTTCAACTCAGCCAGCCCTTAAACATCCAGGCTTTTTTTGGATAATAAAACAATATTGAAACTAAAAGTAGTTCATTGCTAAGATGAAAAACAGTGTGAGTTGAACTCATTCACTTCTCTACCAGCTCTAGTACAACTCAGCCACTGATACCCCCCATTGAACATTGTTACAACACAGTGTAGTAACACTGTTCTGCCAAGACAGCGAGGAACACTATTGCCACACAATTGAAAGGCATTCATTTGCTAAAATAAAAAAAACAGAGCGAGATATCTTTAAGGGGCAAAACTGGCCAAAGAATCCCAGTAGGGAAAAGTTATGAAAAATACCAAAACCTATTCCTTCTTACATGTGCATTTCTATTTCTCACATGAATATGGCACACTACTGAGGAAACTCATTCATTCACCGAAATGTGGTCAACAACAATATAGTCAGCAGGATTGAATGAGAGGTTTTCACCTGCTATACTAATGCTTAGATCTGTTGGTTTAAGGATGGAAATTAGCCATACATAATGAGAATATACACTTTTTCCCCATTATATATAAGAATAAAAACTTGCAATTCATATTTGTTTCTCTTGATATGAGTAATCAATTCATTCATTTTCATGGTGATATCTAATGGTTAAAAATGTAAAAAAAATATATAATAATGATAAGTATGCATGTGAAGGGGATATATTTTGTTGATAAAATTGACCCCCCCCAAGTTAATGTCATAGTTTTGTAGTCTTGTCCTGTATGGAGAGTTATCATATATTAAATATAGGTATTAAAATCATCAGTTAATAATGGTGATCAGCATCCCTCTCCCATTTTACGTTTTGGCAAATAAATAGGTTCCTTAACATGTTCCTTGCTGTTTTGGCAGAAATAAACACTGTTGCTACACTGTGTTGCAACAATGTTCCTTCAGCCAAAACAACAGCTGTTTTCTCTCTCACTGAGGACATGTAACAGTTGCGTTTGCTTTTCTTGCAATTTGTCTGCCTTTTCTCATAGAACGGACTGGACTAATAGTGGATTGGATATTCATTAGCATGACGAACTGATGCTTTTTCTGTTTTCTCCGTTTGAACAATGAAGCCACATGTGAATTGTTGTCTAGGAAGGCGATTGTGCATATCTGTGCCACGGGCTCCATCTGTCTTTAGAACGGAGTAATCATGAATTCACATCAGCCGCTTCCTCCTCCAAGAGTCTATCTCTCCAGCAATACTGACACCTGCTGATGGAAACTCAGGCTGGCAACTGACCCACATTGTTCATATTCTATTACAGACAGAAATGATTAGTCTGGGGAAAATGTTGCTCTTTTCTGTCTTTGCCTTCTGTCATTTTTTTTTCTTTTACCAATAGCAGGATTTTATTTTTTTGTGGTCCAATAGTCTTGAAAATCTGAAAAATGTAACATATAAGTGAAGTGAGGATGCTGAAAACAAGTGATGCTGTATATTTTTTTTATTATTATTATTTATAAACAAATTTCATACAATGTGATGTAAAGAGAAAAAAACAATCTATGCACCGCAATCTAACTTCAATCAATATTGGGTGTCAGCACAATGTGACCAGTTCTCCTTGGTACACTTGCAAACGTTTTTTCCGACGTACTTGGCAGGTAGGTTGTTCCTGCATCTCGGAGAAGTCGCTACCGTTCTACTATATTTTTTGGGCATCTCCGTTGCTTCTGTGTCTTCATGTAGTCCCAGACTGACTCCCTGATGTTAAGATCAGGGCTCGGTGGGGGCCACACCAGCTCTTCTTTCTGGGCTCTGTGTTCTTTGTGTCAATCAAAATAGTTATTTTTGACTCTGGCTGTATGTTAAGGGGTTATTGTCATGCTGCAGAATACATTTGAGACCGATCAGAAGCCTCCCTGATGCATTATGCATAAGAATCCCGGCACCCAAAAACTGTTGCAGTATTTTTTGTAATAAAAAAAAAGATGCAGCTTGTCCACCTTCCCCTGTTTTTAAAATTGCTCAACACTTAAAAATCCAAGGAAAATCAAGCTTTTTTAAATTATCTCTCTGATATCCATCCGCCCCTGTGAAATAAGTTATTAATGTGAAAGAAGCTTTAGAAAAATGTTAAATCCTCTTCTGGTGCTCACATATTCATTTATTATATGTATTTTACTTGCTTGAAATAACTTTGCACCTGAGTAGAATATAGTTTATTGGAATCAGAGCCTTTTCAAATGAGGCATTATTTATGTGTGAAAAATTCCAACCTTCACTTATGCATGCTGGATTCCTTCATTCATTTTTTTAGGATTGTTGTGGCTTTGAATAAACTGGTAACCTAGTCACTATTATCCCTAGTCCACTAGTAATACACACAATAATTTATCCTTATGAAGAGGCTCTGATAAAAAAAGAGTCTAAAGGTAATAGGAAACAGATAACAAACATTTATACAAGAAGAATCAACTATTGGGATGATTAAATGTGAACCACACAATGCTAATACAGTGACACTAAAGCTGTTGCTAATAAGGCACAGCAGGCATTTTCAGTGATACAATGTTGTGTAATCACCTTGAGGCTAAATGGAACAATTTTCTATTCACAGAGTCAGCCTCTTGTTCCCAGCGGCTGCAATGATGGAATACGAACGCAATCTTGTGAACGCAGCACACTCAGGAATCCACTGAACATATTTCAACACAGTCACTGGGAATTTGACTAATTACTGGTGCCCATTTTTGTGAACCACCTGCTATTTAATGATCCCCTCACATTACAAATTACGAGAAATTGCTAAAAAAAATGTTATAATAAACTCCAAGAACATAAAAAGTTGTTTTCTATATCCTGTATACTGTGTAGAAAAGTCCATAAAAATCCTGACAAAGTATTTGGTCTTACGGTTATTAGGTTAGAAAGTGAAAAACAGAGAGTAACTCCATATTAGAGTATTTTAAATATCACTGGAGTATGTGGCTAAAAGGTTTTGCAGATAATTTTGTAATAGTAATGGTTAATGGTTTTCATTACACAGATAAAAAAAGGATGCATAACTTCATATCACATTGTTTCTCATAGAATGATGTCAAATAATAGCCTGATATTAAGCAGGTTATCCAGATCATGTTATTGGTCTCTTTAATTAGAACGCTTTCTATAATTAAACTGAAACTAGTCCTATGAACACATTTGTCTCTGGCCTGCAGCCTGAACTTGGTGTCTGTCGAGGTCGGGCCTTCGAAATAGGTGAGCAAAGAAAAAAAAAAATTAGGCCAGTTTTTTTTTAATCACAAATTTGTTCTTGTCAATGCACTTTCTTGCTTTTTTCACTTGCATGGTAATTTACACACAGTCCCTACCGCACTGATGCAAGTCACTTCCTCTCTCCCTCTCTCTCTCTCTCTCTCTCTCCCCCTCTCTGCATGGATGCTGTGAAGGAGGATAGTGACAGGAATAAGAGAGAAAGGGGGAAAGAGAGAGAGAGAGAGCTAGAGAGAGGAGAGGGAGGAGGAGGTAAAAAGGCAAGGCATAGTAGGACAGAGTGTGTTGGAGGGCAGCGTACTGTAGCATACCGCTGTGTTGTGATTATGAAGTGGGCATGGAGCAGCGGGACCAAAACAAGAGGAGAAGGGATACTGTGAGGACACAGCCTGGCTGCATGCCTGATCAATAGAATGTAGATTAGTTAATAATCGGAGGATTTGAATACAAGGGCTCATTAAGCAGCATTGCTTTGCAGGACGCGATGCCTGCAGACTCCTTTGAGTTTGAATTCTGCCACCAAGGGATTTCAGACATGAGGACAAAGTCACTCCAAACCTTGAGGATCTACAGGACGACATAAAACAGAAAAGCAAAAAGAAAAAAAAGAAAACTAGCTCCTGACATTTTGGATTCAAGAAGACATATTTGCAGCCGGATCAAACACTCAGGTAGGACTGCTACACAGAATGGATAGAGCATAGTGGGGCACAATTCTGCTGAAGCCAGTTTAAAAATGGTTTCAAAAGTGTTTGGCATTGCAATAATTTGTTTGAGGGGGGGGGGTTGCCTCTGCAAAGGGTGATTTAACAGTGTAGTAACAGGCCAGGACAGTTGTCACTTAGCATTAAACAGTGACAACAACCATAGGTCACTTGACTTGGATGAAGACGAGGAAGGAGTGAAGGGAGCCTTGTCACAACGGGTTTACATGACATTTTTGTCATTAATCAACACTTGCGAGCGCACGGGGTGTTTAGTGTGTGATCAAATGACTGTCAGATGCAGAAATTACACACAATGTCACCCCGTTGTTGACTACTGAACTGTTGTTGTGTAAAATCCTTAAAATGACCTCCCGGGTAGGCAAGAAAGCTGGCACATGAAAATTCGCGAATGGCACGGACACACACACACACACACACACAAACTTCACCTTCTGCTAAGGGGTGTTCCGCTTAAATGCACAAAATGCTTAATAAAGTCTATATAGTGGAATCAGTGTATACATTATGGCCTCTTCCCAAGGTGAGCTGAATGCAGAGGACAAGTAGAAAGCTGCTTGCTACAGCAAATAGTTCAGCTACGATGGGATTTAGTATTTGATCCCACAAATATATAATTCTGTGTGGTGTTAGACATAAGAGATGAGATCTTTGTGGTGTGTTTGAACACTTGGTTTTACAGTCTCATCTTATTATCAGCTTTAACACATTAACCATTCTGTTTTTTTTTTTCTTTGTATCTAGTAAAACTGCCAGGAAAGTTTGAAAGTGTGGATTCATTTATTCTGTCTGTCTGTCTCTGGTATTCTGTCTGAAAAACACATTTGACAGCTCTAGTTATCCTTCATTTCTGCAGCATTTTTCAGCTCTAGCTCTGCGCGTATGTGTGCTTTTCTCTCACAGGGATGTCGGGGACAAAAAAAAAGAAAAAAAAACATGCCCCTAACTGTAAACTTCTTCCTCTTTTACTTTTTAGATGGAGTAAATGGTGTGGAAAAGCACCCGCTCTCTCGAATTGTCAGACCTTTGAGTCAGCCGGACGAGGGATGGGGAGACGAGCGGCTGACCTGACTACTCCAGTTCCCGTTTTAGGCGTCCCTGCCCTGGTTGGAGTGCGTGGCTGGAAGGCAACCGGAGGAGAAAAAAACGGAGGAGCCCTGCTACAGACCTGGGGTCTTCATTGCAGCGTTGGTGTCCAGACGTCGCCAGGGATAAGAAAAACACCTTCCCAGCATGTACAGCTAACTGATACACTGGCCACACCGTCAGATTGCATTACTCAAGCATCCAACAGCTATATTACCAAGGAGTACAAAGACATATTACTGCTAACAAAGAGTGACAAGGAAAAAAGGGCTATTTTAAAACAGAAAAATGGGGAACCAAGGACCAAAAAGGAAGTGACTTTCAAGGCACTTGAAGGTGAAGCATCTAAGGATGTGACTTGTAGTCAGAGGAGCAGTAATGGGACTTATTGCTATGCTAGGGCGATCAAGACCAACCCGCACTTTGCAGAGACTGTACCCAATGTCAGGTCTAAATTGAAATCTCCTGCCCGCTACACTAACGGCAGTGTGGTCGATTCAGAGGCGATGGGTGGAATTAGCATTGATAGCGATGAAGCAGACCATGTAAAAGGTGCACACTGTCACGGAAGAGGCCAAACCAGACTGCAAGGTCAATATGCAGAGCAGCCCGGGAAGACCCCGCTGTTATCTGCTGCCCGACCTTTCGGCATACCACAAAAAATATGCAGCCATTGTGGCGGGAGACAGTCTGTTACCACCGGAGCTGTCACTTCGGGGGAGAAAAGCCTCACCGCCGATGTGTGCCAGGGAGAGAAAGCATTCAAATCAGCCCTCACCTCACTCTCGACTACCACACATCTCCAGGTGCCAATGACAGAGAATCGCTTCAATCCGAGCCATCATCAAATCTCTGAGAACATCACAAACGGACAGAAAAGGACACACGTCACAGTCAACCCACAATTATCGTATGTGAGCGAGGAACTTAGATACAGAAAAGCATCTCATCCTGCATGCCCAGTGCATTCTGTCAACGGGCACTCAAGGGCTGATCTGGTCACCTTGTCATATGCTGCGAGCGACGCCATTACCCCACATCCCACAACCATTCTACATGCTAAAACCATCACTGTCACTAAAGCAACTATTGAAACAAGAAAAGATAATGATAGCTTAAAATCCCTCACAACGCCGTCACACGACAGTAAAACCCTCCAACCGACAAGTCTCACATTGACTCCACAGATGCCCAGGGCCACCAAACCAAACAATCCACATTTACACATCCCACCACCGGGAGACGCCAACGATACCAACACACACGAAAGAATTTCAACCTTTGATAATGCGCTGAACTCCGCAGAGAGAATACCATCTAACGTTGTGAATGCTAAGCTTGACGCCACACCCCTGCACTCAACGGACAAAGAACACATCACAACAAAAATGACAGACAGCTCACGTGTGACCTCCAAGTGTCCCGCCTCGTCACCAGCTGGCAATGAATTAGATCCCCTTCATAAATCAGAAACAACTGCACAGCATACTCCTGCAAGTCAATCATGTACTTCAGCTGACTCAGCTCATAAACCACAGGAAAAGCTGTCCTCAAAAGTTCAGAGCAAATCACCAGGTAAAGCATCTTTTATTGATGTTGTGATGACCACGACTGCATTCTCCACTTTGGCTAAGACATCGCATGGGACTACACCAGATCCTCTTTGCAGTATTGTTGTACCGGAGAGCACCTTGAATCATAATGCACTTTCAGATCAAGCTACTCACACTCGGTCCCAACATATTGGCAAATCTGGAGTAACCCAAATTGACTTCATTCCACAGGAGTCCTCAAATTCTGAGGTTTATGTAACTACAGAATCTCCAAAAAACACATCTAGTCCAACTATTCTTCTAGATTCTAGATCTAGGTTGCCCACAAGTACAACTCTCAGCTCCACAACTATATGTAGCAGTGCTCTATACAAGAATACAGCCCTCAGGAACTCTTCAAACAATCTGGAGAATCCACCATCCACAGCTACCTCGTCTCCATCTACACAGAAAGGAAACAACAATCAAGTCTGTGTAACAAATACAACTTTCCTTCAAACAGCAGACACGACACAACACAGCAAATTACTTAGTCGTAATGAAGCTCCCCGCACAACTAAACCAGGCAACACACAAGCGACTAATGCCACTAATGAGTCTGTTTTCTGTTCTGTTATTCCCAACCAGGAAAACATCTCCAAAACAACTCTAGTTGCGTTATCTCAGTCGCAAAATGTATCAAAAAATCATGAGCCGAATCACAACAACCAGCATACAACAGCAGCTACTGATCCTACAAGCAACCACGTGAGTGCCTCCAATTCCAAACCGAGGTTAACCATTGATCGCAACACTGAACCCTACACTGACGAAAACAAATGCAATAATCCCGTCAAAGAATTAGCTGGGCATGAGACAAAAGACCATGGAGTTTCAAATCTCTCACAGGCCACTAACCTTCAGAATTGTGCTTCCCTAATTAAGTCAAGCAGTTTTTGTCTGCAGGGTTGCAGAAACACAAAACAACAGAGGCATGCACATTATGAAGGATACACAGAACAGATTACAGAACATTCGGGACACTGCTGCGCTACATGCCCGCCAGTAAAAGCAGCCCAAGAGATGGATTCAAATACAGAACAGCTTGCCTTGGGTATGTCAGCCATGCATTCACATATCAAAAAATTTAAATCCGATGCCGATAAAGAGACACATCCCATCTACTCAGAACTCTCCGCCATAGCACAGACAAACTGTGAGCCAACTATCTCATCACAGGCAGACACTAGCGGACACCTCAAGCCTGTCGTCGAACCTTTGGTCCACCAAAGCTCTGATTCAGGTGCATCTTCGCTAACACAGGCACACACAGGTTCTCCCATTGAACCCGCCCTGTTAAAGAGTGAGGGAGACCTCTGTACGCTCGCAGGCCCTGAATGTAATTCCATACGGCCACCCACAACAATACAGTTGGCATCCCTTCCCCGGTTTCAGTCCGGTGAGGCGGAGGCGATCGTCGGACCGGATTCAAAGCCTGGCCCTGCTCCCCTTAAGCCGTCCCCGGAGGACACGGGCCTGGCTCACTCCCACCCAGCCGATGCAGCCCTGTTGCTGCCTCCTTCCCCACAGTGCTGCAAATCAGCCGCCCTACAGCAGAGGCTGGAGACAGTGGAAGCCAGCTTGGCAGCCAACAAGGACAGGATCACTACTCTACTTAACATCATCCATGACCTGGAGGCATGCCACACTCCTACCAGCGGGTAAGAGGATTTGTGTGTGTGTGTTTGTTACATCACGGTGTAATACACTATGATGTAACAAGTTGCCCTTGCACCTTGTGACGTTGATACTTCTGTTACTGTATTTTCATAAGTTGGTTGCAACGCTTTAGCTTTATTATAAGTTTGCAAATTGCTCTGGGAATGTGCTCCTGTGTGTGTGTTTGTGTGTGTTTGTCTGTGTGACAGAAACCTACTTGGGCAATTCAAGAGGGCATTTATCTCAGAGAGATTTATTTAGCTGTATAACTCATCTGGGACAAATAACAGGAATTAAAACGGCCTTCTGGCAACGTGTCTCTGTCAATCATTCACATCCACTGTGCTGTGCTAATAAGTTGTGACTGTCTCTGAGGTCATGTTTGAGAATAACCCACTCCTAATAACCGCCTGACGTCTGACATAGTGCACATTAATCTGAATGAATATTAAACAGAGAGGACGAGTTGAGAGAATATTAAATCATGAATCTGGAAGGATGAGAGTTTTGGAAGTTGCCTTTAATCACTGTATGCATTTGACTTTTCTTTATTCTAGTCGGCGATGCTATAAAACTGGACAGGACCTGAAAAACTGCTCAACCTGCCAGAAGACTGCTTGTATAGTCTACAGGTGAGTTAATGGTGGAACTTGCACACTTTTTCTTCATGCAAATTTTAGACCAGTAAGTAACATGTGGAACTCCTGCTCAAATATGAAAGTATTATGACAGGATATCAGGAATATATCATATGTCGCTCTTTGTTAAATGGTGTAAATTTTATTTTAAAAAAGACAAAAAAAACACACACAACATAGTAAAAAGGGGAAAAAATTGAGTTTAATTCCTTCTATAGGATTTATATATCAAATATCCATTATGCTGCTGGATATGTATTTATATTAAACAAAACAACAACAAACGAATCAGAATTTCAATAATTTCAATAAAACATTCGATTTTTTTTTAGATGTTGAGGTGGATGCTTGCCCATTAAACACTTTGACGTGCACAGCAGTGGGACCACTTGCAATGTCAGTTTCCAAGCAGCTCCCTGACAGCCTGCCCACTTCACTTCACTGAAAAATAATGACTTAGTGTACGGGCAGCTTACCAAATGAAAAGCTCCGCAATGCTCATTTTGTTTCTTTCTTGGACTACACGGGGAGATTAGGCATTTACCGTAGGACTCTATCTGTTCACACTGCACATTTATGGAGACTGAGAAGGATTTTCTGAAATGCGAGATAGCAAATAGGAACAAAGCATGCCCGAGCACTGCAGTAATAATCCATACTGATTTATTATGATCACCTTGCTGAAGTCATCATCCCAGTGGTTATTGCAGCTGTGAGAGAAAGGTGAAGAATGCAATCTGATGGCAATTTTGAAGAAAAGATATCTGTTTAAGACAGATTTGTGTCTACACTGCATGGCACAATCTGACAAAAATAAAACAGTATTTTTTTTTTATTGAATTAATGACAGACATTGTTAGATTGTAGATTGAGAAAAGGTTTCAACACATACTCCTGCTAATTTTTTTGAAGATGTATATATCTAGACTTATCACTCCGGTCTCGGTTTGCACCTTCTAGCTGAAATGTTGCATCAGGTGGAGGCAGTAGAAAAATACAATTCTTGACTAGAATCACAATCATGTGGAAAAGGAGGCTGAGAAATCTTAAAGCCTTCTCATCATCTTTTTTGGAAAAGATGGCTCACGCTGTACGAAGCTGGAGCTAAAACCCTGTTTTATTCAACACATTCTCATTATTTTCAAAACTGCATTCGTATGATAGGAGTTGAGCTGTCGCTTGGTGTGTGTGTGTGTTTGCATCCTTAAAGGCAAAGTGGAAGATATGGGTATCCTAAAAGGATGTGCATGTGTGTGTTTTCACATTGGTCTTCCCGCCCAAACAAGCCTCAAAATCTAACTCGAACAAAGCAAACAAGGTTTAATAATAACACAGTCTGATGTATCTGGTCTGTTTGCTTGAATATTACACATTTGTGTTCACACCTGTGATTTGGGGGTTTCCATATCCGTCTATCTAGCGTGGAGTACGACTTCAGGCAGCAGGAAAGACGCTTCCTGGAGGTTCTGAATCATTCCTCAAGCGGAAATAACGGTGTCCCCATGCACCTATCCCAGCCCCTGAGCTTCAGCCTGCTCCGAAATGTCATTAAGAACTTGACCAAGTCAAAGGGGAAAAGCAAAAAACTGTGCAAGACCCTGTTCAAATGGCTTCCCAGGAAAATTCAGCAGGTGTAGACCTGGTGAAATACCTGCATGCTGTTGAATAGCCAGTAGCCTGTGTTACAGTGACCAGCAGAAGCCTTTGCAGCTGAAAGGGGACTCCTATTGTTCCCTCCTAGAATGAGATTACTCCGAATTAGGCTTTCACCCAGTAGAGGTTCCACTCTCCTGCCCGTTGTCACAGCTTATAAGCAGGATTTTGCACTCAAATTTGTCTCTGATTTTTGTGACCTTGGGCTAGTCTTGTCCACGAGGACCTATTTGTTTCACTTTTGAACATTCATATTATTTTGTTGTCATCATGCCTGCTTAAATGTACCACTGTCTACTTACAACATGTTTTTTTTTTTTTTTTTTATCTTATTAATGGGGTACTGTTCTTTCCCCCCTGTACTGCAGAAACTGAAACCTTACCAGGTGAAGATATCTTGTTTTAGGTACAATTGGTCCAATATTGAGTAGAATTATCTTGTTCCACTCACAGACAATTTATAGTTATTTTTTTCAGATTTGGGTCAATTTGGTCTTGTTTTAAATAAACAAGATTAATATTAAACATATTAAATTGACTAAAAAGAGTTCAGTTTTTGCATTGTGTTATGATTTATGCACAATTCCAGTTGATGTTTCGTAACATTTCTCCTTCAATTGCCTCCCTCCAGCTCCCCATACGAACACCTGTATAAACCAAGATTTTGAATGAAATCATTTAGAAATGCAAAAATAAAACAAAATTTACTGACTGTTGATCTGTCTGTAAACCGGTTCATTTGTTCAGATCTTTGTTTAATTCTGAGTGCTGAACTTTGTACACTTTAAGAATGAAATAAAAAGCTACACACACAAAGTCAATGCATCCAAACCTTTTTTTTTACGACCAAAAACTGGCCACAAGCATGGAGAACATAGAGAAACACTCATTACAGTATGCCTTTGCCAATTGTGCTGATGGTCTCTAAATCCCCAAACAATCTCGACTTCACAAAAGGTGTCTGAGTAAAAGAATGACATGACGAGAGGCTGCAATGAAGCATGTATCACAATCAAAATGTTCACGTGGCCATGCACAAACTCCTAGACACACACACACACACACGGACATGAAAACCACAGCAACATGAAACATTGTAAGTGATCAAAGCAATGAGAACATGAGCTTTTGGATAAAAGCTGGTGAGTAAGGGAAATATGAAGTATTTATTTGCCTGCCAGAGAAAACCAATATTACATTTTTAGTGGGAAAGACTTTGGGACAAAATAGTGTGAACTGAAGTACTGCAACATTGGTGCAAGACGGAAAGTGCCCCCGTGCCCCCCCCACCTCATATTGAATAATTCCTTTATATAAGTTCTATTATAAAATATTTGTTTTACAGAGACACTTTCATAACCTGAACAAAAAGAACACAGAAAAGATAGTTCAACCTCTGAATAAAATATGATTACAAGCTTTAGCCATCTATGCTTGCTTATAAAGCTCTAAATTGTCTTTGAGTTCTGCTGAGATTCCGCAGTTCTCTGGAACTTGACCTGCCAATTTTGAAAAGTGGTACTTCTGAACAATATTGCAGCTACGGCATGGCACAGAGTCCTACAGCCCAAGACGAATGGATCTATAAAACAAAGCATAAACAGACAGGGACAGACAACATATTGCACATCTCAGTATTACTAACCACATCAGAGTGTATATATCACAGTGAATGGACCAAGCTGTCATCTATGTGAAGATTAAAGTGTTACATTAAATACGGTTATACAAGTTGTTTTAAAACATGAGTTCAAGCCCTCTGTGTGGTCGTAAAAATATCAGTTTAATTCACATAGTGGCAGAGAAGCTGGATCTACTGTGTATCACTTATGTAACCACTGCAACAATATTGCTTCTTTTGAAATGTGCTAACTGGGCTGCAGGGAGATATTGGGGGGAAATTAGCAAATCAATAAAAATGTCTGTTATGCCTTGGGAGATAATTCAGCACCCGCCGAGAAATGGAACTGCTGCCGCGGTGGCTGCTGCTGCTGCTGCTAGTTTTTCGAAGTAGTGAGTGTTGTTCGTACGTTTCGCTCTGCCCGCGTGTTTTATCTCTTACAAAACAACGTGCGTCTGCACTTACTGGCGCACAAATTCAGCTGTTTCCTTCCAAACATGCTGCTGTGCCAATTACATCAAATTTCCACAGGGCATCAAAACTAAATAAACCAGAACGTCACACAGTTTTTGTTGTAGGCCGCGGTGACTCAGTGAAGGACAGACACTCATTTACAGGGCTGACGCTCCAGCCGCCAATTAAATATAATGAAGAAAACATCATGCAAAACAACATCTAGTAATAGTTGGCCTTTTTACACCTGTTCGGTGACTAAACAAACTAAAAGTGGCTGCTGAAGAACTTCAATCTCCATTAGGTGAGTGATATTAACTTTAAATCAAGTCCGTCTGTAATGTGAAAGCATTACCCTGGCTGCCAACACCTCTGAAAGGCAACACCCCAGTCTGCGTCTCTGTGCAGCCCTCAGCCACTTTCAGCTCATTATTTTGGTTCACTGGTCCGTCTGGTTGAGGTCCAACGGCTCTACCCGGCCTCTGCATAAAAGAGCGACTGGCAGCTGCCAGCCAGCCCAGATAAGGTGTCCAGTACCTGTGCATAGAAAAATGGAAGCGCACTGAGGTGAGTTAGAGTTGGTGCACACAAAATAGCACAGAATATACAAGATGAGTCATGTGACCGAGCTTACACTAAAGCTATTTAATGTTAAAGTCATGCTTGCATTATAGTGTTGTTTATCTAATATTTCCATTCTAACCCTCCTAGGCTGCATTCACACATATTCAGGCATTGTGGGACCTTCCTGCAGGGTTGTACGGAGGAGGTGTGGGTCTGTTTGTTTGTTATTTAGGATGTAACTGCTGCAAAAAAAATCGCCTGCCGCCACCGTTTGTTCATTCGATCTTTAGCTTCTGCTCTCTGTGTCTCTTTCAGTCATGGAAAGCTATAAATTAATTGTTTGCGCTTATCAAACTTTTACAGGGGCAAGTAGGCACAATATGTGTCATGCAACCATTTGGACCATTTTCGGTTTTTAATAGACCATATTGGTCTAGAAAAAAAAATATATCACAACTACTATTGGATGGATTGCGGTTTTAAAATATTCATGGTCCCTAATGCTATTGGCTTTGGTGATCCTATAAATGTGTCATAAATCCCTGGTTACAGAACCCCACATTACCCTGTGCTAACTGAAAGCAGGCCACAAGCACACACACGCTACCCTGAAAAGTCCTCTGGTGCTAATTAGCATTTTTTGTTTGCATTTCTGCACCTCAGTAAGCTGCACCAATATGATTCACATATGCTTTATATCCAGTAAACATATGCAAATCAATTGACAGTGCAGAAAATGTTACATAAAGTAAAGAATCCTCTCTTTTTAAATTTGCAGAGAACTCTCTGTACTTCTTTCAGAAGTATAATTGGACTAAATTAGTCATTAAAAGTCTTTAATTATTGCAAGATTTAATATGTGTTACATGTTTTTTGATTAGTCTCCACCCCCATTTTCCCTGTAGTATTTTACCCCACGGCCAGCCAGCTTGACAGACACATGTTTATTAGTTTACATTTAATATTACTGATGTGGTTATTCATCTTCCAGCACAGTGAACTGTCACAGCATGCATTAATGAATACAATTTTTTTACAGATCTAACACTAATGAAGATAAAATATAGTGTGGACATAAATTGCTGGTATGAACTTTGCAAACTCCGAGACAGTTCATCCCTTACGAAAATTAACCATGGTTTTACCATGGGAAATACCGTGGTTTTACCATGGTTTTTTGGGTCATGGTTTACCATGGTTTTTTTGTGGTAACCATGGTTATACTATGGTTTTTATGTAGTAACCATGGTTCTACCATGGTTTTTGGAAGTACCATGAACCAACCATAGTAATACTATGGTATCCAAAAACTATGGTAGAACCATGGTTACTACATAAAAACCATAGTATAACCATGGTTACCACAAAAAAACCATGGTTAACCATGGTTACCCAAAAAACCATGGTAAAACCACGGTATTTCCCATGGTAAAGCCATGGTTAATTTTCGTAAGGGATCGCTGGCCTGAAAAATATAAAAACATCAATTAGTGGAGTGTCAGACTTGTTCTGTGTGAATGAATTCTGACAGTGTCTTCATGATTATGTTTAACATTCTGAAATGTTCTTTCCTAACCTCGCTGTGAAATAACCATCAAATACTTCAACAAGAGAAGAATGGCATCCTCAACTCTTTTGCACAACTTTGGTAGCAATTATCCAGGAAGTTATTGTTATTATTTTGACAAAGTACTGTACTTCTGTTTTGCATTATTATTACTATCTTTACCATAAACTAAATAAATAAACAAATAAATACCGTAATTTCAGTATTACACAATTAACTGTAAAATTAAAATAGTGTTATTTCAGTTGTATTGACAGTATTGGATGATTAACTGTAGAATAAAAAAGCAATGTAACAGTGTTATTTCAGTTGTATTTATTGTAATGGGTGATTACCTATATTTTAATGCAGTAAATACTTACTACTGTGATTTACTACAATAAATTTTACTCTAGTGTGATTTCCTACTTGACTACTGTGATTTATTGTAAAATATACAGCAATCTACTGTAATAAATGTTTAAAGTAAAGTCGCTGTGTTTGAAAACACAGAAAATAAATAACATAGCATATTCCACAGCAGTAGCATATATAAAGAGTATGCCTTTTTTGTACAGGCAAATATGGTTTGAGGTTAATGTACCTCTTCTCTTAGAAATTATTTTTTTTAATGGTGCTATGTATTATGTGTATGGGCAGAGTATGGTGTGTCTCATCATAACTGTTTGCATAGTGTGTGTTGGGATGTTAGAATTAAGTCATATATAATTCTCAACTTGGCTTATTTAAAATGGAGGCAAACGTCTTTATTGCTTTAACTTATCATAATGGAGTAAATGTTGATTGCATAGTGTATTAGCTACAATAGAACAACGACACAAATCACAGACACAAACACACTTTCACCTGTTTCTGAATTCAATATCAAATTGTGACAGTATCAATCTGTCTCTTCAGTGAACATGCATCTTTCTTCTCTTATTTCCAAAGCGTAAAGTGATGTGCGTCTGTGTTGAGGTTCGTTCCCCCATAAATAATGGTAAAACTCCCTTGAATCCATTTGTCTGTGGTGGAATTTCAGCATGACCTCATTACAGCTACTGCAGATATGTGAAAGGCCCAATGTGGCAAAAAAAAAAAATCCAGTAATCACGTCAAGTTCCCTGTCAGTTGTGAAATCATGCAGACAATTTTACTCGCCGTGTCAGTATTTGTTGGCTCGGATGCAACCCTGTTTTCTGCTATTGTGCTATCCGTCACATATAAACACTGCGGACTCCTCTGTGTTTCTCCTCTATATATGGAAACGCTGCTGCTGGTTGGCTTCAGACAGAACTAATGACTCATTTTGACATGGAGATTCGGTGTTCCTTGGGGATAACGGCGACTGTAAAAGGGCAGAGAAGGGCAGCGAGACTCCTCTCAGGGTTGTGTGCAGAGGGGCTTTAGACTAGCGGTAATATAGCGAGATGTGAGAGATTGGCTTCCCCTGGGATGGAAATGTAATATGACAGGGCACAATGGAAGAGGCAGGGGAGAACACTGGCTGGATTTCCATACAACAGAGCAGGCAATTTGCCTTTGGCTTTTCACATGGCCTTGAACTTGGCATAATTTGGTTTTAATAATCCTGCATGCAACATGCTTGTTTTGAGTTTCACAACCTTACGCCATTATATTCAACATTGTGGAGAGGTGGAATAATAAGCACTGATGGTGGCATTTTACAGTAACCCACAGATAGGATTGTTTTCTTAAACAACAAGTGAGCCATGATCACCTAAAATAATCCCCTAAAACATTTATACCAGATATGTCTTTAGACTTTGATTAATGTTATAGGAAAACAAAGAAAAATTCCATATCTGCTTATGACTTCCTTTATTGCCCCAAGAGGGAAATTCATTTTAGTGACAAGGATCATGATGCACAGTAATACTGCACATATGCAAACCCATGGAAAGCAAGCACATGATTAATGCACATGTAACAGATGCAACTAGATTATATATAGAAAAAAATACATAATGAAAGACATGTATCTTTAACTGCTGCTTTTTATTTTTATTTTTTACTTTGCTGGTTTGATAAGGTCAGATGAGTCACATTTCGAGTCCTTAAAGATACAGCACATCATAGAAATATCCACACATTCAAAGCACAGGATTAAACAAAATAAAGTTAGACACACTAATTTTGCCACTCGTTCCAAGTTACCTCTAGACTGACTGCTGATTTATTTTTAGGATTACTGAAGGCACAATATGTAATATTTGTGTATTTTTTTCAGATTAGAATAAGATGACTAAATCAATGTTAAATATTCTTGTTGAGTTCTGTAACCTGAAATTTTGCTGTGAGTGAGGATACATCGTCAGGAAACCATGAAAACCTGTGTGCCAATCCATCATACAGGTGTCAAGATATTTCAATTTAGAGCAAATATCGACAACTAACTACAGAACTATGCCGCCAGTATGGCTGTAGGTACATGAATACACAATGAAGTTGATGATGTACTTTGGAATATATGTATCAGTGTTAATTTTCAGAAATCATACGTTTCAGTAGTTTCTATTTTACCTTCCAATTCAAATCAATAAAACGGCCCTTGGCTCACTTCTCAAAGAAACGTATGCTCATAGTCGAAAATGGAAAAAAAAAAACCTTGCCCGGGGTAACAAAAATAAAAGCATTTTGAGAACATTTTGCACTCGTTCATTTTTCATTCTTTTTTTTTTTTTTTTTTTAATTTGACTCCAACCAGCAGCCTTGAAACGGTGGGCTTGTTAGTCAGAAACATCACTTCAGGCTCACGCTCATCTTGTCGGCACACCAGCGTGACCGATGACTATTGACAGTCAAAGCAGCTGGAAGGCTCTTTTAGTTTCTGTCATTGGCCGAGAAAAAAAACGTACGCTATGGCCATAATTATCTAATATGGCCTGCTCTCTTCAAGTACACATGAATGCACATATGGTAAACACCAGCATATAATATCATTTATCATCAGCCTTAAATGCTCAATAGGCCACATACTGTACCTACATAGAGCAACATACAGGTGATAAAGCTTCAGAATGTTCTGCAGACTTTTTGTGACCTCGTCTTAGTGTGTAAATGACCAAGCTGGTTTATTATTTGAATTTATTCAGCGGTTTATTATTTGAAAGCAACATCACATAACCAATTTAAAGCTAATACACTACGGTTATTATGGCAATACGGCGCATTTAAAAAAACAAGATAAAACAAGAGCGAGAGATTTCCTGTCAGTTATGTTGATGCATGGATGTGCAGATGTGAGCTTCCGTGCTAGAGACTGTCTGAAATGTCTGAAAGAGACATTTCAGACAGTTTAAAACACACAAAGCAGGATGCATTCGGAGCCAGAGAGCAGGCACAAGTTAAAAACTGAAACAAACTGTTGTTTCGCATTAAGATCCTCATGCAGTATTAATTTGAATCTTTTTTTTTGTTTGAAACTTCAACTCCCAAAATAATAGTTAAAAGTATAGGAAAAAAAACTAAAACTCACCACTCAAATCAAATTGACATCAGCAAAAACGATTTCTTACTAACTACAAGTATAGAGCGGCATGAAATAGGAATACTCACATAAAGTAGCACTTGAGTTTAATGTACGTTTCAGTGAGTTGTCAAAAAAAAAAAAAACAGCAGACACGGCCGAGGTTTTAAAATGTCATGACACTGCAATCGCTGAGTTATTGTGAGTAAGGGCAGGAGTTCCCTGAACTGCTTCTCACATCTCACAGGGGGCCTCCTTTCAGCATTAACATGCTTTGAAAAAATTACTCTAGAACTCTTAGAACAGGAAGTGGAGGACACTAAAGTCTGGATATTTACAAACCTTATTTGTCTTTCTCCTGACTTGGCCGATTAGGGTATTTTTAGCTTTAAAGAGGTTTTGTGAATATGGCCCTGGGGCTGGTACTGCGGGGATGTAACTCCTAACAAATGGTCTTAACTATGGTCCACAACTTTGACTTTAGCGTGAAGCAATTATTTTGTAAAGAAAGAACATTTTGCATGAACAAGCTCAATAAAAAAGTTCTGAAGCATCACTCAGGGATTCATAGACCATGTCTACCCACTCGTGTCCAGCAGGTGGGAGGAAAGAGTCAGAATGTTGGATGTTGAGTTACATCTCAAGTGCATATTACAAATGCAAAGTGTGTATGAAGGTTGATTAGAAACTAACTGACAGTTAAAACATTAATTAAAAAAAAAGAATAAATTCCATTTTCAATGACATCTATTCCATCTGATGAGATTTCTTTTTAAGTTTTATCTTGTTTTCTATTTCCTCCAGTTTTCCTCCATTTCTTCCATTCTCTTTTTATTTCACTTATAGATATGTTCACAGTTGTGTGGCTGACTTGCTGACTGCTCCTTCCTGGATCAGTATGTCCTGGTCAAACGAGTTCACATATTTAGAATAACAAAAGATTAGAGTCTCCCTCTTCTCTCTGGCTTTATGTTAATGTTTCAGTTGTGTCTTACTTGGGAAATTTGTCTTACTTACCCCCGTTGACCTGGTCAGTTTCAGGAAGCGCAGCACGCTGCTATTTCGAGTTGAACAAACAGTGTCTCTGGCCTCTGTGATTCTCAGGCCTTCTCCTTCTCTCCAAATAGGTTCATTTATGGCTCCCTCTTGGATTGTGGACATTAACAGTCCTATCAACATCCACAAGAATCTCCCTGCCTGGATTCTCATTTAACCCTTATTTAATCATGCAATAAAAAGGATCAAGCAGGTTTCTCTAGTGTAATTTGACATTGACGTGTATGTGTTTTGATGTAAAAGCGCGTGGGTGCCGTACACGTCACTTCGGCGCCAGATGAGCGAGTTTGGGAGGACGAGGACGCTCTCTGACATCAATACAAACTTCTGAAACAACCTCCAGGTCACTCGGGTTGTTGTTTAATTTCTTTAGCCTGCGAGATTAGTCAAATTTTCTTTAATTGTTAACCGGTTGTAGCCTCTTAAACTCAAGCCCCTCTTTTGGGCTTTTTAGGTTTTAGGTAATTGAAGTTGACATTGTTAAAACCAACTCTGAAGTGCAACTTTTCATTGCAGAAAAGTTCGTAGCTGTAAAAAAAAGTGGTTGTTTACTTTTGTATTTTTCAGCTGCTGGTCCACTGAGTTTTTGTCATGAGCAAATAATAGTTTTACCGTTCAACTCACAGGGGTCTTAGCTTTTATATTTGTTTGTCTAGCATGAAGTATCAGAGAGGTAGCAGACTGAACCGCAGCGACATATCAATCACAACAAATGTCAGACATGCATTTTCTTCAGGAAGATGTCTTAACATATAAATGAAAACTCACTGTGAATTCTATGCGTTTTAGTTGGGATTCTGCAGTTGTGTAAAATATATTGTTAGTAGAAGTATCACCAGCAGGTAGAGTATCACCAAACCTCAGCAGATAAAACTGAAAGTGTGTGCATGGCCTTTAAACCACTTGATATCTCTGCCAATATTTATTTGTGATTAAAGTTTTTTTTTTTCCTGTGATCCAGGATGTTCATAATAGAAAAGGTAACTAGTTTGAAATTCTGATGACTTGAACTGATGAGAATAGAATGACTAGAGACGGTCAGTTGTGTGGTTGCTTTCAAAGTTACTGAAGCTTTGCTTCAACATGGCAATAACAGCTCTGTTTTTTCCTTCTTACATGTGTTCATTTGAACCATTTCTGTCAAAAAAAAAGAAAGTGCATACGTTGCGTCTGGCTACACATGTCTATCAGGAAAGAGACAAGGAGAGAGAGAAAGAGAGAGAGGGAGGAGACAGAGAGAGAGGAAGAGAGAGAGAGAGAGAGAAAGAGAGAGTGACAGAAATAAGTTTACACATTGGCAGGATCAGGGAAGCAGAGGAGTACATTGATTATCTGCAAAGAAGAATTCTGGAAATCAGACCCATGTGTAAGACAAACCATGTGAGGTGAGTCACCACGCTCTGAGCATCTTTAATTAAGGGTTTTTTATACGCAGAAAGAGAATACTATTATCCAAACACATAAAACATTCTAGTTTCACATTGTCTGTGGCAAAGATGGCGAGATGAAGATTCATGCAAGAAAAGTGATGTTTGCCTGCTCATGTTACGAGTCAGACATGTTCGGGAAAAAAAAAATGGAGCTTACTGATTCATTTATGCCACTTTTCTCTGGTTACACATTCACAGGGTGAGAAAAAACATACGTGTTGCGAGGAAATATAACTATGTACTTGAGGTTGACTTAGCTCATGATGTCAGGACTTAATGCTGAACACATAGAGGAGGGTTGATGGTCAGTTTAAACCTCTTTGATCCAGTGTACAGACCAGCATGTGCCTGCTATTATTTATTTATATCTGTTATTACAAAGCCGTGATAGGATATGTGTGTATGAGTTTGTGTCTCTTATTCCTCTTAAATGTATATCACCAAATTGTGTTTTTGCAGCTTGTTGTTTTACTAGTATTTCACATTGCATCGCTCTTTTCCCCTGATTTACTGCAGTATTTCATGATTTGGTGTTTACAGTCATCACAACAATCATTCAGAGTTTTTCCTCGTGAAACGTTTTTATAATTCAATGGGGAGGAAATGCAACCTCTTCAATTTGTAGCAGAAAAATAATTCAACAAGTTCCAAGAGGGAAAGGCACTCTGCACAAATAGATTTTTTTTCCATCAGATTTTACATTAGCAAATTGTCATCGTCTTCTTCCCTACATTTGGTTTCATTCTTGACACATGAATTATTGATCTATATTGTCGTCCGGCCTCCTGTTATCCTAGAGCCGGATGCTTTGCATCTTTATCACTTAGTGTTGACTCATCTACCGCACCGGCAACGCTCAATTTGTTCCGTGATGCGGGGGATTTTTCATATTCAGGCTCCTGACCTCTGTGTGCAAATACACGTTCACGATGTCGAACAGAAACATGAGGTCATTTAATTAAATTATGTAGTTCTGTAGAGCGGATGCATGGCCGGTGGCACAATTTCATATCCTCACAATTGTTGTTGTTTTTTTTTTCAAGGAGGCTATCAACAAATCAGCCCGTGTAGCGGTTTATTGGACATTATAGAATCAATAGCCTTCGCACTCACTCAGTATCGGGCATATCTCAAAAGGTCAAAACGTCCTAATGGCGGTGAGGAGCGTTGTCATGCATATGCAGGATGTGTGCAGTTTACACGCAGCCTCCCGTGCAGCAGCTGTGTTGCTGCTGTACACGACAGATGCGAGTAAAGAATCACACCAGCCGTTCACATTCTGAGTGTCATATGACAGGCTTCTTTGATCAGTAATTTCATTTAATGCCAGTCCTTTAAATAATGTCACTCAAACCACCTTATTTTATAGTGTCATGTAAAGTTTTCTATTTTTTTTTTTTTTTTTTTGGCCAATGCCTTAGACTGTCACAAAAGCAAATCAATAATGCAATGATGTGTAAAATGATCTCATCGTGGTACTATAGTGTTGTATTCCACCTGTTGCTCTACTCTCGGGGCAAATCAGCATGAAAATGCAGGTGTAGACAAAACGTGGATCGTTTTCTTTTCTTCTCCTCTCCCGTCGTGCGCTCGGTCCTGTCTGAATTGACATGGCTTCCTGCCAGCAGCGCCTTGTTCTTGTGGCACTAAATGAGAGCAGCCTGCGACTAGAGACAGCTTGTCTCAACTCCGTCGGTGCTGAACAAACAGAGTCACCATGGAAACGCAAAGCGTATAGCTCTGGGGTGAATCTATTGACATTATTAACAAAAACATCATAACCAAAACAGGTAAACAGGTAAAACAATGCCTATAGTCTAACAGATTAGAGTCAAATGTCGTATAATTCAAGGAAATGCACTACATATTATCAATTGAGACCTGTATTAAACATATCTACAGTGACTAAATTTCTATATAAGTGTATATATTTATATATAATTATTATAGAATCAACGAATTCATTCAATTGAATAAATCAGTATTTCATACAATGGATAACAAGAGATGGTTGGTTGTTGTACTTATATTAAAATATTCTGCCCTTTAATATCAGTGTAATTGCAGTCTCCAGATAGATTTTTTACATTACATAATCCATATGGTCACACCTGACCTTTGACCTTTGATCTACTAAAGAGAATGCCTTCCAACCCTGCTTGAACATTATAATCCTACCGTATATCCCCTTTTCTTATCGTTATTACAGTAAACTTCCTTTTATTCATTTGTCAACACAGCAGGGATGATATTAGAAAAACCCTGAAGTAAAAGATAAAGTAGTTCCTGGAGGAACTCAGTAAACTGCACTTCCCTGTGTTTCCTGGCTGTTTGTGGGCAACTACAAAATCAAGCAGCCCAGAGGGGAAAAACCTCCAGATACACATAGTTCAGTTGAAATTCCTCCTGTTTACAGAATGAACAGATATAGATAAAAGACATGATCAGTTTATAACATATACATTTCCTCTGTTCATTTCAGTATCCGACTATATAGGATAACATTAAATATAACAGTAATATGCTGCTTATGTGTACATGTCAATGATGTATACACACTATATTTTTAATATTTGAAACATTTTTCATAGCAAGTACTTTTACTTGTATTACTACAATACTTAAATAATTGTACTTAACTAAGTTTTTGAATGAAATACTCTGTACTGTTCTCAGTATTCCTTCCTTTCGCTGTTAGGGAGGGTACGTTTTTCATTACTTTCAAATGTCTGCTTCACTTCTAGCTATATTATTTTATTGTTGCTGAGGCTATGCTATTGACATACTGTAGTTTGCATGTCTCTAACAGCACACTGTAACTGGCGATCACTCTGTTTAGATCTTTCTGGCTTACAGAGTGTGCAGATGAAAAATCAAGCCTTGGCTGGCCAGGCAGGCTCCCATTGCTGTAACTGTCAACCACTGTTGGCTGAACTAGTCCAATCCTGATTGAACGATTCACTTACGCCACTGTACTGGAAAATCTGGGGAGTAGGCCACTTACTGTTTGTCTGCTGTCCTCTGCGTTGTTGACTATTTTCACATTGGACAAACGTAATAAGAAAAAAGTCCATTTACATTTCAGTGAAAAAAGGAGTGGAATTACAGTAAGGCTTTGTAACACTGCTTAGTAAACATAAATGAGCGGATATCGAGTATCATGCATTTGTATATCTCATTCTCCTTAGTCTCTTATTGCAGATAGAGGTCAGCAGGAATCAGGCAGAGGTTAATCACCCAGCTTGTAGGGATTTAACCAGGCTGATTGTGAGATGTGATGATTTGACTTAACTATGGCAATAAAGGCTGTCGCTTTTGGACCCTGGGGAAATAAAGTCTGATGAAACAAATGACCACTTATAATGTTCACCAGCAGCATCTAATATAACCACCAGTCTGCAGCTTTAAAAATGGCCTCACTTTAGAATCATCCAACCGTAATTAGATAATTTGAGAACTACCAGTCCTCACCAAGTGTCATCTATTTTTTATGGGAGCACATCAGATGGCCTTATGGTGTAATAAGGAAGCAGATAGCAAATTACAGACATTGTCAAACAATGACTCATCATTAACAGTGCAGGTGATTTAGCTTCAGTTTTATTTTTTTCTCATAACTAAAACACTATAAATGCAGCATCACATGTCATATCTGTTCCTGATTCATTTTATATTTAAAATATGTTCAACGAGTAATGACTTACTGTGCAGGTGATCAATAATTACACAATAATCATTTTTGGGGGATGCATGACAAAAATAACTAAATGAATTGAGCTCCATGTGTGACCGCTAGGTTTCAGGAAAAGCACCTCACAGAAAGGATCATATTTTATAAATTCATATATGAATTACTGCAATTCATTCATAATGCAACTCATGCACAAAATGTTCAGTAACTTTGTACTGACTGAAAAAGTGGTTAAAACTTAATTTTATAATGTTAAGTGATTGCATGAAATTAATTGATCTAACTCAAGATTAATGTATATATATATATATATATATATATATATATATATATATATATATATATATATATATATATATATATATATATATATATATATATAATGACTGTACATATATTTTCTTAGTACTTTTGAATAGAAATTATTTATCAATAATTATAATAAATTATGATTATTAATAATTACATAATAATAATAGTAATGATTAATTACTTTTACCTCTTATTTTGAATATACTAAAATGAATTATGTTGATTCAGGCAACTCCTTAACTCCTACATAGTAATATATTATACATATTTGAGTTAAATCTAATCTGATTAAAACTTTTAACTGTTTTATTGTGTGTGTAAAAGTAATTAGTAAATTGTATATTTGTGTTCTTTCTCAAAAGTAGAAACAAGAGCTCAGAGTTGTTTATTTAATCCTTTAGACTGTAGCAGAATGTTTTCTGATTCTTGTCTTCCTACCCTGACAGAGATGCATTACAGGGACAGCCGACGCTTTCTCTCTCTCTCTCCCTCTCTCTACTAAACGTCCCTGTCTCCAAGGACCAGCTCCCTGCTGCAGCCCTGCATGTGTATCACTCTCCCTACACACTGCTGTGTTTGGTTGCAACATATGAAAAGTGTCTTTTGTGGGATCAGGAAAGTCATATCAGCCATTTTGTTCCATGTAGAAGAAAGAGAATGTGTAATAAAATGTCGCTGTTGGATTGAGGAAGTTTAACTTGTGGGAGTATCATAACTTCTTCTTCTTAGATAATAGTATGATAATAAAAGATTGGGATGCAACGTCAGAAGTAGATTAAGGTGTATTGTAAAGCCGCATCATACTAGGAATACTAGTCTCTTTTTATACTCTCATGTATGGATGTAAGTGTGTATGTGTTCTTTCACCTGTAAGGTCAAATTGGAGAGGGAGTTAAACTACAGATTACTCAAACAGCACCAATAGAGGACATTAATCTAACCTTTATAAAGGTGGCACATGTAGTCTAATGCTGGTACAGAACAGTTACTACCCACATGCACTGTAGTTATTTTTGTTAGCAGGATTGAGAGTTTTACTATAGCACTGTCGCTTTAAATATTGAATGTGGTGAATTGTTTAGCATCGTATTTGATTCATTATTTACAGTTCTGATTAATGTAGCTACTGGAAGACATAAGGAGGGGGGGCTGTAACTCAACATAATCCAATACTGCCTGCAAAATCAAGATAACATTTCCTTGTAGAACTCAGGAACAGAAAGCTGTGTCCGGGAGCTCAGTGACTATTTATATTAATAACAACAGTAAATGACCTGGATAAATGGTGTTTTGATTGTTAACAGGCCACTGCAGCGCAAGATAAACATGCTTTACCTTTGAGACACTCAAATAGTGAAAAGACCTTTTACGGGGTTAAAATGTGAGTTTTTAAGTAACATCGGTTCTTGCTCTTCACCAGAGTGAAGGCTTCACCTCAGAGGCCGACAGCAGCGCCGCTGTGGGAAACAGAGGAGATGGCTGCGGACTCCTTTCCACTCTGTCATCCACTCATGAACCTGATCCACTGAGATAGCGACAGCTGCACTTTGTCAGTGGCCCCTGTGCCTGAAGGAGGAGGAGGGCGCCATGATCTCCACGGCCCTCCGCTGGCTGGTCCTGGTGTGTTTCATCTTCCTGAGCATTGGCGGGAACGTGCTGGTCTGCCTGGCCGTGGGGCTCAGCCGTCGACTGTGGCGAATTGCTAACTGCTTCGTGGTGTCTCTGGCCGTGACGGATCTCCTGCTCAGCCTGCTGGTGCTGCCCCTGTCCGCCACCGTGGAGCTGCGGAGCGGTAAATGGCCCTTCGGCGGCGCCCTGTGCAACATTTACATCTCGCTGGACGTCATGCTGTGCACATCCTCCATCCTGACCCTGCTGGCAATCAGCATCGACCGATACCTGGCCATTTCGGCCCCGCTCAGCTACACCCGGAGAGTCACCCGTCCCAGGGTGACGCTGGCTGTGACCTCCATCTGGGCCTTGTCACTAGCCGTGTCCTTTGTGCCCATCCACCTGGGCTGGAACACGGTGGACTACAGAGTGCAGCACTTGGACTGGGGCATGGGGGACGAGGACGAGGAAGAGCACTACTGCCAGTTTGAATGGAATAACTACTATGTTCTTCTTTATACCTTTGGCACCTTTTACCTGCCTCTGCTGCTTATGTGTGGAATGTACCTTTGTATATTTAGAGTGGCACGAGAACAGGTCAGTGTTTATTATCATTATTTTGTAAGACGGGCTGTGGTGTGATATGAATGGGCTTAAAGGGGAGTTATCACACATTTTTCCAGGCCTATATTTGATTTAGAAGGCTCTGCAGTTATATCTTTGCTTGATTTTAAGTTTACAACCTCCTATTTATCTTTATACGGCCCCTTTATTTCAGCCTCTGTCTGAAACAAGCTGTTTTATCCCCTGTTTCTTTAAGGCCTCTTCTTAATGAGCCTGAGTGGTATGAGTGGTATTTTAATATATATATATATATATATATATATATATATATATATATATATATATATATATATATATATATATATATATATATATATATATATATATATATATATATATATATATATATTTTTTTTTTAATTTATTCAAAAATGTTCATGCCCAGAAACCAATTCAGACTATGTGAGTGGCCGATGAGAATAACATGTAACAGCCCAGCAACCTTCTGTTGCTAGGGCTGGAGGACACAGACCTGGTCTGAGCTGATGTGATATGGATTCACTTCGATGGTGAAGATGCAAACTGGGTGTTCAGAGCAAGCTGAAGCTCAGACTCGTGACTTTCAGGGAGCATTTTACAACCGTTCTCCCTCAAGCTTTAGAACTTTCAACATGTTTAATATAGGCATCCCACAGACATTATAACATTATATAAAAGAAAATCACTTTGAAGGCAAAGGGTGTAGTATTCAGAAAATGTCTCAGCATAATTTTTAACCAAACAATGATCTTTCCTCAAGTGTTTTTTGTGCCTTAATCTAACTAAATCTTAAATCTGTAGTACGGGGCTTTTGTCTCCCCCATCTGACAAACGATTGATTAAACAAACACTTTAGAAAACACATAGAAAAAAAATTACCCTTGCCACTGTAACATTGTAACACAAGCATTAAAAGAAAAAGAAAATGATTTTACCTTATCATACAGATGGTAAAGGCTAGCTTTTCATCAGTGTCAGATGCTGAGTTGAGAACATGTTGAATCAGTAACCTCTAGATAACCACTGTAGTCGCCACTAAATCTCACACACTGTTCCTTTAAGGCCTGCATTAGGTTACTTCTTGCAGGCTGCTATTCTGATGATCAGGTTGAAATATGATTTCATATTAGTGAGCTGCAATTTAGTAGAGCGAACATTAAAATAACATTCGAGAAATCAAATGAACTTGTAATTAATTTAACGAACGTCCACATTCCCCGCATCTCATTACTTTGTCTAACTTTTTCTCCACCAATCCCTTCAGGTGCGGCGTATTCGTGCTGCCACGCCATCGTTTGCACGCTCGGCCTCGACCGCCGCCATAGCCCGGGAGCACAAGGCTACGGTGACCCTGGCCGCCGTCCTGGGGGCCTTCGTCATCTGCTGGTTCCCCTACTTCACATTCTTCACCTCCATGGGCATGAAGGAAAAACCAAATCCCCCCAACACGCTACACTCCGTGGTGCTGTGGCTGGGCTATTTTAACTCGGCCCTTAACCCCATCCTGTATCCAGCCCTCAACAGGGATTTCCGCAGGGCGTACGGAGAGCTGCTCCGCTGCCGAGGACTGTCTCGCAGAAAGCTGCAGCTCACCCGGCTGACCTTCGCTAATGGGCAGAGGGCTTCCCAGCAGTCGGAGGAGTACACGGACACGGTTAAGAAAGAAACTGAGTTGGAAAGCCTCACTGCGCATAGCAGAAACGGCATACCCGATGAGCCAAGCTGAAATGCCATGGATCCAGTGTTCCACGACTGGACTGTAGGCCGGCAGCAAAATATTGTGAATTGCAAAACCTGCTCAGCACCCACCAGATGAGTTCATCATTTATGCTTATTTTAAGGTGATCAGCGCATCGTGCCAAAAAATATTCAATTTCTGCAAAACTCACATCAAGAATGTAATATAATTTTTTTTTTTGCATTTTGAGAAGAACTGCTTATAATATAAATGGGAGTTTTTTTGAAAAACTTATACTGTTTTTTTATGTCATAAGAGCAACGTCCTCTATAACTGACACATGAGGTTAACTGTATAATGACAGAAAGTGAGGTCAAGAAGTCTATCACATGTTTTATTTGCAAATCAGCTCCCTAGAATTAATTAGGAAATGACCCTCCAGTTTAAATAGACAGCCTAATGAAATAATGTTTTGCTGTGAATAAAATCTGCCATCTGTTTATGGAGCACCTTTAAGGAGCAGACAATGAAATTCCAATTGAAGAATGGGCAGAGCGGAGCTGGGTGAAACAAATAGATGACTCAGTAGGTTTCCTACCAAGCTGCATGGAGACACTTGTGGTTAAAAGTTAGCAAATTGTTTATTTTTCTGCTCCCCTTAACCTTGCCAATGACAGTGAATAAGTGACTAGCGAGTAGATTCGACATGTACAGTATGTGCATATGTGTGACTGTCTTAAGCTGGCCAAAATGCCTCCAGTATTTAACTGCAACTGGTCAAAATAATAATACTAATAATAATCAGGAGGGTAACTAACATCTGATGTCAGCTGAAATATAAAACTTTAAAATCAGATTGAAAGCACAATGAAAGATGTAATAACATGTAAAGTTGTGTTGATTTTTTTTTTTTCCATTTTGCAAGTACATGTATGGATTGTTATTATATTATAACTAATATACTCATGCACAAAAAGAAGAAGGAAGAGGCAAAGAAAAAAATTGTATTTATTATTTTGTATTTAATGTATCTATTGCAGCATTTGGTCGATTATGTGTATTTTCTATTCATTCATCTTTTGTACACATGTATTAATATTAATCAGTAAATCAGTTTATACCAACAAGGCTGTCACTTTTAAAACTCTACTGGTGCATACATGCTATCTATAATATGCAGATACTGTATTGTATATTAGGTAGTGGTAATGTTTTTTTTCCTTAATAATTTGAATGTTAATAATTGTCAAGCATTGTCCTGTGACAAGACAAGGCAAGCTATGGGAAACCCTCTGTGCCACAGATGCGATGATGAATTAATTTATCCCTGTAGAATAGAGGCAACATTAGAACACTCATATTCTTGAATATGAGGTCTGAAAACTGGAAGTTATCAAGCAAGCAGCTACATAGTGACAATAAATTGGTGTTTATATCATTATTGCTCGTTTTTTGCAGATGCGTGTTCTGAACTAAAACAGATGCATTTTTGTTCCTAATGTTGTTACCAGTACATCTCAAGCACATTATAGAGACGGAATGTTGCATGTGCAGACACACAGAGGAAAAGAAGTTGTTGGAATCCACCAGAGAAGGCTCCATTGCTGGATATCACTAACTACCTATGACTTTATGAGTTCATAAATAACCAAAGTAAGAGAAATTGGATGTTTACAAGTTGCAAAGTTCAGAACCACGATGCAAATTGGCTTCCTGGGGTTAAAGCCTAATAATGCCTCTTCTGATGTTTCAGATTCAATTGATTGCATGGTGAGAAACAACATTGCCATCTTATAATCATCCTTCTACCACTAGCCAACCATGGTCTAAACTAATGTTACAGAATGTATTGCTTTAATCATGTATGGTATTATTTATACATTAAAATACATATTGATTATTATACCTGAAAAGTTTATTTTCTTTCTTGTAGAATATAGGCTAAAACCTAAAAAATATAAAGTTGTTTCAATGTGCAATTGTCCTTGCAAAAAAAACTGTATGCATTCGATATTCTTTACTTGTTTTCTGGCTATTTCATGAATGTAAAAAAAATGTAAAGGTTATTTAACATGTATGACAATGCAAATGCAATTTAGCCAACAATATCGGATGATTCATTTAGAAACAGTG
Source organism: Eupleurogrammus muticus (assembly GCA_036785175.1). NCBI lineage: Eukaryota > Metazoa > Chordata > Actinopteri > Scombriformes > Trichiuridae > Eupleurogrammus > Eupleurogrammus muticus. Next base: position 17,102,872 of record JAYKQN010000007.1, on the reverse strand, counting down.
TTTAATGCTTCACACACTAAACTGCCAACCAGGTCATTTTTAGCTATTTCACAAGAGTTGGATCATGTAAAGTAGACATTTTCACACCTACCTCCTTTAATATGAACAGAAAGGTTTGCACTTTCGCTTTCAGGTGCAATACATTGCACACATTACTGCAATGTATTTCTTTGCATGCATTTGTTGTATTAGAATAAACACAATAAAGAACATTACACATTAAAATGATCAATAATGTCATCATTTGGTTGCAGAATGTAAATAAAAATTATGTTGTGAATTTGTGTATTAAGAATTAAATTTTCAATCATTAACAAACAAGGATAATAGATGCATCAGATATATTATCACTTATGTATATCTAGTACAAAAAGTACATATAAATAATATGAGAAACAGAATACATTAGTGCTGGTTTTAAATGCTTTAATAATTGCAAACAACTGTCTCAGTGCAGCAGCAAGTCTCTTTCATGAATACCCTCTGTCCATTAAAGCTAATCAGCTTGGACTCTAGGCTTCATATTGTTTGATGTCAAACAGCGAGCTGCAACTCAACCCGGAGAGAATCACAAAAGACATGAGAACAAAAAAGGTATAATGTGGAAAATCAAGATAATCAAGTCACGCAATAGCCTGCGCTCTTGTTGTAGACGATGCGCTTTTTTAAAATATTAAAGCAAAGTCATAAGATGTTCAGATACACATTGGAGCCACAAAGCGTGCGTCATCATGTGTTATGAAAAACGTGTTACTGCCTCATATGGGTGCTAATTCAATATTCAGCGTATCCTATTATTTATATAGGGCTGGTGGCCGGACTCACTTCTGTGATCTCAGATGTGGAGTCTCTCCTTTTCGTTGTGGTTATCTCTGTTGACTCTTACATTACCGCAGTGTATCTTATGCGTCGATGTGATAAATTCCCACCTGCTGTCCAAATGTCAATAGTGAATTGTGTTGTGTAATTATTAATGATTTATGATCTGTATAATGGAGCACAGTCAATTTAACCAGATAACCGCATAGACGTAGATACAGGGTGGATAATTAGGCAAACTCAAAAAGAGAACTGTTCAAATAAAAGCAGGGTCGAAACTAAGAGAGGAGAAAATCAGGACAAACAGGGAAGGGTTTTGTTCATGGGTGTCATTCAAACGTTGCATTTTTTCAGGCACAACGATGTGTGAGCCTGTGGCGTCCCCAAGGGGAATTACTGCAGCCTTCTATCAAACACTGGACAACCCGTCCGAACACTCTACATCCACCAGATGGCAGTATTAACTAGTTTTCAGCCTGCCCACTGTACTGACAGAAACATTTTTATGACCCTTCTCTAAGTCTTTCTTTTTTGTAGTATGCATGGTTTTAATGCTTTTAGGAGGAATGGCTTTTCAGAGACATGATTATGGTCCTTTATACCTGGTGATATTTCTGCAGAGGCCCTAAGATACAGGCAACATAATGTTTTGAACTATCTGGTATAAAACATTTTAGTAGCATCTCGTTATAAATGATGGGGTTTGAGATTTTGGAGTATAAAGTGAATTTAATTAATGTTCACAGTGAAGGAATAGATGAGTCAGTCCATGAAGACAGAAGGAGGATTACTTCATTATGCATCTATTGTCTAAAGAAATGAGTTTGGATGTTGCTTATTCTAAATTTGCTTTTCTTTCACAATGAATCATCATTCATCATCATCTTGCAAACTTATTTGTTTAATGGTTTCATGTTTTGTCGTGTAAATGTGTTTACACTTTTGCTGTTAATATATTCCTACATTATGCAACTGTGTAGGAGGTAAGGTGGGTGTTGAGGTGCAAGAAAAAAAAATCCTTTTATTGGTTTCTCTACAGCTTTTTGAGCCTGCATTATGCTGTTGTAAATACTGCTGCTGTATGTGATTGGAGTGCCGGCTGCTGTTTGTTAAGTCCTGTGTCTTAATTGTCCCCGGCGGACTCGAACAGGACAGCAGTTGCCATGGATAATTTAACGAATTTCTTCCGCAGGTTGCACAGGCAGTGAATTTTGTTTAGCTTTGCAAATTGGTCAGACTTAACACGGGCAAATGAAAGAACTGTTAGGTCAAGTCGCTTCCATTTCGTGACTCTTTTCTGGTCTGCAGTGTTCCTGCAGTCTGTTTGAGCTCAGAAACGCTGTGATGTTACAGCTTCAACTCTTCTTCTTCTGTATGCACGGCCTGCATTCTCTGCCCTCTTTTTATTTTTGTGCACAGCGCCAGTTGCAAAGCAGACCCTGTCTTATTTTCTAGTAGTGCAGAATAACTCAACTGAACAGAAGATTTTCTGAAGTTACTATTTATTATTTGCAAGATTTCAAAAGCTCGGGTTGACATTTGTGGTTTTAGGGGAAATGTCTTCACAGCAAATGGATGGATTGCATTTGGAGCAGATGTCTGGCTGCCATGTAAAAAGGTCTGTTTATCCTCAAGTGCTGAATATACTCCTCAAAGCTGTGACTTGCTTACAAGTAAACAATCCTCATTTTTCATTTTCAACAATTTATCGTGTATATCTTGTCACTATATTTAAATAATGGCCTAATTTATTTAAGTTTTTGGGAAAACATGAAAAAACTTCTTAAAACATGAAATGCATAGAATATTATACTTACTAATTATTTCCATCAACAAGACCTTGCCAGTGGATGGCTGTGTGTGTCAATTATGTAACATTAAAGAATAAAGTGACTCAGGCCAATTTTTGAACATTCTAGTGTGACCTTTTTGATCTTTAAACCTGGATTAAACTGTCTTTTCAATCCATAATGCAAAATCTAAATTGACATTACCTGGTGTTAAAATAAACTAATTTCAGGCCCTTTTTCATCATATTCCCAGGTTTTCTTTGCCTGTTTTTTTATTGAACATTACTTATTTCCAACAACCAGCTTTGATGACTTTTTGAAACCTGAGATGGTTTTTTTTACAATTTTTAATACAGTTTCATGTTTAATGGACTAAAGATCCTGAAATGTCCTTCCTTTCTTTATATTTGGCTACATATTTATTTACTTGACTAGAATTACTTGTTAAATTTAAACCAGAAATCTAGTGTATATGTGACTATTTACTATAAATTTCTATACCCTATAGCCTTTATCACTCACTTGTAAAAAGTTGATTCAAGAATCATATTAAGAGATTCTTCTGCACCAAGATTCTTGCTTTTTAAAACATTCATTATAATAAAAGATTTTTAAATTTCCCAAGTCTGGCTTTTTTTCTAAAGAATTAAAAAGAAACTTTGACTTAGGCAATAAATAAAATAGGGCATAAAGAGTATGATCCTTTCAACTAAAGATTAAAGTGATCATTAAGTGATGATTTAGGCCCAAAACTCAACAACAGATTCCATACAGTACAGCATGTTATTGCATGGTGTTCATATGTAACCATTCGACTGTGTGCACTGATATGCATAAACTTAATCTGCTTTGAAGTTTTCAGCAGCAGAATGTGTGTATTAACAAAAGATTATGTTTCTCCCCCCGCCTCCCTAGTATGTGTTTTCTGATGTGAGTGTGTGAGTTTGTGTTTGGGGTCTAGCAGTAAAGCAGCTGGCGGCGGCGCCTCACGCTGCCAGATATCTCAGCTCCTCAGCCTCCCGCTGTTCTTGTCACTTCTGATCATTCCGTGCGCTAAAATTCCATGTCTGGAGATCCAGCGGCAGATTTGTAGGAACATGCTCCGCGCCGGGGCTCGATCAGATTTAACATCTGAGTGTGGGCGGCGGCTCGGTGCTGCTGCAGGGGTCAGCTGTGAGGCTGCATGCGTTCCACAGCAGCTTCTGTACTGGCTAACTGAACAGCCAACTTTTTAGGGGAATGGAATATGTGACATTTTACTCTGGGTCGAACTTTTAAAGCAAAGCAAGCCGGCGTCATTAAAAAGTGAATGGGACATGGTCTCAATACTATTATGAGGGGACAAAAATGTGATTTTTTTAATTTATCCATCTCACTCACAAGGGCAGGAATATGCTGTCATAAATAAAAGCCTGTATACATTAGATCACATGTGTCAAGCTCGAGGCCCATGGGCCAAATCTGGCACCAGGAACCTCATTTTCTGTGGCCACTCGAGAGCTTGCAGAGACTTGCGTGATTTATTGAGGGATGTAAAAGCGACTCAATTTTTAAATTTGACAGAGGCAAGCTGGTCACGTCAAGAATCAAGTGAGTTCATGCGCACCTCCTTAACTCTGAAATCTATTCTCAATTGGACATGAAGGTTTGTTGTTTAAAACAGGAACATTTCCATTTTCTTTATTGTTCCTTTGTTGAAATGCCTATGTTATTGCATTATTGTTCTTTCGCTGCATTATTTTTAATAATCACATAGTAATGCAGACTATGAACTTTGAAAATCCATAGAATAAATGAATAAAACCGTAATTATCAGCATGTTCTTATATGAATCTCTATTAGTTATTAGATATATTTAATTTCTGCATGATATATATATTTTCAATTCTATTAAAAATCCAACCCAAACTCTATTAAGAAGGAGGAGGCAATTATGCAATAGGATAACAAGTATATACATTTATATAATATTCACATCCGATTCTTTGAGAGAAATCATATTGGATAGAATTGAGTTTGACGCCTGCATTAGATCAATGTTATAGTATCATATATCATAGTAGATTTATTTGGTCGTCACAGTTTTACACTTTTAGGAAATTAATTCTTTTATTTAAGCATCTGACAGAGGTTGTGATATTTGAGTGAAAACCCACTGATTTACAGTCGCTCTTTTGCTTCATAGCAGTCATTACTGATATCATGCACATGTTTATACTTATTGTGACAGTGTGTCTTCCTCTGTGCTGCTATTTTTACTCTTCAGCTCTCTGAGTAAAGTGCTCCCCTCCTGAGATATAAACAGGATTGTGTGAGCAGCCACCTCAAGTCACGAAAGCCACGGTTGTCCTCTTGCCGTTTATCCATTGTTGTTGTTTTTTGTTTTTTTTCATTTAGACAGAAATGGAATGGAGACCTTTGAAAATAATTGTGACTTTGAAGAGATAAATAGAATCATCAAATATAGACAAGACACAGGGTGAAGGGGAGGAAGCACTGCGTCACGCTCTCCCAGAGCACTTCTCCAGTTCATCGGAGTGAGGAACAAAAAGCTCTGTCTCCGAACTGCAAGCAAGCTGCAGGCTTACATAACCTGTCTCAGAGTCATTTGGTGATAGAGTAGACTGTGTATTTATGGGCGATTACTTATGTGGATTTGGCACTCTGTGGTTCTATTTATGCATTTATAGCTCCTTCAGTTCTGCTGGATGCCTGATTACCATAGTGACAAACATGTGCATTCAGGACAAAGCTATACAGATGATAATGATGATGAGGATGATGATGATGACTCATACTAGTACTGTAGATTGACGTTCTTCCAGAAGTGCCTGTGCGCAACAGTTTACTTCTTTTTAAATAAATCATTTGTCATCTTTTAATGCATATTTACAGTACATCACTTGATACATACTGGAAGTCAGATGTCAGAGTAAATCCTCATTTACATGATTTCAGCAATGTGTATTCATTACTATACAATAATACCTTGTTTGACCTAAAGATTTCCATATGTGACACAAGAGAAACTCGTGGAGAGATCCAACAGTTTCCTTAAAGAAAGCCATGCTACAGTGTGACCACAGACACATCACACATCTCCATGCATCAGACTGGTCCATTAACTTAATTTCCAGATGTTTTTTTTAGGTTTAGGCTCATCAGTGTCATTTACAAGTTTCTTGTCTAATGTTTTATCCTCATAACAGTGCAAATATGGTTTTGTAACATTATTGCTCAACTATGTGACCATATATAAGATATAATACATTCGAATTAAGGCTGAAATAGCATTGGTCTGATATAAACATAATCAAGTAACCTGATATTATGATACTACAATTACATGATGTTACCTTGGGGATGACCTCATTGGCCCCTGGTTATCTATGAGGTCCCTGTCTCAACGGTAGAGAAGCTATCAAGAAGTGGCTAGAAGTAAATGAATATGTAGCCAAAACACGACTGCACATGACCCTGAATGAATCCAAGGATCCAGCAATTAGAGAAAATGCACCAACTTTGGTTACTGGTTGAAAGTGGATACGAGCAAGGGCAGTGAAGGAGTCAACAGCAGCTGTCAGACATGGTGACATTGTGGGAAATGTCCAGCAAGGAAGGGGAGGTCTTGGGCTAACAGCTAGCCGCTCAGCCTGGAGAAGTGCCGATGCACCAGCATGAAGGAAAATGGTGGTGGAGGAAGTGCGGCGGCAGGAGGAGGGAGCAAGATGGGCCAAGGCAGTCGCCCTTGGAAAATAGGGCCAGTGGATATGGTGGGAAAGTGTCGAAAGGAGAATGTTGAGCTGGAGGGACGTACTGGCTATGGATGCGAGGAGCCTGAGCTTTGCCATCAGAGCTACCTATGATGTCCTTGAATCACCAACTAATCTCCACCAATGGTGCGGCAGAGATCCTGCATGCATCTTGTGTACCAAGCCAGCCTCCCTGTGACACATATTCACAGGGTGAATTCACAAAACCAGGATCACCCAAGGGTGGTACACTTGGCGCCACAACCAAGTGTTGAAGAGCCTTGCTGCCATGCTGGAGGGAAAGCGAAGTAACATCAACGCCCTGCCACGGCCGCAGCTAGTACCTCTTGGGGAACTGCCTTTGTCCGTGAAGGGGCCACAGCCGCCAGGAAGGTCGCAACACCATCAGAGAGAAGCCAGCTGTGCCTAGCACGCGACTGGAAGATGCTGGCAGATGTCTGCAAACAGCTGGTGTTCCCCTCAGAGATCGCCACTACCACCCTGAGGCCTGACCTGGTGCTCTGGTCCCCGTCCTTAAAGAAGGTTTACATCATTGAGCTCACTGTACCTTGGGAGGACTCCATAGAGAAGGCATACGGGGCGGAAAAACCTGCGTTACTTCGAACTGGCTGCTGAAGCGCAACATCGTGGCTGGAATGCTGAAGTCCGCCCGGTGGAGGTTGGGTGTAGAGGATTTGTGGGAACATCCTGCACAAAACTTCCGAGGGACTTGGGGGTCAGGGGACAGAGCCAGCGTGCATCCGTCAAAGCCGCATCAGAAGTAGCGGAAAAGAAGCAGCCAGTGGCTATGGCTGAAGAGGAATGACCCCAACTGGGCTCCCAAGTAAGATAACTAGAGCCTTGACTCAGGTAACCTGACACCCCTGCGATGCATAATCCCCCCCTGAGAGTTCTGCCACTAACCAACAAGGCAACTGCGGTGGCTAACTGGGCTTGGGACGCAATCTCAGGTCTGATCACCCTGCAGCTGGCCGCCACTGGAGAGGGTGTATAGTGTTAAAGGCCAAAACACCCCATGACCCAATGTAACACTACTGATGATGCGTACCCATAAATTCATTCCAGTTTTACCCCAACCACTCACCGTTAAGGCTACCATTGCATGTGCCCACACAAGATTAATAACATCATATTCAGTGTTTCTGGAAACAATCTCACAATTATTTTTTTTTCTTTTGCTCGTGAAAGTGACAGGAGTGCTTATGGTGTGTAATATAAATTTTTCACTTCAGCTTTTCACATCTCGAAAAGAACTGAACAATGATTGTTATGTATGTTTATATTACGTATTGTACACTATAAGCAGTACATTTAAAAAAAAAAGAAATTCTGTTCCCCACATACTCTATACACCATTCAACATGCACACCAATGCATGTACACACACACACACAAACACACACACTTTTATCACCGAGATTTTGTCACCAAATGTTGTCCAGTGTTTTATCCTACAAAAAGAAAATTTAAAGTTCCAAAAAAGGGGGCCATTGGCCCTTGAAAAAGAAGAAGAAGTAAAAGAAGTGTGTGGTGAGTTGCAGTTTTCATGTCCTGCATGATTTTTGGTTTGAGAAAATCATTTTACTGTCACTCCGTCAGTCTGACGAGAACATGCACTTACTGGTGTTTGACAAGGCTGTAATATTAATATTGCCTCATTGGAGAGGGCATATCGTAATAATACTGTGTCTTTGCACAGCTGCAGTTTGAATATAAAGTGCCAGAAAATGAAAACAATTTGCATTTGTAATCCTAATGGAGAGAAGATGTAATTGCTTACTGGAAACCTCACTGGATTCAACAGTACTGAGAAAAGAAAGAAGCATTCACATCCTTTCCTTGGTAAAAGTGCAAATGCATTAATGTAAAAATAATCCATTAAAATTCTAATTAAGTAAAAGTACATTTATATTTTATAAGAGGTAAATTGTACTTAGAGTATTAATATAGTGCAGGTGCTAAGTTTATTCCACTGATATTTTATATAGGGCCTACAATGATGTTAGATTTTAATTATTGATCAATGTGTAAGTATCATGTTACTGTTCCCAACCCATGATTCAGATAAATGTGAGGAATCATGAGATGTTTAATGGGAGAGGACAGAAAATTGGAACTGAAATTAAACCATGAGAGAAGTTTCAAGGGAAAAATTCACTCAACTCAAAAATATCAGAAATATGATCCCGATGATACTCGAGTAGTAAATGTACTCAGTTACTTCCCAGTAAAACATGTAGCAGCCAACATTAACCTGCTCTTTCACCTTCTCATACCAGGCACTTTTTGAAAACCTGGATCATGGATAATGCAACAGTGTAGGCTCTAGAAAAAGGTAGGAAAGAGCATCAGGAGACAGGAGGAGGGAGCAGGGAGGAGGGAGGGCGTGCACGGCGGTGGCTGCCGTCGCTCTCTGCAGCACAGATCCACCGAGAGCATCAGAGCACAGCTCCACACACCACGGCAGCAGGGCTCCCACTGCAGTCCACGGAAGAACCTTGCAAAGGGATTAAAGAAAAAATCCCATCTCATATTTATACAAGAGAGAAGATGAGACAAAGAGGAGAAGAAGGAAAAGAGCAATCTGAGAAATAGCTAGAGACAGGAGGTGGGAAGAACTGGACGAGGCGCTCTTCTTCTTTCTTGGACAAACAGAACTTCCTGATCTTCATGTTCTATGCTCGGAGCCCATTAAATAATTTACCTTCGCCTGGTTTTAGTTTGTGGAACTTTGCCTTTTTTTTCCACATACAGGTCTGGATTTTGCCTATGAACTTCATCACTGTGTCTGTGTGTGTGCATGTGTCCTTTTAGTGTGTAAGCCTTTCTGAATGAGTGAGTGAAACGTACCTAAGTGAACAGGTACTCAGGGAAAACAGTTTTTGTGAGTAAATATACATTGTTTTGCACTCACTCTGCACAGAAAAAAGTGCAGCTTAAATGCAGGTGACTGATTAATCATCTCAGTTCTCACTTTTTTTGCCCTTCAGAAGGATACTGTTAAAGGACCATAAGATGTCATATCAAAAAAACCTCTGAGGTGGGTTCTCCTTTGCAATAGGGATCAACACCCGGACTATATTAATATCTTCTGAAAGGACACTGTCAAGCCCTTTTTGTTGCAATATATAAGGAAGGATGGCTGGCTGTACGAGCCGCTGCAGGCAGGGGGTGATCAAATTAATCCAGTCTCTGCAGAGACTGGTCTCAGGAACCCTCACAAAAGGTACCGTGGCTTTTTTTTAATCTAAAACAGACATGCTTACATGTTTCACTTATGCATTCACACGTTTCTATGCGTACTTGATTAAATACGTACAGTGTGGTTGTGTAAAAGAATTTATTGTTTAACTCTATTTTACTACTCAATCAAGTATTGATCCCTTGTAAAAGGTTTTTTGTTGGTAAAAGTGATTATTGGGCCACCGATTTTTATATTTTACACTTTCACTTCGCAATTTATATCACTAAAGTAATATCTTTCTTTCACAAATGGGTCAGCATGAGTTGATGTGTTCTGAGATTTCTTCCGCAACAGCTGGTGCAGCCATGTGGTCAAGGTCAAGACTCACCTACCACGGCAGCCAAAGTGCAGTCCATTCATCAACACCCATGTTTCCCGTCACATTGGCCTTGAGCAAAATCCTGAGCCACTGCGGTGCTAGTTTTTTTTCCGATGCTCTTTTTTTTTGGAAAATACACCTTCTTCTGTGATGCAGTCATGCTCAAATAAAAGTTTAATGTGGGAGTGAAACACCAGTTCTCTCAGAGATCATTTGCATGACTGTTTGCGCCGCTAATTCCTTTACAGAATGAACATGAGCATATCTAACATCTGTCTGTGGAATCTTAGACATTGAGATGCTATGATATACTTTGCCAGTGGTGGCAGCTATATTGAGCCATCAGGCCACATGAACCAGATAAGATTAGAGCCCTCAGGAGCCCTATAGAAAAAGAGGGCAAGATATTTCTGTTACACATAATCTTTACCGACCTTTGTGGATTCTTTAATTTTTAACAATTTTTTTAGGTTGAAATACTGGACAATTTGAAGCTCACATTTCCACAATATATGCATGCACACATATGCAAACAAAAAGCCAGGTTATAGGTGTTGGTCAGGATACAGTGCGTCAAGGAAGCAGGTAAATTAAATGTTATGATGTGGTTTATTTTGTAAAAAGTATACATTCACTTGCCGTGAACGGTCATCATGGCTGTTAAAAAGAGGGTGTAGCTTGTTTTGCGATAGATTCAGCTGTTCTGAGGCTTCAGGGGTTCAGGCAGCCATGTCATCGCAAACTGATTTTTGGGTTGAAAAAGCCATGGTAGAATGTGAATTAGGTACCACGCCTACCACCTTCAAAAGTGAAACGACGAGGTCACATGTTCACATCCACTTTGTGTCACCGTCTTCGTCATGTTCACACTCTTCATGTTACAAACCCTGGTTCTTTTATTTCCCCTATTCACTTCTTCATCCTATTTACAAGTAACTTTTCACCTTAGTAACAACAAACAACCGCTGAGTCATGGATTCAGCGTGCGGCTGCAGGTCAGTCAGGAATGATGAACGAGCCTGCACCCATGGGTCACTCATGCTGCATGCTGCAAAATGACCTATGAGGCGGTTAAATGTGAAGGACTTGTTGGATAAAACACACCCATGTCCCCCTAATTGATAGAAAACTAAAGTAGGGTATATAATATATCTGCACAGGCAGTTCCCTAAATTAAATTCATTTAGACTCCAACTGCAACGTGTGTGCAGATGCAGGTCCACAGCCATGAATAGACTGTGAATAGATTTCTTACAGCACAAAGAAGAAAGAAAACACAAACTGTTGTCTATTGATCCAAGAAAATAACTTGTCTACCTTTTCACTATATAACTGTTGTATTTGTTCTTAATGTTAAGCACTTGGTGATTTTGTATCTGCAAAAGGTGCTCTGCAAATAAATTCTAGTTACCTATTTGATGCAACAAAAAAAACTGCTATCATGATGAAAAAAAAGGAAAAAAATATCTGAGAGTGAAGTGTTCTAAACCTGCAGCTTAGTCAGCTTTCTGTGCTATTCTAGAAATAATTCATCCTACTCATGGGTTGATAATTTAGGTCATGCAATGCAGCCACATATATCTATAGTATCTTAAAACTGTCGGACTGCGCATAACCCACATGGTATTGACCTTTTACTTAAAGTTAGTTTTTGTGGTTTGGGTGCCACAGGGGCTGTTTCCTAATTGAAATGCATAATTGAATGTCACTGAGTTAATTAGGTGCACCGCCCAGAAATACTAAGCTATAGATTGTGTAAGAGGAAGCCTATTGATGATAATATTTCAACGACTGCTAATTTGAAAGAACAATATGATCAACTTTGGACATGTTTCAAAACATGAAAAATGCAATCTCAGCTTTTCAGTGGGATAGTCCAAGATGGACATGCTCATTTTGTGTAGACAGTCAAAGCTGTGCATAACATTAAAAGCACTGAGCACTTATAAAAGGACATTTAAAGGCAAAATAGTTTTTTGATGGGGACCAAATGACAAAAAATATTCTGTTATTAATGTTGTGTTGGTCTTATTGTATTATTTAATTATTTTTTTTAATATACTATATAGTTATGATTTTGGTTTATGCACCATAGAAAATAATACATCATCTTTGGGGAGAATACATGAAAAAGTTTCTAACAATAGAACAGAAAGAGTTTATGCTGCAATGCAGGACAATTATAGTTTATCGCCTTTAGTCTTTCACTGCGGCTGTGGTCATGTTCCAAATTGCAACCTTTCTCAGAATGATTTCCCCCCCAATCATGTCCCAGACCGCAGTCTCTGCAGATTGCTATCCTATGCATGGGAGAAGACATGAAAATATGCATACACAAACAGCATTTACACACGCAAGCATGTCAGGTTGAAAAATGTGAGCCCTCGTCTCCGGCACACGTAGTGTATCTCCAGTAGTTTGGTTTTCTGCATAGTCGCCTGCACACAGTGACATGAACCATGAAACCCGGCTTGTTCACCTTTAAAACACTCTACTTGCAAATTCAGCGGCATGTATATGCATCTGCAGACCTTTAAACATCGCAGGCTGTAGGGTGCCAGGGTTGGAGGAACAGGGCTGCTGTGCCTAAGGCCGTAAACAGAGTGAGTCAGGGGCTAATGTATTGTTTTTGTCCCGAAGTCCTGATTTATGTTGTGCTTCATACTCTTCTTCTTCTGTTGCGATCTATGAGAAAATGGCAAACAGCTCAAACAGCGTGTGAAAGATACTGTCGTGTTATCAGACACAAGCTGAAAAACACTGGGGAGTTTTGGAACAAGCTGCTTCATTAACTAATTCTTTTATTGAACAATTACTGAGCAACGGTCGACGCGAGTTGCATTTGTGGGTGTGACTGATAAAGCGTCTGGCTGATTACTCTGGTGTTGCATCTGAATTGCAGATGGGGAGACGAGGATGCTTGACTGCACATTCAGTACCATGCCAACAATATTTAATATCGTTAACCCTTTCATGCAGAAACTATGCAGTCCATTCAGTTAAACAATTAAAGTAATAATTAGTAATATTAGTAATGATTACACTTACATGACTTACATGAGGCAAAAGCAGCTGAATGAGTTGTGAAATGTGTGGCAGGTGAACCAGTTAATATAGAATAGAATCTCCATATTATTTATTACACATGGGAAAATGGTCATAAAAGAAGAGCAATCTTAAATTTAATGAACACCTGTAGTATTAAACTACATTGATTTCAAAGATATAACAAAGAAACACTTGGCCCTGAATACAATATCATTTGAGACTCATGTTGTGCATTAAAAAGGTAGTGATAAAAATGATTTATGTTCATTTATTGCAATGATAAAATACATAACTCTTGTAGGTGTGTCTTTTTGACCCATGTTATGCATTAAAGACTTAAACATTTTGGGCTGTTTTGTGTAGTAAGCATCAAAGCAAGATGCATATTGAATATTTATCATACAAGGCCCAATATTAATAGCACTTTACTGGACTGTGCTTTAAATGTATTTTTTTATATTGTAAGTACTTATAAACGTGTAATGTAAGGCTATAGGCTGCTCGTCGGCAGCTACACGAGTATTAAGATTAAACAAATATGAATATAAATAATTTAATTATACTAATTCAATTATATAGTGTAACGTGACAGTAATTATTGCATATTTCATACTAAAGATGATGCTAAATTATTGAGTAACACTGGCTCAGTAGAATATTATTGTAGGCTAAGACCTCTCTAAGTAAATGATTCTGTTATGTGACGTATAGCAACAGCTTGAATTATTTTAGATGTCCGTGGTGAGTACTAGTGCATTTCCACCATCCTTGTACAGCCTCTCTGCTGCAAGTGTCCTTTGCTGTTAGAAGTCGCACGTGTCCTTTTATGTGCGTAACCTTGCAGCAGGACTCACACCCTTGTGGGACAGATTCATATCTACGGCCATATACCATACACTGTGCTAGGGTACAGCCATGAGTTACCCAACATTGCCCTGTATTAGTAAATCGTCGTTCTCCCTCACATTTTCTGTGGCTGTGAGAGCAATGGATCAGAGCTGACAGCGTGTGTCTCTGCTTTTAATTTTTTACATCATCTCACTACTCACTTTTATATAACGGCCTTCTTCTAGATTTATTTTTATCTCGAGCCTCCTCACTCTCTGCGCGTTTTTTTATTCTCCACATTAATTCTCTCCGGCCTCATTGTTTTATTATCTGACATTCACCTACAAATCCCCCCACTCAGTATTGTTGATGCACTGAACAGCATAGTAATACGTGGATAGGGACCTGGATTTTCTCTGGTGCTCATGCTGTATTTAATAAAGAATCAAACGAGCTTGCACAAGATACAGTTTATTTTACCAGGAATTATTGTACTCTGCTGCCATCTGTAGTTCATATAGTTACATCGCATAGTTACAAATAGGAAGAGAATACTGTGAGCTGATTTATTGAGCCGAGTAAATACATCTATAGTGTCAAAAATAAGTTATGATTGTCCAGATGATCTAAATTACAACCAGCTCCCTCATTACAAGGACCAGTTACATCTAAAATGTTTTACAACGCTGACTTGTATCAGACACGCTAAAACTCTGGGGGGTGAAAGGTACTGTAATTGTTGTTTGTGTACAACAACTCGAGTGTATTTTCTCAGTGAAAAGTCGTTTCCAGGTTTGCCTAAATATACTTAATTATTAAAGTGTATTTGTCTTGTGTCCGTGCAGTATAAAACTCCATGAGCTCACTCATGTGTAAGGGCGGAATATAATATTTTTGCTCCAGGCTCTCCACTACCCACAGGCAGTTTTCAATACATGAAAAAACAAAATTTTAAATAAGATCATGGTGTGTTTTAAGATAAGATAAGATAAGACTTTATTGATCACACAACGGGGAAATTTGCTTGTTACTGCAGCATACAGAGTAAAGAAAATGAAAAGAAAATAAAAGCTAAAGAAGCTATAAAAAAATAAAAATACACAACACTATGTACACTATGTTTGTTTCTTTCTATCCCTTTTCTCGAAACAAATTACATGTTAAATCACTAAAACACAGCACTGTTTATATAAGGTGACAAATAGATGTATTTGGAGGTGGTGGGTTATAATACAAATGAGTAAGGTAAAGTAAAATGAGAGTGATGGAGCTGATGTTGAGTATCGAGTTACGCTGGTAGTTGTGAAACCGATAATTCAGGAGCAGAAATAGAGCAGCAGAGGGCCGATGTTAACTCAGATGACATTAGCTCTGAACGTGAGGGGGGCCAAGATGTTATTCAAGTCCGTGCTGCGACAGAAGAGAGATGATGATGACAGATGACCTCATATACACCAGCAAAAAGTGAATAGTGTGGGTGTCAGCCCGACCGCCTCCAAGCACAACCACAGCTTGTATTAGATTTTATGTCACACCAGAAATGGCCCTACATGAACACACTACAATGGGAAAATATTAATGGGTTTGGAAAAAATACTATTGGTGGGTTATTCTGTGCAATATGATCAAAATTCAGGTGTACTATAGTGTACTATATAGACTATATGGATGTATGGATCTGTATAAAAATAAAACATAACTAATGTGAAGTGTGCAGGCAACATAGCATAGTTAGGAAAAAGAGAAGTAGAGATTATAATTTTGGAAGGGGCTTTTGTATATAAAAAGAAGTAATATCAGGCCTAATTTATATCTCATCTGGAGCGGAAAAGAATTTTATGGGGGTTTATTTTCTGCCTCTTCCATATTTCATTTGTTGATCCTTAGGAAACTGCTACTGAAACAGTTTCAGTCAGACACAGCGTCGTTTGTCTGCAGCTTCAGAAATGGTATTTCAGAAACGCTGTGTTCAAATCATGTTGACTGGATTCTTTTTCTTTTATTATTATTATCACTTTTTACTGATCTATAACAGTTTTATGAGGGAGTCTGGTGAGTTGGTAGCTGCGAGCTGACGTGCGCGGCTCATAAAGATGATAAAAATCAGTCGTGCTCATCACTGTGCAGGCGTGTTTTTTAAAGGTGGTTCCAGATGGCAAATGTCTGTCAAGGGAATTACAACAGTTTCCTATAGTCACGGATTGTTTTAAAGGCCCCATATCATGCAAATAGCCATTTTCCTTTTTTTTTTTTTTTACTTTGAATAAGGTTATAAACACCACATGACATTGCATTAAACACACAGAGATGTGTACACAGTCCGGATTTAGAAATAGGACTTCCTTGACTTTGTGATGTCATACGGTAGCTTCCTCCACCTGTAGAGGTTCTCAGCAAGGCCCGGCTGCCCCTACTGTTACACGGGTTTTCAGACTGAATGAAAATCACTTAATCAGGAAGAGGGTCATGAACATTTATGAAACCGACTAAAAGCAATCTGTGCTTTAAGGAGCCTTAGGGAGGCGCCTGAAAGAGCACTGTAAAATTACAGTGAGTTGAATTTTCTTACTTTTATTTTCCAATTATATCATGTTAGGGGTAGAAAACCTTAAAATAAAACCCAGAAAATTGCAGATATGGTAACTTTAAAGTGTCCACCTGTGACTGCTTGTGTTCAGGAAAATGTCAGAGTTTTTATTTGTATTTGTATAGGGAGGAGAGGAGGCCAGAGTTGGTTTAGACATCTGCGATATCACATGGGATCTTTATTTATTCTTTCCAGTCTGAGGTGAAGTAAGTGTGCAGGTTATTTTCCCTCTTCCAGGAAGCAAAAGTAATGCATATTTAATGTTGAAATGGTGGCGAATAAATGGATGAATGAATTAGATGAGTGCGAATGAAGTATCCATGTGGAAAGGTCTGGTAACTTTGTGAAAGGTGTGGTGCCTAGAGGGAGAAAGGTGTTTAATAGCAGAATTATGCATGGTTTTTTTTAACAAATCAGTGCATGTTAAGTTGGGAAATCACAGCCTGGCCAATCACAGCTGGTCTGTAGCATACACTACCCAAGACACACACCCCTTCACTGAATGGCAGTGACCTGCATACTGCAGTCCTTGGCTACGCAAACAGCTTAGACAAACAGCTTACATAACCATGAGGGAATAAAATTCCAATAATACTCAGTTTATGAATGACTGGTGTTTAAGATGTGACGTCACCCACTGTAGACCAGTCTCCTCTGATGTATTGTTGCCGGTTACAGCAACCTTGCTCCCTCCGCATGGCTTTTTTCCTCTATACTTACGGCTCATTCTGAAGATGTGGAACACAACTTTCAAGAAACAGAAAAGCTGAAAGGCATAGAAAAATGTGCCTCCATGAATTTTTTAAAATAAGAGAGGTTTTCTGAATCCATCACACACACAGGAAAAGAAGGAGCGAAGCAGAGAAAGCATTTATATTTCTGCTCTGGTACCAGTGGAATATTAAAGAAGACATTAACATGTGTTTATGTCTCACTCAATCACTTTACTTGCAACTCACATAGACTAAATCCCCCTATTTATGGCTGTAAACGTCTTTCTGTAGCTTCGGTAAATGCGAATTTTAATCCTCAAGTGTTGAATCACTTCTTTTCTATTTGGTAATTGATGCATGTGGTAGCTGATATATCACATGCTAGAATTGCACTACATTAATATCTGAGATACATTTTAGCACATTAGCTGGTTGCATAAACCCCATTCGATTTTAATGCTCTGCCTTTGAAGAGGAATAAACCATACTCACTCACACTGCTTTATATGCCCCGAACCATACAGTCGAATTTCCTTAAACAGACATTGCTTCATAAATATTCATAGACACCATTTCCTGTTTGAACTAATGTACAACGTTTTGACAAATTCTTTATCGTCTGCCCTCCACATTATAGTGCTGCAAACAGTGGAGAAAGTAAAGAAAGGTCCGCGCATGTTACTGTGGTGAATCAACCACACACACATGCACACACACCCACGTATGTAGAGTTGTTAAAAATTTATATTGGTCTTCTTTTAAACTCCACAAGGTATACATACATATTTAGCGGAAAATATAAGTCAAGGCTTATAATACCTACCCTTTCTACATGATATTTTTATATCAAATATAATGTAAAGAGTTACAAAATATAAATAAAACATGCTCATTATGGCACAAACCAGACTTCAGGGAGCAGAATATGGACCTAAAGTAATGGACCTTGACTAAAGTTGTCATTCGCCATCAGGTTGAGTTGTGTGTGCATGTGTGTTTACTGTATGCAAGGTCAGTATAGAGATAAATAAGTAATGAATAAGGGGGGAAAAATCAGAACAGACAGCCTGGCCGAAAATGCACGGTGTAGTACCGACATGTGTCAGCCCTAAACGCCCTTCACCTGATCACATTCGCTTGTGTCATTACAGTGAGTGCGGCATCAGGTACCAGCGCTCCACCACAGGGATTTCAAAAGAGGGGGGAAAGCTGACAGATGACTGGAGTGAGGCACAGAACGGAGGGAGTGGCGCAGGAAGGCACGAGCAGATTGCGTGCGAGTGTGTTTGGAGGAAGGGAATCAGAAATCCAAGAGCACCAGCTCCAAGGAGATAGTCGTCACCCAGTGAGTGAACTGAGAGCAGAGAGGAGGGGATAGCAGGGGGCTGAGCCCCTTTAACATACACAGCTGTGGAGGAAGAGAACGACAGACTGAGAAAACCAGACACATAAATACAGGACTACTACTACTAACTGGGCTCTTTGACCAGGCTGGTTTCCACGGTGACAACATGGGCGCAGTGGTGGGCACTTTGACCATGCAAACCAAGCAGAGGAGGAGACCATCAAGAGGTACGTCAACATGAGCCAGAAAAGGATGGAGAGGAGACAAAAGAACAACGGAAAAGGACAATTTAGACCAATGGGAGTTCATAAAATGCTTTAGTAACTATAGGTGCAACACATGCACATTTAACAGGAGCAACAACATTTAGCTGATCTTTGTTTGCTCTTCTGTGGAGTGACTGTAAATGATTTATCTAGGAACAGAAAGTCAGTCAAAGAAGAGTAAAAGAAGATCATGTGTGTGTGTGTATGGAAGTATGGGGAGGGGGGAAACAAAATGATAGATATTTTTAAATGGAACTTGATGAATATTCACTCAGAACTGTGATGGATCAGGCAATGCGAGTCCTCCACTGACGCTGCAGGTGCGAGGCGTAACACATGTACTGTTAATCGCGACGGATAGATTACAGTATGCCACGAAGTAGGACGCCCTTGGAAATAACCAGAGAGGAAAATCACTGCTTCGGACTCTGTGATTAAGTGTGTGTTTGTGTGTGTGTGTGTCGTCTGGTGTGGGTGCCCGGTTGAGTGAGTGGGTGAGAGGTGGTGTGTGTGAATTAACACGCAGCTCACATATCTTACCTCTCCCTAGCCTTATGCTTGAGAAGCCTGTTGTCATGGAGACTGGGTTGAAGGGGCATAAGAGGTGGGTGTGAACAATGTTCAGCCAGGATGAATGATGATGAATTTACAGCAGCATGAGACGGAGATAAAAGTAAACGCACTTGCCATCCAAGCGGTAACTCCCGGACATTAGACGTGGATAACTGGTTTTCCACGAGGACGAGATGTGATATTGTTTCCCCCGTTCTGGTGAAAGCTTTTCAAAAGCCATTGAAATGCACAGACGTCACCCTGGTTTTTAAGATAAGATAAGGCTAGATAAATGAGACATTATTGATCTCAGAGAGGAAATTAAGTATCGCAGCTGCACAAAGAAAACACAAAGAGACATAGATCTAAACAGGATCAAAAAGTAAATCAGAGACAGACATTTGTGTAAGTGGATAATTTGTCCAAAATCTTTTCCAAAAGCATATTAGTAGTTTTTACAGGGGCTTTTATGCTGGGTCCAATTTTTTCCCCTCAGGTGCAGTGACTTCCTGGAGTTTCACCAAGAGGTTACAAGGCAACTACCAGGGACTCAGGAAGCAACAGGGTTGAACAAATAAGATTTAGTGTGATAATTACTGAGCTTTAAAGCGGCTGGCAGTCAGGTTTTATTACTTTTGGGCCGAGCCAAGCTCGCCCTCTCCACCCTGATTAAAGTGTTTACGCTAAGCGAACTTCGTCAGCTGATGGCTGCACTTTCATTCACACCATTCACACACCAACTCCCTCTCTGCAAGAAAGCGAATATATACAGGTTTATCCCATCTAACCCAGCCCTTCTTCTATGTGTCACATGTGGTCAGAGTGTAATCACAAAGAAATGTGAAAATATACGCATTACATAGGATGTGTATATAAGTAACTAAACCAAATAAATGTAGTGGAAGCATATAGTAGAATCACAGGGAAATAATCAAGTAAAGTACAATATTTTAAATAAGTGTTACTTTTCACCACTGCTCATTTCCCAAAAGGTCAAACAATTGCTTTAATGTTAGGCAAAAAATATGTTGATTAAAATAGAGCCAAGAAAAATGATAAAATGACAAAAAAAAACAAAATATGCATATTCGGGCATCAAGATAACATTGGCAGTTGTGGGCATGTGAGCTCTCTGCTGAGACATTTTGCTCGAAACCAGAAAAAACACACACTGAATACAACCTGTTGTTACTCACACTGTTTGTATAAAGCAGCATGAATCACCAGCGCTTCATCATGTAACACCTCCATGCTGCAAATGTCGGTATTTATTTGCAGAGCAGCTGTTGAATATTTTATATTCAGACCCTAGTGTTGCGTATAACAATTGGCACCGGTGGGGTTAGAGAATCTGCAAAATATTTTAGGAAGATTTGTATTAAGCTGTGAACCGTGGGTGTGAAATCTGCAGTTATTTATACATACACATAGGTATTACAGTAGATAGCTGTATATGTTTACAGTAATTCACATTAGCTGAAGTATTATTGTAGAAAATCAGAGTAGTCAAAGATTTAGTGTTGATTTTTATTATACAGTTCTTGAGCCAATACTGTAAATACTGAAATCAACATATTTTATTTAAGTATATATATGTTTATACATTAAAGATATTGTACACTACTCCTACTGTAAAAAATTATTACCTCAACTTCCTAGATAATTGCTGCAAGTTAGTTACGTCAACATTAAGGTTACAGTTTCACAGTGTAATAATGAGTTAAAGGTGTTACAGGTAATCAAGTAATCTTGAAAGTTTAAATCCATACTATATATTCCCATCTCCTTGTGTTTCCAAAGCTCCATGTTACCCCTTTTTCTTGTCCTACAAACATAGTGCGTTATCCTTTCCTGTTGTCTTTTTCGCTCCTCACTTTTTCTTTCTGTCCTTCACACTCTGCCACGCTCTTCCTTCCCTCACCCGCCTGTTTTCATCTGTTTCCGATCACACCCTTGTGTTCACAGGAAGGCAGCCCTCCTGACAGAGAGCGAAATACACAGATACAGATACAGATACAGCAAGATGATACCTCCGTGCCTGTGTTTTTCCGTGCAGCGAAGAAAAAAAAAAATATATTTATATACAAATGGTGCATGGCCCTTTTTTTAGCAGTTCATCCAGCAACAAGGCCATTGCTAACATTTATCATGACTGTCTATCTCCATGACAACAAGAGGTAGAGAAAGAGGAAGGTAGAGTAATAAATATTCACGTATGTTTAGGTGATAACTTATCGGTACAGGATACATATACAAGCTTGAGGTGTGATTTTTTTTCCTTGGTTGTTGATATTTACCTATATCGCTTCACCAAGACTTTATTTATTTTTACATAGCCTTGATAAAATGTTTAATCTCAATAAACTGGTGCAGCTTTTTTTTAAACTGAAACCGAACAATTACCCAACATGATCAAATTGATGCACAAGACGACTGAAAAGTTGAAGCGATTGTTCTCATGCACAAAGAAAGAAGCATAATTGTAGGATTGCCTCTGGCAGATGATGCAAGATATGCTGTGTTGCAGATCGGTCTTTGCACGGCTGAGAAATGGGTTGACACAAATGAGTCACTGCTTTTTTTCCAAAGAAGCGGGAGAAGCGTGTTCATCTCATTTTTCCTCGAGTCTGACTAAGCCAGCTGATGCTTTACATGGCGACTACAGAGATCGTTTTAGACTGGCCCGTTTTTCAATTTATGAGAATTACTGACCAGCTTTCATTGGGCAGATTAACAGTAATTATAAAATAATCTAGCCAAGTGTAACCGGTAAAACAATAGAGAGACCAGCTACACATACTGTACTGTAAGTGTGTATCTGTTACCATCAGTACATGGCTGTACATGTGTATGAAAAGCCCAATAAAGACTAACAGAGAGCGCTTTTTTATCGGCTGTTAGACGTCGGGCTGTTAGTGTTTCCCTGTGGAGGCCAACGCACTGACAAACACTTGCCCAATGGAGCCATCTGTTCACATCAGTAACCACCATCCATCTCCACAGCACCTGATCCTGAGCGCCGTGTTGCCGTTCAAGACAATCCCTCAACTCCTAAAGGGAAATCTAATTTGTCAAGTGTGTGCATCTCTTTTCGTGCTGTCTTCACATCCTCAAGCCTCGCCGAGTCGTCTCTTTGCTCTGCGTTAGAGTTTACGTGTTCATAACGATTGGGAAGAGCAGGTTGTTGGAATCTCAGCAGGATTCGGTACCTCTCACTATTCTTTTATTCCCCATTTCTCTCTCTCTCTTCCCTGTAGATAAAATAGACGACGAGCTGGAGATGACGACGGTTTGCCACAGGCCGGAGGGTCTCGATCAGCTGGAAGCTCAAACTAACTTCAGTAAACCGGAGCTGCAGATTCTCTACCGCGGTTTTAAGAATGTAATCACGCGCTGATTCATTACAGCATGCACCATTCTGGCTAAATTCTTCCAACAAAGGATAAAATAACCTTATTTTATCTTCTTTTTCTTCCCTTCCCACACAGGAATGTCCAAGCGGAGTGGTAAATGAGGAGACATTTAAACACATCTATGCACAGTTTTTCCCTCATGGAGGTAAAGTGCGAAACTTTCTGTGAAGAAGCCCTGTGAAACTTTTTTTAATTATTACTTTTTAACCGAGCACCCTGACATATTTTTGCTTTTTGTGTTGCAGACGCAAGCATGTACGCACATTACCTTTTCAATGCATTCGACACCACAAACAATGGCTCCATTAAGTTTAAGGTAAGAAAAAAAAAGTTCTTTGTGATTATTATATACTTTTTAATAAGAAACTGCACAATGACGCTTTCTGAGTTCATCCTGTCACTTCATTCTGTTCTGTCTCCAGGACTTTGTGGTGGGGTTGTCAATACTGCTGCGGGGAACGCTGAGGGAAAAACTGGAGTGGACGTTTCACCTGTACGACATTAACAGAGACGGCTACATCAACAGGGAGGTGAGATATTCGCAATGTAAATGTCTTCATGTGTCTGTCCTCTGTCTGTTCATCAGCTGCATGGTGCATCTTCTCTTCTTCTTCTTCTTCTTCCTTCAGGAAATGACTGAGATCGTGAGGGCCATCTATGACATGATGGGCAAGTACACCTACCCCGCGCTAAAGGGAGACGTCCCACAGCAGCACGTGGACACATTTTTTCAGGTTAGTTCACCAATGTAAAAGAAAGACAGACAAGTCGATTCCAAGTCAGAATTTTCTAAGTGACATGAGGTTATGGGGGCAGCTTAGTGATTTTAGAAGGTAACTTCAAAACAATTCTATCCTAGTGTCCCTGACATACCTAAAAAAAAAAAAGAAACACTACAGTGAAGCCATTTTGTCAGAAAAGCTTGTTCTGAAGAACAAAAGATGAAAATGTCAGAGCACCTGGGGACAGTCTGCAGCCTTTTTCGGTTTTATACTTGTTATAGTGAGCTCCCATTTGCCAAGGTCATCTAAATTAAGTGTCAAACCAAACGCCTAATATAGCATTAGACAAGTAGGTCATAAAGAAATCGGGTTTGAAGTCTGATCGAATGCCAATGTACCAAAGCAGTTAAAAAAATTCAGCGTTTCACATTGGTGAAATAAAGGCTGGGCCTAACCTCGTTATTAACTCATTTTCTGCTTTCTTTATTACCACAACAAAAATTAATAATAACCAAAGTGGTCTAGGCCTATATGAACATATCAGTTCTTCAAAATAATTAAGTAAAATAAAAATCATTAACATTTGGCTGCCATATTAATTATGAGGATTTTTTTACATATCTATATTTTGGTTTCTTAATATACTGATGCTATTTGACTTACTGAGGGGATCCTATATTGTCTCTTCATTCCGTTTTTTTTTTTAATTATTATTTGTTTTGGTTCTGGTGTCAGAAAGAAAAGAGGAAACAATGCATAAATCACACTGTGAATAGATGACTTAAACGTGTTTCTTAATGAGTTGTTGTTCATGTCAAAAAAGAGTCAGTTTGATCATCAGATGCACAACCTACTCTGCATGAGCATGAATGAGTTCTCACACCAAGCTGGCAGCTTCTGCACAGCCGACAGGACTGATCCTCATTCAAAACCCACTGCCAGACTTAATGAGACTAATATAACTTCAATGGCTTCACTCACCTGTTGTCGCTGCTCAGTCTGCGGTTTCCTCTCATCCGCTGTGTCTTTAACCATAGGAAAAAAAAATAATCCCAATGGGATAAGGAATTTGTGAAGAACTTTGTCCTCGTCCATATTTATCCGTTTAACACCCAGCAGAAAGGGGTCAGATTAACTGGCCCTTATCCTGACAGGCTAGTATTCTGGCTTCATTATCCCTTCATCCTCATCATTTGTGTTGCAGTCAGATGTAAGAGGAGCACAGGGCGGTTTAAACGCACTGAGTTTTACTTGCTCTCTATCTTACCTGCCAGCTATAAAAACACACACACAATCACCTTGACATCAATCTGGAAGTGTGAGATCATGATGCATTCATGGACTCACAAACCTCACTAGCTTTTAAAACTTAACAAAGTCTATTAGAGTAGAAATGTCACTAAGTCTATAAAATCATGAATATATTAAGTATATCTCCAAATGAACATTATGGCTCTTGCATAACTAACACATATGAATATCATGTATGATATTCATAAAAATCTTTATCTTAATGTTTCACATTTTTTGTCGGTAAGTGCCCCTTTTTTCAGTAAATGTAGCCTAAAAGACAGATGACTCTTTTTTTGTGGTGTGTGGCAGACTGTCGCACAGCAGGCAGGTGCATGGCATGCACACAACTTATTGGGAAAAGGGAATATGTTCATGGCAAGTGCACGTCTTATATGAATTTAGGAACAAATAAAACCAGAACAAATAAAAAAAATCCTTCCAAGTAATCAATTAAAAACAATACATGTAACACTATTTTTTTCACAACCATATTCTTATCATACACTTAAGCCAATAATAGGACAATTACAAAACTGTCATGTGCAACCCTAAAAACCTGGTAAAAATGTATAAATCTTTTTTGGTTATGCCATTTGACATTTCATGTTTAAAAAATTGCACATTCTGTGATCTGTGAAACAAATGGACTTTCAAATGACATTCAACCAACATGAAAACAACTAGTACATTTTG
This sequence comes from Eupleurogrammus muticus, assembly GCA_036785175.1. NCBI lineage: Eukaryota > Metazoa > Chordata > Actinopteri > Scombriformes > Trichiuridae > Eupleurogrammus > Eupleurogrammus muticus. The sequence goes on along the minus strand of JAYKQN010000007.1, from coordinate 17,077,467 downwards.
AGAAACCCCAAGGGATTCTTTTGAAACTGTATTTTATAAACTTTTTGACTTCCTTATCTTGCCAACCATTATTTATCACTGATCCTAATAACAATAACTTATTTGCAATGGCAAAAGATATACATACAGCATGAAGATATAGCCTTTTGAGGGGTAAGGGATTGTTGATAAAAGAAATACAAAGTTAAAACTGAGCATAAAAAATTTGTTAAATGCAACAAGGAAAAAACAAAGCAAAAAACTTCTTATTATAAGTCTTATTATAAGATTGTTTCCATAAGCGAGTCCTTGAAGGCTTGAAACCTGTTACATCGTGACCGAGGCCATTCCTCAGTATGTTCTACAGTATATACAGTTTTTTTGCAACACATGCTCAACCACCACAGAATTACCACATCTTCCCTGATACTGACTCACACTATGTTCTGTTATACTGATTTTCCACAGAAAATGGACAAAAACAAAGATGGAGTGGTCACTTTAGAGGAGTTTGTCATCGCCTGTCAGGAGGTATGTATCATCCTACATGTACAGTCGATGCAGATGTTCTAAACACTAGCACACATGTATATTATACTTATAATGCCAAGTGTAAATGAGCATATACACATGCAGAAAACTCCAACTTAAACAGTAAAAATATGCATCAACACAAAACACTTGAATAGTGTTATATCTGAAAGCTGCTTGTGCACAAGGACTGGCTATACATTACTGTATATGGTAGAGTTTCTCCATTCTGCTACAACATGATTGCTTGTTTCTTCTCTCCCCAGGATGAAACCATGATGAAATCCATGCAGCTGTTTGAGAATGTGATGTAGGAGAAGGACGGGGACGATGGAGAGAATAGGCTTAGAAAATGAGAGGGCTTGGTGCGAATGCGTGTGTGTGGATGCATAATGTGCAATATCGGTCCAATCTCTCCTCCTCTTCCCGTTTTATCCAGCCGCGGCCTGGAAACGGCCAGAATTCCCTCAAAGACTTGACTGGACTGGAATGCTTTTTAACCTTCCTGCGAGGTTGCACAACACAATGCAAAGTGACTGATGTGGCAGACTTGGACGTGAACACGTCCCCTTTAGTCCCGTCCTGGAAGATTGGCCTGTTAAAAGATAAGGATGCTGGTACATTACAAGGCTGCTCCTGACCAACAAAGAGCTAATGTTCAACCAGTAGAACTCTTTTTTTCCCCTTCTTCTGTTGCCAAAAGATGTCTTTTTTTGCCATAATAAAATTGCATGTGTCTGCAACTGGTTTTGATTCATCGCCAAATATTTGTTTTGGGAATTGGGCCATACATTCTGCATTGATTTCATGCATCTTGATTGACAGATATGGCGTATTACAACTAATGTGTTGGTTTCACTGTTGCACTGGCCACTGTACGTTTTGTGTTGGCCGGGCTGTCGCTTGCTTGCTGAGTCTGTCTGATGCTTATTGTTAGAGTATGTCTAAGGCTTGCAGTAGATAGTCATACAGTCTTGAAGCTATTCTGGATTCCATGGGTGGCGTGTATATGTGTTTTTGTGTGTGCCTGTCTTTCTATGTTGGAACTTAAGTATTAGTGAAAAGAAAGAAGAAATGGACTCATTCTTTTTATATTTTCACCTGCTGCTTTGCTTCTTGTGGTCAAATCAATGTGCTGTTAAAAAATGTTTTAAGAAAATCTATTATGAAAAACATACATTTTGTACTTCATGGGAAAGAGCCCGCAGAATCAAGATGTTGAATAATTTATCAGGAAGAGGCTTGTGATCGTAAAACCGATATTTTTAATTGCGTGGTTGAACATGATTATGGTGTGACTCCCATGTGGCTGCAATGAAGACAGTGAAGCGTGTGTATGGATCAACCATACTAATTATACCAGAATATGGCAGTCCTGGGCACATCATTCTCATGAAATCCTTGTTTCTTAATCTTGCAGGGAAAGAACACTGAATGTCAGCTTTGGAATGTTTTCATTTAATGACATTTGGGGCAGCTCCATCTGTGTTAGTGAACATCTGGCACTGCCTCCTCCATCCAAACCAGATCTGTGATGTCACACCGATGTGCAAGCACGGACAGAATCGGATGACTCCTACTGTTGCCTGACTGTTTCCTGTGAGTCAGGGTGCATTTGAAAGCATAGATATAATTGAAAACTGACAAGGTTGTACTAGTTTAAGCACTTAAATATGAACCACTGTTCCTTTTTGCTGTATAGATCCGTGTGACATCCCAGTCTCAGGTGTCTGATATCTTGGTTCAGAAAGGAGTTGTTATGTCTCACTAATAGAAAACTCAACTGATTCTAAGCCATAAAAATAAATATGTGAATTCTTACATTGCCTTGTGTTTTACAATCATTCTTTCTTGTACCTTCCCATTCCCCATAATAATATGCAGATGCATATTACATGCATAATGTACATACATTTCATTTGAAACCTTCCCAAAGATATTCGGGCTTCCCAGATTTCTTTAAATATATACAAAAAGTATATACAAAATCCACTAAAAATAGACAAAAAAATAGTGACATACATGCATACATACTGATGACCTACATAATAAATACATGTTGTTTTAAACCTATACAGTCGAGTAATTAATGGGTAACAAAATAAATTAAATAACATTAAGATATGAAGAGTATTACTAGAGAAAAATACTCAATAAAATAGTAATAAAATTATAATAATCCAGTTTTATAAAAGCTTGACTAAAATACCAAATAATTCAAATTCATGAGAGCAATACAAAAAAACTGAAATAAAATATGGTATAGAATAAAACGGAATCTAATTTCACAATAAAATAAGTAAATAAGAGTTAAGTATATTGTGATTGGGAACCGATTGACTTGAATGACGCTGCCACGTGCACTGGCACGTGCAGGTCCAGTAGGTGGCGCTATGACGCGTGTCGGTCCTCTGTTCAACAGCATATAACGGGCCAGAAGAAGAAGGCGGAGAACCACGTTGGTTGGTGGTTCCTAGTAGTAGTTATTTCGTCTACGGCAGGCTACGAGCAGGTTGCTGACTTTAAGAAAATACCGAAATGAACGGCTTACATGAGCAAGAGGAGCCAATGGCGCCGCAGACTTTTCTTTATGGTGAGGAAACGTGATTTTCAGTGACTTCACTGTGTTTTAACAACACCTGGCCACACGGTTCATTTTAGCCGTACGTAGCTCTCTGAAATGGAAGGTATTGTTCTTGTCGACAACGCGTTCAAAGTATAATATACTTTCTTGTTATATATTTCAATGTTATAGCAGGAGTTTTAAATAAGTCCCGGTGAGCTCCGCGGCTTTAGAGCGTTTTTTTTAACCCTACACGTGTTTCACTATCAACATGGCGGCCTGTATTTCCTGACCAAGGTTGATATTTAAGAGTGTTCTTTCTGACTGAAGTTAAAACCTCTGCATTTTTGGGCACAGTCCGTTTAAATTGAAATATCGTCCCGTTATTTTTAGCTGAAGTCTGACCTGACCATTTCCGACTTGCGGAGAAAAGTCCCCTCAACGTGGATTCCACACTCGGACCACGCTGGTTTCCCCCGCGTCTAGGTTAGACGCGCTAACGTTAGCGTCTCTATTTACGTTGCGTGGGGTGTTTTCGTCACTTTGCAGTCTTTTAACTATTTAAACATCTGTGCCTTAATTAGTCCTCTTTTCTAACCGCACTATATTACGTACATGCGCATGGGACTCCAGGCGAGGAAGTCTCAAGACAGCCGGGTACCGGCTTCGTATATCACGTCCGTACAGAATAAAAAAAAAAAAATCTTACCTTAAGGCCATGGCTGTTAGCCGAATTTAGTGAATTACTTTCAGTATTTTTTTTAATAAAGTGCGTTTTTATTTCAGCTTTTATTTTTATTGCAGCTATTATTTCTAGTTTCTCGTGCTCCACAGCGCCCCCTCATCCCTTTCACTATGCTTCAGGTCAAACTCGGAATTACACTTTAGGAGAAATCGACGCACACGTGAGTTACTTTATTTAAATTGACGAATAGTGTTGAAGAAAACGAAGACGCATTAACTTCGACTTAAGTCGTAGATTTAAAGTAAGCACCCGTAGGATAGGGCACGGACCTTATCTTCCCTTAATATATTCTCATGAGTCTATCCAGTTTCATCGTCTAATACATGCTTTATATTTGGATACGGAGGTGATTTATTGTGACTAACTTATCTTCCACACATGTATTTGTACTCAGAAAGTTCAGTGTATCCCATGTTTCATCCTACAAAAATGGGCCTAACAGGCTAAATACTAGGCTCATCCCGGATCATCTTGAAATCCATGGTTGATTCAAATTGTTTGAATTGCATTTATCTTCCATCGTTTTATTGCTAATACACTTTTGGAGCCACATAACTCATCTGTGGAGGTGTTGAATTTGTACCACATGGTTTTAAGTATAATATTTTTTATTTAAGAAATGAAACCTAATACTCCCAGTAACCATGTGGACATATTCATATCGGTCATCTGTGTCTCCCCCTTGTGTCTATTTGGTATAGTACACTTCAGAGTCCATATTGCCTGGATTGAAGTTATTTTGTATCTTATTGTTCTAAGGCAAAAGCTAGTCTGTCATCGACTTAACCTCTCAATATCTATGTGCTTTAGCTGCTTCTGTTTTTGTATCACATGCTAATTATTAACAAAATTATTCTCACCAGGGTGTATGCTCGAATCTGGAAAGGAAGTGGTGTTCAATCCTGAGGACGATGACTTTGAACATCAGCTAGATCTGAGGATGGTAAGAAGCACCATTTGTACATAATGGTTTAAAGGCAGCGTAAGAGCAGTTAACATGAGATCTTTTTTTAAAGTGAAGCCTAATGAAGCCAGTCATGAGGGAACATTGCATGTAACTGTTCATATGGCCTTGTATTACATGGTTTTCCACATCCATGCCCACTGGGCACACATTAGATAAACTAAAGTTTTTGAAGTGATAAGAGTGAACAGTTTGAAAAATTCTCTTGTGCCTCAAGTCAAATATTAATTGGACACAATTTTAAACAGTGAAACCAAATGTTACACTTTATGCACTGCCTGCTCATGTTCAATATTAAACACAATTTGACTCCAAGTGTCCTGAGGTTAAAACAGAACTAGAAAACTTTCGCAAAATCTCCTGCTAATGAACATTTGCTTTTAAACACATCCCCAGATTAGCTGGAGGCTGTGTGTACATGCAATCCTTGCCTAGTAGAATAATTCCTGATAAACATTTTTTGGATTAAAGAATGAACTGATTTGATTTTGCTGGTCAAAGTTCAAGGGTGCTCTGACCTCCTAAAACATGTTTTTGGCCACAGCCCAAGAATTCATACATAAATTCAGTTTTACAAAATGTTTAATGTCCTAAAAATATGAGTTGCTGATTATTTATCTATTGCTCTCCAAAGGCCTGCGTGGACCCCACCACAAAAGATGAACTTCACATGGTGGAGGTTGAAGGACAGGACGTAGAGGGTCAGAAAATCAAGGCAGCGCTAGTTTCACTCAGGCCGTCGACCCTGCCAAGTGTGAGTAACTCCCTCAACTTTCACATCCACAGTCTGACTGACTTTGTTCAGTTTTGGTTCTGTGTAGCACACATGTTTACCAAAGTTCTATTCAAGTTGTTGAGCTCCAAACTCATAACATAAGAGCACCCATTGCAGAGGTGATTTGCTTACTCGAGTGCTTGTTGCAGGTTTGTCTCGGCGGCTTCACAATCACGCCCCCAGCAGTTTTCCGTCTGAAGGCAGGTGCTGGTCCAATCCACATCAGTGGACAACATCTTGTCAGTAAGTATTTGTGCATAAATGAAAGCATGTTTAACTCATCCAAAAACATGTGTATACTTTAAATATCAGATTTTTTTTTATCGATTAGATTTTAATTAGTTTATCACAACAGATTGGGTTGGTATGGTGCTAGGCTATGATTATTGTCTTAACACTTATGCTGCTCTTACAGTGATGGGAGCTGATCAGTCTTTTGATGAAGACGATGACGATGATGAGGAAGAGGAAGAGGTCCCAACAACAAAGAAAAGAACTGCCTCCTCCTCCCCTGCTGGCAAATCACAGGTTTGTGTGACATGCTTTTGTTTCACTTTAAAGTTTGTCAAAATTCAGATGACTAACTCAAATTAGAACCTTATTTTTTTACAGAAAAAAATAAAAATGGAGGTGGATGATGATGATGATGAGGATGACGACGACGATGATGATGAGTAAGTGTTCAGACGATATTCAAACCTTTTCTCATTTAATGCTCAACTTCACTAAACATTGTCAAAAATCCCATGTCCCAACAGAACAGAGGGTCTTATTTTCCTCCAACTTGATGTTGCTTCTGCTTTTTTTAAAAAAACTCAGTTTAGAAAAGAAAATCTATTTATCTGCATTTTTTACTATCATGCTGTATGTATGTTCGGTCTTCTTATATTTAAAGTATATTTTATTTTTTCAGTGAAGATGATGATGATGAGAGCGAAGAAGAAGAAACACCTGTTAAGGTGAGTTGCCTTCTTGTACAGTCCTGTTTGTCTAAATTGAACTCAGTGTTCACTCACTAACAGCTGCATGTTTCTCACAGGCCAAGCCAGCCCCAGAAAAAAAAGCCAAACAAGCCCAGAATGGCAAGAGCCCCAAGCCCAGCACTCCAGCCAAAAAGCAGGTAATGACTGAATTTCTCTAGTTTCAAATGCCTTGCATGATCTCTTTTTGCTAACGCACAAACCTAAAATTCTTTGCAGGAGAAGACACCTAAAGGGAAGGGTGAAAAGTCACCCAAAACCCCATCTGCCCCTTTAACCCTTCCTGAGATTAAAGCAAAGATGATGGAGACGGTGAAAAAGGTTGGTGTTCTAGTCCTTCAACACATTTTGTATGATCTTATCTTTATTTTTTCAAAAGTTAAAAGAACATTGAATTGCAAATTAATTGTAATTCTCTTCATTTTACAGGGAGTGATGCTGCCTAAACTTAAGCCCAAGTTTGAGAACTTTGTCAAGCACAACCATAGAATCTCAGATCCCAAGGTATAGTATTACGTCTTGGGTATCCTTGCCTACTTCTGGTGCCCCTTGTCAAATTAATCAGGAAATATTTTCTAATTTTATTTGTATCAACATGCCTTTTTGATGCGGTTGTATTGTAGTCTATACATGTATATCACCAGCAGAGGGCGTCAAAGCCCATCACACAACTGCAATCTTGATGTAAATGCATCGAGTCACCTTATGTAAAGGAGCTGAAAAACAGGAAGCTTACTACCTTTTAATGTAGCTGTTCTGTCCCTGCCACATACTTGGGCCATCAAGTTCAACAGCCACGTTAATGACACGTTTATCTTTTTGTCCTCAGGTTATTGCTGAGCTGTGGCAGTGGAGAGAGACGTTCCAGGATCCTAAATAACAGTCTCAGTAGTTTTATGTCTTTTTATGATTTTGTTTATACCCATAGCACCTCTCAAACCCTCTGAAGCCTAACTGTGCCTCACACTTGTCACTTCATTTAAAGTCTAGTCCGTCTCCAGCTGTCCTCCTGTGTGAAGAGACTGTAAAGATGGAGGTGTGGTTGGTGACAGCCCACTGGTGGCTTTCCAACCGCATCACCCTCTCATCAGGGCAGAGGAACTCTGGTTTGTTGCATGAACAATCAGAGAACCAACTTACAAATTTGCATCTTTGTAAATGTGTAAAATTCTCTATAGATCCTTGACAACTGATATGGAGAAAATTTGTTTTTAAGCTTTTTTTTTTTTTACATTTACAATAAAGGTAGATTTGACCTCATGCAGGAACTGTTCAAATGCACCCATCTGCAATTCAATAAATGTTAACTTCAAATCCATCAACAGCTAATGATACTTGCATCCTTGTAAGACTTAGTAAAAGTTAAACATTTTTGAAAATGGCATTGACAACAATATTATTATTTATCAATATTTCTCATACTGTTACGGACATTACGACTGCACTTTTGAAACCACAACTACTGTTGTGGATTTAAATGTTTATGCTATAGTGAGATTCTTAAGGTGAAGGTACCATATCAGCAAACTGTCCATTTGGTTTCTGTTAAAAATAGTACCTTTTTTTTTTTTCTGTCTCCTGTCAATTTTCAAGCATCTTTCCGTCCGGAAATATTCAGCCAGTTGTTATGCAACCAGCTGCCTTGACTTTTGACTGCTAATCATTAGGAATGAAGCAGCGTGTTTCGCTGCTTACTGTTAACTACCAATGACTAATAAGCCAAATGTTGTTCTTAATTTGTAGGTGACTGAATGCATGAAGGAAGTAGCAATGTTTTGTCTTTTATTTAAGAAATACATACTGCTTTCAAGTCCGAATCGGCAGTTTTGGAGAATTCTAAAAATGTTCTACATTGTAATAGTAATTCCAACCTGTTCTTAGCCCGAAAGTCTGTGCTCATTTGACCCATGAGGGTTATTTTCAAATTGTTAATGAATAAGGCCTATTGCAGCAAAGACCATTCCATGTTCTGGAGAAACAAGTGTAAGATTGTATGATGTAAACGATGCTGTGGGTTTGGGTGGTTCGTCCCAAAATTGATTAAATGAAATAAAATGAGTGAATCTGTTGCTGTTTTACCTGTCTGCATCGCAATTAATGTAATTGTAGGTGATCTGGTTATTTGGTACCACAGAAATGAGTTGGGATGCCTCAATTTGCTCTGATTTAAAAGCATTTTGTTTCAAATTCCCATAACAAGAAAGGAGAGACATTAGGAAAGATGGATCTTGCAAAATGGGTAAAAGAAAACTTCCCATGGTTGTGTTATGACTTTTTAGGACTGAGGCAGAATTGGGATCATGAGGGTTAGACACTTGAAAGCATTTTCCAATATTACTCTGTAGCCTGAAGGGAAGAAAGAATAAATGATTAGAGAATAGCAGACAGGGCAAAAGCAGGAAAAAGGAGAACCAGAGATCTAATCAATCACAAGAATCCTGTTCATGGCACAGAATGACAAAGATGTTCTGCTGTAGAGAAACATTACATATTCCTACACATTTGTATTAGGTACATTTCTACTTCAACTAATATTATTCCCCATGTACACCACAAGGTGGCAATAAAACCAAAGTAGCTGTCATTTTGTTTGTTAGTGTCAGTTGTTAAAGGAAGATGGCTTCCATCCAGACAAGTGTGTCCCTGGTGGTTTGGGATTACTGTGTCAGTATTTATGACTCGCACAACCTCACACGTGTCTCATCAACATTTCTGAACGTGAATATTTTTGTGTGGGAAATGTGTTCAAAAGTTGACATTTTTCACAGCAGTTATTTAACTTATCAAAAGTTCTAAAAACATGAACATCTAGAAAAGCTAGAACTCTAGTCTTCAAAAGTTTAGGGCCCCTTAGAAATGTCCTTATTATTGAAAGAAAAGCATTGTTTGTTCAAAGATATATCATTAAACTTAGAAATACACTGTATACATTAATGTAATAAATGACTATTCCAGCTGTAAGTAATGTCTGTTTATTAATGCAATATCCACATAGGTGTAAAGAGGCCCACTTCCAGCAACCATCATTCCAGTGTTCTAATGGTACATTGTTGATTGCGTTAGAAGGTAATGGATGATTATTAAACCCTTGTGCATTTATGTTAGCGCAGTTGAAAACAGTTTATCTAGTTAGCATTCTTTAAACAAAATTTCACCTGATTTGATAAATAAAAATGTGGCCTTTCATGGAAAACACAAAATTGTCAGGGTGACCCCAAACTTTTGAACGGTGGTGTATGAAATGCAGACACGACTCTGGTTATTAATTGCGCCCTCATTTGTGCTTTTTATTTCAAGCATGTCAAATTGTATATTCCAGGGAAAACTTTGTGTTTTAAAAAAATAGAAGCACATTTCCAAATTATTTCTAGTGCTCTTGCCTCCAACAAACAGGAGGGCTAAAATAATCGGTCTCCCTACACCCAATCTGTCTGCACCCAACAACGGGGCCATCTCACGCATTACAAACACAATAGAACAGGACATCACCCACCCACTGAATCAGCACATCACCCCACTGGCTTCAGGGTGGAGGTACAGGTCATTAAAATGCAGGAAAGAGCCTGATCCCTGCAGCCATTGCTGCTTTAAACAACGCGCTGAGTGCCAAAGTATTATTCTATTCACCTGTCTTGCTGTAGTCTTGTCTATTTGTGATACATTTAAAAAAAAATGTACAGGGTTGTGAAACTGAATTTCCCCTCGGGGACAATAAAACGTAATATAACAATTGTAAATGCAATTTGTTTGATGAATTTCCTGCCAAGGTACTTCTCAATGCTGAAACCATCTTGATTGTACTATTGTGTGTAAACTGATGCATACACAGCCTTTTGCATTAAATCGTTTCACAAGTCAGAAACTGTAAATGTCTCGCTTTTTATTTTATGTACAACACAAACCACAACTTAATAGTAATAAAAAAAAAAAAACACAGTGTGTGTAGCAACAGCTGCTAGAACAATAAAACAAAACAGCATTAGCCAAGCCCGTTCACACAAACAATTATTACAGACCAAGTCAACATTGGCACATTGGTTAAAATTAATCTGTATATTGTAATTTATATAGTTACCAATTCACTCTGGCACTTGATTAAATCTATTCTACTGTGGTGCTGAATCATTTATCTTGTTCATATAAATAAGGCACAAAGACATGGGCACACTCGTAGCTAACTGCTTCCCAGGTGCCAGATGATGTACTAGGAATTTCAGCCAAAACAGAAATAAATGGTTTAAGAGTTGTCCATTCCCATATCTGACTCATATTTAGTGCATTCAAACAATTCTAAATACACTGTACATCCTGACACACTGTATGTTGTAGCCTGCAGCAAGTCACACGTTTTATACATAAGTTGTGCAATATCATGGGTGTTTCAACTTGAGTGCTTTACAGGTGTCAACTAAGTGGATACTATGCGACATAGTATACTAATCTAAGCACTGATCGCAGTTCTAGACAGGACGAGGACATTTTGCTCTCTCGTGACGTAAACAGCCATCATTTAAAACTTTAATGCACTTGTTAAAAATATACAGTAACATTACAGGATAGCCTTTAAAATAAAATTTAAAAAATACATAAAAAGAAAATAACAGACAGAAACAGGTACTGATCACCTTGTGGGATAGAAACTTTATCCTATCTCTGAGCTGGACTAGATTGAACGTCAAAGTGTCCCTTTCAGCCACTTAACACGAGAGTCCTGTCCTGTTCAAACATACTCCTTGCTGCTGGGGGGTCTGGAGATGGGATACTTGGGTGAAGGTTTGCTCTTCGGGCAGGATGCTGCCAGCATGGCGCCCCCCACTACAACCAGGAACGCTCCGGCCCAGGCGATGAAGATGGCAGAGCCGAACTCGTATCTTAGAAAAAAAAAAAAGGAAAAAAGTCACGGTAAGTCAGAGATGAGTAGAGTTCCTGTTGTCATAAAACAGCTGAGCGCAACACTTCCGTCATCAGAGAGGAGCAGCGGGACATAAGCAAAAATTGGGGTGGGGGAGAATTCAATGCAATACTATTTTTGGAGTTCTCCTAAACTCTCCTGAATGCAGTGAGCAGACAGTGGATGTGGCAGCATTTCCCTCTCTGATTGTCTGCAGGCGTTCCCTTCTACACTGGAAGCTGCTCTAAACTTCCCAGCTGAACAATCCTGGCAGCCTAACCTAATGACTTCCTTAAATCAGAAAAGGGGGGTCAACTGAGAAATTCTATAGTACATGGCCACCTTTTATCTCATTTTATTAGAGTAGCTGCAACTCTTACAGTGTAGGTCTGAACACCGTTTCTCTTTTTATGTCCAGCTGTGCTTTTTTTATCTGAATTTACACATAAGAGTGGATGAGATATTTAGTTTGAAAAGGGAACACTAACAACTGGGGCAGAGGGCATGTTTCTGTATATGGAAAGGCTGCTTTTGTATGAATGGGCATCTATTTGTAAAGGTCATGCAGCTTGATTAAACGTTTCAAGAAACATAAGGAGTGAACACGTGCCTCATGGTTTCCTGCTTTATTTCCATGTACTTACTTGGTATTGACAGGGGTGAAGGGGTTGTAGAAGGCTGTGATGATGTCGTGGGCATACCAGGAGCAGGCAACAATGGCACATAAAGCTGTGGAAAAGTAAAAGAGAACATCACTTTGAGAATCCAGGGAAAAGGAGTCAAATATAAAAAAATATTAAATAAATAAATAATGGCTTACCTCCAATCAGAATGATGATGCCAGCAGTCATGGCAATGCGGGACTTGCGCGTTTTGTCATCTCCGCCACAGTTGGTGCATTTCATTCCCATGCAGGCTACACCCAGGCCGGCGATCGACACAATGATGCTCACAATCATGAGAGCGCGGGTCGCCTGGAGGGCACCTGGATGAGAGGGAAGAAAAACGAATAAGTCGTAAGTTAGTGTGACACATTAAAACAATAGCGGCTGCAAAATAGGAAGAGAAGGTGAATCAAAACAGAATTTATTTGTGCAAAGTTGCTTTTTTTTTGCGATTCAGAAGCCACCGCTTTAAAAAAAAAAAAAAAAAAAAAACGGATGGTTCATATCTAACAGAGGTTCCTCTGTCTCTTGCGTCTTGCTGCCGCTCCCTAACAACGCACCACAGAAACTGGCTCTAACCGGAAGCCCAATGAAACGCAGGAGAAGAGGGGTGGGGGTGGTGGGCAGGTGTGTGTGTGGCATGCTAGTTAGAAACAGGTCTAACCAGGTCTCAGGTTTCATTGTAAGGAAGACACTCCCCAACGCTGCTTTTCAGCAGGTGGACATTTCTGAGCATGAAAGTAGCGTCCAATAAGACACAAGGGCCTCTGTATCCAATCAGCGTGGACAATGTCTATTATGGCTTCACAGGAATCATTGTAGTCACCCACCCCCAGGTTTTGGTATCAATTATCCCTAAATTACAAGTGTGTGATAAATTTAGAAAAAAAAAAAAAAAAAGGCAGGTCTTGCGGAGTAGTGAGCCGTTATTTGTTCAGGCCGTGTTCCCCATATCTGACCACAGCTTTGAGCACACAAGGTTTATCAAAGCTTGGTTTGTGCCCATGTTTAAAAGAGGTGATAAAGCGCATTGTGCTGCAGATAATTTATCAAGTGTTTTGATAAATCAGAAACAATTTGCCAAAACGGCCAGTTTTGTGAACTTCTCGCTCGCTAAGTCGACCAAGGAAGATTAACAGCGTTCAGGTAGTTTATACCCGAGGGCAGCCTTATCAGTCAGTTTAATAGGAATCATGAAGAATTTAACTGCCGTGCTACCATTGACCCATTTAGCAACAGCTTTAAAAAAAGATAACAGCTCATAAAGAGAGTTACAAAACACTTCTACCTGCAATTGTGCCTTAGACATAAAAAAACAGAAGTCTGTTTCAACCTTTTCATTTAAGTTTGATTACCCCCGAATAACCTTCAGTGCGTTTCAGGTTATTTCCCTGATCTTCTACGTCCCATAACTCGGAAGTGAGGCCTTTACTGAAACCATTAAACCAGTTGAGCTCTAAAACATTTGGAAAACGAAACTAAACCCTGCATTCATGTTCTCACATAATTGAAGAGTTGGATGTTATACCCTGTAGGGTTCGTGGGGCTGGTTTTTCCACACATGTTGACTAAACAGTTTCTCACACAAGGTGTTGTTTAACCTGTAACCCGCCGATGGAAATCCTACGCCACGGTGCATGGGGGTTGGGAGGAGAAGTAGCCAGAGTGGACAATGGCGACAGGAGAATTATTACCCAAGTGTTTAAAGTAATACAAACGTTAGAGGAATGTCTTTCTAACAGATAATCTCTGACACCGAGTCAGAACAGGTGCAGGTGAGCGGGGTTTGAAGAAAAATAACTAGGGACAGAGAGGGGATAAAAAAAAAAAAAAAAAAAGTTATGAGAGTTAATGAGTGACAGAACCGGTTATGCTAAGATGGAGGAATCTAGTAACCGTTTAGTCAATAAAAAGGAAGAAAAACCTTAGAACTGTACAGTTGTAAAAAAAAAAAAAAAAAAAAAAAAAACACTCCATTGTAACTGGTGCAAGCAGTTTTGTTGCATCATTTCCAGATAGGTTTCTTACTTTAAAACATCACATGCTTTGTGTTTTCATATGACCTACAATATACATTAGACATTTTAAAGATCCAAAAATAATCTAGTTTCATGTCTTCGCACGTGTGTCTTGAGCTCTAAAAAGATTTTGTCAGATTAGGAGTAATAAACCTTTCATCTGATCTGGGCAATGTAAATGGCTGTGAATAGGTGGGGGGAGGGGTGCCTGTATAGTTGTGACACCACAACTTCAAGGAAGACATAACTGCTGGTTTTAGGGCACAGTGTCTGAATAGGTGTGCATTTCTCCATACAATATTGGCCTTTTGGAGAAAAAGAAAACAGATCCATCTCAAAGAAGGCCGATCACAGCAGGATTCTTATCAGGCCTTCACACAGATCACCATTGTCGTTTCAGTAAGATCCCCAGAGGCAACTTTAAATATATATATATATATATATATATATTCTTTTAGCCTAATCTAAACTTTTAGTGTCAACAAATGAATTAGAAACTCGGTTGCTTACTGTTGAGCTGCAGGATGGAGTCGTACACCTTGCACTGGATCTGGCCTGTGCTCTGGAAGGCGCAGGACATCCACAGCCCTTCGTACATGGCCACGGCCGTGATGATGTTGTCGCCGACATACGCCGACATCTTCCACTGGGGCAGAATGGTGCCGATTATCAATCCGATGGTGCCCAACATGGCCAGGACGAATCCCAAAATCTGCAAACCGGAATTGGCCATTCCTTCAACCGAGTGACCTCAAAGACCCGAATAAAGGTAAAAAAAAAAAAAAAAGCGTCCACCTGCTTGTAGAGGAACTAGTCCCGCACTTCTAAAACTCCTTTTTTCCCCCTAAACTCTGTTTTATTGAAGATGGAGTAGCTTCTTCTTATTTTATCTTATTCCTGCGTGATTTGCGCGGTTTTTGACGTTGTGAGTCCCTCACGCACCTGTTCCTCAGCCGCACCTTGAATGGGAGGGAGCTGCGGCGGCTTTTCTAGGCGGTTTCTGTGGCAGGAGGCGGGGACGCGCCGCCAGTTTCGACTCCTCGGCGGCGGAGCGAATACCTGGAGTTTCGTGATGCGCGCGTCTCCCGGAACCGACCGGAACAACCCACGTTACTACGTCCGAATTAGGGTTGCATGTTTTTTTTTTGTTGTTGTTGTTGTTGATGAATCACATCCCGGGATGAGACCAGCCTTTACCATGGTAGCAGCGTATTTTTAATCCCATGAGCATTAATCAATGTACTTTCGTGTAGATAATTATCATAGTGAGATTAAAAATGTCCGCACATTCCACTTGTTGATCCCCGAACACAACCACAAAGTCACACAACTTTGCTATTTAGACATACATAGATAGATAGATAGATAGATCTACACATTTTACGCTCATATTTAAGCAACAGCTTCATAAATCACACGTAAGCGTTGTTATAGTAATAGATTATATAGGAGAGTAAATTAGCCTATAATAGGCCATCACATTAATGTTATTATTATTTATGTCCCCGATAGTGAAAAACAAATTGTCGAATTAGTGGGACGCTTGAAAATAATAATAATAATGAAAATAATAATACATTAATAATGTTATCGACGGGATTTATACACCACTGTCTAAATCGCGGCAGGTGGGAATAGGTAGTAGGCTGCGGCTGAATATAGTGAGCCTCTATTACCGTAGCTACGGCCTCTACCAACCTTACTGTATTAGACGCGCACAATGTTGTTGTTTTTTTTTTTTTTTTTATTAGGCTATTTTCCCGGTTTCCCGTCATAACCTTTACAGGGGAATCGAGATATAGTTTTGATCATGTTGCTCGGGAAGAAAAAACACTAGTCTGAATCAGTAAATGACATTAACATTTATCCAGTGAAACTTTTTTCAGACACTGACAGATGTGTGATGTTTATTTTCTACGCCAATACAATTGACATTACATCACAAATGCAGACTATACTGTATGACACTACATTAAAAAAATTGGAAATAGTTTATATCAGCCTATCTATCAACTATAACTGTAAATACATGTGGTTGTTAGCAAATAAAAACAATCTATTATATAAAGGCATTTTATAGATAATTGATATTATTGAATAATATTTAATAAAACATTCATTCAACACAGTCATTCCACCGCTGAGAATGGAAAAATAAAACATTAGATATTATATGTCTACTAGTTTTTTAATGACATTTTTGTATGGTATTTTATTAAATAATTTCAACCTCCTGTAAAATGGGGAAGTTGAGCGCCTACTTTGTGCGAATGTTCATGATACAACAATTCCAAATATATTTTGATGAATACATAAATCCCCAAGAATCCATCAGGTTTTTCTGAGCTGTTTGTCAAAGCAAAGACATACTGTGTCTAATCTGAAAAAAAATAATTATAATTTTCTCCAAAATAGGAAGTCAAATTTAACCAACAGCATAGTATACAACAGGGGAAACATTTCATTGATGTAAATTTTTTCATCAACCTCTACATGTATTGTTTTCCATGTGAATTAACACCTAATTTTCTAACTTCTAGGGTTTTTATTTAAAGGTCAGTGCTGAATAATGCTTAGCAAACTTAAAAACACTTTTTGAAATACAGTTTTAAGAAGCATTCAACAAGTCTCTCAAAATCTACATTTGGTGTTCATGTTGCTTTCTTCTCATTTAAAAGTTATTATGTGTATTATCTATTTATTTTTTTCACAAAAAAATTTGTGTGATGGTTAACAAAATAATGTCAAATTGTGTAACCACAAAACAATGATACATTTTAAATATTTAATGCACCAATAATCTAAAACTAGTTGATAGCATGTGTTCTTTTTTTTTTATAAACCTATCCGGTACCAAGTTTTTTATATTCATGTTTTGTTTTAGTTTAACAACATGCATTAACTGAAGAATCATTTGAAGACCGTAATACAAACAATCAGCATTCATTACCAAAACTCAGACTATGAGTCATGTTTCCTGAGATTCTGCATAATCCTGTGTATCTTATTAACTTAAGTTTCAGACTGCTGAACGAGTGCCTGAGATTCCACAGTGAACAACATATACACCGTAGTGTCCTCTATCATGGTACTTTCCAGTAGCTACTCACTAGTCAAATTAAAAATATGTGGTTATATGTGTAGCCCTCCTCTGGGTTGTTGCAGGAAACAATGGCATTTATTTTTCTGCCTTTCTATGAAAAGATTTATATTATTTTCACTATCTATTTATTTACTTTGTGTGTATTACTATCAGTTATGTGACCAGCCTTTTTCATTAGTTCATATAATCTTCATTCTCCCTCTGTTACTACCTATGTGAGCATGTGCACCACCGCTCCCACTACTACAACAAGACATGTCCCGAGTATCCTTTATCTGGATAAATTCCCTCCTCCTGACATACTATCAAAAAGAAGAGATCTAAATCGTGAACCTGGAAGCGCGGAGTGACACATCTATTTTAGCAGCATGGGCCCTGAGGGAGTGTCGTTTTCAGTTTGCTCAGACCAATTCACTGTGATGACATGAGTGTACACTAGGAAATACCGGGACTTTTATGTCAGTTTTCATTTACAGAGATAAAGTGGCTTCATTTTACTGTATATGTTGTCAGAAAATTGCAAAAGGTAATCTTTGCAACTTATTTAAATGAATAACATAGTGCAAAATTATAAGCTTGGTACATGTAGGTCTGGTAAATGGTTGGTGTGAGAGTTTTCCTTTCGACTTCAGCTACAAAACAAATGGACACGGCAAGTTCACATTTACAGTACAAGCTGATTTGTTACTACACCAGTCAAACCGGTTTTCACCTCTTGGCATTCAAGCAGTTTCTAGAAAGTATACAAGTAACCTACATTTAAAAAAAATCAACAGAAACAGATGACTTGTACAAGCAAGCACACACACTTTAACTAGTTTTCAAAAGTGCCACGATTGCGTAACATCAACATTTTCCAGAGTGATACCCGATGTTGAGTCATCAAATAGGTAACAGGAGAAAAAAAGTAGTAAATATCTTTTACTCGTCACATGTTTTCGAACCTGTCAAATGACTCATGACGATGTTTTCTGTTTTTGCAGGGTGTGTCTGTTCTTGTTCGGCCGTGGCAGCTCAGCAGCGGCTGTGGCTCTGAGGCCGAGCGTCTCGTCCAGGGGTCGCCAGTTCAATTCCCAGTGCCTCCAGGCTGTGTGTGTCCTCGATCCTTGGAAGAGATGCTTAACCAGTAATTGTAACTAATGGCTGTTCTGTCAGTGAACGGGTGAAAGAACACTGATAACGTGAAGTGATTTGAGTCATCAAAAAGACTAGAAAGGTGCTGCACAAGACAGCCTGTTTAACGATAATTTATCTAATTTTCTCCCAAGCCAATGACATACTAGATAATAACAATAACAATAAAACACTAGATTGGTTTACATTTTTTCCTGCATCCTTTGATGCTGACCTTAGAAAAAACTAGGCCTCCAGAAACCAAGGAGACGTCAGAGTCTTAATGAACGGAATACAAGGTTAAATATGTTTCAGTTTGATCATATGTGCAGGACATTTTATAAAATGATTCACACACTTTTAAGAAGTTTTCCTCTTGCAACCTTTGATGATCATTACCTACCTGAAAATCTTTCCCTGAAATTCCTTTGATATTTTAAGTCATGAATTTAAGGCACTTAATTGCTAATTATGATTTCATCATGTGACACCGATGTGTTTGGTGACTCGCTAATCCCTCGGCACCGAGTGTGTATGTCATACCATCTATCTAAGGAGCAGGCTAAAGGTTATATGAGGCGATGGAATAAAACTCATCTAAGGTACAACGCTGCCATCTGGTGGTTACTGTGACTCTGAGACAGAAATATAAATACACAGCCATTTTAGCTCCTGTTGTATCTCTGCAATCAACTCTTTCAAATAAATAAATTTATATATATATATATATATAATTCCACTCTTAAATTATAAAAAATCCCCACAAGAAATGAAATGAAAATCGATTTTGATTGACTAGATTTTTGACGCAGCAATACATCATAATTTAGAACCTGACAGACGTGTGTCATCATTAGTTATAGATGATGTTTTTCATGGCAATGGCATGGCATGTTTCTGTTATTTCTCACACCAATGAAACCTTGCAATGAAATACCAATAACTTTCGTTCATTATCTCACTTGTCCAGTATCATGCTTTTGATTTTGGTTGATATTGAGACATCATTGTCATAAAGCTTCATCTACATGCACTCCTGGTGACTTTGTTAAGCATGTCATGGTTGTTTTCCATCCATCAGATGCTGAATTATTGGCATCAGTGTCAATGAAATCCAAGCTGAACTGTGTGTAGTCAGAAGGAACATTTGCATTCGGCTCTGGGACAAACATAATTAAACGCAGCAGATGCACATAAAACCTCCCAAGGTTGTGATTTTCCCACGTCTATACCAATTTACCATGTAGATACCTATAATAGAAACATGTAAATACTGAAGGTAATTGGTTCCTCCAGCTAACGTGAGAACTATATTTGGTTTAATGCCTTAATCCTGATTTGGTGCATTAAGAAATATAAAGCTCCATTCAGTCTGAGCGCAGTGTGGGTTTACTGAGAATAATCTTATATAAATGCAGGAGTCATGCTTCCATGAGATTTGAGATGCCCCAGTAAAGCACATGGAGGATCAGAGGAGGAAGGAGGGCTTGTCTGACCCTGAGTCAGGTCACATCTCAAAGGGGAACTGGTGAAAGTCAGTGACAGCCCAGAGCGCACAATAATCTGCCAGATCAGATGCTGCTCAATTTGGGCTTGTTCAAGAGTATGACTTGTAGCTTCATTATCCCAGTGGGACATAAGCCATCATCCGTTTACCATGGTTATCACCCAGAGATTGTAATGTCTAATTGACTGCTGGGTTGTGAACGAGACATAACCGCAGCTATTCATCCCTCTGATGCATCCGGGTTGAATAATCTTAGGTCTTTAAAGAAGACAGATCAGACAGATGTTAGTTTGTTAATCGCCAAATGATTATCCGTCATACAATATCATGCAAGGTCACCCTATATGCTGCATGTGTATATGCTGCTATTAAAGCTGTCGCTCACTTTGTTATGCTGCATGGATTTATCTGACAGATGATGTATCTCCATTATTTACAGCTAAAATTGGGCAACGAGTGAAAGAAGGAATGACAATCTTCAAAGTCAGGCTTGAGCCCACTTTTTTTAAGTCGATGACAGATTTTATAAGGTTATGGTCACCTAATTTAAAAAGTGAAACCACATGTAATGTGTAATTACGATGGTAAATACAGATAATAGAAAACTCTTGACTGTGCTTATAGATAGTGTTTTTCTATCCATCCTTTCTCCTGATTGCCCCTTTCTAGTCTGTTCTCATCTTCTCCAGCAGCCCAAATCCAGATCAGAATGTGATGGGCGTGCAGAGAACAGAAGGAATAATTTCTGTGTAGAACTGGATCAAACCTGAGTGATTCCACTGATGTTGAGTATGGTGGTGGGGGGTCTCCTGAAGTCCATTATCTCCCTACTAGCATGTTAATGGGACAGGACCCCCTTCCAGGGCTAATAGCAGCAGCATGACTAAAAGGCACATTAATTATGGCACTGCATAATGATCATCATTTGAAATGGTTGCTTCTACTACCGAGAGAAGGATGAGTTTAATTTACTTGGTTTAAAAACTGGAAGTAAAGAGAATTTGTTAGCCTCGCTTTGATAAAAATGACTAAATATGAAATGCATTTTGCACTTTTGTAACATATTCACCTTCTGAAACACGGACTGAGGGTGCTGTATATTTATTCTAGATTAGATTTGATTTTGATGTTTATCATAGGGGTACTCCTCTCACTTGTCAGTGCCGAGCATTATTTAAAAGAGGTCAAATTAAAGACGGGCTTTAATGTCTAATAGATCTGTTCATATTGTTATTTCTAAAGATGTGCGTGTGCCACAGATGGTTTTTAAGCATCGCTGCTGCATGTGCACAAGCAGCTGCAGGATACAGCTCTGGTGTCACGAAAATATATGTGACACCAAATAATCCATGACAGTTGAGTCGATAAATAGTTGAATGGAAAAATCAGCATTCAGGACAGCTGATGAATGACTAGTTTTAACAGCTTGGTTTAACTTGACATAATATTACTCTATATACTTAATACTTATGCGTGTTTTATTATTTACAATTACACATTTTTTGACCTTGGTTATGCAGTCATTCATAAGCAATGTTGTGTAACGAAATGCACAGAAACCTGTTTTCCAAATAGATTTGAAGCCATCTGCATCTTCTGCATTTCTTTTGCATCTCTCCATAATTTTTTTTTTGTCAGAACTTGCTACTCTTCTACAACAGAACCACCACACACACACAGACATACACAGACTAAGCAAACACTAAGCAAACACTTGCTCAGCTTCGAGCCAGTGGGCATGCCTGTCTGCCAACGTGGAATAGAAAAGCTGAAAATGTCATTGCGCTGTAACAGCAGGGGCTCCACAGTACCACTAAAGAAAAGGAATTGAACATTATGATTAAACAAAAGGACAAACAAGGTAAACCAATAGTGCCACGCAACAAAGGCTTCTGTTCAAGGCATTTCCTGGTTCCAAAGTAAGGAGGAAATGGGTCTGTGTATCCTATACTAATGTCCCCGGAGTTTTGCATGCTCACACATGCCTCCCTGCTACACTTGGTCCACCTGCACAATCGGTTTACTTCAAATCGAGGTGAACGATGCATATTTGCATGTGCCTGTTCCAGAAAAAAAAAGGCATGGCATATAAATACCTAAAGGTCCCTTTTGAGGTGCTATTATAGTGTCATGAGTGCTCGATATAATGATTCAGCCATAGCTTCAGGGAAAGTGGCATCTGATAGGTCAGTTATCTGAACTTCTGGCTGCCGCTTGCACATTGGGGAACAGGAGGCTGTGACACACATGGGCACAGTGTTAGTGAACTATAGGCTTTGTTGTGGAAGCGGAAATGACCGGACGTGCCTTGTGTTCGGTCCTCAGCTCGCCTGTCACTCAGGGCAGAGCTGGTACATTTATTCCACTCTAGTACATGTTGTCATGGGGAAAGGGGTCACACACGGTCTGTATCTGAGGTTACTGCAGCATCTGCTTTGCTGCAAACTGGACAGGCTGCGAATGAGGAAAAAACTTTCCATTGGTGAAGGGACCTCGCTCAAGTCACAACCATTGAGCCACAGGTGTGTTTGCTGTTGACGCCATGTAGAGACCTATGTTCTATCTGGCATTTTGTCAGGATGTTTCACTACCACAGGAACTGGCTGCACACCTCGCATGCTACTCAGAGAACTGCAAATTGCAACTATTGGATATGGAGATTTCCATTGTGGCAGACAAAATGATCTTTTTGAATGACTGAGGGCCCTCCTCACACAGACGTGTGGGAATGAGCAAGGTCCTCCAAGTAGACCCCCTCACACACACACACACAAGCTTTATGATGTGTCATACAACCTATAAAACCTTACGTATTGTGAGGGGCCATAACTAGCCAGCTGCAATGATTTCTTGGCATGAGACCACCTTAAAAGGGCCCAAGAGATTGTGTGCCTGCAAGCCAACTGGAGATTGGAGCCTGGAAATGGATTATTATGTGTCCGGTGGACACTATTACCTTAAAGGGCGCAATATAAACAATTGGTCTCTTTTTTTTTGAAGGTGCTCATTCTCTTCACTTTAACATCCAAAGTGGGAATGGGCCACAACATATGCCGCTGCTGCTACTCTGCAGAACTGAACAGTAGCTACGAGGTGCCCCAGTAGTTGAATAGCTCCCCGCAAAAATGCTATGTCCTCGATTTCTGGCCCTGCAGGGGATGTTTGTTGCATTTCATTCAGACATTAATTTCACACACTTTCTCTCACCATTTCCTGTCTACCTGGCCTGTCCAACAAGGGTGAAAATGCCCTCCTCCAAATATCTAAACAGAAAAAAAGTGTGAACCTGTATTAAGCACCTTTAAGACAAAAGCAGGATTAGATTTCCAGGTTACCCTGAAGTATTGATGTGTTATGCATTATATTAGACCAGTACCTGGACTGAATATATATATATATATATATATATATATATATATATATATATATATATATATATATATATATATATATATATATATATATATATATATATGCAGGTATTAATGAGTGACAGTCTGCATGAAAAGTGGCACAAAAAGGTAAGTAACAAGTATTACATTGGCCATAAAGGCCTAGTGGATAATATAGTACAATATGTATATGTCCAAAACATGGGCCTAGTCACTTTCTACTCTTTGTCACTTAAAGGTAACTTTCAGAATTATTTTTACATAAATTTGTATATTTCAGTACCAACATGTGCTCTTTTAAATGTAATAGACACAACAGACAGCTGCTACTGTATTTACAGTGTGTATGATCAGTCTCAGTGGTACACATAGACACACATGTTAAGAAAGTAGATACAGGTGTAGAAGTTTGCTGGAGCTGGAACATTCTTCTAGCAATCATAGCTTTAATTTGGAAACAATAACCTTCCAAATAGATTCCGAGTTAAATATATGTTTATATTTTGTGATGTTGCATATGAATGGGAGGACAATAGATCTACAGCGCACATCTAAAAAGAAAGGGGCTTTAAAGGAAATAGGAAAACGAAGACAAAACAGGGGCACTGCTTACAATCATACAAATATATGTTATTTTATTGAATAATATTCCAGAATAAGACACCTCCTTTCAATTCAGGTAGGAGTTATTGTAGAAATGTACACAGGTCTGATGGCAAACATGGAGTGGGTGAACTGAGGGCTTGTGTCTGTAGATAATGAGAGGACGTCCTCCCTAATGAGCCAAACAACAGTGACATATGCATGCTATGCAAAAAAATAATACTAATCCCATGTCAGTCTAGACAATTAGTAGTTGTTATTGCAGACCGCTGATTGCCTTTGTAGCCTGCAAATCCTGATTGTTGTCAGCCTTTTGGATTTGTTCAACTTTGTTGAGTGCAGGCCGGTACGTAGTTCTCATTGCATATTGCTGGTTTTCATTCCTGCTTTGCTACTACTGGAATTGTAAAAAAAAAAAAGCCAGTACCATCCTGCCACTTCCTCTGGCTCCTGCTGAAAGGAGTCCAACATCTCTCACTCCGCAAGAAGCGCCTGAGGGTTCAGGCCTTCTCTCTGTGGCTAATCAACACCAAGGCCCGATTTTATTTATGGCTTTTTTTATTTTTCTCGGAAACTCAGTTTTTTTTCGGAAGACAAGAAAGATTGGCTTGAGAAACACCAATGATCCGTAAAGATTAGGAGAAAGAGATTGCGAGATCTTTCTGGAAGACTTGCTTGACTGTAGCGCCAAGCCCACGAAGGTCATTGCTGGGTATGACGGGACACATGTTGGCTTTAGGAGTTGTTACCCCGCTGTTTTCACTTAAATACATCGCATCTTTCACAAACACACGACCCAGTCGCACAGTGGGATTCAGTCTGGTTGACGTTCACGCGAGGGAACACATCAGCGTGGATACAACAGTGCCGGCCAAAAGACAAAATACACACCTAACAGGACTATTATGCCTCCTTATGAGGAGTGTGCATTAGAGAAGGAAACATGACAAAGTTATACAACTGAGAAAGACAATTAAAAAAATCAACACTGATTATTTAAGTACATTTCTAAAAAAAAATGTATATATAAGACCTGACATAGAACATTAATTATACAATATTTGTATTATTGAATTAACACACATGTAAATTGGCAGCATTCCGTACATTTAGGCCATCCAAACAGGTTTTACATTGAAGCACACTGTTAAATATGTATACAGACCATGGGGGTTTAGTTAAGAAAGAACAAAAAAACTCTACAAGTATGAAATGAATGGCTTCTAGTTGTGTCCTTCAGGAGAAATATTCAAACACAGTGTTGCAGTGTCAAACTATTTTTACTTAGAGACAGTGAGCATGACACCCATCCATTCTGTACTTTAATTTAAGAACATATTTTTTTGTTTTTTACTTTGAGGTTTTTTTTTTTCAATTCAATTGCCATAAACAGTAATAAAAATCTATATTTTATCACCCCACAGAGAATAAAAGTTCTTTGGAAAAAAAAAATACAAACTGTATTATTTAGTATGCTTTATGCCATCTATTTAGTGGATGAATCTCTTCTGTACGGAATTCTGTCATTTTTTTTTTTTTATTTTGTAATAAAATGATTCAATACCAGAGCACCGATCAAATGTGAGGAGCTGCTGCGTTTTGAAGTGTCACACGTAAAGCGTGACAAGGCATCATAACCACGGAGGAGGCCATAACCACCTGTTTTTAAAAAAAAAATCGCTAATAATATGAACATCAGAGTGTTTGAAGGACCTTTGAATGTGATTTGGTTGATGTTCAGAAATTAGTTTTTGTATCTGACTATTTCCATTAGAGGGAGCCAATTATACACAGATTTTCCCCATAATTTGACAAACTGCATGACGCACATTCTATTGTGCATATTTTGGTTTATATATATATATATCAGCTACTCGTGTACACACATTCTTATATCCCTAAAAATCTGAAGATTCATTCACCAGAATGCTCTCATATAATGTGGTATTGTTATACTGCACTCAGTGTGATTAAAATGCCTTGTTTGCTTCTTTACAAGTATAGTTCACTTTGTCAGATGTTGCTGAGGTTATTTATTTTCTTTGATTCCCTGGAGGTTTATAAGTTCTTGTACAGTGCAAAAAAAATGCTTTAAATCTCCGCAGTGATTCTAAAACATTAGCGATAACTTAGCCGCGGTTTATTATTGATTATTGCCTGTTACTCTCACTGATTCTGATAAGCCAGGAGGATTCCTTATTCGTTTGTTGCGATCTATTCGTATTCTCCTAACACACTGAGCTAACTTTTAAATGTTAAAAAAAAAGCAATGCCCAGTGCTTGTAAGGTGCAATGTGCTTTCAGTTTCCCAGCGATTTACTTCCTTCAGGGGTCCAAAGTTTAGGACATGGTTTGCATCTGATTCCACCTTGAACAGAATATTTCTTTTCTGGACAGTGTGGCTGCTGACACACACGCTGTACCAAAAAAAAGAGGAAACTGTTTGTATAAAAGCTCTGTGGAAATGAGAAAAAAAAACCTCTTCCTTCTGTTGTCACCCAGCTGGCTCCTTTGTTGACTTTACAGGTAGAAATCAAACAACATCTAACCTCCGAGTTCATTACGAACAAATGGATTTCACCGTCTTTGGCAGACCTTGGGGAAATTTTTGCACCCGTCGCGGGGTGGCTGTCTGTTCTCTCGTTTGTATTTTATTGAGCCTATCGATCATTGTTTCAATCTCGTGCCCTCTCTTTTTCCTTGCCTCTCTGTCTTGTCTTACCTTACTCTTAATCATAGTCGCAAAGACACACACGCACACACACACAACTTATAAACACGATGTGAGCGCACAGCTACACAGGCAACGTGTTGGAAAAGAAAGTTAATGGGGTGTAACTACTGTAGGCTGCGCTTAAGGAGATGCCCGTAGGAAAATAGATTATGACTTTAAATCTCTCATGCGTGGGCACATAAACTATATCTGTTTTTATTTTTCCCTATTGCCGCCTCGCTCACTTCCTCCCCTTTGCAAGACCCGGCGTCTATAAATGTATTCTCAACGGCAAAATAGAACACTTTCTCTAGTCTCTGAACGACTTTAACAAATAAAATCCTCTCGATACCTCTCTGAGTCTTTTCTCTATCGACCTCCAGCTGCATTCTGCAGCAGATCTCACTTCAGACGACGTACGCAAGGCCAAAAAATCCTACTTTCTGTTGTCTTCGCTGCACGTACCAGTGTCTGAACCTCTTGACATCCTCTTTACGTCACACTCATCTTTAAAACATACAGTCCCGTTCAGATCTCCTCTCTTGCAATTCGTGCTTTATTTCACATTCAACGTCAGGCTAATTAACATCCACTGTTCTTGTCTACTTGCGTTACAGTCACACAACTTACTGTGGCAGTCTTCTACGTTACAGACAATAAGGACCAGTTGCTTTTTGTGACTAAGAAATCTCTGGAGGAATGTGGATCATAATTTTATATTTTCTTACATTTGCACACTTGAAATGCTCCTTTTTGGCACGGAAGATTCCTTTTTTCTGTCACTGCTTTGTACCTCCAAGTGCTTTCCATATATAGAGGGGACTCAACGATCAACTTTGAAATGTGAGCTGGCATGAAAAATCTCCCAGATGGAAAACACAGATATTGAAAAAACCCGAGACATGTGACAGGGATATTTTAGAATGCCACCTGCGGTGCACGCGCTTTGATAACATACAGTAGTTGGTAAATGCACAGTTACGAACCACTCCAGGCTGCGCCAGATCCACCAGGGAGAGGGAGCATTTGCTTGTCAAAAATAGAGATTTGTAGGTATGCAATGCGAAACATGCTACAAGGACAAAATATCTGTATTTGAGCTGGGGCGATGTTCCCCCTGGGAAAAGCCCAGAAAATTAAAGACGTGAAATGCAAAGCCTTCCGACTAATTTCCTCCATAGATTTTCCACATAAATAGCGCACAGTTCCTTACATGCCTCTTTGTCTTACGTTCATTATCATATCCACATGCCGAGATAAAACCCTGCCAAGAATCTCGCGTACTTCGCCGCCGACGTGTCTCATCAACATTCCTAAAGAATACACCTGCTAATCCCTCACTCTCTCTAAATAACTGCCTCCATCTGCTGACCTTTAGAATTCAGCGCACAATTTCCGACTTCCTCTCACCCACGTTCGTTAAGCGCCGATGTTTCACGTTCTCTAACCGTCGTTACATTACTTTATTCTCAATTCAAACATCGTCCCAATGCACTGAACTTGACTTTTACCGACCATAATGGGCATGAGACTTACTGTTCTCTCGACTTGTTGGTGGTACTTTCGCTTTGACTGAACATTGTGGCTAAACATTCAGCACTGAAACACCCCAACAGTTCCCCTTTGGAGGCCTCAATTTCTATCATGTCATTGCATATTTTCTAGAATTGTCTCTTAATCATTTAAATTAATTAGCTCATTTCACCTTGAGAAAATGAGGAATGGGTTCGGTCACAGTGAGCTCGCCCAGAAATCCTCCTTTCTAAGAATTTCTATGACTTGCTAAAGTCAGTGGAAATGGCACCAAACACTGATGCTGCCCAGGTATCAAATATACACAGACGTATCAAAGACACAATGTTGTGCTCTGTCTGAAGGACGCGGTAGAGGGTACCCGCGGTATCTCTGTTCATCCTCAAGTACGGACACTTGCCCACACTGCATCCACACGGCGGAAGACGCCCGCGCTCCGGGTTAAAACACGCCGAAACATTCACTCAGACAGCTACGTTTTCGAGGGGGCGATTCTTTCAAGGTGACGCGATAAAGCTAGCGAGTGGATAAGCTGCCAGACGTCCTCAGAATAACAAGTGTTCCAGCTCAGAGGCGCCTCTGACTTTGAAGTTTGGCTTCAAAACCTGGCTTTATGCTGACAGCAGGTGCCGAGTGAAGTATACACTGCCGCTCTTCTTTTTTTTTTCCCTCCAGGTGACTTAAGTTCAGATCTTCTCTGGATCGAAAGAGCGGCCCAGTTGATCATTGTAGCCTTTAACGAGCTAGTGCAATAGTAAGTGATCACCTGAAAGTGTCACCAAGCCTCACACTCTTTTTTTCTCTAGTAAGAATTATCCTCTCGCTTGGTGGCTCAGGTGTTTTTGATTTTATCCATATGAGAAAATGAGATTTATTTTTGTTTTCAACATTATTATCACCCAAATCATCTTTTACACACAGGCAGATTTTCCATGGTGGATATTTGCACTGCTCATTCATCTGGGCTGTCACGTATTCCACTTCTTATTAGAAGATTGGTACACAAAAAAACACACAAAAAAAGTAATAACTATTAGTTTGGTCATCATACACTCATCAGGTTATATCCGGTTCTATTCCTGTGGATATCTTTACTCTCAGGGCTCTGAGCTTTAGTTGACCTTGGTGATTAGCTGCGCTGGTTTGCAGATGGCGTGAGGAAAGCCGGCCGAGCCACGCTGTCACCAACTTCAGGGCTCAAGAGAGGGCCCGTGGGTGAGGATTATGATGCGGAGTCAGCACTGAATATGCGCGAGTGGTGAGTACACAGTGCGATAGAGCAGACGGCGGGGGGGTGGAGGGGTGGGGTGGGGGGGGCAGGTGAGGGGAAAAGACAAAATTGTCATTGGGACGGAGAAGCCTGTGTGTGACAGAAACGAAGGAGACTGCAACGAGAAGTCATGGGGCAGAGAGAGAGAGAGAGACAGTGTGCGTTTGTGTGTGTGTGTGTGTGTGTGTGCATGTGTGTGTGTGTGTGTGTGTGTGTGGGGGGGGTCAGTTCTAGCTCGGGCCCTGGGCTTGCGCTCTGCGGTGACAGGTGAGGTGAGGGGGGGACTCCTCTCTCCTCCTCCTGCTGATGGATCGCTGACCTTCTACACCTCAGCATCTTTGCAGTGCACTTCTGGAATGTTGGGGGAGGGGCCCGTTCCCCTCCGCCGCCCCCCCCCCCCTCCCCCCAGTGCATAATGGGCGACTGTGTTCCCAGTGTCACTGCTGCCCTTTGTCCCACCCTCAGTCTCCTGTGCTATGAGGCATCAGCCTTGGGGGCTTCTTTCCGTCCGTTCTGGAGGGACGGCGAGTCCGACGTCTTCACGGTCTTCCGAGGAGGACTCACCGGTTCACTGGCGAGCTCGTGTAGCGACGGCTCCTTATACATTGCGACTGTGTCACACAGATAAAAGCCGTTAGTTAATATTTAATCGAGTGATGAATTATTGCCATCTAACTGGAAAACAAAATATTAAAGAGGACATATCATGCACTTTTCCGGGTCTATATTTATATTGTGGGGGCTCCACTGGAATATCTTTGCATGATTTACAGTTAACAAAGCTCTGTATTTATCTTATAGAGTTTCTTTACGCAGCCCCACAGCTCAACCTCTGCCTAAAATATACTTTTTCTTTTTTTAGCTCCTGTCTCTTTAAAGACCCCCTACTGTGCCTGCGCCTTGACAGACCTCTGCAGGCTCCAGAGATTATGAAAACAAGCAGTAGTAGTTCTCTATGCAACCTTCTAAATACATCTATGCAAGTTCAAGTCAAAATCTGATCTGAAATGAGGATAGAAGGATTTACAGGATCTAACATCATAGGTTTGGTGACAAAGTCAAAAACCTTTTAAAATAGTTTTAAGAAGCATTCATCAGATCTCTTAAAATGTACATTTTGTGCTCATGTTGGTTTCTTGTGATTTTTGTGTGATTTCTTTGACACAAAAGTTACAGAAAAAGACTAATCATTTTTTAATTTGGAATATTTATTCCACCTAGAATATAAAACTAGTTGATATCATGTGTTTTTAAATATTTTTGATAGTGTCAGATAGTGTTAAACCATGTGTTACCAACTTTTTAGAGTTACACCACTTGACAGTTTTGCCATTGTCCTTATATTATTATATATCAGTATTTAAATGACGTTATGTCCCCTTTAAGAGTTTCAGTTCTGATGAAGTAATTCATTTAGAAATTCAGGATAAAAAAAAAGGAAACAAACCCTCAATAACTTTAGGCAGGAAGTGTGCGGCTCCTTTGGTCTTCTTCACCCGGTTGCCCTTCATGACCTGGCCATCACGGTTGATACCGATATACCAGGAGCGGCCAGACTGGGTCTGGCGATAGAGCATGGAGGAGTATGTAACGTAGTAGTTCTCAAACACACTCTCCTTGAACTTACACTCTGGAGTGAAGTGCTCCTGGAAATAAATATAACAAGAAGGGGGAAGGGGGGGGGGGGAAGGTGCATTTATATACAAACATGGCAAGAGAAGGAAATAATGTGCAAATGTCATGAGGAAACTGTAGCATCGTTATACGTCTTTGAACATGAACTCCAGTGTATGTGAACACTTAAAAAGAAAAGAGTATGCACGGACACAAACACAAGTGAAATACGGTAATTAGGTGACTGTTGCCCGGGGGGAAGGATGGAGAGATATCTGGACTTTCTTTGAAAGCATGAACATCCTGGTCCTTGGGGAACAGAGAGACAAGGATGCATACCATGAACGGAGAGATAGTATTAAGATATCTGCTAAACATAACGCATTCTCAAAGGAAAAGAGCAAAGGAGATGAAAAGCAGCAGAACACTGACTACCTACAACAATGTAGTAGCAAATTAAATCAACAAACATACATTTTTAATATATACAGTATATATATATATATATTAATGGCTGACTTTGACAACAACAAACAGTCACTATTTTAGGCAATTCAATTAAGTATGCCTCGGTTAGCTTAAAACAAATATACTGATATAGTAAACACAATGGCCTAAAGTTATACATCACATTGTTGTGAGTGATTGCACTATGTTCCATAGAAAAAAAGGGATTTCCTATTACCCCAAAGTCAGGGTGACACCACTAACCAGCTGTAGGGTTATATATATTTATCTTATCCTTACTCGTATCACTGTGTTTTTAAAAAGTCTGGTTAAAAAAAATCACAATATATGTGTGTGTATATATAAACATATTACTTAATGTTATTCATATAGCACTAACATTAAAAGTCACTATTAAACTTGAGTTTATTATTCAACATTGCAACTTTAAACATGTCCATTTGAAAGGCATTAGCAGGTTGTTCTGAAAAGAAATCATAAAATTTATTGTCCTAAAGAGAATTGTCCCTGTAACACTGGCTACTCTTGTGTACTGTCAATCGTCCACAACTGGCTAAATCTGAATAGCCACTACAAAATCTAATTAGCGAAGCTTGGATCCAACCCAGCAGTTCAGCCAGTCATTGTAAATGATCGTGTCCCTGCGGCACTCCCCTTCCCTCCCTGTCCTCAACATAAGGACCAGTAACCCTGCATAATGTTGACTGGTGATATTAAGCAGTAGCGACAGATATACATCTCTCTTAGGCTCCATCAGGGTCTCGGCACGGTCCTTACTCTGTCAGAGAGCAAAGCCAATCTGCTAGATTGATTAAGTGAGAGCAGCAGGGCAGAAATGGCTAAGAGCAGGATTTTTCAGAGACGCAGGGAGACAAAGGAGGGCCGGAGGATCACTACTTGGCATAGATAAAGAGGCAAAAGCAGAGAGGAGCTATAGGAGACCTTCACACTCACAGATCATCACCTTTCTCCTTCACCGACAGGCATCACTCTTTAGCTGAGATGGCAATTCAGGACTGTGCCCTTTCTGCGTCCACTCTTGTCCTACTGCTCCATCACAGTTTATGCCACAGTTTTAAAAAAAAAAAAAGCTCTTACCCTTAACTCAACAAACTCTCCACACTACGATGACCACCACATCGCGGGGCTATTTTAAGATCCTCTGACAGGTTTGATATCTTCTGCTGCGCTAACACAAAGAGGATGGGATCGATAGATGATCCGCTCCATTCATTATTAATCAGGCCAGAGAGCAAGAGGGGTGGGAAGTGCCGGAGACACAAGGAGAAAGGTAGGAGAGACAGGAAAAGGGAGCAGGAGATCACTTGGAGAGGACAGAGGGGTTGCTGGGTAATAAAGGAGATTAAGAAGTGAGGGAAGGAGAGAGAGAGAGAGAGATGGAGCTCCTTTGCGACTCCCCCAGGACCGAAGCAAGAACACTGGGCCGGCAAAAGGCTCGAGTGGCCGGCACCCCATGATCTGACACTTGCGCGCCTCTGGAAAGAGAACCCATCATTCCAGCAAAATACCCTTCAGCTCAACCTCTGAAATGACACCAGTGATAACCCCTCTCCCAAGTCATCCTATAATTACCCTTCATAATCAGTCCCCTGAAAGAAGCCTAATGATAGAAGCCACATCTTCTGTATTTCATTCATGTAATCTCCATAGGTCTGGATCTCTTCATAAGAGGAAGGATACGCTTGAAATGCAGACTTAAAGCCCTACCACAATTGTTATTTTAATGGATTCTGTCTTTATTTTAGCACTTTATAACTATACTTTAAAAGGTGCTATACAAAGAAATCTTATTATTATAATTAAAACACATATATCTCTGTATTAATTGTCCTCATCTCTGGAACTCACCTTAATCTCCAGACCTGAGCAGAGCTATAGAGACCACCTGGGGTGGACTGCTCAAACCCGCAGATTTACCTGCGAGGATTAATAATTTCTAAGGACGTGATGAATGTTGCAGTAAAAAGGTGCACGTTTTTGAAGAGTGAGCCAGGGGGTGGGGGGCGGGGGCGGAATATTTCCATCTAAATGGCGGGTGCTCGGATTGGAAATTAAATAAGTCTTTCCTCATCCGCGACTTATCGGGAGACTGGGGGTAGCCTCCCCTTTCCACGTGCTTCGAGCCAAAATGATTTCAAATGAAAGCATACGAGAAAGGTAATATGTAGCATCCGTGCTGAGAATCCCAAGGATGGGAAGAACCTTTTTATGATGCAGAGCAGCGTCCCACACACACACACACACACACACACACACACACACAGACATATACACTCGCATTCCCCCCAGTCCGCCCACACACCACCTCCTTTCTTCATCCCTCATGTCTGATTACATCTATTCTACCTGCTTCAGGAAGCTTAACTCTCCACGCCATCGTACACTGGGATTGCACTTTAGCACTAAATAAGAGGAGTGAAGTACTAATAAAACACACCCCAGCGCTCACAGGGACGACTTCCCTAAATTTGTCTAGCTTCTTTCCCTGCGTATGACTAGCATAAGAAAAAAAGTTGTGACTTAAAAAGATAGCAAACCCCTGAATGTTATGTAATATTTAATTTGCTCTCATTTCATAATGCATGTGCAAGCAGGAAATCACAGTTCATGCCCCTGGAAATGTAGCTGTACCTCTGGAATTCAAAATATGCCGTAGCATTTGTGACGTGCAGTAATTTGCAGTCCCCCCTTCAGACAGCAGGGGTCACAGTGTCATACAGGCTCACTGCATCTATTGATTGTCCCATCAGCTCCCGGGGTAATCTATGGGACGCCGTGGCAGTCTGCCCGGCTGCAGTAATCCCGCCATATTTCCATAGTACCGCATCACCGGTCCGGGCAACCCGCTCACATTAAGACAACACGAAACGTTAAGCCCATTCCCGACAATCCTCTGTATGCGTGGACGAGCAGACGATGCGCGGTGTAATCCGTGTGCCGTGCCTGCCACTGGCAGGACATGTTGCTGATGATGTTGTCGAGCCAGATGTAGGAGCTCTGTGGCACGTTACGTAAGTCAATAGGGCATGGACGTGCTTATTATCGGGGCTTTGCAGAGGATGAGACTGGCAGTTAAGACTGTCTGGCACCGCACATGTATGATCTGCCTCTAATGCTTTACGATGGCCCGGGGAGGCATGATGCTCGCATGACGAGCGCAGAGTGGATGATAACGCGTGGGGACTCTTGCCTCCGCTGCGTTGATTGACAGCTGGAAGGTCCCTTTCAAAGCGATGCAGCCGAGAGGGGGGCGGGTGGTGCTAGATGACGTTCCCTCTTTGACCCTCGGTGACAGAGGTGACTGCGGCCTCCACTTTTTAATTCTCTGGGTGACGCAGGAAACAAGCAGCGGCTGATTGTGTTTCACCGCTGCCGCGGGCGTTTCATATCTTGGCAAATCACAAGGACCACATTAAGATTTTGCTCACATTCTAATAGAAAAGAGTCCATTTTGAAAGGAGAGCAGTCTGTACAATGCAACTTCCCTAAGTGCCCTTAATTGCCTGCCTGGCAAAATGTATTTTGTTATCATTGCATTTCTGCACTTCATCTCCTTTCTCCTGCCCCGGCCAATTATTCTCTCTGCTACTTTTTCTAATGTCCACGTTTTCCCTCCTGTCCTGTGATAAAAGCGATGCTATCTGGCCGCTGGTGTTGTCCTGCATCTCAATGCAATCCACCCTTGAGAAGAATAGAAAGGAGGTAGCTTTTCATCAATAGGTCTCACTCTCTTTCTCTCCCTCTCTCACTCGATCTTTTGTGTCTCTCTCACTCTATCACACACAAATCACAGGCCTACACCGTCATCACAAAAATACCACCACAATAGTATTTTTTCCCATTGTTGTCCTGTAAGTAATCACAAGCGCACAAAGAAACTATATTCATGAAAGGCCTCTATACTCTGTGTGACTTTGTGCCCGTCCCAGATGAGAGTTGTAGGAAATGTGATGAAATGTTCATTTCAAGCTTTGATGACCAAAATCAGTGTCAGAAATTTAGGATCGGGTTCTCTCAATGTGACTGCGGCTGAAACCTGTCTAAAAAGCATCCAATCAAAAATAAGACACAGACTGGAAAATTAGCACAACCGGCTGTTTATTTTGATGATCTAACTAGATTCCAACAGCAGAGGGTGGGATCTGGATTTTTTTTTCTTTTTCTACAAACACCTTCATGAAAGCACCAGATATTTACAATAACAGCATGTCTGAGTCGTGATTGGCACAAAAACTTCCTCTATGAAAATGTGCCTGTCAACAGTCATGTCAGTCTTCTTCACCAGACCCCCCCCCCCTCTCTCCATCTCTCTCTATCTGGGCCTATGACTTTTTCAGATACATTATAAAATGTGGCAGGAATGAGTCAAGCTCTATTTTTATATTCCTGTTGTCACCTTACAAGCAGTGAGGTTGAGATTTATGTCTGAGACAAGGCGGTATTGGACTTCTGCTGCTTGTTAAAGCCATGTGTGCACAAAAATCTGAGTTACTCAAGAGAATAAGAACCATAAACAGCAGCACAGGCGTTATGAAAAGATAGCTGTAAGGAAGCGACTAATCGCTTTGTCAGTCACCTCAGCTTCTGCAAGAGTGACAGTGATGAGCTTATTTATCATATAGGAAAGACTCCTTGTGTCACACGCTTTCTTGCCATGCTTTAAAATGTAAAAGCCAACATGGTCTTAAAGCACAAAGCCACATTTAAAAAGGCCGTGCATGCCACCTGCATTCCCTCCTACACAACAATTCCACACTATAGAGAATGATATGGGGTCATAAAATCAAACATGCATGACATAACACAAGAAGACAGCTGTTCTGATGTGAAGCACTCATTTCAACTCATCCCTGTGTGTGTGTGTGTGTGTATGTGCGTGCGTATGTGTGTGCGGAAATTCTCTGAAAGAGGTCAGTGTGGGCTGCAGTAAAGCTATTGACTGGTGCTGAGGAAATCCCTTCTCTCTGTTCACAGAGGCAAAGCTCGAAAGTCTAATGCATGCTAATCAGGGGCTCAGAAGATAATAGGAGATGGCGTATTTGCCATCATTGAAGATTTAACACTCACATGTGCAGAAGATACTCTCCCTGTTACATCTCGTAAACGCACCCTTGCATTTTCTGCTTTTGCTGCATAATATTTCTCACATTCGCCATTTACACCAACACCCAAATTATCACTACAAAACAAATACAAACATATGTCACATCATTGCCATTTATCTTTACATAGTGTAAGTATGTGGTAAACTTTGCAATAATGTCCTCATTGATATTTTATTCATGTCCTAAAACGGAGCATGAGTGATTCCATATATAATTTATACTATATATCCAACTTAGTTCAGGTATTCTATCCAACAGTGACATGAGCTTTTTTGAGGTGTAAACTTATTTATAGAAACAATTAGGCCTGAATGACCTATCGTGATCTTGAGATTGTCAAAGCTGCTATTTTTTCCCAACCCATGCTTTGTTTTAGTCAACTATTTTATACGTGAATGCGGCCTCCCTGACCTTGCACTACTTTAGGTAAAATACTTTCTTGCTCTACTTTAAGTTAAGACATTGATGGCTCTTTTAGTTCTCCAGGTGTAACAACTGCTGTTGCTCAAGCCCTCGATGTAGCCTATGTGTAACATATTTATGCTTAATAAATAGGACTGCATTCAAAATCAATTCTTGACTTTAGTTTTCATCAATAGTTATGTCATTTATTGTTTTAAAGGTATGATGTTAGTTTCTGTGATGCTTGTAAAAGCCATGCATTGAAACTTGAATTGAAGAAAGAAAAATCATTCAGCCCTAGCAACAAAATTAACTGTATTACTTTTGTATTGTTACCTTAAATAGAACTGGAGAGATAGCAAAAAAAAAAAAAGCTACAGAAAGATGTGACTAGTCTGAAAGAGTTCTCCTTTAATAGCCACGCACAGTATCATGTAACACACGGTTAGGTGACTTGACATCGGTCATGTGAAAAGCGTGTTATGAGCAACGCTGTGCAGGGGCTAATTGAGCGTCCCACCCTGAAAGATTCAGGAGCTGCAGAGATGGGATTCCACGGCTCCTTTGATAAAACATTAATGGTTCATCTCAGTGGTGACCAGCCCTGCTCCTGGAGATAGAACTGCTCTGCCTGTTGTAGGTATTTCCCCACATCTGATTCTAATTACGAACTTGTTATCTAGGTGCCAAAAGCTTATCAAGTGCTTGGTAAGAAATAATATAGTAATTATACTTAGCCGTGTTAGTGTGTGTGTGTGTTAAAATCTCACATTTTTCAGGTATCATCCTGAGTGATATTTTAATGAGTGAGGTTTTAATGTATTTTCTTTAAATATATGGGGGGTCTAGATACTAGATACTAGATACTCTGTCCCACATCTCAAAAACTGTCAATCCACAGAAAAGCAGCCTTAAAATGAGCTGCCAGGACTTCTGTTAAGTTGTGATGTCACTACCCCCCCACCCCACATTCACAGCCATTCAAATGAACCAAGGAGGAGAGGTTTATGCATTTTAATAAGACAGACCCGAATGACCTGAGAGGCTTGAGAGAAAAGATCTAAAGTTATGTTGAGATGATTTTTTACTTGTTAGGGATTAAAAAAAAAAAAAAAAACTTCAAATAAAACCCAGGAAAAGTGTACAATATGGAACCGTTTTTTTTTTTTTTTTTTTTTTTAATGCCAAAGCAATGTAACAATCATGGCCCTGGGCGCTGAACAGACTGCGTACCCTTCAATCTGTCACTAGCGCTGTCCAGGGTGCTGATACGCTGGAACTACTGCTGTCAAGACAGCGCTGCATCACAGGCTCCCTCTCCGTTTGAACTTGTGGAGCTTCTCTAGGCGTAAGTTCATTGAATACAAATAATGTACAGTTCCTAACGAATCCATCATGGCTAATTTGTCATTCTGACACTTTATAAGGCGTATATTTAAATAGACGTCTGTTTCCACTGCATCACATATTTCTGTTCACTACCTTTGTAGTATGATCTCCTAGACCCGGGAAGTCACCTGGAAGGGCTTTGTTACGTGTGTAAATACATATTCCAGGCCTGGATTTATCTGCAATTTGTCAGAATCTCAATCATGGCATCCATTTCCATTAATTACTTCCTAACTGTTCACAGTCACTGACAGCATGCCTGCTGGCATCAGTCTTGATTGATCGTAAGGAACAGAGGAAATCCTTGTTTTGCGGTGCAAAAGTACAAATGTAAGAAACAAAAAAAAACTTAAAATCAAAACAAGACCACTCACTCCTGCCTGCCCTGAAGCCCAAATCTGTCCAATGTCCCTTTGCTCAAGAGGCCTTAGGTTCTTCAACAGTTCCTGACATTTTGAAAGATTCCCACCCACTCTGTCTCCAATACTGCCTCCCTTCCAACACAAATATGGAAAATTCTGCTATTTTTTATACTCCTGACAAGCTCACCTTATCATACACATGTATACCTACACACACAATGCTATTAACTAATTATCCTTACTGTCCCTACTAACCATCCTTAATGCTCAACTAATTTCTTTCTCGTGTTTTTTACCTTCATATGATCTGCATCAAATTAACCTGAAGCAATAGCTACAATTCCAACCATAAGCTGGACCTATAAATCCAAACTGACAGAAGATGATGCAGCTTCCTCTCAACATTACCTCAGTGACAGCTTACCACTTCTCTACAGTGCTCCATACACAAGAGCAACCAATAACGGTTTGGTTTTCAGTGTACTTACAGAGGTATAGAGGTATCCATCACTATTCATGGCGAGGTACAACCCTGTCTTCGCCCCCTGGATTGCCACAATCCGCAGTCCCACAGGAATTAGGTTGAACTGTGCTAAATTGGGGGGAATAAAAAATGACAATGCAACAGAGGAGAGTGACAGAGAGAGAGAGAGAGAAGAGAATCAGAGAAGAGGCGTGTAAGAACATCGTAGCATTGTAGCATTGTAGTGGCTGAACGCCTGCAGTATCACTGCTTCGTGCTACATCTCGCTTGAGCCCAAACGCTGTGACCTCTCGGAGTTTATGTTGCGGTAAACATGGCAGCATGTCACCTTCACAATGCTTTACGCTGCCTCTAAACTTTGCTCTGTCGCACCAAATGGAGCTTGGAGCAAAGGCGGTGAAATCGGTAGATGCAGCATCTGGGCTATTTTTTTTTTCTGATCCTCTTAACAACCAAAGACTCAGCTCGTGAAGAAATTATAAAGGTGGTTGAACCAGTAATGTAAAACAAATCTTCCTTGAAACTACATTGTGAAAAGGGCCCGTGCCTGACTCTAGAATAGTGTTAAGTTTTACTAGCTATTCCTTATTTTATTTCAATGTGTCAAATTCAAATCCTTTTTCTTTTTATTATTCAGTCTACTAAAGGTATTAAAGCATTACTTATTTTTAATCAATTAAAACTGTTGACAGTTTAGTCTATATATATTGAACATCATAATCAATCAAGCTCAAACCGATAATTTATTTTAGTTTATTTATTTATTCATTTTTTTTT